>OZ014532.1:52496695-53096695 GCA_963966105.1 Volucella zonaria
ATACACGCTGCTGCCCGGCCTAACGCACCTTCAACCCTAATGGGTACGTACATGGCGGAGCAAAACCTGAAGGTCCTTGCAGTGAATGTTAATTCACTGATTAGGTTCGAACGAAGAGCCACACATGTGCTTTTGGTTAGCGAAACCAAGCTTACCAAAAGACACAAAATGAGGCACAGAAGATATGAAATATTACGAAGAAACCGACCCAACTCCATTCAAGGAGGAGGTGTTGCAGTCTTTGTAAGAAAGGGACTGCGTTTCAAAAGAATATACAGTCGTGTGGTACGTAGGTTTCGGGTGCTGGAGGCATGCGTCATGTACATCCCTCTCCGTAGTGGAAAGCGGTTGTACATTGTGTCTGTCTATGCACCTAAGGCTACTCAATCCACCTTATTCATCTCAGAGCTCGAGATACTTTTTCGATTTCTGAGGCTGGAATTGGAAGCCAACTATTTTATTATCGGCGGAGATTTCAACGCCAAACATAGTGATTGGGGAAATAATATACCAAATACTACTATTCAATTGGTGGGGTCAGCACAGTGTGATGTATCGACTCGGCCTCAAAGCGACGGATAGTCCGTCGTTTCCCAGACACGGGTCCTATTTGGATCTCCTGCTGTTCGACTCACGAATACAACTGACGTGCACTAACCAACAAACTACAAACTGTCTACGAACTTTCGTGTATGACAGTGACCATTGCGGTCTCAGCACCGAAATAATTGTTCCCAACGAAACTGCGGAATTGGATGAGTTTGTTCAAAGGTATTCCTACAATTATAGTAGAGTGCGTTGGACACACTTCTCAAGATTACTGATGAGAGCACTCTCCTCGAATTCGCTCTACCCACCTTTCAATAGAAATCTGTCAAACGAGGAGATTGACAGATATCTAAGGCTAATGGACAAGACAATCAAACGAACTATGGACAAAACGATACCACGGTATCAACACACTGACAACGAAGACTTATTCCGCAACGCAACCATTGATGCACTGCACCGACATAAAAGTAGACTGCTGTCAAGACTAAAAACCTTGTACAGACAGTTTATTGACAGACATAACCCGGAGATCATGACACTGAAGTCGTCGATTAAAAACCTCCAAACCTTAATAAAGGAAAATTACAGAAATTCTGTAAGTTTGTATTGGAACAACAAAATTCGGGCTGTAAACACCAGCATCCCGAATATGTTCCCACAAATAAGTAAAATATTTCGGAAAAATAATCAGAACGACCTTCCATGTCTTAGAATCGCCCGAACGACGAACAACGAACAAATACTTGTAGCAGCAGGCATTGATTCAAATGAGGCAGTTGATGATGACAACTTCTTTGTGATCGAGGATCCGCAGGAGAAGGTAGAGGCTATAGGAGCGACTTTCCAGGAAGTGTACAAGGCGAATGACATCATTGGCCCGAGCCACGACCTGGAGAGTCGAGTCCTTGTGCACAATATCTGCCTTCGAAATGAAGTTGCGAATTGGCGATTCGAGAGCTCGGGTTTCACCCAGTTCAGTGACGAGAATACGGCAAATAATGTCATCACCAACGAAAGGGTATTACCACCATTCATTTCGAAGGAAGAACTCCAAATGATCTTCGAATCACTTAGAAGTAAGAAATCAGTGGGAACCGATGAAATACCGAACATTGTGCTTCGACATCTCCCACTAGAAGCGGTGGACATTTATACCACCCTGTTTAATAATGCAATGAATAATGCACTTCATCCAGCGCATTGGAAAACTGCGGTAGTACATCCCATCCGCGAAAAGGGTAAAGATACTTCCAATGCGGCAAATCTCCGCTCGATCAGTCTTCTTCCAAACATCAGTAAGGTTTTCGAGAAGGTGATCAATAGAGTCCTGACTAAGTGGGTAGAGGACAAACATATCATTCCGCATAATCAATTTGGTTTCAAGGCGGGGCATGATATAATTCATGCTGCGTCTAAACTGGTTTCTGATATCCAATGGAACAAAGGCAAGAAACAGTGCACTGGTGCCTGCCTGATTGACTTGGAAAAGGCCTTCGACACCGTATGGTTAGAGGGACTCTTCTTCAAGCTGGACAGGTTGGGCATTAGTAAACCACTGCTGTATATTCTTTTTGATATGCTCTCCAGTAAACAGTTCATCGTGAAGAATGGCGATGTGACTTCCGCTGGAACATTTAACATCAAAAACGGTCTGCAACAAGGTGCGGTGAATTCGCCGATCCTATTCAACATTTACACAAGTGATCTGATAGGTTCACTTCACCATGCCATAGCGTACGCAGACTACTTAATTGCGTACAGATCAGGTCCAAAGATTGAGGTCATTAATACACTTTTGCAACGTGACTTCGACAAAATTAAACAATATTGCGATGACTGGAAGTTGAAAATCAACTTTCAGAAGTCGGAAACCATTCTGTTTAGGACGCCTTTGTCTGGGGCCTCTAGGGATACCAGAAAGAATTGGCGAAAGTTCTCTATCGTCGGACAACATGGACAGCCACTTGCTTGTCGAAATGTAGTCAGATACCTTGGGATCTGGCTAGATCAATATCTGTAATTTAATAAACATATAGATGTTGCTCTGGCCAGAGCCAGAGGAGCTTTTGCCCTTACAAGGAGACTGTTTCATAACAGCCAACTCGATGCGAGGGTGAAGGTGATCTGCTACATGGCCCTTATCCGGCTTATGCTTGTGTTTGGATGTCCCGTGTGGTTCAACGCGAGAGCAAGTTTATTGGAAAAGATTCGGGTGTTTGAGAGGGCTTGCCTTAGGGCTTGTCTTCGGTTATACAGAACACCAGAGTCTGAGTACATAAAATTCTATCCCAATGAGGTCTTGTACAATAGGGCGAACCTAATAAGAGTGGACAATTTTGTTATAAAGTTGACTCGAAGGCACATTGCAAGAGCAATGACATCGTCGAACAACCTGATCTCTGGGGCTTACTACCCTAATTATGTGTATCATGAGAGATTTCGCTTTGACGGCTATGTTCCTCCAGAAGCGTTCCTCTACCTTGATAGCAAAGGTCTGATCCAGGACAGATTGGCTGTGCCGCTAATCTTCCACGTTGCTCGAACAGCTGCGGACAGGCGACTCAACTACGACAGAGACGTCGCACACGGCAGTGCGGAGCGTCTCCGGTTCAGTAGGGCGGTAGGGAGTCGCGATAGGAGGGATGTTGCTCAGCAGCACCAACAATTTTGGTGGCTTTTTGAGGGAGAGGATGCTTCGTCGTCGAATTCCTCCAATAATTGGTAGCTTCATGTGAAGCAAAGTGGGTCGCCTAATTTTTTTAGCCACGGCCGGCTTACATAGTTTTAAGTAGGAGTAAGTTAGATTTAAGAAAAAAAAAATAAAAAATTAAAAAAAAAAGAAAATACATATATATATACACATGTATTTATATATTAAGTATATATATATTATGTATATATATATATGTATATATGTATGTACTAGATGTAAGTAGTTTAAGTAGATTAAGATTTAGTTTTAGGTAGTTTGTAGGATTTTAGTTTCAAGTTTTATAATAAAATATAACATAAAGTCATGTTATGTTTTGTGTCATGTCATGTTTTCTTAGTTTTAATTATAAGGAATAGAAATAGTATAGTATAGTAGTAAGGTACGTCGAAAGACATAATTTAAGTATTAGGTTTAACTTAGAGTGCCCGCATGGGGTCAGTAATTAGATAATTTTAAGTTCATTAAGCTAATTTTTAAGCATTTTTTTGTCTAGCAAGTAAGAGTACTTTAAGTGATACAATAAAAAATGCATATAAACTGAAAAAACAAAAACCATGCTCTCTTAACATGGAACCGAGAGGCGTCCACTTTCACGTAAGATGCGTACTTCTTGAAAAAAATGCAATGCATCCCAATATCCCGGGAAATTCACAGTTTAGTGAGGTTTTAGTGTGGTGGCGTGATTCGGTTCGAAAGGATTTGTATGCATCGAATTGGTTGGAATGAAGTTGAAGAAGATTTGGTTATAACAAGACGGCGCTGTATGCCAACAATAAATTTTGTGGCTTCTGTCTTTGGGGTTTTCGGAAGGATTGAGTTTATGCTAATGCATTCAGAACTAAGAAAGCATGAACGATTAATATTCGGGTTGGTTTGCGTCTGATAACTCAAGAAATGTGCAAATATACTATAACCAAAAATTTCAATAATCGTTTAATTGTCTGTAAAGCTGGATGAGGGGGGGGGGGGGGCACATATACATTTATGCCGGGAGTTTTGTTCCACTCATAACTGTATACTAAATCAAACTTTTAAACTAAATAAGTCCTTTCATGAATCCTCCGGAAAAGCTCACCGTGCTTTCACCGAAATTCTCTAAACTTTTCGTAAAATTCTTTCTATTGAAACTGCTTATTACTTTTTCACATAATTACTCAAATAAAATTTACTGTTGCAGCAACTCATATCGCTTCCAAACCATCAATTCAGTATCAAATTACCATGCCGGTAGTATCTCATCGACTTGCATCAAGGACCTTGTTCTCACTTACTCCAACTAAGCAGCATAGACAACGAATTGACGTTGCCATTTTCGTCGGCTTTCATCGAACGGAGAACCATCTGAAGGGCTTTCCTAAGAATCCACTGCTCCATATGTACAAAACAAAAGTACTAATTGTTCAAATTAATGAGTGGTTTCTACGTATACAGGGCAATCACAGCCGAAATGCCAGATTTTTTCGCAGCCATAGAGAATCCTAGAAGAGCACTTTATGCCACAACTACCCAACTTTATACTCGAGGACTTGTAACAGTTCTTAAACGTATTGATATGCCGCACATTTTGCTACATCCAAATCAAGTATGTATTGAATTTCCCAAAATAAAGTGCTAAGAGGTACTCGATGCTTCGAGATGTCTTTTTTTCTTTTTTTTTTTTTGAGAAAATTGTTTAGATTTTCCCGGATGAGGACGACGATGATGTGTTACATACGGCCCGCCGCGGACGTCGCCGCTAAGTGACACTTTCGCTGGAATTACAAATTTAAAATTGTCGACAAGTTACACAGAAACTGCTGGTGGCAAGGGCGATAATGCTAGTGATGTTGGTTGTCGGTTTGATGTGTCTGTGGCTGTGGCGGTACTCATTCAAAATAGTCTAGAGGTAGGTAATGGGATATCACAAATTGATTCAAAAAAGTTGAAAAACTACAAAGTACCAAAATCGGTGAGAATAATTTTCTCTAAATACGATACTTCATCAACTTCATCAAAAATATGTAAATTGGCATCCATGCTCTCTGAAGAAACTGACTGAATAAACTAGATATAGCAGATTAAGTATGTAGATGACAAGAAGAAATGACAAAAAAGTGAAAAACCCTAATGAAGGAGAAGAAATTACCATCCTTGTCCCTCTTGACTAGCTACAATTGGATTTAATTTCCAACAAAACCATATTCTAGACAACAACAAAAAAAAAAAAGGAGATAACTTTACAGGAGTGGAAGCCATGGGTTTCGAATAGGAGAGACACAAAACGAAAGGACTTCTTAAAGCCAAGCACCACCATCAACGCTGTTTTTGCTAATTGACATAAAGTCATTCTCTTTTAGTGCCTCCTCTTATCCCTTCAACCCATTGTAGAGATAACGAAATGCTATCATACCACTACTGAATGCAGCTTATATCTTGCTCTTTGGAAGGGAGTCTTATTCGCATATCCTGTTGGTGATGGTAGGGTGATGCTAGAGACGTTTCTCTTTATAACTGCTGCTGCTGGATTTTCAGTGCACTCCTTTGTTATTTTTTCTTTTTATTTTACACCAGAATCTAATTAACAATTTTCCATTGATATGGAAAGCTTTTGAAAGGATAGAAAAGGAGGTAAAGCAACTGAGTCTACTGTTATGTCAAAGTGAATTTTCCACTAATTTTGTTGGCTCTTAGTGAGAGTAGCTGTAGGAGTAGAAGATGTTGTAGACGACATTGCCTTAGGTAGTGAAAATACTTTCAAAACGAAGGGGAGGGCTAACTTCCTGTCAGCGTTAAGGAGAAAAAACATTGGAAAAAAAAGTGTACTTAGCCTGAAGAAGCTCCTACTTAGACCAAGTGCTTAGATGTTATCTTTGAAGGAGTATTTTTTTTTTTCTACCAAACGCTTCCTTTTTCAGATGAGTCATTTTCAGAAAATTACCGTCGCTCAAGAAATACGATAAGACGGACCGGAAAAGAAGTGAATCAAAAACTGCGATTTCTGCTAGGGCTCACAGTTGCCGATTTAGGCAAAAGTGATTGCATAATTAAATTGGGTGGGCCTATAATTTTTTAATTCATTGAACTAGCAAATGTTTGAAGGTTTGGTAATTGAAAGACTTATTTCTTTTGGATCAATAATTTTGCTTGTACAGCCAGTCAAAGTTGAGTAATTTTTAAGGTCACCTACAAAGTTTTGTGGGCAAAAACTGGGCAAAGGGTCTCAAAAAATCATTTCTTTCTCATTTTGTATGATGTAACTCTTCACTTGTGGAGTAAAAAATTAAAGCGGTTTCTTTTTCATATATTTTTTTTTTTTTAAATTATTTAATTTAATGTTTTTTGAAACACTATTTCCGGTACACGTTTTAGACTTTAGGTTGAGTTTAAAAAAAAGGCCAGAAAGTGTCCAAGTGATCCACCCCTGGGCTGGATCAAGGCATCATACGAACCGTGTCTAGGATTAGCCTGGCACTATATCGAAAAATAGCTCATACCTGGCGACCTCCGGATTAGCTAGCCTAATCTGTATACAGCGAATCCTTGTAACCATGCGCCTCCCTTTCTCCTATACTCGTGGGATACCAATGAATAATATCTCAAAAATAACAAAACCCGAGACCAGTAATTGTTTAATACCGGGCAGTAATATGGTGACTGCACTACTACTCTATACATAGGCAAATGCAATGAGCTAAAATCCAAAGCTTCAAGGAGTGACAGGACTATGGCAAGCCATGGTACTCTCACTTCCTCCACCCCAAGCAGCAGCAAGTTTATGGCAGGCCACGGTCTTCCTTCTGCTACGAAAACTCCTCAATGAAAAGATGAATCAAAGGCTCAACCGAGTCAGCAAACCCCCTTCAAAGCGCTCTACTCTAATCATAATCAAGGCCCTCGGATCGGTTGAGAAAAAAGTGGACATGAAGAGTAAATAGGGAGGGAAAATAACATCCTTAAAGATGGATTGCTCACCGCTGGTAAAATATTAAAGGACATATCCAAGCGCCAGAGATCGTTATCGTTGGAGAAAACCGTGCCGGTTGCCAAAAGGCCCAAGTTTAGGAGCGTCAAAACCCTTCTTGGGCCATCCAATGTAATATACCTGAGATCTTTTAACGATCACAGCGACCGCGGTGATCGCTAAAAACAACGCCGATAGATCAATAGCACCTGAACGGTGACAGCTGGTCAAGCGAAACCTTTCGAGCAACTTCTTGGCCATCCTGTTGGAAAACCCCGGACCAACTCCCATCATAAGCGATGCTGGCTGGTACCAAGGCAACGTCAAGCTTATCGATTTTGCCGGCAAAAGATCTCAGGATCTTAACACAACAGCCATAGGTGGATTAGGAGAAAAACATTCTGGAGATCATCAGGCTCAGTAACCCAACAAAGTCGCGAAACAGGCGGAACTAAAGGGCCCTTATATGTGCACGATAACCGCTATCAATAAGGAAGCCCTTAACCCTCTAGTGTAGACCAAAGGCATGATTCGGTATAGTATCGAGTCAATAAGCCTAAGGGCTTACGAAAATGACGAGCGGGATGCAATTCTCTAACCGAAATTGCAAATCCAGCCTCAGATCCTGGAGCATCGATATCCTTTCCTGAATTGGATAGCGACGACTCCAATCTATTCGAGGTGACAACTAAGTTGACGGTATCCACCTCGGAAATGGAAACCGATGGCGAACTAAAAAGAGATTCTTTACGCTCAGATGATGAAGATGAGGTCTTGGGCTCGAAGAATACCATGGTGGATGCTTCTCCGGAAGATTATAGTAATATTGTGACGATTTCTTCAGATTATCCTTCATCGCCCCAAAAAGGCCTCGGCCGCACTCATTCTCTCTATCCACAAACAACATCATCCTAATCCAGGAACCATGAATTATAGAAGGAGTGGTTCATGGACTTGGGACAAATGAATACGCTCCGCTCTACACAAGAGTTTAATTTTTTAATTTTAATTTTAATTTTGGTGGGGGCTGAGGCCCCCATTTATTGGCTTAATACAAGCTTAATCTAACTTAAAAACTAACAGAAAGACTTAAGAGCTAGTGACCTAGGAAGTGATGGAGGAGATCTTGTTTAAGGCGAGGAGTGCTCAGGTGGAAATGAAAAAGGGAGAGGTTTGAGTTGACCTTTCGGAGCATTCGGGAGATAGGTTCGTTGGAGAAATAAGAGGTGCGGTGGACCGGTAGATAGAAGAGACGAGGACAACGTAGATTGCGGGGGTTGGTATTGAAAGAAATGGAGTTCAAAATGGATGCACAGTCGATGGAACCTGAGAGAAGACGATGAATGAAAAGAACGTCAGCAATATTCCTACGTTCTTCTAACGAATTCATATTTAGAAGTTTGAAGCGGTCTTGACAGGGAGGTAAGATTATAGGAGCGTTCCACGGCAGACCACGGAAAGCAAATCGGAGGAATCGACGTTGAATACCCTCGATTCGGGAAACATGAACCCGGTGAAAGGGGGACCAAGCTTGACTGGCATACTCAAGCAGGGGGCGAACAAAGATAATATACCATAGAGAGATCTGGTTACATACGGGTTGGAAAATTCCTTGGACCACCGTTTAACAAAGTCAAGCGATGAGTTGGCTTTGAGGATCATCTTATCGATATGCGAACGGAAATTAAGCTCACAGTCGAGTAATATGCCAAGGTCTTGAAAAGACTGAACCAGGGGAATTGGTTGACCATAGAGAAAATAAAGTCGGGGAGGAGACGGGTTGCATTTACGTGAGAAGGTTATGGATTGACATTTGGCTATATTAAGTTCTAGACAGTTTTTGAGGCACTAGATTGAAAACCGATCAAGGTCTTCTTAAAGAAGGGCAGAGACATGGGGAGAGGAAATAGATTTAAAAAATTTTGTGTCGTCAGCGTAAAGGGAGAGGGAGGAGTGTTTAATAACCCTCTCAACATCGTAATAGTAAGAATGAAGAGAAGAGGGCCAAGATGACTGCCTTGTGGAACTCCAGATGAGGTCAGGAATGGAACAGAAAGGCCGGATCTAAACCGAACACTAAAATATCGTTTTACCAGGTAAGAAGAAATCCATTTTAATAAGAGAGGCTCAAAGCCGAGAGCAGACAATTTGAAGAGGATCAATTGATGAGATATCTTATCAAACGCTTTAGTGAAATCAGCTGCGATAACATCGATTTCTTTGCCACTTCCTAAATCTGAGAGAGTAAAAGACACGAATTCAACAACATTTGTGGTAGTTTATCTATCTCTTAGAAAACCATGTTGTCGGGGTGAAATAAAAGGCTTGCATTTGAAGCTTAACGCTTCGTATAAAATGCTTTCAAAGAGTTTAGCAATGGTAACTTCATGCTTAGATCCCTTTTTGTGTATTGGGGTTATAAAAGAGGTCTTCCAAATCTGGGGAAATTCACCCTGTGTAACCGATAGACGAAAAAGGTAGGAAAGGGGTAGAGACAGGTTGGAAGAGCATTTCTTAAGAAACATGGCGGGGAGTCCGTCTGGGCCATGTACAAATTCATCCTTAAGATTTTGTAACTTTTCTTCAATAACTGCATAATCGAAATTTTGAGTGAGAAAGGTACCAATAGAGAAATTTGGTAGATCATTGAAGTAAGAGGGATCTGGTACGAAGGAGTTGTTGCTTGAAAAATGTAGCAAAAAAGTTGGCGATGGTAGGAGGAAAACATGAAGTTTTGGTTTCGAAAGCGAGGGAGGAAGGATAACCATCAGTCTTACTTTTGCAATTGACAAATTGAAAAAAGGACTTGGGGTCATTTATGAGGTTGGTGTGCGCACTATTCAGGTAGCGTTGATAGAGGGAGTTATAGAGTTCAACGAAATGAAGATGTGTACCTAGATAATTTCTATAGTCGGAAGAAGAGTGGGTGCGAAGGAATACCGCCCATAACTTGTTTCTTTTGTTTCGTAGAGAGCGAAGTCTACGATTATACCAAGAAGGGGATGTAGAAGAAGTTTTATGGCGGGAGTAAGGCACATAAAGGGAGATGGATTTGAATATTTCTCTGTAAAAAATGGAGAGGGCATCAACCAGAGATAGATTGGTAAACTCAAAAGAAGCACTGCTTAGATAGGTATTAATTAGCTTTGTGAAAATTGTAAGAAAATAGAACTGCGGGGGGAGGCGACTGAAGGGGAGAGTTGTGGAAAAATGAGAGAAGAAGTGGAGGATGAAAGTTATCAATAGTTAAAAGAGATAGGGGACGACACGATATTGAGGAGTTGATGGGATCAGTTGTGAAGATAAGGTATAATTGCCTTTCCATATAGTTGGAAACGCCACTGACTTGGCATAGACTAGAGTCTGTTAGCCGATCTAAGAATAGGCATTCCTTAGTAGAAATGGGATTGGAAGCGATGAAAAAAGATAGGTCTTCAGATGGAGTCCACTTCAGCTGAGGCAGATTAAAATCGCCGAAGATAATGATATCATCAAGCGATTCTGATAAGTCGATCAAATTGTCAATTGCTGCAATAGCAAGTTAAGAGATAAAGGTAAGATTAGAACTTGCATATTAGTAAAACCTAGCCTTAATATATTCTTACTTCCCAACCTCAGCGACCCCGAATAGCCCTTGCCAGACTGGAAACTGCCAAAGGCACCTACTGGCTGGCACCGGCATACGAATCAAGAGATGACGAATGATACTACAAGACGGGCTTTGGAAAGCCAAGTGAGGGGTAATTAACTGCACTTCCAAGAATTCTTACATTACACAAGTGGGGCTGTGACGGATCATCTGATGCAAGGTGCCTACAAACAAAAATAAATACACCAGACGGTGAAACAGATGCAAACATGTTTATGGCATCAGTTGTTCCACTGAGGCTTAACAGTTCAAATGGTGAACATTGGAGGAACCTTCGTCCATCATTAGTACATTTAGCTGACCCATAATGTTCCAATATGCAAAGGAAATTGGAGAACTCATAAAAAGTACAGTCAACTACAATATATCAAAAGTCAAATTGCTAATCTTCAACGTACTGAATATAGAGTTCATGACGAAACAGGTATAGTTGTCAACCACGAGTTCCTTTTAACTATGATGGACGGAAAAGCTCTGAATGAAGTAACAGATACAAAGTCCATGCAAAAGAACACAAAAAAACTTCCACAATCAAGATGAATCAAGTGATGACGAACATAACTACGATTATGGAGTCTCTCCATTATATACAAGAAGCAGTTGCATGGAATTTATTTTGAAAAATGCATATACACTTCGACAAGGGCGAGAGGATATTGATGAATCTATTGGAATCAAGGAGGCAAACAAAAGGAACGAAAATAAGAGTTGTCACATCTATGTTAATAAATAAACAGTCAGCGTAGTCAACCGAATTAGTTGCTTATTGTTAAAACACTAGCATGGTGTCAAAAATAAAAATGCCAGATAACGAAGACAATAGTGGAACAAAAGAAGTATCGCGAGTGGGCAACTGCTTTCGACAAATCGCTCTTGATAGTGGTGGTCTACAACGATTTGATTTTAAAAGCAAGAATTTATCTATGGCATGGACAATGTGGTATAAGCAGTTTAAAATTTTCTTATACGCAGACGATCTAAAGAATGCATCCAATGCCCGGAAGAATGCATTGATATTGCTCTCATGGGTGCGGAGTCCTTTGAAATATCTGACTTATTTTACACTAATGAAGAAACTACTGGTTTAGTGACCTTAACCCAGATGACACAATGCAAGACGATAACTTAGCAAAAAGAAAAAAAAACAATAGAGGCACACATGTTTCAAATGAGCAGTGGCCAATGCTAAGCTCTCCAAACAAAATGCTATTTGATTTTACTCGTTTTCTTATAATTACAAACTCCCCAACCGATAACGACAAAACACCGATTGCTAACCGTAACCGTGATTAGCAAGGGCATTGACGCAATCTTATCTCAATACGAAGATATCGAAGCCCACCGAAATGGTGATCTTCTAATACAAGCAAACAACAAAGACATTGCAGACAGATTTATAAAGTGTAAGTCGCTCGGTTATGTACCAGTTGACATCAAATACCACCAATCAATTCCTGTCAAGGGCGTATATACTCGCCTAATATTGCCCACCTTGAGGAAGGCGACATCCTAGACTCACTCAAAAGATTCAAAGTAACACAGGTAAAGAATTTTCTAGAAACGATGAACAAGCTCCCAAGGCAACAGGAGCAGCCCTGCCGAGGAGGCATCTACTGCAACTCCTATCTCCCAAAATGTCAACAAAGAAGCTGCCAACTTGAGAAAAATTCTAAGAAAGGCATCGGCAATCTCTATTCCTTCTTCCCATCCACCACACAATCCTCCGCAACCCATTTGGTTTAGTCCCAATTTGAAAAAGCTAACAATCTACAAGAGAAAGGCGTGATCTATCCTTTAGAGACATCCAAATACCCAAAACGCCATTGCATATAGACGTATAGCTGCAACCATGAAACGTGAGGTCCGCACAGCCAAAGCCGAAGCTTGGTCGAATTTTCTAGCTTCTCTCAACCCCACTCTCGACTCTAGTTCCCTTTGGAATCGAGTAAGAGCGATCGATGGCAATCGTTGCCATCGTGGCATTGTGGCCATCGAACACTATTCGACCATTATCGACCCCACCGAAATAGCTCAACTCTTTGCAAACAAACGGTCTGGGTATTGCTCCGATGAAAGATTTTCCCCCTATGTCCTTCAACGTAAAAATACCTTTCAGGCTAATCCAAAATATCAAAGTACCCACCCGTCCGATGACAAGATCGCACCAATTCCTCTCCCAGAGCTCTTAGAATCGCCTAAAGCCACCAAAGGCTCGACGCCGGGCTCAGGCAAAATAAGTTTTAAAATGATTAAACACTAACCAACAGTAACAATGCTTAGAATAGTCGCCCGATATAACAACGTTCTTGAAAACGGGGTTTTCCCACATGAGTGGAAAAAAGCCCATCTAATTCCGATCCCTAAACCACATGCTGATCATCACTCCATTGATGGATTTCGCCCAATCGCTCTTCTTTCTGTCCTGTCCAAATTATTTGAAAAAATAATCGGGAACAGACTCAAATGGACGCTGGAAAAACATCTTAGTAATGACCAACATGGCTTCAGACCATGTAGAGGCACGGATTCTCTGCTGACTATGCTTGAATAAGTAGTGCATACAGAGTTAGCTTCTCGAAAACATTCAGTTCTCCTTTCCATGAACTTGGAGAAAGCTTTCGAAAGAGTAACTTGTTTCGAAGTAGTGGAACAACTCCAGAAATGGGGCATTAACAAGCAGCTCCTGCGCATCGTATACTCTTTCTTGCTCAACCGAGTAATAATAGTCAAGTGAAGGGGCACTATTCTCTAGTCACTCCCATCGTCAATGGGGTTCCCCAAGGCTCTCCGATTTCGACAATTCTGTGTAATGCTCATGTGGACTCACTTCTAATGGACATAAAAATGGACAACCCACATGTTCGCTGATAACCTCTTTGTACTAGCATCAGGGCTAGCCGCAAACACAGATGTCCAGCCACTTCGGTAAATATCGGGGATATCAGGTTCCCCCTCCTGGAAAAAATGAGGGTCCTCGGTCTAATATGTATTAAAACGTGGAAATGGCACGCCAATGCAAAAACTGTATCGGAAAAATTATCCAGAAACCTAAATCTCCTCAAAGTTATTTGCAACAAACACAAGGGGCCACATATAAATACAGCCATCATCATAGCGCAAACGCTAATCAGGGGGAGCATACAACACGGTATCACTGTGTACTCGCACTGCACAAAACGAAATGACAGGGAAGTTTAGATCAAAATAAACGCCATATTGCGCACAGCCGTCGGAGCATTACCATCAACGCCTATTTATTCCTTGTTACACCCTCTACTTCCTCGACATGAAAATCACAGCTCAAATAAAGCTGGTAGGAAAAAGCCTTACCGATTACAAACACCCTCTGCATGATATTTGCAGATCCGGTTGGATTATAACTCCAATCACTAAAATCAAAAGCGGTCTGCTCAACTCTATCCGCTATTTAAAATCATCGGGCATAGCGGACCCAACAATCTATGAGACAATAGATTCTCCATGGTTGTTTCCATCACAGCTAATAAATACCTCGCTCGACACTACACCAAAGGACCACACGCCACCTCTAGTATACCGGAAAAAGTTCGCTGAAATCATGTCAAACGGCAACTTCGATTGTATTTTATACACCGATGCCTCTTATCATGAAGGCTTCTGCGTCTACAGGCTAGATCGTCAAGCTGACGAAATCCTAGTCCAGAAAATAACAACACCCAACCAAAACTCCTTTATTGGAGAAGTAATGGCACTTGTTGAAGCTTTCAAAATCGCCAACACGACGACATGCAAGACGGCAATATGCAGCGATTCCCTCAGCACAATTCGTAGTATAAATAACAACAGAAGTAAATTGCCCATTATCCAATTTCTTCGGTCCATTATTTGCTCAAATTCCCCGAGAATACATATAATATGGACACCTGGACATGTTGGTATTCCAGGTAACGAAAAGGCCGACGCTGGCGCTCGACAAGCCATCAAACTGCCCATGATTTACTCCATACCACCTTCTGCAGTAGACATTTGGACCCAGGCAACAAACAAATTGCATGAAGAAGCTGAACGCCGATGGATCCAATCAAACTCGTTTTTAAGGCAACACAAGACTTCCCTAGATCCCGTCCTCTATAACAAATCGCTTATCCGGCTACAATCTATTCAACTCTGCAGGACAAGACTAGGACACACATTGTTTAACAAAACACACCTCTGCAAACAGGAAACCCCACCACTATGCGACCACTGCAACGAAACCCGTTCAATACGTCATGTACTACAGAGCAGCGGACTTACAAAGCAACACTTCGGAGACCCTCCAACGCTACGTGAGCTACTGGATCCATCATTATCTCCCCAAACATCCAAATTTTTTTCCTTAGTTTCCAAACACAAATTTGTAATATAAAAACAAATATTCATGTAAATATCATATCTGTTTATATTTTGTATTCCTATAACGGTCATATGGGCATAATTCCCCGGCCTTGTAATCCGGACGGCACAAAGTCATTTGTGTTCGTTTCTGTGAATAAAATAAAATAAAATTTTGCAAAAATTCGCACAAGCTATTTCTCGGCCATCGCCTTTTGTTGTGTTTTGCTGACTCGATTTGTTTATTGAGTGCCTAATTATCTTAAAGTTAACCCAAGTCTCATTCACCGCCCTAACTTATTCATCATCATCATGTCTGAATTATGTGGAAGTGCAAATTTCCCCTTAACAAATGATCCAAACGCTGTTATGGTGATCTGCAGTGGTCTTTGTTGCAAGTCGTTCCATGCTCTATGCATTCGCTTGAGTAAAAGATCCATTGCGTACCTAAGAGATTTTAAAAACAACTTTTTGTTCTATTGTGATGAGTGCAAGTACATCACTCCGTCCCACATCTTGCTTGCTATTAAATGTCTCAGTGATTCGGTCAATAACTTTGCGGCGGAAAACAACCAAGCATTGAAATTAATTCAAAATCAATTCACCAAAATCAATCAAGACTTATCAATTTCCCTCGAGCAATCTGCTATCTATAATAAGAGTCAATTTAGAAACTTATCTATGCAGTTGGCTCAAAATAGTGATTTAATTAAACGAAACGATAAACACGAAATTAGTGAAGATTTAAAAAATTGTATATCCCACAGTGTTAAATCCATAATTAAA
Organism: Volucella zonaria; assembly: GCA_963966105.1. Lineage (NCBI taxonomy): Eukaryota > Metazoa > Arthropoda > Insecta > Diptera > Syrphidae > Volucella > Volucella zonaria. The sequence goes on from OZ014532.1 coordinate 52,512,689, forward strand.
TCGTACATCCCCACAATAACAGACTCTTTAAGTTCTCTACGGTCTTCCCTCGATTTTCATCTTCAAAGTACGTCCCGAAGCAGCGTTCCCTCTCCGTCGAATAATGATCAGTTGCTCACAAACATCATGTGCCAAATGAGTGATTTAAGCAACGAGATAACCGAATCACGCGCGCTGTTAAACGAAATTGCTGATCACATCCGGATAGCTTCTAGTAAAAGCGACGATATACCGGTGCAATCCCAGGCTCTACCGACTGCATCATACAACACCTCGATTCTGATTGAGATGCTTAAATCTGCAATTATGGAACCACCAATAACTCCTGGGTCATCCTCTCCTCCACCACAACCCTCTCCGGAAACTAGTGCTATAACACAAACTCCTTAACCCACAATCTCACGATTCGGCACCTTATGGACACTTTCGGAGTGGAACAAGAGAATCAAAAAGTTGAACAACTCCAACAAAATCGAATCGGTTGCCTTTTTAATAAGAGGTACACATCTCGATCGAACCAAGATCAACTGCCGAAAGATCTCCACAAACACCCTCAAGGTAAGCATCCGGTTAAAATATGAATGGATGTTCATCAACCCTGCTTCCGACGTCATCAATCTCGGTGGAATAACCATGGAAAGATTAAAAGACCAAATACAGGAAACAACAAACATCGCAAGGATACTACCTTTAAGTCCAGTCATTCAAATCCCATTAAACCTAGAAAACAGCAGTCTAATCCTATACCGAAACCGAACTCCCATAAAAAAAAATCCAAAGCCTAACAAACAAGCTCCAGATCCAAACTGGAGTTTTAAAGTTGGGACATTCCCTTTCTTCACTCCTTCTTCACTTCATAATGCCAATTGCGTATACACAAAATGTTCTTCCACACTTGGACGGTTCCCAAACGTGTATCTATTAATCTTGATCCTCCTCTCAGTCATTTAGAAAACCCAACAACATCTCCTCATCCCACTCAAAAAAAAAAGGCATACCCTAACTTTATTCGCTCCCATATTTTAAATCCCTCTCCATCTTCTACGCTAGAGTCCCACCCTAATACCACACCACCTTCTTTTTTGGACCCCATACTTCCTCCAAAGGCAAAGTTAACCAAACACCTTATCGATTCAGGGGAAGATGGCCGGTATGTTCTCTCTCGACTAAGAGACCGCAGATTATACGATAATGTTCGTTTATATCTCACATACCTACATGATAAGCCAGACTCTGTCTGTATCGGCGGTATAACGAAAAAAAATGCAATGGTTTCCATTGTGCAAAAAGGCCTTCCCACTAATCACAATGATCTGCGGCAACTTTTTATACGTTTTCATGAGCAATTAGATATGACTCCTAACGATGTGGCTAATGATCTCTCTTCTTTTGCGTCTCACGTAAGTTCCAAACCCATACTACACCTCCAGAAAACACGGTCTAGGTTCAAAAACTACCATCGGTCCTAACCCACCACTTAATTCTTTGCCGAAGCCTCCCAAATATCTGTCCCTGTACTATCAAAACGTAAGAGGATTACGAACTAAGCTTCTGCTATATGTATATCTTAATTCGCAGATTATGCCCTACAACATTTTTCCCCTCACAGAAACCAATCTCACCCCTAATATTAAGAATGATGAATTATTTTCCCAAGACTTCGATTTACGCCTAGACCATCGTCAAAAGGAGGAAAATCCTTCTAGCCATACACTCTCGTCTAGAGTATAAACCCTTTAAAAAATCGTCCACTGCATTCTATGAATTCGTTTACGCTAGAATTCTTATTTGCAAGCGCAACCTATATATTTGCTGCTGCTATATTCGCCCCTCTCAACCAAATCAAGATTACCAGCTTGCTGTTGTATTTTTAATGCTGCTGATCCCAATGACGTTGTTATTTTTTTAGGTGATTCTAATCTACCTAGGCTCCTATGGGCGCATACTGACCATACCTTCATTAGTTCAACAAATCTCACTTCTGATAAAGAAAATATTTTCATCGACTGTCTTACTGACTTTGGTCTGTATCATTTAAGTGGTGTCACCAATAACATTGGCAGACAACTCGACCTAGTCTTCGCTACTGATACAGATAACTGCATCGTTTTAGACAGCAGACAACTTCTTTCTAAGTTGGATAGTTACCATTCTCTCCTTTCTCTTACGTTGTCGTAAGACAATGGTCTTAATCCCGTTTCCTATGAGTCTTCTTACAGTTTTAATTTTCATAGGGCTAACTACGCCAAACTGAACAACCTCCTCAGTATGGCCAATTTTTACGATAATCCCAACCTTACAGTTAACGATGCTGTCGCATCCTTTTACACCGAAATTTTCAAATGTCTCTCCCAATCTGTACCCAAAAAGAATCCCTCATCACCACCCTTGTATAATAAAGAGCTGTGGTCTATTAGTAATAAGAGAAATACTAAGCTCTGGTATACTTGCTTAAAATCGCGTTCCGACACCGATTTCTTTTACTACAAGTCCGGCAAGGAATCGTAAAGAGCCTTTAAGTAATCCAGTGAAATTTCCCTCCAGGCTAATTTAATGGCTTCAATAAGAGATTCTCTGTCTTCAAATTGATGGCCAGACTCGTACACTTTTCGGACTAAGCATCTCCATACGTTTTCCATAAGGTTCAGGTGCGGTGAGTATGGTGGCCACTGAAGCAATTCCACATTTTGCTCTCGTACTCAATTTTTAACTAACCGCGCCGTATGAATGGGTGTGTTGTCCTGTCGGAAATCCAATTTATGCGTCCAATAATATCGCAAAATTTGGGGAAATTTCTTTCCAGTATTCCCTTGTACGATATTGCAGTCATTTTTGCTGTTTCAAACTCAAGCTCAACAGTTCCATAGTAGCTAACTTCGTTTAATTTTTATAGCAATAGCACGTCCGGTTAAACCTTGTTCCTTAAGTAAGTTCTCCCTGGTATAATCGCAAGCTTCGTTCCTTACGAAATAAGAAAAACAAGTTATGGGCTGTTTTCCCGCGTACCAGATCATTTTCCGACTATTCCAACTATCTTGGTGCTTATCTTCATTTCACCGAACTTTACGATTCCCTTTACCAGCGTTACCTTAATAATGCGCAAGTGAACCTTATAAATGACCCTAAGTCATTTTACCAATTTGTTAACTACAAAAGAAAGTCCGATGGTTACCCTCCTTCCTTCTCTTTCAACAACAAGTCATCAACCGATCCACTCACCATTGCCAACCTATTTGCCAGCTTTTTTAAACAATCCTTCACCAACGACTCCTTTGTGCCAGATCCATCCTATTTTCGTTACCTACTAAACTTCTCCAATGGCCCACTTCTCTCTCACATCTTCGACCCCTCTTATAACGAAGATAAATTGCACCAACTCAATGACGAATTTATACCCGGTCCAGATGGCCTCCCTGCCATATTTCTTAAAAAATGTTCTTCGTCTCTTTCCCTTGCCCTTTCTGATCTCTTTCATCTATTCCTTTCACAAGGAGAATTTCCTCAGGTTTGGAAAACCACCTTCATAACCCCGATCCACAAAAAACGATCAAAGAACGAAATAACAAACTATCGTTCAATCGCTAAACTTTCCCATATACCCAAACTCCTCGAAAGTATTTTGTTTGAAGCTCTAAGCTTCCAATGCAAATCACTTATTTCCCCTAGACAACACAGCTTGGGTAGGTCAACCACCACAAATCTCGTTGAGTTCGTATCCTTTGCCATCTCTGCCCTAGAGAACGGCAACGAAGTCGATGTGGTTGCAACCGATTTTAGCAAAGCCTTCGATAAAATCTCTCATCGATTAATACTCTTCAAATTGTCTGCCCTCGGCTTTGAACCCATACTGTTAAAATGGATATCCTCTTACCTCGAAAACCGATTTTACAGTGCTCGCTTTAGGTCAGCCCACTCGGGTCCATTTGTGGCCACCTCTGGAGTTCCTTAAGGCAGCCATCTCGGTCCCTTTCTTTTTATATTAACCATAAATGATCTCGATAGGATCATCAAACACTAGTCCGTCTCCCTTTACGCCGACGAAACCAAATTTTTCAAAACCATTTAATCTCTCCCCATGACCCCTTCCTTCTTCAACAAGACCTTGATAGTTTTTCGATCTGGTGCCTCAAAAATTGTTTGGAACTTAATATCGCCAAATGCCAATCCATCACCTTTTCACATAAGTGGCACCAATCTCCTTCCCGACTCAACTTTCTCCACAACCAACCTATCTCCTCCGTTGAATCTTTTCGCGACCTCGGCATTTTGTGTGATATGGAGCTCAACTTGCGATTACATATGGATGGGATAATCCTTAAAGCCAACTCTGCACTAGGTTTTGTAATGTAAAACGATGATCCAAAGAATTCACCAACCCATACGTGACCAGGTCCCTCTATATTACAACACCTTTGTTCGTCCCCTCCTAGAGTACGCCAGTCAAGTATGGTCCCCATATCATCGCGTTCATATCTCGAGAATCGAAAGCATCCAGCGCCGGTTTGCCCTGGGATGATATCAAAACCGTTTCAACCTTATTAACCTAAACACCCTTGAGGAACGCAGAGATGCAGCCGACTTCCTCTTCATTCATCGACTCCTTTCAGGTCACGTTGAATGCGTCCCTTAACAACTCAATTTTCTTCAACACTAACCCTCGTAATCTACGTACCCCTCGTCTCTTCTATCTCCCAACCCACCACATCTCCTATGGCGCGAACGAACCAATCTCCCGTATGCTACGAAAAATCAATTCAAACCCTAACGTCTTTGACTTCCACCGCCAGAGAGCCAGAGAAAAAATAACGGTGCTTTTTTAATTATTTCTTCTCACTTCTTTTCGCAACATCATAGACGAACAGTTAGCAGCAAGAAATGATCAATTCACGTACAATATTTGGAAATAATAAATCCCATACCCTTGAAAAATGTTGTACTTATTCAGTTGAAGCGGAGTGTAAGTCCGCGGGCGATCCTCAAATTATTGCAAATCTCTTAGCAGTCCAAACCACTCTTACTTTTCCTACTTAAATAGCTGCTCACTAACAACTTTGGAATCTGTTTCTATAACTTTAGAGCAAGTTAAAGATAAAATACAATAATAAACCTCAAAGAAGATTATTCTGCTGGCCCTGATGACCTTCTCCCTATATTTTTAAAGAAATGGCAAATGCACCTAGCCCAACCTCTTACAGCTCTCTTTCAGCTTTCTATCACCCAGGGATTATTTCCTTCGACCTGGAAAAGGTCATTTATTATTCCCCTACATAAAAAAGGCCGAAAACCACGATATTTCCAACTAACGACCAATTGCTAAGCTGTCCTGCATACCTTTCGAGAGCATTATTTATGACATAATACTTTTCCATTGTAAACCTATTGTTTCCCAAAACCAGCACGGATTTCTCAAAGGTAGATCAACGACCACCAATTTAACGGAATTCGTATCAAGCACTTTATGTGCACTGGAATCTGGAAATGAAGTTGATGTGAATGCCACCGATTTCAGTAAAGCCTTTGATAGGATTTCACATGATATAATCCTTCTGAAATTAAAAGCTCTTAGTTTCCAAATAAACTTTGTAAGATGGGTTCAATCATATTTAAATGAAAGACATTACTATGTTCTATTTAGGTCCATGGTTTCTGACCCAATAAAAGCCTCCTCCGGTGTCCCTCAAGGCAGCCATCTTGGCCCCTTACTATTTATTCTGGCCATTAATGATGTTGATTGCATCATTAAAAATTCATACATATCTGTTTACGCAGATGATATGGAAATCTTAAGATATATGTATATCTTCTTCCTCAGACAGCCTACCACTGCAGGAAGATCTTGACAGATTTTGTACTTGGTGTCAGAAGGATTTCCTTGAGCTTAACATCAATAAGTGTCAGGCTATAATTTATATCCGTAAGTGCCCTCCTACTTCACTTCGCTGCTATCTAATCTTTAATCTGTCCGTTCCCTTAGTAAATGAGGTGCGTGATTTAGGTGTTATCTGTGATAAGGAACTCAATTTCCGTTCTCACATTAATATAATAATAAAAAAGCCAACTCTGCCTTTGGCTTCATTAAGCGCTCGTCTTAGGAGTTTTCCAATACTTATGTTACCAAATCCCTTTACATAACCTTGTTAGGCTTTGAATATGCAAGCCAAATTTGGTCACCCTACTACAGAACTCACATCTTTCGGATAGAAGGTGTTTAACGCAGGTTTTTACGGTTTGCTTTTGTTTCCCTGGGATAATAGCCTAAACTTCCTGCCTTACACTGACCGGCTGAAACTTATAAATTTACAACCCCTTTCTATACGTCGAAAAGTTGCCGATATTCTCTTTATTGATCAAATTTTAGTTGGCAATATCGATTGTCCTTCTTTACTTCAACTTATTCCTTTAAACATCAACCCACGCAATCTTAGGTCTGTGCCACTTTTCCGGCTCAATCTTCACAGAACGAATTACGGACACTTGGGGCCAATGTCTAGAATGCTTCGTGAAGTTAACGATATTCTGTCTCTCTTCGACTACCATCTCGGCAAACTCTCTCTTAAGAACATTCTTATTCCCACCTATGCGTCACGTCCTAACTTTTTTTTAACCGCTCCCACCCTTTAGTTTTAAGTGAAAACTGTTAGTTTTAAGAATAACCTTGCAATAAGCGTTAATAAATCTGTCCGGGGTTGACCCGGGCCGCAAATCAAATCAAATATTACCTACATAGTATAGTATATCAGTATAAGAGAAGATATACTAGATGTAGTGAAAAGTGACCAACTTGGGAATTAAAAAAAAATTTCTTTTTAAATGTTTTTTTTTATTTTATTCAATATAGTCCCCTTTTAGTCTGATACACTTATTCCAGCGATTTTCCAACTTCTTGATCTCGTCCAAAAAGTAATTTTCCGGAAGGTCTGCAAAATACTCCTCCGTGGCGTCGATGATTGCGAGTACCTCGCGTGAGCTGAATTTTTTATTGATGAGTCATCTTTTGAGGTTTGGGAAGAGATAATAGTCCGAGGGATCCAAATCCAATTACCAATCGACGCCAAAAGTCCGCCCGATTCCGCATCAGCAACTCTTTCGAAGTGCTCTCGCCTTCGTGTTTTTGGTCAGAAGTGAGCATTCGCAGCACCCAGCGGCAGGATAACTTTTTCATATGCAGAATATTGCCCAAAATATTTCGTGTGCGCTCAGTACAAATCTTTGTGGTATCTGCTAGTTCGCGCACATTCACTTTCCGTTCAGCCAACACCATTTCATGTTTTTTTTGATATTGTCCTCTGTAACCGCATCGGAGGGCCTACCGCTGCGGACTTGATCGGTAGTGGAGTTGCGGCCGCCACGAAACTCTCGAAACCAATATTTAACGGTGTAATCTGACGGAGCATTAGCCCCATAATATTTATCCAACTTTTCTTTTGTTTCCTTCGCCGTTTTGCCTCTCAAAAAATAATGTTTTATGAGAGAACGAAAGTCGTTTTTGTCCATACTCAACATGATGCCAAACACGTCAACAACAATCAGCTGTCAAAACAAAACTAAAGACAGTATCGCACTGAAATTTGGCATGTCAGCCTAAATATGAACGGACTTTAAGGCACCATAATCTTTTTTGCAGTAGCAGCGCATTCTATCGGTCAAGGAGGTTACTTTTCACTCCATCTAGTACATATAGATATTCATTAATATTTTGTTTTGCGCTGCAAAGTCTGCTTCGGGAGGTTACTTGCCAACTAATGTTAAGGATCATAGTCAGCTACAAGCTTAAAGAAATGGAAAAAAAGGAGATAATATTAATTATTATCAGAGGGCTCCAAATTCAATCTGGTGGTTATAAGCAAGTGCAAAGAACCGAGATCGTATTTAATTCAAGGCGAAAGTAACAAAACCTATCGCCGAAATCGTCAGCATATTATCTCTCCACGTAAGAATTTTTTAAGAAAAGACGTTGGCATAGGTAGTTCTCTAAAATTAGAAATGAACACGGAAACTGAACCGGAAGTAATTCCTTCTGTTAGTGAAACATTAGACTCACAATACAACTGCGCAGGGCAGTTCTAGACGGAACTCGTTTTTCAGAAAAAACCATGGAAACGGAAGTGTTTTTATACGTACTGGTAGGCAAGTTAAAGCACCAAACCGGTTGAATTACGAAACATAAGACAATTTAATTTTTTTTTTCATAAGATAGAAGGATAATTAGAGCTACAATTTGCTTTTTGAATCGAATAATTTCTTTCTATACACCCACATACATATTTACAATATACAGTGCTGTTCGAAATATTGGCAACAAAAATTACCTTAACGGTTAAACGCATAAATTTTCTTCTGTAGGGGTTTTTTAAAAAATTTAATAATGTGCATCAAAAGAACATAAAATCTCCTTCACAATGGTATATTTACAAAAACAAAAACAATTCAATTAAAAAAAAAAAATTAATAATACAAGAAGAAGTACTCAAATACGAGTAGGTTGTGCGAAACAAAAGCAACAAAACATAAAAGCTGGACTGGCTTTCAAATCGGAAGGTTCGGTGTTCGAATCCCAGCCTCGCCCGAAAGACATATCATCCATTTTTTTCAGTTAACGAAAATCAAGTAAGACGAGTAGTTGACTAGAAATCAACATCAAGCCAACTTCCACTAAGAATTTAGTCTCCCCATTGTTGGATGGCACCGATAGAGCGAAATAACCACTGAGCCCAAACATCTTTCTTTTTCTCTCTATCCCATTTTCCAACAAACTTAACACATGCTGAGGCATTATAAGTGCATTCATACCCACTTGAGTGTTAAGTTCTTTAAAAAAAAAAAAAGTAACGAGGGAAGACGGAGCCTGAAGAGATGGGGTGCTATTTTTACCTGTCTCACAATTAGAGCGGTGCACATTGAGCTGGCCAACAGTTTATCATCAGACTCCTGTATTATGTGCTTAAGGAATTTTATTGTACGACGCGGCACTCCATTGGAAATTTATTGCGACAATAATGGCACCAACTTTCGAGGTACCGAGAGGGAACTACGCGAATTCACGACGGCTGAGACGACTTGGAACTTCAACCCACCATCTGCACCTCTCATGGGTGGCGCATGGGAGCGCCTTGTACGGTCGGTTAAGTAAGCTTTATACAGCATTCTTCCATGCAATAAAGTTGGCGAAGAAACTTTACGAGCCACTCTTGCTGAAGTTAAGAACACGATCAATTCGAGGCCCCTCACCTTTGTATCGCTGGAAGCAGCTTATGACGAAGCCTTGACGCCCAATCACTTCCTTCTTGGAGCCTCGAATGGAGCCAAGCCCCCTTGCAATCTGGAGGCTTCCGACCTGAAAAAAAACTGGAAGTGCTCGCAGGTGATGACCGACCTTTTCTGGAAGAAATGGGTGAAAGCATACTAGCCGAATATTAACAGAGGGTCGAAGTGGTTCGCAAAGGTAAAGCCGATTGAAATGTGAATGAACATCTGCAAAGAAACTGCTGGCCAAGAGGAATTGTGATTCACACTGTAGTAGCCGCGGACAGTCAGGTGAGAAGAGCGAAAATACAAACGTCGGGAGGAGCGCCCTACTTCTAAACTTGCTGTTCTAGACATAAAATCGGGTGTCGGCCAAGAGAGTAATGCGGAGATGATGATGACTTCAGTTCCACTTACTGGGGGGAGTATGTTGCCGCCACCATGCACACTTAACGATAGCAGCGACACCAAGTAGCAAAATTCTCACCTTTTGAAAATACATAGGCCGTGAAAATAAAAACCACCGCCATTTTGAGATTGCTAGTACTCGGAGTCACGTAAGATACTTTGGCGGGTGCATCTCGGGAATAAACTTATTTTTTTACAAGCATCGCACTATTAAAATTAGTTTCGTTTTTTTTTTTGTCTTTTTCTTTGGTTTAAAAGTTACAGAAGTAAAAAATAGCTTAAAATGGACCCTTATGTTTATGAAAAACTAAACAGAGACTCATGAAACTCAATTAAACCAATAGAAGTGCGCTGTTTGGTGTGACCTTCGCGTGTGATCTTCCCGTGTGATCTTATTGTGCCAAAAATGAAGCCGGAGCTCGCCTTACAGCCAATGGCCAACGAAACCTGACAATGATCAGTGATAATTTTTTTGAAATTACAAATAATGTTGATCCTGACCATACACGAATTCAGCAAAGCACAAGAAACCTTTTAGTTGCTGAGTACTACTTTGATCAAAAAGTTCCAGGGGGACACCACTTTGTGGCGCTCCCGTTGTTCCAATTTGAGTTCTGTTTTTTTTTTGTTAAGTTGGTAAATCTGTTGTTGACATTCCCTCTAAATCTTAGCGTCATAGCTTGACATTTGCAAAAGTTACGTAGCCAAGAGTACATCTATTTATGTGTGTGTTGGCGATTTTTTACAATTTTAGAAATGCATTTAAATTTGCAACAAGGAACTTGTACGAGTATTAAGTTTTGCGTAAAAAACGGATTTAATGGTGCACGAACGTTGGAAATATTGGAAAAGTGTTTCGGCAACGATTCTCTAAAGAAAACGGTCGCTTACCAGTATCACGAGCGGTTCAAAAATGGTCGTGAGTCAATTGAAGATGATGAACGCAGTGCCAGACCATCGACGAAAACATTGATGAAGTAAAAGAAATGTTGGTCAACAACCGCAACCGCAAATTAACCATCAGAGAGATAGCGGAGGACTTGAACATTGCCTATGGATCCGTCCAAGACATTTTGGTTAATGATTTGGGTTTCCGTCGTGTAGCAGTAAAGTTTGTGCCAAAAGACCTCAATTTTATGCGAAAAGAGACCGTCTTGACGTCGCAAAAGAGATGATTTTCGAGGCTGAATCCGATCCCACATTCATCAAAAGGATCATTACTGGAGACGAGACGTGGTCGTGGGTTTATGAGTACGACACGCAATCCAGACATCAGGCAAGTGAATGGCGTTCACCGAATGAGCCGAGACCAAAAAAACCACGTTGTTTTCAGTCAAAAAAGAAGGCAATGCTCACAGTTTTCATGGATTACAACGGTGTAGTGCATCATGAATTTTTGCCAGAAGGCCAGAAAGTAAACAAAGAGTATTACTCGTATTTTGGCGTTATGAGACGATTGCGTTTGCGTGAAGCAATTCGCCGAAAGGGACCAGAGTTGTGGGCAGAAAACTCGTGGATTTTGCACCATGATAACGCACCGTCGCGGTCGCACAGTGCCATCATTATTCGTAATTTTTTGACGAAGAATGCAACAAATACCATCCAACAGCCACCGAATTCACCTGATTTGGCTCCTTGTGACTTCTTTCTGTTCCATCGAGTTAAAAAAACCACTACGGGGAACGCGTTTCAGCAGCCGAGAGGAAGTAATGGAAAAATCACAGGAAGCACTGATGGACATACCGAAAACCGAATATAAAAAATGTTTCGAGGATTGGATCAAGCGCTAGCATAAGTGTGTTGCAGTCGATGGGGATTACTTTGTAGATTTAGATGAATAAACTTGTATTTTAAATTTTCTGAATAAATTCCGGAAAATTTTTGATCAAGCTGGTATTTGACTCAACGACGAAATTATATCGCGAAATGGATCAGTGAATTGGACCATGAGATTGCGCAATGCGACGCCACTCTTGTGGGGCTTTGTGAAGTTTTTGATGTATGCTGGTAAACCACAATACTTAAAGCATTTGAGGATAATATGCAGGGCTTTATTAATGAGATAGAACATCAATTGCCTGAATGAGTGGCCCTAAATTTGACCGACAGGACATCTAAGGAAGTCGTATGCCTGTAACATCATATCATGAAGTATTCTGTACAATGAGTAAAGATTTTTGATTCAAACTGAATTCCTTTGGTGACGAGTGGAAAACTGTTGAAGAGAAAACTGTTTATGAATACTTTGGTAACTCTCTCTCACACCACTCCGCACTTACATTTGAATACTATACATATATAAAACTTCCTTAAATGTACTTTAAGTTTGTTCTCAATAAACCATTTTAACAGATCGGTCGCTTGTTCTTTCTTTTCACTGCAACAGGATATGGGCCCAGCCCATAGCACTGAAGTTACAAATTTTTAAATATTGTAGTTTCGGTTCCAAGAAACATAAAGTAAAAGTGAATTAAACGGGTCAGTGTGTTTTTGGGAGCAATGGAAATTGAAGCGAGAATCGAAAAACTCATTTCTGCAGAGCAGTGGCGTCCTGGAAATTCCAGATAAAAGTAATACTTATTGTGGTCATGTGGCTTATATGATATGGTTACTGGTAGGCTGGTCGAACCAGCAGCAGATTCGGCAGAATATAAAACCTTTATTATGTCTGATTGTAAAGTGCAGAAAATCATTGTGACGGCATTAGGGCAGCAACTACTAACACATATTATGAACTGCAATACTGCTAAAGAAATGTGGGAGAAACTGGAAGACACTCACTAATATTCGCATGCTACAACAGAAGTACTATTCCTTTGTTAAAGATGAACGTGATGACATTGTAACACATATATCCTACTACGTGATCTGGGTGAGACTGTGCCAGATAATATGCTAATTATAAAAGTGTTAATGACTCTTCCAGAAACATACAAGCACTTTCATACTGCAAGGGAATCGACAAGTGCATCGGAACGGACACTCGAAAATTTAACCAGTCGCATAATCGTCGAAGAAATGTGAACTTTACAGCACCCAAAACATTCACTAACAACAAAGTGCATTTGTCACTGCACGAAAGCAAAACCAACAAAATTATTCTCTTTCAACGAACAAAGCTGATGGTAGCGGGGGTGGTAAGTGCTTTTATTGCAAGAAGCCAGGGCATTGGAAAAAAACCGTTTCCAAAATCAGCATAAACTCTCTCACCAATACCAGAGCGACATGCAGAATCAAAAGGATGCGTTCATATCTACTCTTGCTTTTGGTAACACTGAAAACCGCAATGATATTTGGATTTTGGACTCTGGAGCATCGAACCACATGACGTTAAATAAAAAATTTTTTTCTACATACGGTCGTTTAGAGAACCTTCGTGTGGGAAACGGAGAACTGATTTTTGCTACTGGCCGCGGAAATATCAACATTCTTGGCAAATTCTATTTGGCAAAAGAAATTCTTAAAAGATGTGTTACTAGTTCCCAATTTAAAAGTTAACCTATTTTCATCAAATGCGACTTTACATAGATAAAGGTTTGTCTCTTGTATCAGATAACATGAAGTGTGAGTTGCGTGACAAAGGCAATATTGTGGCAGTGGGAGTGCGGCAGAAGTCATTTCATATGATGTTTCTTTTGCTAATGTTGCCGATAAATTAGATAATTTTGAAACGTGGCATGAGCACCTCAAAATAAGCACACTGTTTCAAAATTTTTGTTGAAGGAGAGTTCAAAGAATGTGTTTTGTGAAGCTTGCGTTTTTGGTAAGCAATCGAAATTAAAATATCCTGTAAGCAACGCAGATCACAAAAGCCTGGTGAATTAGTGCATGTGGATTTATGTGGCCCAATGCAACAGGCTTCTTTGTCAAATTGGAAATATTTCCTGCTATTTAAAGATGACTATTCAAATTATCGTGCCGTTTATTTTCTGAAGGGCAAATATGATGTTGCTAAGTGTTTGGAGCAGTACATTGTGAAATTAGAGATGGAAACTGGAACAACATTACATACAATAAGAAGTGACAATGATGAAGCTATTAAGCGTATAATGCAAAAACATCGAATTTCTTACCAAACATCTGTGCCATATTGTCCACAATAAAACGGCCGAGCAGAAAGAGAAATGAGAACTCTGGTAGAAGCGGCTCGGACAATGCTGCTTGCGAAGAACTTACCTATAAAACTGTGAGCGGAGGCAGTTAACACTTCTGGTTTTGTGATCAACCGGACGTGTTTAAACTCAAGCAACTAATCACCATACGCACTGTGGACAGGAAAGGATTTGGCCTCAAATTGTGCGGATTGGAAGATTTTTGGACCAGACGTCAACAACAATCAGCTGTCAAAACAAAACTAAGGACAGTATCGCACTGAAATTTGGCATGTCTGCCTAAATATGAACGGACTTCAAGACACCATAACCTTTATTGCAGTAGCAGCGCATTCTGGCGGTCAAAGAGGTTACTTTTCACTAGACCTAGTAATATTTAAAGATTCAGAATCAGCTGATGAGATGAGAAAGAGACAGTCTATTGCAAAAGAAGTGACATTTTAATTTTCTGATGGTGAAAACAACCCTTCTACGCAACCTATTTTAAGTGAACGCACAAATCCAGATGACGACGTGTATCAATCACATGATCCTGGCATTCCAATTAAAGATCGTTTGAGAAGAAAACAGACAGCTCCATTTAAACGATGTTAGCGGGGTACGCTTATGTAGCAGAACTTTTGCAGCCATCGTCACTTAATGAGGCTTTAAGTTCAAAGGATTCGAAAAAGTGGAAGGCGGCAATGGGAGAAGAAATGGACGCACTTAAAAAAAATGAAACCTGGGAACTTGTTCCTCTATCCGAAGGTCGGAAAATAATTGACAATAAGTGTGTGTTCAAGGTAAAAGGCTCCAGCACTAACGAAGCGTTACGTTTTAAAGCCAGACTCGTAATAAGAGGCTTTTCTCAAATAAAAGGAGTAGATTATGATGAAACTTTTAGCCCGGTAGCACGATTTAGCTCTATCAGAGCAATTTTTCGGTTGGCAGTTTCAAACAATTTCAAATTAAAACAGTTTGATGTCACAACTGCTTTTTTAAATGGAGTACTTAAAGAAGAGATTTTCATGAAGCAGCCTGATGGATTCAACGACAAAACAGGACGGGTGTGCCGTCTTCAAAAGAGTCTTTACAGGCTTAAACAAACATCGCGCTGCTGGTATGAAAGATTCATTTTTTTCCTTCAGTCTTTTCAATTGAAAGCATCTGATGCAGATCCTTGCGTGTTAGTTGGAGAAGGAATAATTCTGGCGATATACTATATATCGACGACGGCATTGTAGCAGCAGATAATGATGAAACGATTACATTACTTGTCGAACATCTCCAGAAAGAATGTGTGCTCAAAGTTTTCGGAGCAAAGTACTTCCTAGGACTGGAAGTCAAACAATTTGATGATGGAGTTTTACATCTAAGCAAGAAAAACTTTGCAGAGAAAATTATTTCCAAATTTGGCATGATGAACTCAAATGCTGTGTTAACACCAGCAGAAAAATCAGCTCTTGAAAAAGATGACAGTGCAGTTTTTGATCACAATTTACCTTACAGAGCAGCTGTGGGCAGTTTGAAGTACCTTGCCATCGGGACAAGACCGGATATGTTTGCTTTGCTCTAGGAGTTGTCAGTAGATACATGGAGAAATCATCCAAGGTTCATGTAACGGCTTTAAAGCGTATCATAAGATACATTAAAGGAACTCGCGATTATGGTATACTTTTTAATAAAAATAATAAGTTTAAACTTGAAACTTTTGTTTTTTTCCTCGATGATGCTCCAATTTCTTGGGGTTCCACTCAACAACGGTGTGTGGCACTCTCTACAACTGAGTCCGAGTATGTAGCAGCCGCTGAAGCAGTCAAGGAATTGTCCTGGACCACATTGTTGCTGAAAGATCTTCGTGTTTGTTGCCAAAGTTCAACATTGCTTTTGGACAACGAGAGCGCAGTTCGGATGATTAAAAACCTCGAATTCATTCGAGTATCATTTTATACGAGATATGTATTCACAAAAGGTTTTCGACATCATACATGTTTCATCCAAGATGCAAAAAGCAGATATCCTGACTAAGGTTCTTCCTCGAGATAGTTTTGAAAAACAAAGACATAACCTTGGAATTTTTCCACTAAACTTTAATTCTTCTTGTTCAAACAATCAATTGTAAATTTTTCTAGAATTCATTGTCGAATTAATAATGATCATTTTTATTTGAATCAATTGTTTATTATATTATTATTATAAAAAAATATTAATAAAAGTGGGAGTGTTGGAGAAAAAACTGTTTATGAATATTTTTCGTAACTCTCTCTCTCTGAATACTACACCCTGAATGACTCGAACTGCAACCAACTTCAGACTGCTATAATTTCCAAACCGTTCATGACAGTGAGCTCAAATTTTGACACATGACAGATAATTTTACTATTTACAAGCTTTTTAAACGATTTACGTCTCAGTTGTGTTGAAAAATTTTTATCCGCGATGGAATTCAAACGTGATAGTGTGATTGCTTTATATTTGACTGGAAAACAACAAGTAGCTATCGTTGGAGCCCTCCAGCACCTCAACGTGAATAAATCATTTGTGTCTCGAACCATAGCTCGTTACCGTGATACTGGCAGCCTTGCAAAACGCCATGGAGGTGGTCATAAAAAAACAGCAACATCGGCAGAAATGTTTCGGAAAGTGAAGGCTCGAATTGAGCGAAATCCGCGTCGAAGTGAAAGAAAAATGGCTCGTGAGCTCAACATATCGTTGGAACGGATGCAACACATACTGAAAAATGAGCTTGGGCTCAAGCCATTGAAATTCCAAAAAGCACACGATCTTACGCCGCAACAGAAAAAAGTTAGAGTCGAAAGAGCGAAGTAGTTGCTACGCTTGCACGAAAGTGGTGAGTTGCGAAATTTGGTTTTTTCCGATGAGTCGCCATTTGTTATCGAGCAATATGTCAACAAACAAAATGACCGAGTTTACTTGCCACCGGACGGCCACCAGAAAGCAGGCAGCACCGATGGTGATGGTTTGGGCCGCCATAACCGCCGATGGTCGCTCTTCGCTCGTATTTTTGGACCGTAGCGTCAAAATTAATGCGATCGTATACCGTGAAACTGTCTTAGAGGCAGTATTGAAGGGCAAGCAATCATTTCGGTCGGAGTTCTCCGGATGCAAATCCGTTGGATTTCTCTGTCTGGGGTATTTTGAAGGCGAAGGTTGGCACTAAAAAATACCAAAGTTTGGACTAATACAAAAAAACACTTCGCCGGGAATGGGCCAAAATATCGCATAGCCACTGGCGTGCAGAGTGCGATGCTTTCTTCGGCCGTCTCAAGGCCATTATTCGCGCCAAAGGTGGTCATATTGAAAACTACTGATACAATTTGAAAATTGATGGTTTTTCAACATTTTTTGCTTTGGCACAATTTAATTTATCAAAAAATAAACAAAAATTATAGCATTTCAAAAAGTAGGAGTTCGAGTCATTCACCCTGTATATATACAATTTCCTTAAATGTAGGTACTTTCAGTTTGTTCTCAATAAACCATTTTAATATATCGGTCGCTTGTTCTTTCTTTTCACTGCAACAAGAACTTTAAAAGACAAAGTGGAAGCCCCCAAAATTTACATTAAACGACATCCAAACTCAGGTTTAAGAAACAAACTATCAATCTGTCAGGCAATATTGAAAGGCGCGACACCACCTTTTGTTCCACCTGGAGTTCTTTCGTCAGATCTATCATAATTCTCATCTCCACAACGCAACGTAAGTTGAAACGTGATTTCTATGTACGTAGATATCATGGCGTATTTAAAAATATTCAATTTAAAAGCATTTACGTCAAGGCAACACAGAACTCGAATAAAAATATTTCTAATCCCACAGCTGTGCCCCAAATCGTAATTTTCTTCGATATCAATTTGCGTACAAAACCGAATGACAAAAAAAAAGAAAAAGAAAATGTAACCGACAATCACTGACACATTCTTCTCCACTTCTACACCACATCCTTTAAATTAATCAAAACTCCTTCGTTCTCTTTGCCACTTACTAAACAACCAACAAAATTATACTAAAGAGTGTTTACCTTTTTTGTCTCAAGGAAAACACAAACGAATATCTACGCCATTTTGAAATCACCCATATAGTCATCTCATTTTTTTCCACTTGGAACAAAAACAAACCTACAAAAACAAAACCAAACGCAAGAACAAAGCAAATTAAAATAAAAGAGCAATCCCCCACCATTGGTTTTAATTGCCAATAAGAATGCAATTAATCCCAAAGGAACTTAGCTAAGAGAACGGTGAGACTTTTACTTGGATTTTAAGAGAAAAAGAGGGAATTTCTTTATTTGATAATTTTACTTTAAGTATTTGACTTACCCGGTAAACAAGATCCTGCCGCTCCAAAGGACGATTTCAATTGTGAAAATCCTGTAAGAAGAAAATAAAGATATTCAAGATATCTCCTTACACATAATTGATTCGTAAATAAGGACCACAAATGAATTTGTAAATTGACCCGAAAATCGAGCCCACAAAGCAGGCGAATACGAAATTACTTACTCATGATTAGGCAATCAGAATGGAATCGATTTACAAGGGAATAAAAAACGCACAAAGGAAAATCGCATTGGGTAGGAATCATGGTACATAAAGGACTTTTTCGAGGACATTATTTATTGAGCCATGTGCGGATTTATTGGACAATTTGGTTGAGGTGCAATTTAATCTTATAAGGGTGCATTCTTCGATGCGTTAACGATAGTTTTGGGGTAAACATTGAAAAGGATGGAACTTGTAAATAAAGTTTAGTATTCACACCTATTTGGGTTTAATGGAAAAGGAACCACTCACCAAGATTTCTTGCTTTTCAGTCACTTTTCAACAACATTTCTTCCTATAACTCCCTTCGTCATAAGTCACCATAGTTGTTGTCCGAATAAGCGCTCGAAACGAGATAGTTATGAGCTTCCTTAGCTACCTATAAACACTGCCTTACACTCATAAGATGATCTTTATCACCAGCAAAATCGTAAAGAACAAACAAAATAAAGTGGAAAAAGCGCGCGTAGGTATTTTTTTTATGAGGGTTCGAATGATAAATTTAAAAAAATGCACGACGTTGGGTTTTGATCTAATCTGTCATTGCTCGGTCCAATTTTTGGACAAAGTTTTTGAACATGTAAATAAGCGACATCGGCACAGAATTCATCGATCAACACTAGGTAGGATCTGGTGATCTTTGTGGCCTATTTACAGATCCCAATTTTGAAACCACTCTTACACCAGACTTTGATTTCAATAAATCGATGGTATTGGCCGTATGATAAGTAGTCCCATTCTGCTGGAACCGCATATCGTCCACATCGATGTCATTTCAATAGATATTTGTCGATAATCTTTCTGTAGAGGTCACCATTGGCTTGCTGAAAGGGCTGCCTTATTTTTAAAGAAATAAGGGCCAACTACAGTACACCATACATATTTGTAGAGGAAATGGTGTCTAAAGGGTCACTTGCGGATAGTTTTCACACCAAATACGGCAATTTTACTTGTTGACATACCATATGCATCAATCCAAACGTGCGTCTCATCGTTGAACACAATTTTGCCGTAAAATTCGGTGTCATGCTCCAATTAGTTTTAAGGCACTCAGCGAAGATCAGACCCATTCACTGATCCCGCTTCAATTCCTGCACAAATTAAATGTTTGTAAGAACTAGCCAAATATTCCTTCGCAAAATACTTCAAATTGTGGACAGACAAACCCCAAGCTCCTGAAATAAACACACTCAGGGCAAAGTGCTTAAAAGCTAGACGTAAAGTCCAAGGGAAAGATGGCTTCCAACAACACTTAGAAAGTTGTAAAAAAGGCAAGGCGGGAGTTTACAAAGGCGATCAAAGAGAGCAAATCAAGATGCTTCAAACGTATATGCGACGAACTGGATATCAACCCATGGGGCACGGCTTACAGAATGGTTATGACCAAACTGAAATCCTGCAATGCTGATAACCATAGTGGAGCACTTGTTTCCCAAAAGGTTACACAACATGGTCACAATTGTCCGGGAAACAGAAGTAGGACATATCCCAGCCGTTACACTGGAAGATCTGCAGAGAGCTCTTAATTGACAAGGAGACAAAAAGGCGCCTGGTATTCCGGACACAGCATTAAAGGCTGCTGCTGGAATAAAACCAGATCTTTTCATCGCAACATTGCAAAAGTGTCTCGAGGAGGGAGTGTTCCCAGAACAGTGAAAGTTGCGACACTTAGTGCTACTACCCAAAGGAAATAATGGGAAAGATCCTTGAGCGTTTAATATACGACAGACTGCTGACTGTAGCAGAGGAGAAGGGAGCCCTCTCAAATCACCAGTTTGGATTTCGAAAGTCACGCTCCACGGTCGATGCTATCCAAACAGTAGTCGATATTGCGTCTGCAGCCATAGAAGGGCATTCTTGGTGGTGGGGCTCAAAAAAGTACTGTGCGGTGGTGACACTTGATGTCAAAAACGCGTTCAACACTGCTGACTGGTCCCAAATCAGGCAATCACTTGCAAGGATGGAAACACCCTACTACTTGCTAAAGATAATCGCCAACTATTTCACGAACAGGAAGTTACGGTATGACACGGATGAAGGGGTTAAAAACTACACCATCTCCGCTGGGGTACCACAGGGATCAGTGTTAGGTCCACTCCTGTGGAACCTAATGTACGACGGAGTGTTGCGAGTAAGGCTGCCCGAAGAAGTCAGTATCATCGGATTCGTAGACGATATAGCTATCGTGGTCGTCGCAAACTACACCCATAAAGTCGAGTCAACAACAAACGCAGCCATTGTTCAATCGCGCCAAAGGTGGACATATTGAAAACTACTGACACAATTTGAAAATTGGTGTATTTTCCAACATTTTTTGCTTTGGCACAATAAAATTTATCAAAAAATAAAAAAATTATAACATTTTAAAAAGTTGGAGTTCGAGTCATTCGCCCTGTATAACATCTTTTGCTCAACAACTCAAATAGCTGGTTGTAGTGTGAATTTAATTTATCTAAATTAATTTAATGGCACGATCCATTAAATGACCTGGTCCTCCAACTTGGTAGGTATGAAATCAGTTTATATGTCCGAATGTGTAGAACGATAAACAAGATTGGATATGAACGATTTTGTGGCTGAGTCAGGAAAACGGGCATTTGGACATTTAGTATAGTGAAACATCATAATAGCTAGCAAGCACTTTCTACACCAGAAGATTTACAAAGGGATCTTACGGTCCCCTGACTAAAAAACCTGTCAACCAATTTCATTACATTTAAATGGAGGCACGGGAAAAAGTTCCCTAGAGCCAATATTGGCCAGAACCACTAACCGTTTGGAGCAAAGGTAATAAGGAGGAAATCGAAAAAAATGCTGTACAGAAGGTTGGATAGATGGGTGCCCTGAAGCTATTAGCCACTGTTCACTAAGATTAAGATTATGGTCTATTGTGCGTATTTAAGGTTTTGTCGCGGAATCTGTAGACACGCCACTGACTTAGAACTATCCGGATAAGGATATGAATTCCATCAAGTTATTCAAGTCAATTTTGATAAGTATTTCAGCTCGTCGAGGCAGTGTTACTGCAGCTGGCAAAGATTTCTGCAGTAGTTCTCATGCACGATCCCGAGTTGTTGCACATATGAGTAAATACCAAAGCAAAGTGGCCAGTGCTAAGAGCAGGCGAGAAACGTACGTCTCCATAACAGAGTTTTTTTTTACAGAAACGGTTTTTTACTGTTACTACGGGTTTTAACCGTTGTGAATTTGTCGATACTGATACAGCATTAGCTTAGGTTAGGTTACATTGGCAAACCCACTTACCCACTGGCCCATTGTGATGCCACGTGGATCCTACTCTTGGAACCACTTTGAATTTTTGAGGAAACATAGGAGACTGTAAACGTCTATATTGTTTAGATCGCTCCCAAGTGGAGTTTTGAAAAATCAAACTCCTAGAGCGATTCAGATCCAGTTTTGACCAGATTGGTTTAGTCGCTAGACATGTTGACCCAACAGTCCACCTAAAGTTTACTTTTCTAATAACATCCAGCTTTAGTTTCAGGCTACCGCTGATACCTTCTTCATGTAGGATAGATAGAATAATTTCAATTTTGAGTCGACCCCTACGATTCCCTGGAACATCTCTTTGGTCCGGCACCCAACATAGATGAATGTTGAACTGCTCTGCTATCACCCTGAGAGATGATCAGCGGTCAAGCGCGGTTTTAGAATTTTGTGAGACTGAATCCAGTGGTTTGATAGTTCCCTGATTATCCGAAAAGATGCGGATATCCTTTGCACATATCACGTTTTCCTACAGCCGGGACAGGACTTTTTTATTCGTCAAAATTTCCTGGCTCTTTGCAAGAGAATAGAGCTACTCCAGCTTTCTTTAATCTTCCTTGAATATTAGGTTTCACAGTATCGGAAAAGACTAGGAGGACAGGATCAGTTTTGTGAGGGTTTACTCCCAATACACAACGATCCGCTCAATGGATTAATCTGTCAAGATTTTGCTGTAGGTATTTTTTAATGACATTGAGATGCTTTCCTAAGACACCTTCCCTATAGGCAACCACCCACCCAATTCCAGGTATATCAGTAGCTGACCGACCACTAAGTTCCTGAGAAGGGGTCAAAGGACACCGCCTTGCGGCGCACCTCTGCTGACATATCTTTTAGCAGAAGCGCCACCCATTTTGGAGTTGATAATCCTGCTATTTAGCATAAATTAATCAACTCCGCCAGTGAGTCATCTTCCTGTTGTGTGTGATTGCGGATGTGCTGACGTTGTTAAAGGCACCTTCCATTGTGTACTTTCTATAATGTTGGGATTGTTGGATGCGGCTGGCCAATGTGTGCAGAGCCAGAGTAGGGTGGTTTTATTATTCTCTACATCATATACGAAAAAGTTTGGTTACATCTTGCCCACTTACACGATAAGCTCGATTCTATGTATATGCATCAATGGAACTACGAAAATATGTGTTACCATTTCAATTCAACAGAAGTGTTCTTCATCGACTTTCTTGCCGTGTCCGGTCTATTGCAATTAAGTAGTATCACCAGCAATTTTGGAAAATAATTTGAGCTTCTATACCGATGCGGATAATTGCGTTGTTTCGACGAACGTCCACCTTCTCTCCAATCTAGATTTCTACCAGTCACGTCTATCCTTGACGTTTTCGTATAACAACGGTCTCAAAACTCTACCATATTACTACGTATATGGCTTTAATTTTCGAAGATCAGACTACGCTAAAATAAACAACCTACCAAGTAAGACCAATTTCAATTCTCTCTATAACAGATAATGGTTTTACTACTTTTTACACCAACATTTTAAGCCGTTTTTAACAATTTCTTCCAGTTTTGGTGAAAAGAATTCCCTAACACTTCCATCCTGGTATAACAAAAAATTCTGTGGTGATTTCAAATAATCGTTGCTTAATCCGTAGCTGATTCGTTACCATTTCGGGGATCCTGACCTACTATACATCTTGCAATTGAGCGGTTTTTCACTAACATGGCTGACTTCGCTGTTATCTGTGACAACGAACTGAACTTCCGCGCCCGATAACATCACACGAAGAGCCAACTTTGCTTTTGGTTTCAACAAGCACTGGTCTAAGGAATTTTCTGGTCCATATGTCACTAAAACGTTTTTTATAACCTTGAATACACAAGTCAAGTCAAACCTTATTACAACACCCACATATTGCGCATACCATACCACCTTGATCAAAAAGGAATTCATTCAGAAAATTAAAAATACACGTTTATTCATCCAAATCTATATTGTCCCCTTCAAAGTAATCCTATCGACTGCAATACTTATGCCAGCGCTTGATCCAATCCTCGAAACATTTTTTATATTCGGTTTTCGGTATGTCCATCAGTGCTTCCTGCGATTTTTCCATTACTTCCTCTCGGCGGCTGAAACGCGTTCCCCGTAGTTTTTTAACTCGATTGAACAGAAAGAAGTCACAGCTAGCCAAATCAGACGAATTCGGTGGCTGTTGGATGGTATTTGTTGCATTTTTCGTCAAAAAATTACGAATAATGATGGCACTGTGCGACAGTGTATTATCATGGTGCAAAATCCACGAGTTTTCTGCCCACAACTCTGGTCCCTTTCGGCGAATTGCTTCACGCAAACGTCTCATAACGCCCAAATACGAGTAATACTCTTCGTTTACTTTCTGGCCTTCTGGCAAAAATTCATGATGCACTACACCGTTGTAATCCATGAAAACTGTGAGCATTGCCTTCTTTTTTGATTGAAAACGACGTTTTTTTTTGGTCTCGGCTCATTTGGTGAACGCCATTCACTTGCCTGTTGTCTGGATTGCGTGTCGTACTCATAAACCTACGTCTCGTCTCCAGTAATGATTTTTTGATGAATGCGGTAGTGGGATCGGATTCAGCCTCACATATCATCTCTTTTGCGACGTCAACACGTCTCTTTTTTGCATGAAATTGAGGTCTTTTGGTACCAACTTTGCTGCTACACGACGGAAACCCAGAAACCCAAATTATTAACCAAAATGTCTTGGACGGATCTATAGGCAATGTTCAAGTTCTCCGCTATCTCTCTGATGGTTAATTTGCGGTTGCGGTTATTGACCAACATTTCGTTTACTTCATCAATGTTTTCGTCGGTTTTCCATGTCGATGGTCTACCATCATCTTCGATTGACTCGATTGAATCGTTGCCGAAACACTTTTCCAACATTTCCAAAGTTCGCGCACCATTAAATCAGTTTTTTACGCAAAATTGAGTACAAGTTCGTTGTTGCAAATTGAAATTCATTTCTAAAATTGTAAAAAATCGACAACAAACACAGAGATAGATGTACTCTTTGCTATGTAACTTTTGCAAATGTCAGGCTATGACGGTAAGATTTAGAGGGAATGTCAACAACAGATTTACCAACTTGACAAAAAAACAGAACTCAAATCGGAATAATGGGACCGCCACACGGTGGAGTGGTGCGGGAACTTTTTGATCAAGGTGGTATGTACAGATTTTCCCCTGAAATGACAGGCTCAACTTACAACCCCTTACATTACTTCGTGAAGTTGATGAGACACTCTTTATTCATAAGTTTTTAACTGGTAGCATTGATTCTCCTGCTCTGTTGCAACTCGTTGAACGTTAACCCACGAAATCCCTGATCTGGTCCTCTTTTCTATTTTAATCCTCATCCAACGAATTTTGGATACCATGACTCACGTCCAGAATGCTACGCAGAGTCAACTCTATTCAACCTATCATCTTTCACTGTCCCTTTACTCTTCCTATATATCTCGAAAACTGCTCACACAACGTTTCATTTATCAACACTTTTAGTTTAGTATATACTTACGAGTAAGCTTTTTTTTGTATTAAGGTGAATAAAGCTGCCAGGGCTTGACTTAATTCTAATTAAATTCAAGAAGGAGATAACGTGAGAGGTAGGCTGTGTTGACGTTTTACTTATGAGCTCGTCCGCAATTTCATATTACTCGGTACTAAGGATGGGTGTTTCTCTATTTTCTTCGTAATCTTGACCTTATTACCGCGGAATCTACAGCTTATTGTTGCCGAAGTGAACTGAGTGAATATTGCTTTTCAAGTCCTTCCATTTTTGATTGGAATCTAGGATGAGCTCGAGTTAGCGCACTGAACTGCCTTACATAACCTTGGTACGTTGCCTGCAGGGAACGCTCTTCTCTTAGTAAAAAGAACAATCGGTTAAGGTCTCCTTTGATATCAAAGAACGAAGTAAGTTCTTTGTTGTAGAGGAATCGTTTTTATTTTATTTTTGGTTTCTACTCCATGAAAATGAAATTGTATCCTAAAAAGATACATGACACATGTACACGAAGTAAGCACTCCAATATTTTCAACAGAAAGGATGACAAACTTATAGGTCTACAGTCCTTTGAAGAAATAAGATCAGAGAACGAAGACACGGATCTCCTGTCTACCGTTTTGAAACGCTGCCCAGCTTCAGGCAGTCTTTTAGGACTTCCTTGAGCCATGGAATATTGGATTCCGTCGGCGACTTTGGCAGTTTTGTTATACGTCGTGTATCGTTCAGGTTATTTCGTTAACGTCGACTTCTTTAGTGGAGTTCACCGCAATTAGTCTAATCGTAGGCTTTATAGCATCTGGAATAACTTCCGCAAAGTTAGTGCAACCAGGGAGGTGTGAAGTTGTTAGGAAATCCGGTGGAAGTTAATTCAGGTGCCATCGCATCTCTTAATAGAGGATATTTAAAAGTGTCAAGAACTGGAAATGCAGTCTTTTGCTCTTTCTCATTAATCGCGTTGAGCGAAAATCTATCTTATAGATACCATACCTTCCTCAATTGGATTGGATTTTATACAGTTTCACACAACACATACATATATGTAATGAAGGACCATTTTGTGTGCAAAATATTGTACACCCGCGTCTTTTCCTCGATTCTTCGCTTATTTCTGCTTGTCACAGTGCCTAGGCATGGCGTAAATATTGGGACTTAGAATGCGCTTTGGTTTGATTCTCCTTACAACCGAGCAACCTTGACATTATTGTGCGGTTTTGGCAGCCATACCTATTGATTGACAGTCTATTCTACCTGCCAACAACTGTCCTACTGCCTTTAAGTTTTTAATTTTGACAGAACGCTCGAACTAACACCAATTCGTCATTTTTTTCTTCTAACCTCGAAAGCTTATTTTGATTCAATAAACTGGACAAGTACCAGAAGTTGGTCGGGCAAGCATTGCAATATTAACTCAATTGCGAAAATATGGTGTCGACATATATACTCGTATTAAAAAAAATATTAAGTATGAAATAATGCCAGTGAACCCAACTAACTATGAAGGCATACATTTAGAAACAACACATAATGGTGAAAAGAAATACATTCATCCGATTTATAGACTGCCAAGATTAAGTGTTAGCAGTTTTATTGAAGAACTTAATGAAGTTATCCATGTAGGTAGAGAAAATATAGTAATAGGCGATATCAACATACATAAATATTCAAAATGAGAATGATTCCCTTGTTTTAAGATATATAGAGACGATGGCCTCAAAAGATCTTACAAGTGTTATTAAACAATCCTCGCGAGTTGATTAACAAGAAACACTTCTACACTGATTGATCATATACATGTAAGCATAACAAAGCTAGAAATATTTTCAGGAGTTATTGAGACAGATCTTTCCGACCATTACTTAATCTTATATGCAGTCAAAGTTCCTAGCCACAAAAGAACGATTGAACACGATGATGATGTTCATATTCAGCAACAAAGAATGAACGAACAAACCAATTGGCGGTCCATGCTAACAGAAAATAGTATCGAAAAATTGTATAGCAACTTTGTAGACAAAATGAACAACATTTACACGGAATCAAGCAAAACAAACGTAATAAAAAAAAATAGAAAAACAGAAACCATGGGTTACCTCTGAGTTAATAATATTATGTAAGAAAAGAGACGAGTACTACAGGAGATGGAAAAACACTCCAAAAAGTCAAATTTACAAAACTGAGTACAAAAACTTCCGAAATGTTGTCAATAAAAAAATTAGGGAAATTAAAGCCAACTTCTATAAGCAACGATTTTTAAGCTCTCAGAATGATCTGAGATCTGATCTGAAAACGTGGAATACTATTAATGAACTTTTGGGAAGAAAGAAAACCACAATTGACGAAGTAATAAGAAACAATTTTTCCGAAGATGATGAAAACTTAGCTAGTATTGTGGAAAAGTTTGCGGAACAATTCTCAAATCAA
Source organism: Volucella zonaria (assembly GCA_963966105.1). Taxonomy (NCBI): domain Eukaryota; kingdom Metazoa; phylum Arthropoda; class Insecta; order Diptera; family Syrphidae; genus Volucella; species Volucella zonaria. Next base: position 52,540,219 of record OZ014532.1, read on the forward strand.
GTATCAACAATCATGCACATATGTCATAACAAAACATCAAGTCATGAGAATTTGCACTTCCAGCAGAGTATTTACGTAGAGGAAGCCAGTGAAGAAGAAATATTTCGAATGTTGTGTCGACCAATTGACCTTAAAATTAATGCTCATTTTCTTGCCCCAGTTATACAAACGATAATAAATCGAAATATAACCCAAGCTCATGTTCCAAGATTAATGAAAACGTCGATTATTCGGCCCGTTTATAAGGCAGATGAGAAAAACAAAACCGATAATTACCGGCCTATATTTATACTGTTAGCTGTTGAAAAATGTTTGGAAGAAGTTATCGTTAATCGTCTTAATAATTTCGTAGAAAGACATAAAATATTACACCCAAACCAGTACGGTTTTCAAAAAAATAAAAGTACGGATCTACTATTAGGAGACTTTACAAACACGGTCAATGGAGGCCTTAACAAAAATCATCATGTGCTTGTGCTGTTTGTTGACTTTAGTAAAACTTTCGATACCATAACTCATAAAAAGTTAATTGAAACTGTCAATCGAGTTGGTGTGAGAGGAGTGCTGGCAAACTGGATCGAAAGCTCTCTAACTGATAGAAAGATTAGAGTTAGAGTGTTTAATATCTTAAGTAAAGAAATGCCAATCGCGCTTGGTGTCCCACAAGGCTCCAAATTAGGTCCGATTCCATTTGTTTTGTATACAAATGAACTTCTCCATTTATTCAAAAAGTGCACAGCCTATGCCTATGCAGATGATATAGCACTTGTCGTCCAACACAAAAACTTTAACAAGGCATTGGAAATAATTCAAGAAGAATTTGATGCGATGTCAAAATGGTGCCATGATCAAGGGCTAATTATTAATGATTCAAAAACAAAGGTAATGCACATACGAACACCGTTCAAGCCAAAAGAAGCGTTTAATATATATCACCGAAACGCCCTATGTCCGTATTCGGCCAACAATACAGCAATAGAAGTAGTAAACAAAATAAAGTATCTAGGAGTTACCATCGATGAGAATTTCCTATGGTGTGAACATATAAATATGCTGCGTTTACAGTTCAAAAGCTCACTCTTTGCGATGGTTTATATAAAAAAGTATTCAAGTTTTGAAGTACGTTAGCTGGTGTACTACTCGCTAGCAGAATCGCGAATAAGATATGGAATACTGGTATGGGGAAATGCATCCAAAACGCATATGGATAGGATATTACATCTACAGCGCCGCCTTGTTAAAATTTTAAAACCAACCAACTCATCTTTTAATGTCTTAGATGTGTACGCGATTTATAGGATGACATCATTGCTACATTACATGGACGACCAAAGGTTTCTACGGCTTATACGCCATCTCCAAAACACCAGGAGGCGAGCTCAGAGGATGCTCGAAATTCCGGATGTATCTAACATATATGGGGAACGAGAACTTAGATATGTCATTCCAAAAACTATGAATGGAATACCTCACCATATCAAACAAATCGAACATTCAAAAAAACGTAAAAAATGTTAAAGAAATTTCTAATGGATTTATATTTTGTGTAATATGCTAATACAATATAAATGAATTCCTATATAAATATAAATTTATTTTTATTTATACATACATATATATATATATATTAATTTCTTACCACGGTTTTAACTTTTTAACAGTGTATATTTTTAATTTCAAAATAGCTAAACTTCAATGTTATTATTGTATTTTGTTTTCAAATATTAATATTCCTATATTTACAATTTTATTACATTAAGTTATTTACAACCAAAATACGGTTCCACTTTGGCGACAACAACGAGCGAAAAGGGGCGCTCGGAGTCAAAAAACCTCCAACGTTCTTGGGAAGATCAAATTCAAATTTCAAATTTCTTTATTCATATGTATATACAAAAGTTACAAATTTAAAATACGATTTTACATGCATTAGATACATATAGAATAGTTAGGGACACCTTTATCTATGAAAATAGAGACGATGCCACATTATAAAAAAAATAAAAAATTCACTTTGTGTGGGGTGTACAAAGTTCAATTCAAGAAAAAGAGGAAAGAAGAAACAAAAATAATCTTTAACAAATTAATAGCGGATACATACAAAATCTAATGTAAATGGCAGAAATAGGTAAATACATAGTTGAGCAAATGAACAAATCATTTCTATTTTTTGTTTATTTATTTACTTTACTATATTTTAAATTGAATAACCTAGAAGAGTTTCGATTTCATGATGATTAAAACTAAGAAGCCATGATTTAACTACTTTAGAAAATGTGGACAAATTTTTTATGGATCGAATTTCTAAGGGCAAACTGTTAAAAAGTTTGCATGAAACAATGGAGTAGAAGTTTCTGTAACTTGTAGTGCGAAGCGCAGGGACATTTACAACAAAGTTTGAATGGCTGCGTAAGCTGCAAAAGTCAGAAATTGGACTCTCCAGGTACCCGCCTCTCATGAAAAAGACATTAAGGACTTTAAAATAGAATAAATGGCGCAAAGGGAGAATATTCAAGGCCCTGAAAAGGTCCATTGTGTGCGCATAACGGTGAAAACCACAAACACTACGAATCGCAGATTTTTGAGGGACAGTTAATTGCTGCAGTTTAGTAATATAAGCGCCACCCCAACTACAAATCCCATATTGCAATCTGGATTGGAATACACCATAATAAATTCTTTTCAACGTGTTAAGAGAGCAATACTTTCTAAGGCGGAAAAGGCAACGAGTAGCAGAAAGAAGATATTTTTTTAAGGCAGACATGTGCTTGGACCAGTTCAAGTTTTGATCTATTGTAACACCAAGGTACTTGAAATTATCTACACCTTCAATTTTGAAACAATCACTACTGCAGTTAATATTCCTGTTGAAGGTTTTACCATCTTGGATTCTGCATTGGCTGTATAGCAAGTCGTGACACGGCAACTTAGTTTTACTACTAACAATAAGTTTGTGATTAGCAAACCAGCATCTAATTAGGATCTAGCGGACTGGCTGAACAATATGCAACTCCAAGGTCGTCGGCAAAAGCTGTAACTTTACCTATAAATGCGAGAGAAAATGAGGAATTTATGTATATTAGGAATAAAATTGGGCCAAGAAGAGATCCTTGGGGTACCCCCAGGTTATTGGTTTTTGAACAGCTTACATTGCTTCCAATCTTTACATATTGCATTCTATCTTTAGACAAGACTCAAACCAATTGTATATGAATCCTCTGAAACCGACCTTATATAGTTTATCTAATAGTATGACGTGGTCAACCATGTCAAACGCCTTAGTTATATCCACAAAAAGGTCTGCACAAAACCGTTTTTTATCTAGTCCTTTATATAAGAAGGAGCAAAAGTCCAATAGAGCATCCTTAGTGGAGAGGCCAGTTCTGAAACCAAACTGCATAGGAGAGAAAAAATTATAATGGTTGAGATAAGTTAATATTCTCGTTTTAATTATTTTCTCAAAAACTTTTGAAATTGATGGCAGTAAAGATATTGGTCTGTAGTTTGATTTATCGGTCCTGCTGCCCTTCTTAAATAACGGAATCACTACAGCGCATTTAAGTTCAGATGGAAAGGTACCGGACATAATACTAAAAGTAAAAAGGTAAGTTAAAATATCTACTAAGTTGGGTCCAATGTACTTGAGTACCAAATTCGATATTTTATCATTACCATGTGAATTGGAATTGCGAGTTACTTGGAAAAGAAGTTTGTCCAATGGAAGCAAAGTAACTGCTGAACTCATTAGCTATTTCCAAAGGATTTGAAATGTTAATACTTCCATTTTTAAGTACAATTGGATCTGCGTTAGTACACACTTTCCGACTAACAATACTACTTGCCACTCTTTCTTAAGATTTCCACTTGCCGCTTGTATTTGTCACTTTTGTGCAGAATTTATCAAAACGATTTTTTAAATTGGTGTTCAAAGGATGTTTCCAACATTTTTTTCTTGGTTTGTTTTTGATATTTATTTTTTTGATAAGGGTACGAGTTATCCAAGGCTTAAGGCGACACTCCGATTTTTTGTGTGTTGTTGTTCAGAATACTAAGAAATACACTATAAGCTGAAGAAGCATTTCTTTCAACATAAACACTTTCTGAATATTCATAACGTATCCTATTGTTCAATTCAGGAAAGTTAATTTTATCAAAGCTGGTTTCAGATGATACGTTAGATTTCCTGCATATTATATTTTCAAAAAGGATTCCCGTCATACAATGATCACTTATATGTAGTTCCAAGTTAATGCCAGCAAGGGAATCCACAGCAATATTCTCAAAACAAGCAAAAACATGGTAGAGGCAGGTGCCTGCAATTGGTCTAGTAGGCTCAGCAATAAAAGATAAAAAACCATGTTCACCCATAAGCGCTTGGTAGGAATCAGAAACGGAGTTCGAACATAAGATATCTAGATTAAAATCACCTAGGATAACAAGATTTCCAGATCGTTCATTGGCTAACAAATTTGAAAATTCTTCCAAAAACAAATTCGGAGAATAAGAATGCAGTCTGCATACACAGATAAAAATTAAAGAGTTCATTGTGAATATTGCAACGAACTTTAATGACGTCCGCGCTTTTTAAATTACAAGTTTTTACATCACACTCATACATGTTTGATATAAAAACTCCCACTCCACCGGCTGAGTACGTATCATTCGTATTAGGAAAAAAATTATAGTTCGGAATATGGTAATCTTCACTCTCGCAAGAGTGGATCCAAATTTCAGAAACAAATATTATATCAGGCAGGTTAACGAGAGCTTCTAGATTCACCATCAGTAAGTCGAAGTTTTGGCGTAAACTACGTATGTTTTGATGTAAAACGAAAAATGATTTGCCATCTGATTTACATTTAAAATAGCTTTCTAAATTATTACGTATGGTTCTAATAGTGGGGCTGTCGTACATAAGATCACAGCTGTCGTTCATATTATTGTGCTTGAAGAGCATTAAGATCATCAAATGATCTTATGACAACAGCCTCACTATTATCAAATTTTCTCATCAAAATACGAGAATTACGGAACCACAAGTATTTGTATTTAAACTCTGTTTTAAATTTTTTAGCTGCCATAATTAGAGCTTTAAAATAGTTTGTTAAGCTGTCATTAATAAAAATATTACTATTGCTACCTTCAATAAATAGCGATGAGTTCAGCTTCCTCTTTGCAGTTTTCTTGCTCTTCATCACTTCTTCTTTGACCTTCTTTGTAGAGAAATATACACAGAAAATGTCACCGCGATTATTGGTGGTGGTGGTTATGCTCTTCTTTTTTGGTTTATCCATGCGCTTTACATAACATTTCTGTATATCCTCAGTCGATATGGAGATATTTAAAGCTTTGCCTAAGATCTCCCTTACTCTCTTGCTGGCGTTTGAGCTATTTAAACCAGGTACACCAACAACTTCAATAGCATGCTCCAGCTGCTTCTGCTCCCTCCAATTCACTCGGCTCTCCAAATTGGCCACCTTCATCCGCAACGTATCGTTCTCCTCTTTCAACTGCTGGACTGTGCTGAGGAAATCGCTGTGGATTTTTTTCAAACTGATGATTTCTTCGTATAGCACTTGCAGGGTTATTGAACTTTCAGTCGAAGGCGAAAGAACCGTCGATAAACTGTCATCAGATGGTCCACAAGCAGTTTCTGTTTCGCATTGCGACGAAAGTGAAGCTTGAATGGCTCGGGCAACCGTTGATTTAGTAGTAATGTCCACCTTGGCAGGTACAAATTCCCGTTGAGATGAAATTGAGGCTGCTGTAGACTTAGATGTTGCGGATTTTTGCTGTTTAGTTATTAGGCGTGAGTTGGATGAAACAGGTAGTGGTTGTTGAAGCGATTTACGGCGCAAAACAGAACACTTGTCGCATCGATGCGTGAGATTGTTGGTTACGTTACCACTCTGAACAAAGTTTATCGACATTGCACCAGAAATTAACATCGTTTATCGCTTCAAAACCGAAGTTATTTTCGTTAGGGAAACCGGAAAATCATCTTGGCGGTGCTGTGACGCAGTGGTTAAGTTTGTCGACAACTATTCAAAAGGGTTTGGGTTCAGGCCTCGACCAACACCGAGAAGCTGGAAAACATATCCCTTCCGCTGATGCCTCTACCCTTTCTGCGAGCAAAGAAAGCAAAATCTCTAGAAGTGGAAAAAGCCTATGGAAAGTCTCCCACTCTCCCGCCGATTAGAGTCGGCAGAAAATTGTTGATCCCTGTTCACTGCGCACAAAATAGAATTGAGAGCGGAAAAAATTAGACCCTGATCCACCTCGAACTGTTACGAGTAGTAAGCCGAAGTACCGTTGCTTTTCTGATAATAGACGGCGCCTTTAGAAAAGCATGGAGCTCATGGTACCATTCTTTTCATAAAAACCAAACAAGCTTTTGCGTTTCTCGTGTATGTCTTTTCCTTGGCTTAGAGTTTCTCCATCTAACGCGGATACTAACATTTTGCCCCAATTGATAAACAGTCGAGACTTTGGGCCGGATCTGCTCTTCCATTGCTTTATATTCCTACAACATTGCGGTTGTGTCATCTGACCAATGATAGATTTGTTTAAGATATAGGATTCTATATATAGAACTGATATAATATGGATACGGCTATAATACTAAATGTTAATTCTACTTTGACATTTGTGAAGTAAACAGACACAGAATTCACGTCAACAAGACATGAATCGCTATACTCCTAAAGAACGCGGAATAATTGTCACGACTTTTTTCCGGAATAATTCGTCGGTGGTGCTGGCGCAGAGTGAATTTCGGCGCAGATTTCCCGGCCGTCTGAGACCAACTGGGCAAACACTACGACGTTTAGCCGCTCGCCTAGAAGAGTATGGCACAACACGAGATGCTGCCAGGTCTGGTCGACCCCGGAGCAGCTGTTATGTTAAGAATTCGCAGCTGTGGTTGAAGATGTTACAGAGGATCCCGGAGTATCGACCAGGCGATGTGCCACCCAATTGGGCCAAAGCTGTTAGCTATTGACCGCCAAGCACGTGTAACCTACGCTCAAGCCATCCTGAATCTCGACCACGAGGGAGACAACTTTTAATAGAAAATCATCATAAGGGACGAGGCCTATTTCCATCTCTGTGATTATGCGAATAAGCAAATTTATCACTCCAGGGACACCGAAAGTCCTGCTTGAAGTTACTGCATGGTGTGCTGTTTACACTGGAGGCGTCATCGGGCCTTATTTTTTTGGAAAACGCCGCGAGTCAAACGACTAATGTGGACAGCGAGCGCTACAGAGCTATGCTCAACGACTTTATTCTTCCTCAATTGGATGAATTGGGACTGGAGAACATGTAGTTTCGACAGCATGGAGCAACGGCACATACTGCACGAGCCACAACCGAAAGTTTCAGGGCTGTACTTCCGGGCTAAGTACTTCCTAATCTCTCGTTTTGGCGATTTGACAAGCCGGCAAGATCGCATTATTTAGCCGTTGCAGACTTTTGTTGTGGGGTTTTTTGAAGTCATGAGTCTATGTCAACAAGCCTCAGACTCTTGAAGCCCTCCCTCAAAGAGAATATCTGTCAGGGACCTATTGCCGGAAGTTCTGGCAAGAGTGATGGAATATGCCACAAATCGGGCCCAAATGGTCATCAATTCTGGCGGCGGCCAATATCATTTTCTCGACTTATTGGAAAAAAATCTATAACATCAAATAAACATAATCCAAAAGCAAAACCAAAGTTATATTCATAAAAAAAATTACAGCCAAAAAACATCGGGTGACAACTTTTACGCCACCTTGTTTAAGACGAGACCTAGGTTCTTATATTTATTTTCTTTCTTTCTTTTTTTTGTATAATCAGCGCTCGCTCAAAGAGGTTTATGTACCCTTCAGATGTTTGCACACAGCGCAGGCGAAGGAGAATTAGGAAGGAGATACCAATGTACGGTTTTGCTATTGCTTTTGAATGTTTGCAGGTTATAATGACTAAAAAATAAAGAGTTCAATAGGGCATTGCATAAGCAAATTGTACGGTTTGGAAAGACTCACGGTATTTCACTGTATGTTCAAAAGTGGGCTTGAGGGTAAACTGATGAGCATTCATAGCAAGACGGGTGTTACGGTTGAAGGTTTGAAGGAGCGGAATGCTACTGGCAATTTCTTTGGAACACTGATGGTAAGAGTAGTAATGGAACAAGGTAAAGCGGGAGACATTACAACGGTGTTCAATTGACTTTCCTATATTAGCATCACGTATGAGTATTATCGCACTGTTTTGAATCCTATCTAACAGGTGTACAGAAGGATTAGGGCCACCTGGCCAGATCTCTGAATTGTACTCCACTTCCAAATGGATGAATGAAAGATAGTGAAGGCCTATCAGAGAGGAAAACCTATTTCCCACATCGCTGAGGAAACCTAGATATTTTACAGAATTGTGGTCATTCTGGTATATGTAGGTTGCCATTGACATACAAGCCGAGAATGGAAATTTTTTGGTTTCGGCGGTGCAAGTGTCATTCATGGATAATAGCTGAGTGTTTAAATTTCGTTTTAACGACACCTTGTGCATTGTGTTTTGGAAGAATTTAATCCTATTCTGTTGGTGGTTCCCTAATTGGTAATGAGGTTAGTATCGGAGTTGAATGAGCTTACATCCGAAGAGCAGGGACATGAGTTCGGGATCGAATATGAAAAGCAGATAGTGCTGTCTTCAGCAAAGGATTGTATTGGACTAGAAGTAGCAGACAGTAGACCATTGATGAAAATCAAAAAGGGTATCGGAGACAGAATGGAGCCCTGCGGCACACCAGGATATCAGGCTTGAAACCGTCCAAAACAACTTGAAGTGGACATTCCATGAAAGAAAAGATTCATCGATCACAAATCTAAGCATTTTCAACAAAAGAGCCCGATGCCAAACTCTGTCAAATAATTTTGAAATATCAAGTGCAACTATTTTGCTTCGCAGATTGGTGTAGCCTTAGATTCCACCCTTACGGAGTGATTTTGCCAGCGTAGAAGAATACCTCTTAAGCAAAGGGGAGGCATACCATCTGGACCAGCGGATTCGTGTTTATTAAGATTTTTAAGTAGAAAATTCGACGCGGGCAAGTGTAAGCTGATACATGACATATTCTGGAAGTGTTCAGCTAAAAGCAGCAAGGAGATTTGCCTAAAGAGCTGGCAGCTGGAATGTAATGAGTCTAGGGATGGAGGATGAGGCAGAATCTATGATGTTTTTGACGAACGACCAAAAGTTGTTACTACCATTCGGACATTGTCGTATTTTTCATACCAAATTAAATAGTGCTTGTGATCATATATTTCCACGATTTACCATTGGGACGGAAATAAGATCAAAATCACTAAGAGAAGTTGGTAGTGCTATCTTTGATATGTGCAAGCCTTAAATATCGTTACTTTTGTTGCCAAGGTAGGTTGCTTAACGACTTTTTACTTTCTTCCGGTAACTTCCCTTGCTACTTTAGTTTTTCGTTATTGAGAAATTTTGTATCCCTCTTCTTTACCTCTTTTCCATTTCATGCATCGCGCTTAGTACTTCAGCCAGTTTTGACTTCATCGCTGCTGATATTTTCATTATAGGCATTCTGAACGCGTCCTTGACGCATGCTGGTTTGAATTTGGGCAGTGGCGGTTTTTTTCAGAATCTCCAAAACTTGAATGTCTAGAATGCATATTGCAGTTTCAATGAAGCAATTTGGTCTGAAAACGCTTGCAAATGCGTGCAAACCTCGGTTGTGAGCTTAAGAAAATTATTTGAGCATATTTCAGCTTACAAAAGAATATATTTGCAAAGAAATTGTGCGATATGGAATTCAATTATTCGTTTTCTTCCTTATACCTTCAAAAGGAAGATAGTTAGACTGATAGGTGTTACTCACACCTAGAGTTCAATATCCTCATCTGTCACCACTAATAGTGTCTTACCAGTTACGGTGTATTATATAAACGAATCAACTGGTATTGCCAAGGATTTGAGCTAGTTGCCAGCCAGTTTGCTTATTACTTGGGAATCTTTCGGGCTATTCCCATTTTTGTTGACTATTTATTGCTACCCGTATACAGTAAAGTCTCGCTAATCCAAATCAATTATTGCAAGGGGATATTCGGATTATCGAATTATTCGGACTAACGAGTACAGGAAAAGGCAAAGAAAAGAGATGTTATTTAATGACAAAAATTCATGTTTATTGCTGCTTAAAACCAAAAATTGCAATAATAATAGAAATTAAAAAAAAAACTTAAAACAAATTCATAACATATTTGTTTGTGTTTATATAGCTCATACAGTTTGGAGCGTGAAATCAGTAATAAGCGTTTGTTTTTTCTTTTGCCCGTGCATAGCAGTCAAGGCCTTTTCTTTAAGGTTTTGTAAGACTAATATATCAGAAGCAGATGCTTCGCTCTCCAACGCCCATTTTGTAGAAACAGCCAACACTGTTATTGCATCTTCATGCTTAACCTTCTCTTGTTGCTGAAGTAATGGTTCTTCTTCTTCGCTATCTGGCTGTGTACTCCTGAATGTTGTTGTCGTTCATCCAGTCGATAATTTCATTATCAGTCAGTTGAATTCCTGATAGTTTTCGCAAAATTCGATAGTTTTCGCAAAATTTTGCTATGTCAGAAGTTGGGATACAATTTGCTTGGTTCATTAGTCGAGCTAGCGGAATATCGTCTTCAAGATCCAATTCATCTGACTCGGTGAAGGATAACAAAACTTTCCAACTTTCCTGTGAAAGCCCTTCCCAAGCACTGGCCAAGAAAAAAACTGCGTCCTTTAGCGTCATGCTTTTCAAAACGCTGGTTATTTCAGCATTTTGGCTCATGACGTGCGATAACAAACTTTTTTTATAGTTCAGCTTTGTAATTCTTATGATATTCTGATCCATGGGTTGGATCAGTTACGTGCAGTTAGGTGGTAAGAAGAATGTCGTCTTCTACAAGCAAATTCGCTGTACCAAAGGAACGTGGCTTCTTTGATTTGCCAACCACAAACATTTTAAGCTGATGCGACCCTGTTGAATTTGTGCATTCCAGGAAAATGAAACGCTCTTTGCTCGTTTTTCGTCCAGAAGCAGTTTTTTCCGTGGAGCTTACAAGTGTTCTCTCTGGCAAAAGTTTCCAATATAGGCCGCTCTCATCAGCATTGTAAATCTGGCACAGTGAAAGGTCTAATTCTCTTACTTTTTGGGAGAACTTGTTCCGAAATTCGGTTGCGGCTTCTAATTAGCAGAAAGATTTTCTCCGCAAATTTGTAGATTTCGAATTTTGCAATCCATCCTCGGCATGCATTGAAAGGACGTTCTGCACCATAAACGTCTTTGAAAATAATTTTGGACTTCATTTTCAACAAGTCTTCAGAGACAATAGCATTTTTTTTTCTCTTTGTTTAAGAAACCATTCGTGTAACCTCTTCTCCATTTCTTTGTATTCCGCAGATTTTGTTGTTTTTTTTTTTTAAATTTTTCCACCACTTGATGACACAAATCTATAAAAAACAGAAACAGAATTAGGTACATAATGCTCAGTTTCTAATTAACGCATGTGTACCTTACCTCAAAATGTTTTCCTTATTGCGTTTAATATCTGATATTGTGGAAGCGCCAACATCATAGTCTCGAGCTAGTTTTTTCCCACAAACACCGTTTTCGAGTTTCTCAATGATCCCACATTTTTGTTTCAATGTTAGTGTTGTGTGCTTCCTCCTATTTGCCATTTTTGAACAAAATTGAACTCAACAAAAATTTAGCACGTGTTTAGCTGGAAAGGACCAAAGCTCAGTGCATGTAGGGAAGCAACAATAAATCTTATAAATCAATATAATCTTAGTTAATAAAGTGGAGAGGGTTTTTATTTTAAACTTTATTTTCGAATAACAATTTCGATATGCTCTCAACGACGTACAACTTAAGAATGCCTTTTTCAATTATCCCTGGTTTGCAAGTAACCTACCTACACTGTGTAATAAGCGGCGTTGAGGATGACGACGGTTCTTTGTTTATTGCGGTTCACTTCCGCAGACGATGTATTTTTTACGAGTATCTTACAGATGGTGATGATTACTGATTAGTGATGATTAGTGCTCTGACGGAAGGATATGGGTCTTTGGTTTGCCGACCGTGGACAATTGTTGTTTATTTCGGTGGTGTTAACCTATGCATTCAGAATTGTGGTCGCCAGAATACGAGCTCAGAATGCGTAAAACGAGTAACGGCTGAACAAAATTACGGTAAAAACTAGCATTGCTGTGAAAACCAGTGCGTTCGTATGGTTTTTAGTTGGAATTCGGACTACAGCATACAAAAATCAGGGCAGGTTCGGATTGTAGAGTACATAATGAGAAAAAATAGACGTTCGGATTAGAGCGATATTCGGATTAAAGGTGATTCGGATTAGCGAGACATTACTGTATTTAGATCTATTCGCAGGTGTTGAAAACACTTTTCGATAGAGTCGCTTGCATTCCATTGATTCGTAAAGATTCCACCCTTTTCCAGTTAAGTGCAATACATATATTCTCTCACTGGTACTTAGTATAAGAAATTATTCAGAGTATTTGCATCGGAACACACTTAATTATCTTTGGAATCGGGATATTTAATAAGTTTGTCGATAGCATTGCACAGTGATGGTTTGCCTCAATTACTACTTAGCTTAGCTTGTAAGCCACCTCATCTTAACCATAAAATTATTCAAGTTCACATAAATCTGGAGAGTGCTAACCCTTGTCATTTCGCACTTGCACACTGTTCAAGTTTACTTATATATGTTGATATTATTGTTTAGAATTTGTTCCGTTTTATGGTGTCCAACATTTTTAGCCACTGCTTTGTTCATCCGAAAATTATTAAACCCCATCGAGCACTAAACTGAAATACCACCTGCCAGTGTTGTATGAAGAACATTAATTTTTTTTCAATGTGTTCTCTACAATAGTATTCACCAGTATTGTTTTAGAACGACAACCACAGTGTATCTTTTGCTGGTTAACCTGATTACGTGTTTCCATCAGGACAATGTGTCCTCTTAAATGAAACCATAAGACCAATCACCTGCTCCTGCAATGCAGTATCTCTACCCGGCCCAAATCTATTTCCTTACCGCAGCTATAAACCCATAGCAAAACCAGGACATAAAAGAATTCCTGAAATCCTATCAATTCTGGATTGGGATTGGTTTTTTCGACGCCAAATCACTTGTCACCACCAGTAAAGTGTGCGATCCAGTTTTTACTATTGGAACTGAAGAAATAGAAAAAATAAACCTTCAAGAGAGGTAAACTAAATACTACCCTTTCGAGGACCTCCTTGCTATACTCGTGTAGCTTGGAATGCTCCTTTTTTTCTGAGACGAAAAATCGAATCGATGAGGTTCGCTATGCAGTAAGCAGACCCAAGACGATGCTAAATGTTGCGATTCCATTGTTGTGTCCTTGACGAATCCTTTCCCGAAACCACCATACGAGTACATGTAGGTATTTCTATTCGTATCCGAATTCATTGCCTGTGAAGTGTGTTTTTATGGCTTCCAATTTTTATAGCTTTCGATTGAGAGGACATTTTTCAGGAGTTGACTTTTAAGCTATCAAAATGTTATTCCAAGGCGTATGAATCGTTCGTGGGTGCCGCCACATGTATTCACTAGTAAGGATAGGTTTTTGTTTTTTTTTTTTTTAACTTATGTTCGAGGTAACACGTGATGGCATTAAAAAGCTTCCCTCGTGGTTGGTGGCATGCAGAGTGTTAAATCCAAATACCTTCCGATTGAAGGTATGCATCAAGGAATTTCGTGGTTGACGTGTTGAATTGATTTCCATTGTTCGGTTTAGTTTAGTGATTGACAGCAGTTGATATTGGATTTGTTGAGAGTTTGTTTATTTATGTATTTGTTTTTTCGAAGGGTTGAACTCGATTTTAGATACGAATGTAATAAATCGACGGCAAATCGACGTAGGTCGTGAACTATCAAAGAGTTGTTCCAAGGCGAATCAAATATGGATTTTTAAAGCCAGAATAGTGATGGATGTCATTTCAAGAGGAGTGTATCAATTCATTTTTCAGTTTTCCTTGCTAAATACTAGTATTCATACGTCAAGCTTTGAAAGTATATTTCTTTTGATTGTAAGCCCATGCTATCAACATCTGTATCGGGAATCCTAAATTTTAAGTAATGTGCGTTTTTTTAAGAGATTCAAACTTTTTTGTTTAAATAAGACACAAAGATGGATGATTTATTCAATGCATTCGAAACACTATTTCATGAAAATATTATAGTTTTGGGTATATGTCCACCACGGCTGCCTTGTACAAAGCGCATTCTAGAGGTAAAATTCTCGACCACTTTTTCCAGCAATTGGCGACATATATCGCGTATTATACGCACAATGTTTAGCTCCAAAGATTGAATCGTTACTGGCTTATCGGCATAAACTATTGACTTGACGTAACCCTACAGAATATAATTCAATCAAATCGCACGATTTTGGTGACCAATTGATGGGTCCATTTCTTGAAATGACTCTATTGCCAAGTCGTATGGTTTCGTTGGTAGTATAGACTGCAGCACCATCCTGTTGAAACCACAGTTCTTCTACATTGATGTCACGCAAATTTGAAACAAATAATCGTTCGACATTGCATTGCACTTTTGTCTATTGAGAGTAACTTGTGCTCCAGCCTCATTTTTAAAGATATAAGGACCGATGATACCACCGGCGTACAATTCGCACCATACGGCACATTTTTTCTGGATACAATAGCATCTGTTGAACTTGTTGAGGGTTGTCCGCGCTCTAAATATGGTAATTCTCATCCTCATCCTCAGAGCCTTATCACTGAATAAAATTTTACGGTTAAGGACTGGGTCAACTTCTAGTTGATTTAAAGCCCAATCGCTAAACATCCGACGCTATAAATGGTCACCCTGCTTTAGATCTTGCATCAATTGGATCTTGTAAGCCTTGAGACCAAGATCTTTATGCAGAATTTTCCAGATAGTGGATGAATGAAGACCAAGTTGCTGCGAACAACGACGAATCGATAAATTGGGGTTTTCTTCAACACAAGCTTCCACAGCCGCGATATTTTCTTCCGAACGCATTGTTCTTATTCTTGTTAGTGTTTGAGTATCCAATAGCGTGAATTTTGTGCGAATTTATTCAATAATTCGATAAATAGCACTTTTAGATGTCTACTGATGATGTCTACCATAAATTTCACGAACTTCTCTATAAGCTTCGCGATTTTGGAAATGAATTTCAACGATGATGATGAAATTGTTCTGAAAATAAATGAAGCCTGTCAGTTCAATGTGACAGCTGATTTGACATTTAATCCCTATTGAAAAGTCTGACACTGTTAAAAAAAAACACTCCTTATACAAGAATGTTGTTTGCCTTGTCGTTCAAGTAGATATTTATTTATTTTTTATTTATTTATTTATTTCATCTATCTATAATTATATACAGTTTTTTTGTTTTGTACCCGCAAAGCAAAATGCTTATCTGCAGGTGGTTGATAACATTGGATTAGTAGTTTAAAGTGATAAAATTCTTTTAAATAAAGTTCATACTATACTTATTCTTTAATTCTCAACGGTTTCATTTTGTGCATAGAGTGAAGATTACCATATTCCGAACTATAATTTTTTTAATACCAATGATACGTACTCTGCCGGTGGAGTGGGAGTTTTTATATCAAACATGTATGAGTGTGATGTAAAAACTTGTAATTTAAAAAGCGCGGACGTCATTAAAGTTCGTTGCAATATTCACAATGAACTCTTTAATTTTTATCTGTGTATGCAGACTGCATTCTTCTTCTCCGAATTTGTTTTTGGAAGAATTTTCAAATTTGTTAGCCAATGAACGATCTGGAAATCTTGTTATCCTAGGTGATTTTAATCTAGATATCTTATGTTCGAACTCCGTTTCTGATTCCTACCAAGCGCTTATGGGTGAACATGGTTTTTTATCTTTTATTGCTGAGCCTACTAGACCAATTGCAGGCACCTGCCTCTACCATGTTTTTGCTTGTTTTGAGAATATTGCTGTGGATTCCCTTGCTGGCATTAACTTGGATCTACATATAAGTGATCATTGTATGACGGGAATCCTTTTTGAAAATATAATATGCAGGAAATCTAACGTATCATCTGAAACCAGCTTTGATAAAATTAACGTTCCTGAATTGAACAATAGGATACGTTATGAATATTCAGAAAGTGTTTATGTTGAAAGAAATGCTTCTTCAGCTTATAGTGTATTTCTTAGTATTCTGAACAACAACACACAAAAAATCGGAGTGTCGCCTTAAGCCTTGGATAACTCGTACCCTTATCAAAAAAATAAATATCAAAAACAAAATAAAAAAAAAATGTTGGAAACATCCTTTGAACACCAATTTAAAAAATCGTTTTGATAAATTCTGCACAAAAGTGACAAACACAAGCGGCAAGTGGAAATCTTAAGAAAGCGTCGCAAGTAGTTAATAGTATTGTTAGTCGGAAAGTATGTACTAACACAGATCCAATTGTACTTAAAAATGGAAGTATTAACATTTCAAATCCTTTGGAAATAGCTAATGAGTTCAGCAATTACTTTGCTTCCATTGGACAAACTTCTTTTCCAAGTAACTCGCAAATTTCGTGTAACTGTTGCCCTAAGGCTGGCTCTCAAAACAACTGTTCTAGAAACAGCTTCATGTTTAAGTTCATTACGGGATTTGAATTACTAAAAACTATTAATTCCCTTCCTAATTCCAATTCACATGGTAATGATAAAATATCGAATTTGGTACTCAAGTACATTGGACCCAACTTAGTAGATATTTTAACTTACCTTTTTAATTTTAGTATTACGTCCGGTACCTTTCCATCTGAACTTAAATGCGCTGTAGTGATTCCGTTATTTAAGAAGGGCAGCAGGACCGACAAATCAAACTACAGACCAATATCTTTACTGCCATCGATTTCAAAAGTTTTTGAGAAAACAATTAAAACGAGAATATTAACTTATCTGAATCATTATAATTTTTTCTCTCCTATGCAGTTTGGTTTCAGAACTGGCCTCTCCACTAAGGATGCTCTATTGGACTTTTGCTCCTTCTTATATAAGGGACTAGATAAAAAACAATTTTGTGCAGGCCTTTTTGTGGATATAACTAAGGCGTTTGACATGGTTGACCACGTCATACTATTAGATAAACTATATAAGGTCGGTTTCAGAGGATTCATATACAATTGGTTTGAGTCTTGTCTAAAGATAGAATGCAATATGTAAAGATTGGAAGCAATGTAAGCTGTTCAAAAACCAATAACCTGGGGGTACCCCAAGGATCTCTTCTTGGCCCAATTTTATTCCTAATATACATAAATTCCTCATTTTCTCTCGCATTTATAGGTAAAGTTACAGCTTTTGCCGACGACCTTGGAGTTGCATATTGTTCAGCCAGTCCGCTAGATCCTAATTAGATGCTGGTTTGCTAATCACAAACTTATTGTTAGTAGTAAAACTAAGTTGCCGTGTCACGACTTGCTATACAGCCAATGCAGAATCCAAGATGGTAAAACCTTCAACAGGAATATTAACTGCAGTAGTGATTGTTTCAAAATTGAAGGTGTAGATAATTTCAAGTACCTTGGTGTTACAATAGATCAAAACTTGAACTGGTCCAAGCACATGTCTGCCTTAAAAAAATATCTTCTTTCTGCTACTCGTTGCCTTTTCCGCCTTAGAAAGTATTGCTCTCTTAACACGTTGAAAAGAATTTATTATGGTGTATTCCAATCCAGATTGCAATATGGGATTTGTAGTTGGGGTGGCGCTTATATTACTAAACTGCAGCAATTAACTGTCCCTCAAAAATCTGCGATTCGTAGTGTTTGTGGTTTTCACCGTTATGCGCACACAATGGACCTTTTCAGGGCCTTGAATATTCTCCCTTTGCGCCATTTATTCTATTTTAAAGTCCTTAATGTCTTTTTCATGAGAGGCGGGTACCTGGAGAGTCCAATTTCTGACTTTTGCAGCTTACGCAGCCATTCAAACTTTGTTGTAAATGTCCCTGCGCTTCGCACTACAAGTTACAGAAACTTCTACTCCATTGTTTCATGCAAACTTTTTAACAGTTTGCCCTTAGAAATTCGATCCATAAAAAATTTGTCCACATTTTCTAAAGTAGTTAAATCATGGCTTCTTAGTTTTAATCATCATGAAATCGAAACTCTTCTAGGTTATTCAATTTAAAATATAGTAAAGTAAATAAATAAACAAAAAATAGAAATGATTTGTTCATTTGCTCAACTATGTATTTACCTATTTCTGCCATTTACATTAGATTTTGTATGTATCCGCTATTAATTTGTTAAAGATTATTTTTGTTTCTTCTTTCCTCTTTTTCTTGAATTGAACTTTGTACACCCCACACAAAGTGAATTTTTTATTTTTTTTATAATGTGGCATCGTCTCTATTTTTCATAAATAAAGGTGTCACTAACTATTCTATATGTATCAAATGCATGTAAAATCGTATTCTAAGTTTGTAACTTTTGTATATACTCGTACATATGAATAAAGAAATTTGAATTGAATTGAATTGTAAATAAAGAGTTGACCACAACGCTTTCTGGAAAGCCTCTGTTTATTGCTGTTATGACATATTGACGAGGTCTCTTCTCCAGATATACTGTTGCTGTCCATAAGACCAATGATTCATTTGCCCTAGGCCTTATCTCCTATTCAGTGCTTTTTCAATACAGAAATCAGAAAGTAATGGGACTTCCCCACTCATTCCCAGCGCAAATAGTGAAGTGTTGTTTATATTTTGCGCTGGGCGCTTTAGAGGAGTCAGTCACAAGGGATGAAGTTGCATTCGATTATGACCAAACTAGTGAAGTCCCATATTCACGGTTCGCCCCTATAGCAATAATCTTGTCGGTGGATCCATGTTCGTGTCTTATTTTCAAGAATAACCTACAACGACGAATAATCTATCAAATCATTTCAAAAAGGCATAAAACAAAATTTGTTTTCGCCAAAACAGTCCAAAAATAAATGAAAAGCGTTTTAGTTGCCCACCTGATGAGAAGTAACAGTTCGGTTCGGTAATTTTTCAATTACATTGAATCCCAAATGTACGAAAGCCGAAACCAACGCACCTCTCATGACAGGCTATTAAGTGAGTCAATGCGCGGAAAGTATGTATGAGTATCTCAAAATTTCAAAGGAACTCGAGAACCCAATCATTTCCAATCGGATTTCATCCACTAATTGTTTCTTGTAATCGGATCTGGTCCATTTAGAGCGGACCACCCATCAGTCGAGGGGCAAGAAGACCATCCTTGCGTCCATACGAGTCCATATCAAAGCCGCATGCCAGAGCCAGAGACTTAAGTGACAACAAAAGTAAATGAATTAAAAGCAATTGGGGAGCTTAAAAATAACCTCATGGCCCATTTTTTTTTATTTTTTATTTTTTTTTTCAAATTTCTGGCAAAAATCTATTCTTTGACTGCAGTTGGATAAGTTAGCCTGCCGTTAAGACAATTGTTGTTCAGTTGTGTGCCATAATATAGATACTTTGGGTATATCCACTTAAAGTGGCAATGAACTTGGTTGCCACTTTGTTAAGATTCGCTCGACTGCCATTGTCGCCAGTTGGTTCCGTCACAATTGCTCTGAGCAATGAGTGATAGGCCCTCTTAAAAGTGTCAGTGAGTTTCAGTATTTTTTTTTTTTTTTTTTTATGAAATAATTTGTGCGCTCTATTAATGCTGACGAACGCATTCTGACGCCAATTTTGTTGTCAGTCAAAGTGGGAGATTGAGGGTAAAAATAAAATTGTACGTTAACTCCCAATGGTTTGTAGGAAGTTGTTTTTGTTTACGTTGTCCGGTTTGTGAAGAATAAAAAAAAAGTATCTTTTGTGATCTGCACCACTTAATCACTTCAAAGTAGTGGAATACATATCTAATTGCGGACTTGGAATGGCACTTATTGCGTGTGGAGACATAAGCAATTGATCATTGGTAGGCTGTTTACAGGAGAAAAGACGATACGGGGAAGACAAATTAAGCAAGACCTAGTTTTCCAATTTCCCAAGGAATCGTTGGAGTTATCACGGTAGATGAACTCTTCACAGAGAAGCAGTTCCGTTGATCATATCTCCTACTATTAATTACGCAGCATCCATGTTATACATAGCAGAGGGAACTTGACTTAAGATGTTCTAGAAAACGACACGCCTAACAGAAAATGACAGAGATGGAAAAGTCGACTCATCTGAGATACTGGGTTTCTAAGGCAAATCCATAAATCTCTTAGAGCAAAATAATACGCAAAGCCCCAAAACCGTTAATATAAAGATAAGCCGTTATCATATATATGTATCTTATAATTGCGATTAAATCGGCAATTATAGACCGATATCCATAGAGCCAGTCATGGAAAAGTGTCTAGAAGATGTAGTTAGAAGTAGACTAATTAGCTTTATTGAGAACCACTCCCTTATCCACCAAAGTCAGTACGGTTTGCAGAAGCAAAAAAGTACTGGACAATTGCTTGGAGAGTTTGCGAATTGTGTCAATGAATCCTTAAATAAAAGTCATCATATTTTGGTCATGTTTATGGATTTTAGTAAAGCATTTGATTTTTTTTTTCAACAGTTGTTCAAACCTGTTAAACGTGTTTTTCTTGTTCTCCCTATTCACCTGTTTAATTTCCAGTTCTAAATTTCGTCAAATTGCATTTTTCGGTTAATAACCCCCAGTGCTCGAATTCATTAATTTTTCTTGTCTACTGGCAGATTTGAGTGCAAATAAAAGGCCGTATCTACAATAAAAAAGAAAAAAAAAAATAACTCGACCTATGTATGTTATATTTATACCCTCACTGACCTACACAACCAATTTAAACATGTCTTACGGAATTGCCAATTGTGTAATCGATGACAACAATGCTGACAAGAGTATTTGTGGGGACGCCTTTCATGCCGTTTATGTCGGGTTAAACAAAAGAAATACGTGTTTATTAAAGAATTCTCCGATAACCTACTTTTCTTCTGTGATGAGTGTAAGAGTATCTCACTTTGGCGCGTGCTTTTGGCAATAAAATGCCTAAGCGATTCAAATGACTCCTACCAAGACGCACTCGCCAAAAAGATTACAGATAAAATTTCGGCCATTGAAAACAGTATTAAAAGTTTTGAAGAGTTACGTAACTCAGTGCAGATTTCAGCCGATGTAATAAAATCAAAAGTAAAGCACATGGACAAACAAATTTCTGGTCTAATCGAGTTAGACGGGAGATCCAGGAATGAAGAAACTCCCTTATGTCACCTGGATAAAATGTTGAGTGACATCAAAGCTATCTGTTCTGCGCTGGTTATCTCCAACCAAAAAACCTGCGAGCTGATAAGCTACCTGCGTGACGACATATACATTCATTTTCAGTCCTTGTCACACAAACACATCTCTCCTTAACAATGTGATCCTTATCTTCGATAAAGTGAACGATGTCGGTGACGAATTTACTGCGACTCGATCCCTCGTATGCGGTATTGAACATCACATCGCAACAATAAACAGCAAACTCGTTGATACACCAAACTTCCGCAGCCTTACCAGAATGTTCACTATAATACATCGCTCGTGGCTGAATTAATGAAATCTGAAGTGGATTCACGCCCACCCCCACGTATAAGTCATCTGCGGACGGTTCAGCCCACTGATTCCTGCGAAGTTTCTTCCAACTCTACAACAGAGAACACTTCTATGTCCTAGCTCCTCCAATCGCTGCCCCACGGAAGCTTATAAATCATTTTAACTTGGACAGCTTCCGAATGGCAACGTAGACTTGATAAGCTTGCTTCGAAGAATCAATTGGTCACCACACTTCTTATCAAAGGCGCCCCCCCCAAATGCTAATGTTGATTGGATCACAAATTTCTTCGAAAAGAAATATGGCATTACCATTAGCCACTGAAATTTGCTTCCTACATCTCACCACAGAAACAAGCGCAGCTGCAAGCTCAATCTTACAGGCAAATACGAATAGTTATTCTATGCGTGTCTGCAAATGGTTGGAAAATACGACCAAGAAGCAGGATAAAATCAAGCAGTCCGTCATACCTAAACCAACAAATAAGTTAGCAAGTAAATCCAATTTGCCAAGACCCACCTCCTCTTCCCACAACAAACCCAACTTCAATTGGAGTTTTAAAACTAATTTCTTTTCTAATTTTAAGCCTCCCACCCATACTCCAACTCCCCCTATTCCACCCCAAATCAAGCCCCAACGTCTTTTTCGACTTAACCCCTACAAATCAAACTCCCACCACTCAACCCCTAACACACACGCCTTTCCCTAATTTCGACCGCAGAACTGGAGCTAAGTATCCTAATTTCATCAGTTCTCACATTTTAAACCCTACACCAAACTCATTAACCACTCTCTCTTCTATTGACCCCCTTTCGCCACCCATTGTTAAATTAACGCAGCAAACTAGCGATACCACCGAATACCGCTATGCGCTCTCTAGGCTTAGAGATAAAAAGAGATATGAGAATATACGTCTATATCTCGCTTATCTGCACGATAAATCCGACTCGGTGTGCTACGAGGGTAAAACAAAAACAAGCGCCACGGTTTCTATCCAGCAGGAAGGCCTCCCAACGGACGTTACCAGTGTGAGGAAAGTTTATACAAAGTATCACGAGATTTTAAGCAGGGCTTCTTTTGAGTTTACCAATCTATCTCTGGTTGCTGCTCTCTCCATTTTTTAAAGAGAAATATTTAAAACCATTTTCCTTTATGTGCCTTATTCCCGCCATAAAACTTCTTCTACATCCCCTCCTTGGTATAATCGTAGACTTCGCTCTCTACGAAACAAAAGAAATAAGTTATGGGCGGTATTCCTTCGCACCCACTCTTCTTCCGACTATTCAAAATATCTAAGTACATATCTTCATTTCATTGAACTCTATAACTCTCTCTATCAGCGCTACCTGAATAGTGCGCAAACCAATCTCATAAATGACCCTAAGTCCTTTTTTCAATTTTCAAAAGTTAGACTGATGGTTATCCTTCCTCCCTCGCTTTCGAAACCAAATCTTCAAGTGGTCCTCCTACAATCGCCAACTTTTTTGTTACATTTTTCAAACAATCATTTGCCAACAACTCCTTCCCTCTTACTTCAATGATCTACCAAATTTCTCCATTGGTCCCTTTCTTACTCCAAATTTCGATCCTGCAGTTATTGAGGAAAAGTTACAAAATCTTAAAGATGATTTTGTACCTAGCCCAGACGGACTCCCCGCAATGTTTTTTATAAATTGCTCTGCCAACCTGTCTCTACCCCTTTCCTACCTTTTTCGTCTTTTCCTTACACAGGGAGAATTTCCTCAGATTTGGAAGACTTCTTTTATAATCCCGATATACAAAAAGGGATCTAAGCATGAGGTTAGCAATTATCTTCCCATTGCTAAACTCTCTCATATACCCAAACTCTTTGAAAGCCTTTTATACGAAGCCTTAAGCTTCAAATGCAAGCCTTTCATTTCACCCCGACAACATGGTTTTCTAAAAGGGAGGTCAACTACCACAAATCTAGTTGAATTCGTGCCTTTTGCTCTCTCGGCCTTAGAAAATGGCACAGAAATCGATGTTATCGCAACTGATTTCACTAAAACGTTTGATGAGATATCTCATCAATTGATCCTCTTCAAATTCTCTGCTCTCGGCTTTAAGCCTCTCTTATTAAAATGGATTTCTTCTTACCTGGTAAACCGATATTATAATGTTCGGTTTAGATCCGCCCTCTCTGTTCCAATCCTGGCCTCATCTGGAGTTCCACAAGGCAGTCATCTTGGCCCTCTTCTCTTCATTCTTACTGTTAACGATGTTGAGAGGGTCATTAAACACTCCTCCCTCTCCCTTTACGCTGAAGACACTATATTTTTTAAAACTATTTTCTCTCCCCATAACTCTGCCCTTCTTTAAGAAGACCTTGATCGGTTTTCAATCTAGTGCCTCAAAAACTGCCTAGAACTTAATATAGCCAAATGTCAATCCATAACCTTCTCACGTAAATGCAACCTGTCTCCTCCCCGACTTTATTTTCTCCATGATCAACCAACCCTGGTTCAGTCTCTTCAAGACCTTGGCATATTATTCGATTGTGCGCTTAATTTCCGTTCGCATATCGATAAGATGATCCTCAACATCTAGCTTGGTCAGCCTTTCACCGGGTTCATGTTTCCTGAATCGAGGGTATTCAACGTCGATTCCTCCGGTTTGCTCTCCGTGGTCTGCCGTGGAACGACCCTTTAATCTTACCTCCCTATCAGGACCGCCTCAAACTTCGAAATATGAATTCATTAGAAGAACGTAGGAATACTGCTGACATTCTTTTTATTCATCGATTTCTCTCATTTTTGAACTCCATTTCCTTCAATACCAACCCCCGCAATCTACGTTGTCCTCGACTCTTCTATCTACCGGTCCACCGCACCTCTTATGGCTCCAACGATCCAATCTCCCGAATGCTCCGAAAGGTCAACTCAAACCTCTCCCTTTTTGATTTCCACCTGAGCACTCCTCTCCTCAAATAAGATCTCCTCCATCACTTCCTTGGTCCCTAGCTCTTAAGTCTTTCTGTTAGTTTTTAAGTTAGATTAAGCTTGTATTAAGCCAATAAATGGGGGCCTCAGCCCCCACCAAAATTAAAAATTACACTGAACCATGCAAAGTTACTGGAAGCGCTTGTACGAATTATTATACGAGGAGTGATGGCGGACTGGCTAAGGGATTACCTACTCAACAGGGGCTTTTGTGTAAAAATCAAGGACGTTTACAGTGAAACGAAGCACGTACAATATGGAGTTCCTCAAGGGTCGAAACTAGGTCCGATTCTTTTCATTTTGTACACAAATGAACTTCTTCGCACTTTTAAAAATAGCATTCCATTTGCTTACGCAGATGACACCGAGATAGTTGTGCGCCACAGGTCTCTGGAGACGGCAACAAGACTAATGCAGGCAGAGTTTAATAATGCAGTCAAATGCTGTCACGACAATGGCTTAGTAATCAAACCGGCGAAAACAAAGATGATGCACATCCGAAGTCCACATCATAAAGCTACGCAGGAGCGAGTATTTTTGCAAAATTATGCCTGCCCTAAATCAAGCAAACACTTAATTGACGTCGTAGAAAGCTATAAATACCTAGGAGTCATCATTGATAGCCATTTCATCTGTGACAAGCTAATTAACAAGATACGCTCTGATTTAAGGAAGGCTTCATTTGCATTGGCGCATCTAAGAAATCATGCAACATCACAAATTTTGGAGCTGGTATACTACGCCTTGATTGAATCTAAATTAAGGTATGGTATACTGGCCTGGGGTAATGTCTCCAAAACACATATCGAGAAGCTGCAAAACTCAAAAATTCTGCGTTGAAGCAAATAAACTGCGGAAATGTTCCTGACGAAAGAAGATTTAAGGTAATTGAGGTGCAAAATATCTTCAAGATGACTTTGGTACTGGAATACTATAGTGACATCCGCTTTCAAAGGCCAATCGAACATGAAATCAACACCAGAAGACGTGCTACGGGTATGTTACAAGTGCCCTGTAACTACAATAACTCTTTTAAATTCACAATATTAAATTTAAAATAAATGAATCATTTCAGTTTAAACTTTTGAAAAGCAACCTTCTGCAGAAAAGCCATTAAGGCTTCGCAGAAAATTATACAAATTGTTAACAAACTTTCATGCTTGAATTTGAAAGCCGCTCCACATACATACGAGTATATAATGCTGAGTATTCCCTTCGAAGATTTATCGGCAAGATAGAAACGATCGTAACAAAAGCTTGAATGTCGGTAATATTCCTGTAGTTCGTTCCTCTGCTCGTCTTAAAAGGCGACTAAATGGGAAAAAGCATACTCAGATACTTTGACACCTATGTCTCAGTCGAATTTAAATCTAATGAGACTACTCTAACTCTGAATGAGTGATCCGGTTGCCACTTTTAACGACTGGGGCATAAAATATATGAGCATACCAGAGCCAATTCAGAAACTCCGTTAAGAAGACTGCTATGAGGGACACGGATTCGGAGTATGAAATTCAACAGGAAAAGCTCACGGAAATCACATGAGACTTTTTCTTGAAGAAACTAGCGAAAAACAAATGAAATCCAACATCAGTCGAGAAAATAAATCGGCACAATATCATCAAGGAAGAAGCCATCTCTGGGACTTAGATTTGCGAGAGTGGCTTCAAAACGCCATAAAACAATAATAAGAACTAAGCGCTCAAGGTATTGGGAACGACTTCGATGGAAAATGCAAGAGTAGTGCTGGAACTCTGTTCAATGTTTTAAAATACTGTCACGGTAGGGAATAAAAGGCAAACCTTTTGAGTAAACAGTTACTCATGTAGGCTAAACTGGCAAGGCATGGTGGGCAGTAACATTATACTGACCTACGCCGTCATAGGGCTCACAACCCTATACGGAAGAGGTACAAATATGTGACGAATCAACTAATGGATTCGGATAAAAATGGACTCCCTGTTGACGACCCTAGCAAACGTGTAAAGGACAACAAGCTTTGGATCTACATGTGCAGCCGAGAAATTAGTAGAGGCCATTGATTGCTATGAAGCATATATTACCGCCATCCAGAAAGTGCGATGCGATGGGAAAGGGAAAGAAATAACGCATATTCAAATGCCCATTTGCCATACGCGGCTGACTTATTTAAGAAGTCTTGAATTTCAGACAAGTGAGGGAACGTCTTGGAACTACCCGCATTAAGGTTAATTCGCTAACATAAGCATAATAGGCGCCCATGCTCTATGGAAGACAAGCACGATGCCACCAAACAATGTTTCAACGAGCTCTTAGATAAGACATATGAGCAATGCACGAAGTATGACATTACTAGGCAATTTTAACGCCAGGATAGGAAAGAGGACACCTTTGATGGGACAGTTGGTAAGCATACCCTACACGACACCACGCCAGGTAACGGACTTCGGCTTATTGACTTTGCGGTGACAAAAAAAAAGACCCTCTCAACTGCGCCAACTATATAGTAGAGGTAAAAGCCTCCTCAACATCGGATACAAAATCCTATCTACCATGTTATATGAACGTCTGGAACCCTTCGTCAACCATCAGTGCGGTTTCAGACTAGAAAAGTCCACAATCGACCAAATTTTTCATACTCAGGCAGAGGCTGGAAAAAACTCAAGAAGTCCAAATCGATAGTCGCCATATTTTCATCGATTTTAAAGCCTCATACCACCTTGATCAAAAAGTTTCCCGGGGGACACCACCGTGTGGCGCTCTCATTGTTCCGATTTGAGTTCTGTTTTTTTTGTTAAGTTGGTAAATCTGTTGTTGACATTCCCTCTAAATCGTAGTGTCTTAGATTGACATTTTTCAAAAGTTACGTAGCCAAGAATACATCTATTTCTGTGTGTGTTGGCGATTTTTTACAATTTTAGAAATGGATTTCAATTTGCAACAACGAACTTGTATTACTCGTAAATTTTGCGTAAAAAACGGATTTAATGGTGCGCGAATGTTGGAAATGTTGAAAAAGTGTTCCGGCAACAATTCTCTAAAGAAAACGGTCGTTTACCAGTGGCACGAGCGCGAGCGGTTCAAAAGTGGTCGTGAGTCATTCGAAGAAGATGAACGCAGTGTCAGACCATCGACATCGAAAACCGACGAAAACCGACGAAAACCGACGAAAACGTTGATGAAGTACTCGTAAAAGAAATGTTGGTCAACAACCGCAAATTAACCATCAGAGAGATAGCGGAGGACTTAACCATTGCCTATGGATCCATCCAAGATATTTTGGTTAATGATTTGGGTTTCTGGGTTTCCCTCGTGTAGCAGCAAAGTTGATGCCAAAACACCTCAAGGTCGCAAAAGAGATGATTTGCGAGGCTGAATCCGATCCCACATTCATAAAAAGGATCATTACTGGAGACGAGACGTGGGTTTATGAGTACGACATGCAATCCAGACAACAGGCAAATGAATGGCGTTCACCAAATGAGCCGAGACCAAAAAAACCACGTCGTTTTCAGTCAAAAAAGAAAGCAATGCTCACAGTTTTCATGGATTACAACGGTGTAGTGCATTATGAATTTTTGCCAGAAGGCCAGACAGTAAACAAAGAGTATTACTCGTATTTGGGCGTTATGAGACGTTTGCGTGAGGCAATTCGCCGAAAGAGACCAGAATTGTGGGCAGAAAACTGTTGCGGTCGCACAGTGCCATCGCCAAAAATCGCAGGAAGCACTTATGGACATACCGAAAACCGAATATAAAAAATGTTTCGAGGATTGGATCAAGCGCTAGCATAAGTGTGTGGCAGTCGATGGGGATTACTTTGAAGGGGACAATATAGATTTAGATGAATAAACTTGTATTTGCAATTTACTGGATACTTTTTGATCAAGGTAGTATGAGCAATGCCCGAAGTATAACGTTAAAATCGTACTAGGCAATTTTAACGCCAGGTTAGGAAAGAGGACATCACTGGTAGGACAGCTGGTAAGCATACTCTACACCACACCACGTATTGCAATGGACTTAGGCTTATTGACTTAGCGGTGGGACGAAATATCACTATAGTATGCACACAGTTTCCTCATCTTAGAATACCCAACTGGACATAACGGTCCCATTTCCCAGTTCCCATCATTTTGCGATACACATTTTGCATGCCATACGCCTCCAGTATTCAGGACGTCCGAACGTTCCGCGCAGCCACCATTATCTCGGATTACCAACTTTCCCAAGCACCACAACAATGAAGAACTTCTGTAAGAAGATATAACGAAACCTCGCCTAACACGTATAACGAAATCTCTCAACAACTCCCATGCGCCACATTAAATACCGAAGACCAGTGGTAATGCTGCCAACATGCCGTCAGAGACGCCGCAACTGATGTGCTGGGTTCCATTCCACCACCACTTGGTTTGATGTAGAATGCCGGCAAGCACATATAGCTAAACAAGAACCTACAAAGCGGCGCGGCAACGAAGGACTAGAGCTGATCGTAAGCTCTACGTGCAACTTCTCCAGAAGAAGAAAAAGAAGCGCGTGATCGAAGATATTGAGAGGTTGTACTCCAGGAATAGCGTACGGAGGTTTTACCATTAAGCAAAAAGAAGTTGAAGGCAAGAAGACTTGTACAGAAGCCTGAAGAGATGAAAAAGGACACCATGTATTGGAATCACAGTCGGTGGTAAGAATATGGAAAAACTTTTACCGCAGACTGTATAACGGCGAAGAAACCCAACATCCCGCCTTCAGGTAGAATAGACCGCTTAACTTAGACGACCAGAATGAAGTAACGATACCAATATCTTAGCTAGAATCCCACAAATCATCTGGAACTCACGGCTTACCTACGACGTATCAAAAGCTGCTGGAAATTACTTTGTTCAGAGCATGAAACAACTTATTATTTATATTTGGTCAGAGGAGTGTATGTCTAATGAAATGAATCTCAGCACCGTATTCCCGATCCACAAAAGAGTCTCCTACAAAAGAGCGCCTACTACAGAGGTATAAGCCTCTTCAACATCGAGATAGTAAAGGAGGTGGTAAAGGACTTTGCCTATATTGGCTCTGTTATAAATTCTGCCAATAGTACCTCAGTGGAAATAAAACAAAGAATCACTCTTGCTAATCGCTGTTTCTCTTTTGGCTAAGAAGGCAGTTGAGTAGTAGGGGCCTAACCCGAAAAACTAAGAAGACTCTATATATATAGGACCTTGATCATCCCAGTCCTACTTTATGGCGTTGAAGTATGTACTCATCAGTTGCTTAGAGAGAGCAATACTTCAAAAAATATTCGGTCCCGTTTGACTTGACGGGCTTTGGAGGAGTAGATGGAACAATAAGCTGTACAGCGACATCGACCTAATCAGAAAGCTTTGCATCAGTCGCCTGAAATGGCTAGGACATGTAGAGCAAATGGATACCAATGCAATGCTCAGGCCCACACATGAAGACCTCACCTTAGATGGTGCGCACAAATAGAAGAGTACCTCAACAAACTTGGAGTGCGCAGTTAGCTGAAGACCGGGCTAACTGGAGAGTCTTGTTAGTTGAACCCCAAGTTCACCCCGAACTTTAGCGCCACCACGTGAGTAAGTAAGTAAGGAAAGTTTTAACGCGTTACTAAGTGAAGAATACAAGCGAAGTACCATTCCTCGGCTGGCGTTCATGAGGATGCAACGTCAGATTTTAAAAAAGCCGAAGATTCCATTATTACATATATTGGGTGATACTTGTATTCCCAATCAAATACAAGCTCTGGCATTGAAATAGCTCGCGATGTCGTTCAATAAACTGATGAGAGGTAATCAGAAAGAGTGAATGAGGAGCTTTCTGGTTCTACTGTATAAAGGAACGTAGTCACGAGAAACTGCTAATCGGTGAAACTAATGTTGCCTACTATGAAAATATACTAGCGAGCACTTAATTGTCAGTAGTGCATTAGTATTAAACTCTGCGTGGCTTAAAGCAAGGCAAGTCGACATATGCGGCGATTAAGTTCGTCTTCGTGGATTTGGAACGAAGAATTCGATAGGGTTCCCAGAAATCGCGTGTGGCCGCTTAGATCTAAAGATGTATCCGATGCGTTTATAAGAATGATACACGATATGTACGACGACATGAAAGCGATAGTTAAATGCGCTGCAGGAATAACTGAAAATCTAGAAAATAAAGTTGGAGTACCCAAGCGCAGTGTAAAAAGTCCGTTCTTCTTAATGCCATTCCCCTAACAATGAATATCAGTTGTTTTGGCATGTTCAGCAAATGTTTGAATAACAAATAAGGGCCGAAGTTCCAGCTGAGTTTCAAAGAAGGAGCTGAAGGAGTTGATATAACTGAAATGCAGAAATACAATATCATCAAACTCATCGTCGCACTAACGATGTGATCCAAGATAAAAACGCGTCTAGAATGTTACCCAAGTCTGCAAAATTTTGAGAAATATGTTGTATTCAATGTAGTTATACGCATAACATAGTCTTATGTTCTATTAAAGAAAAAGAAATCAATGCAAGTTACCTGAGATCCAGGATCATGATCACGGGCATAGATTTTAAAGCGTATATCTGAGGCTTGAATTGCAGGTCAGATTCTCATGACTTTTATCTAGAGATAGACTAAAAACGTAAGTCCTCAAATACGTACAGACTGCCTATAGCCTAAGCCATGAATTTGGTACAATCCCAAATTGGGGAAACATTCTTTAGAGACGCAGATTAAGAAAATGCTAGCGACTCAGTAGCAATTTCTTTTACGTTGGCGAATGCTTAGGGTCAGTTGCATATACTATCGGCGAAACATTTAACACAGCTCACTCAGCTAGAGGCTCCATATCATTATCATTGGCGAAAAGAAGATAAGTCATTTCGGACCCGTCAATATACTACTTTAAAACATAGAAAATTTTGAACGACGTCAAAAATCAACGATCTTTGTACACTGCTCCAATTGTACCCCAATTTTAACTTTGAATTCTCAAGTTATTCCCCCATAGCATTTAATTTTCATTTTGTCGTCATGGCACATATCGTGTACCATTTTGAACTAACGAAGAGGCTCAACCAGCCATGATTCATATTCATCTAAATAGTCGAACGTCTAGTCAGAATTGAAGTTCTAACATTATGACTCCTGAAACCAGAAAGTCAAAGAACGAATTCATTCCTGTATCCCCTTGTGGGTTCTACTATGCCTACGCGCCATCGAGTGCGGTTTCTGGAAATGTGCTTCAGCTTACCCCAACTTTTTCCCAGTTGCCGTGCTTCCTTCTCTACTGTTCTGCGTCACGTACTCATAGGACCGCCGCGAATCCTGCCGTCCTGAGTAAGCAGGTTCCATTACATCGCTTGGTTAGCTATGGACCTGTCACCCTTTCGGAGAGTGTAACCGATCCACTGCCACTTTCGTCGTCGTATGGTTGTACCTATAGATTCATGGTCCGTTCTCTGATAAAGCTGATACGGCTTGGCCAGAATATCCTTAAAAGGTAGCGTAGGCACCTATTGACAAACGTTTGCAGCTTCCTCGTGATACTGCTGGTCACCCTCCAGGCACCACATCCATATAGTAGCACGGATTCAACGTTGCTTTGCCTATGCGGTTGGCAATATCCAGTTCGGTTCCGCCATCGGTTGAGACAATACTTCCAAGGCATTGCAAACTCTCTACTCTCTCAACCGTCTGTCCAGCAATACATATATGAATTGATGAGATTGGTCTTAGGCTGATGATTTTTGTTTTTGCCGAGTTAATTTTCAGCCCAACGACGTCTGCTTCCCTCTCCATATTTATTGTCATTTGGTGAAGGTCCATTATTCTGTGAGACAGAAGGCATACATCGTCGGCATAGTCAAGGTGTTTGAGTTCAGATGTAAGAGTCCATCGAATACCTCCATTTCCTGTTAACAAGGCCGCATTCAGCACATCGCTAATCACTAATAGAAATAATATTGGTGAAAGTATGCAGCCTTGTCTAACCCCGCTTTGGACTTCGAATTTCTCAGACAGTCTTCCTCTGTGTAAGACGTGACATGTGGACCCATCATATGGTATGTAGCCTTGATAATTGCTACTAATTTATCGGGAATGCCTCTCCTGCGCAGGGCACGCCAGATAAATTCTCGACTGATGAACAGTAGGTGAAGTAGTGATCGGTACTCAACACACTGCTCGATGATGGTCCGCAAGGCGTTGATGTGGTCGACAGAGGAGGATCCAGAGCGGGAATCTGCTTGTTCGGTGTTGAGGGTGTCTTCAAAGTGTTCTTTGCCGCACGCAGATACCTCTCCAGTTTTCTCACTGCATTAGATTGCCTTTTTTAGGGAGCTTGACGATAATTCCCTTCTTCCACTCGTTCGAAAAACTCTGGGCTTCCAATGTTCTCCCGACAAGTGGGAACAGTGGCTTATGCCGTTGACGCAGCTAGAAACAGCTCCGCAGGTATGCCGTCAAGTCCTACCGCCTTATTGGTTTTCAGTGCTTTGATCGCGGCAATGATCTCTTCCTTACTGGGGGTTGTGGTGCGAATTCGAGAATTTCTTTCTACGGACACTTCATTCTGAATTGGGTGCATATTGCTGGCGAATACTCCGTTTAGAACCGAAGCAAAATGCTCCTTCTATCTTTTCAGTTGATCCTCACCCGATATTAGGAACGAACCGTCTAAGCGTTTCACTGGGTGTTGAGTAGAGCTTCGGCTACCTATAAGCTCTTTGGTGATTCTGTAAACGGTTCTGCTGTCGCACCTCGCTATTGCTTCTTCTGCTTGCGTGGCCAGCGCATTGATGTAATTGCGCTTGTCACTTCTCACGCTACGCTGCACTTCTCTCATCTTCATGCGATATAGGGACTCTAGCTCGATCCTCCCTGCTGCTGGAGCTGCTGCAATTCGAGCTCTAAGCTGTTTTCGTTCATTGATCCTTCTACAGGTATCCTCGGACAGCCACGCCCTATGGCTTCCCTACGATCGACCGAAAACAGTTTTCACAGCACACTAATGGTGGAGGGTAGTGAGCTGCGGATTGCTTCCACTCCTCGTGAGAGATGGTCCCTAGGTATTCTTGTAAAGCGTAATTGGACAGTAGCTCTAATAAGATGGTGATCTTGTACCAACCCCATGTCCGCTCCCCGTCTGTTTCAGACGTCTAGAAGACTACTTCTAAGAGGGCGACTGATGGCAAAATGGTCGATTTGGTTGGAGGTTGCTTGCATGTCAGTTGACACCCAACTGATTTTATGGCAGGCCTTGTACTCAAACATGGTGCCACCTATGACAAGACGATTTGCGTTGCAAAAGTCAACAAATCATTTGCGGTTGCCTAATACGTGCCGTCCCATAACATGTTTAAGCCCTTCGTTGTCGCTGCCTACTTTGGCATTAAGGTCCCCCATCACAATGACAATGTCACCGTTGGGTGTTGCAATATAAACAGCTCCCAACTGGTTGTAGAAGGTCTCCTTTTTTTCCTCAGACGAAACATCCGTGGGGGCGTAACACTGTATAATGGTGATTCGACGTACTCTCGTCCGGAATCTGACCGTGCGGCTGCCAGGAGATTAGGCCTCTGCGTGCTGTAGGTGTTAACAGCAGTCCAATTCCATATCCACGGGGGTTTCCGGTTGGTCTTCTGGTTGGTCTTCCGGAGTAGAGTAATACAGTGTTACGCGTTGAGGATTGGTACTTACCCGCATCTAACCATCTTACCTTGCTTACTCCCAATATGTCCAGCTTATATTGCATAAACTCATGCTCTAATTCAAGGAATCTGGCGTTCTGAGGCCCTTCACTTTATTTCTTATGTCCGTGACTAATGCCAGATCATTAGTATCTGATGCCAATACTTAACAGAAGATGAGGAATACGAGAAAAATCAACTGTGTACGTTGAAAGGAGGAGCTCACTAAGAATCCTCAGAACGAAACAGAAGTTAGAACAAGCTGTTTGAAACTTGAATAGATCGCTTTGCAGAATGGTCAGATCCATGCCCGTTTTCAGGACATGTATCGGCGTTAGTACTTATTATGCCGTCGCCGGTCGGCTCTCTCACTGACAGGTCGATTTTTGATAGATGGAATAACTTACTGTTGGTCTTTAAAAAGACTTGCTGTCTCTCCACAGGAACTAGTCTAATTGTTAACTATTGTCTTAGCCGAACTCTACGCCTCTACTAAGTATCATATTCAAGTGTGACAGACTCACACCTGTGATGCTTTTTGTGAACGCCACCTCTGTTAGTAACCGGCCTATGCTCGATTTAGGC
Organism: Volucella zonaria; assembly: GCA_963966105.1. Taxonomy (NCBI): domain Eukaryota; kingdom Metazoa; phylum Arthropoda; class Insecta; order Diptera; family Syrphidae; genus Volucella; species Volucella zonaria. The sequence continues at coordinate 52,575,074 of OZ014532.1, forward strand.
TACAGACGTTTTATTTTAACGTTACGTTATAAACAAATAAGAACATACGTACAATGGACTATTTCTTCGTTTTAATTGCATGACGCGGGTCTTTGCAGCTAAAAATGATAGACCGCAACTAAAAAAAAAAAATTCCTATGGTTTGCTGCCAACCCTTGCATTTAAATATTAATGTAGAGTGGGCTTAAGCTAAAGTGATTTATTAAATCAATAAGTCAACGAGCTTATTAGCTTTATTAGCCTTCATAAGCTACATACCTCTAACTTCGTACTCGAATCAGCAGGTACCAACAAAATACAAATCCCAATTTGAAAACCCCATTCCACACCAGTCAATTGCGAAACCGGCTAATGCGGGTAGCACTTGCCACACCAGAATGATTCAATCCGGCAATTGATTACCCTCATTCCCTCTTAATAAGTTCAAGTCACTCTAAGGGTAAGATGCAAACAAATGCAAATCTCGGCGAAAATGCAAAAAAAAAAAAAAATAAAAAAAAAAAAACTCCACAATAAAGAACACAATAAAGTGGAGGATGCACTCTCATTGTGTGAGGTGTGAAAATCATCGTCATCATCGAATCCACAAGTACTCCGAATTGTTGTGCATCCTGCACGCTAATACTGAATAGAAGAAGAAATACGTTTGTGCGTGTGAATGACTCCAGAATGCACTCATCAAGTGCAATTCGCCTCATCGTTTCGGTCGACGTCGTTCTCGTCATCGTCATCGTCATCGTCGTTTTTGTCTTGATAGCCCACAACTCAAGCGAATAAAATGAATAACGCGACTGAAAAACTGAATGCATGCCAATTTCCGAACCCAACCCGACCCGGCCAGACTTGTCACTCCCTGGCAAAGGATACGATGCACGAGCGTGCACAATACCCTCATCCTCCGACAGGATGAAAAGTGTGAAATTCTAATTGTTCCGCAACTTAAGGCACACCAAATAGGCGTTGACGCGCGGTTTGTCTTATCATCTCAACTAATTGGCTATTTGACGAAATTAAATTGTGAAGGGCACTCGCAGATGCATGTGGCTTTGACGACATCAAAGTGCGAAATTCGGTCACACCCCATAGATGCGACCTCAAGTGGAATGAGTTAATTCCAATTAGATTGTGGGATGGGCAAAAGTCCTACATGAAGATATTCTCAATTGGAAGTGTTGTCGAGTATCGTTAAGTCAGAATCTTCGTTTAGGTGGACTTTCTTATCAGAAGGTTTATGAGGATAGATACTTGCAAAGCTTTCCACTAAAAGCTTAAACTGATTTGAAGATGTGGTGGAAGATGCTAAAATTGTTTAATGAAAAATTCAATGAACACTTGTGAAATGCTTATGTGTTTACTTAAGATGCCTGTTGAAAGAGAGGTACACTTGACCAGAAGCGATACGTTCGAAGAAGAAAATTCCTGACAGCTCCTACCACTTCTTCGGATCCATAAGATCGCCGAAGAAATCCCAGTCCAGCAAAGTAAATCAAAAGAACAAACCTAAGGTTGCCAAGTCATTTAATATGTCTAGCAGCTATACAGATTCGGGGATTCCTGGATCTGAAACACTCTATGTTATGTGCTTGGTATTTATTTATTAGCCCTACAATAGATGCCTTTATCGGACGCTGTCTCATAGGCAAGTTGGCAACAAGGCGTATCGTATGTTCAGATGATTTTTGCAGAAGCTCCACGGACGAGGAGATTCTCTCTCCTTCAACTTCATTGAACATGCCCTGGTCTTCCCCAAAAAAGAAAACTCCATCTGGCAGCTTCGACCGACCTAAATAATTTACGAAATACAGACGTTACCATTCAATTGTACTGCATCAGAAGCTCCACTTTTACCTAACCCAACCTAACTTAGATAGCATCCGCTTATCTAGAAGGCCACTTTATTTGAAACAATATCGATAAGATTATTTGACAAAAAAAAAAGAGACAACAACCTCCAAAATACACAATAAGAGTTAGATTCTACGCTAGAAGAAGGGTGTACTATTCCTTTTGAGATTTGCCTTGCTCTAAGTTTTGAGTTTTATATCCTCGAAGATTCATATCGCTTAGAGTGGATTTATACCGATCCACACTTGGTAAATAGGTATCACCCGTTGAAATAATTCTAACTTCCTATACCTAATCTACAATGAATTCTTCAGGAGCTGTTCATACATATAGAAGATATAGAATCTGTTCATCACTTGTCTTTTGAGTGCCAGAATTTCTCAAATTCACATGATCTGCTTGACCATGCAAATACTACTAAATACTTGAGCTCGAGTGAACTTGAGTATATTGGCTCCGTTTAGATTAGGCATGACGCGAATTTTTCCGCGAAGTAATTCCTGCATAAAATGAATTCTGACGTTACCGATAACCCCACTTAAGATAGCATACATCGATATGTTTGTAGATGATGCAATTTGATAATTTGTTGACGAGGGTTGTTTGAAACCGACCGAACAATGATACAAGACATTTTTTCTCAAATTTTTTTTTATTTTTCTACGTAGTCTCCTTGTAACTCTACACACTTCTCCCAGCGATGCTCCCATCTCCCTAACCCGTCCAAATAGTACTTGACGTTTTTCTATGCCTCCTCATTTGACGAAAATCTCTGTCCTCTGAGCGCAGTTTTTAGATGAGGGAACAAAAAGAAGTCGCTTGGGGCTAGATCTGGTGAATAAGGCGGATGGTCAAGCAGTTCAAACCGTAATTCATGGATTTTCGCCATGGCAACCGCTGAGGTGTGAGACGGCGCGTTGTCTTGGTGAAACAGGATTTTCTTTTTCTGCAAATGTGGCCGTTTTTCCGAAATTTCTGCCTTCAGCTTGGCAAGTAATGATGCATAGTATGCTCCTGTAATGGTTTTTCCTTTTTGAAGATAATCGATTAAGGTAACTCCTTTACTATCCCAAAAAACAGTCGCCATCACTTTCCCAGCAGAAAAATCAGTTTTTGCTTTTTTTGGAACCGGATTTATTGCGCCGAAACTGTGCCAACAGAGCGTTGGAAGTCTTCATTCGAACACGTTTTTGGTCTAACGTAAGCAAACGCGGCATCCAACGCGCAGACAGCTTTCTCATGCCTAAATCTTGATTTGATATGTAACAAACACATTCTTTGGACATTTTCATAACCTCTACTATCTCTCTCACTTAAATTCGGCGGTCGTCTAATACCATTTGGTGAACTTTAGCAATGTTATCGTCAGTGGTTGCAGCTTTTGGACGTCCCGAATGTTCATCACCTCCCAAGTTCTTACGATCACGTTAAAATTCAGCTGCCCAAAATTTCACTATGGTAAATGATGGTGCAGAGTCCCCATACACTCTTTTCAGACAACCCTCGTAATTGTTTGACATTCTCCAAAATGTACGATTATATTTAATCATGCCTTCACCTATGTGAAACAATTTTTAACAACAATTTTCTATTGACAACAGCAACAATTCACACCCGGTACAATCTTGCAAACGACGCAAGCTACTCAAGGTTGTTGTCCTTACTAAAAGCTTTTTTTTTCAAAAACATATGCTGGACACGGAGATCTTGAATTCTTTTCCATATTTTTTTTTTTCAATGGAACTTCCTTCCTTCAATTTCTGGGTTTTTATCCACTCCAGACTTTGTGGCAGGTCAGTTTTCCTCAGGTAAACAAAACAAGGAGAAAACAATCCCAAATCTGGTCGTTTAGTTAGATTTAAGAGATGTTTAAAAAAAAACGAGACGGGATGTGCAGTACGTTGACATCAGTTCATTAAGGCGATTGGTGTCGGATTTCTTTTTACAATTTAATTGAATTTGAACACTTGTGTTATAAGTAAGACGATAAAGAGAATCTGGCAATTTTGAACAGGAGGATCATATTGCTAAACTGAAGAAGTTGGGTTTGGGAAATTGTTTTTTCCTTATTATAGATTACGAGTATTTTACTCAAAAGAAAATTTTTAAGAATTGTAAGCGAAATCCGATGGATTGAAATTTAGAAGAATTTCGCTCAGAATTCTCCCCATTTCTTCAAATCATTGTTATTATTTTCTTAAAAGTCAGTTACCATTTTATTCGTATTATGAAAAGTTTTAATACCAACATTTTTCGCAGGGTTACCCATTAAAACTATCATTTTCAAACCAACTGCAAAAGGCTTCAAAAAAATCATTACACAGTAAATTTAGCGGTGACGTGTGCTTGTCGTAACGTATAATACGACGTGTTTGTAAGCTATAAGATGATCTGAAAATATATATTTTTTTTATCTACTGCAGATATTCTGATGATCATATTTTTGACAATCGTTCATCCTTTCAGGGAGGATTACTGTTTTTTATATAAATATTTGGAATACTTAGGAAAAATGAATGGAATGACTAGTATTTACGTCGTCATCCGAATTCCGCAGGCTGTCATTGGGATGCTGGTTGAAACTCCGATCACCGATAAGATGGAAATAATACAAACACTGCCAGGGCCTTAAGCTTCATGCGTAGAGGTTGTAACATACATAATAAAGTAATGCGCGTTTTTTTGGGCGTTATTTTCCAATTGCCAAAAAATGCACAAAACCAATTTAATGCTGTAACCATTATTAAAATTAGTATTTGAGATATGTTGCTTATTCAGTCTGTAAATTTAGTTTTGTTAACAAAATTGTAAGCATTTTTAATTGAAAATTTATATGGATGTATTGGGAGAGCATATTCGGCATAATTTATTGTTTTTGTTCCGGAAAAACCAGAATGAAAGTGAAGCAAGTAGAGAAATCCAAAATGTGTATGGAGGGAGCGTTCTCAGCGCATGCAAGTTTCGGCGTTGGTTTGAAAAGTGTAGAATGGCTATTTTCACTTAAATGATGAACTTCGTTCAGCCATAAGAGCCAGGCGATAAGCTCCTGAAGTCCACCGTCGAAAGAAGTCCCACTTTTACGGTGGGGGAAATCGACAGAGAACTCAATGTAAACCAGATGACCATCCATCGATGCATAATAAATGAGAAAACTCATAAAGAATCGAAGCTTGCACTGGGCTTCTGTAGCGCCGTAATCTAGGGTCGTTTTTGAACCGAATCCTTACCGGGGATGAAAAATTAGTTCTTTACAATGGCACAGGCCAGCACAACATCCCAGAGATGGATTTTACCTGCTCTAGGTGTTACTGTCTGTATGAAGGGATGATGAGGAAATAATCCATATATTTGAGTTATTGCCTCGTAACCAGACTTTCACCGAAGAAGTCTACTAGCAACGGCTGCTCAGATTAAAGTCGGTACTAGACTAGAAACGGCCAGGTCTGGTTGATCGAAGGGTGTTCTGTCATCAGGATAACGATTGCTCTCATACAGCTAGGACCACCTGCGCACAGTTACAGCTGTTCGGTTGGGGACTTTCTTTATTGGAAAAAATTCAGATCTCGGGAGGATGTCCAAAATGCTCATGGATGTTTTTTTCATCAAACCCAAACAATTTTTTTAGTGATGACATTAAGAAGTTACTTGAGAGGTTGACAGAAGTGCTATCTAATGAAGTGCATTACGTTAATGACTAAATTTTTGCATTTGGTGCAAAATAACTAACATTAAAAAACAAAAACATTCAAAAATCGCGCAATACTTATGCTACAAACTGATAATTAGGTGGGTAAATTGCTTCTTCTCCTTTTCTTTTCCTCTTACGAGTATTAACTGCTAAAGTACTCGTATGTGTTGCGTATGGATACATGAAATGTTACATAGTTTTTCCATATATCTGCCTTGGTACTGCAGTGTTTGTCGGGTTGGCTAAAATTGTTCCATCCTACATCACCTAATCAAAAAGGCCAAAGTTTGTTTGTAATGATATATGTACGAGGGGCGTTATAATCTTCCCTAACATCAATGCATTTGTTACATCTTGAGATAAGCTTTTTTAAACCCTCAAAAAAATAGATTTCCTCTTTCTCTGCAAAATACCGACTTGAGTTCTTCATCATCCGAAAATCTTTTTCCACGAAGACATTTTTTCAAATCCGGAAACAGAAAATAATCATTAGGGGCAAGGTCTGGACTATAGGGTGGGTGTTGGATTTCTTCGAAACCACAATCTCGCGCAGCAGCCTTGGAAACTCGCGCCGTGAACAGGAGCGTTGTCATGAAGAAGCAACACAACCGCTGCGAGTTTACCCCGTCTTTTCTTTTTAATTTCCTCCCGCAAATTATGCAAAGTGGAAGCATAGGATGTGGCGTTGATGGTTTCACCTTTTTTTTGTACTCAATGAGCAAGATTCCCTTTGAGTCCCAAAAAACTGTGGCCATGAGCTTCCCGGCAGACGGAGTGACTTTGAACTTCTTCGGGGGGTCTGTTCCTTTTTTATGCTGCATTTTCACTGCATGGACTCTTGTTTGCTTTCAGGGTCATAGTGGTGGACCCATGTTTTGTCCCCAGTAACAATTCGATCCATAACACCGTCCGCGTTCTCACTACACATCTCCAAAAGCTCTCTACTGCATGCGATTCTCACTTTTTTCTGAGGCGCTGTGAGCATTCGTGGCACCCACCTTGCACTGACCTTTGAAAGGTTAAGATGGTCATGAAGAATGGTGTGAATGGTACCAATTGAAAGCTTGGTGATCTCTGCCATCATTTTCACCTTTATTCGGGCATCCTCAAGAACAAGTTTTTCGACTTCTTTGATGCTTTCTCCCGTACAAGCAGTAGCCGGGGCGCCGGAGCGGGGGTCGTCCTCAATGCTCTCTCTGCCTCTCTTGAACTCACTTGACCACTTTTGCACAGTTGATAATGAAGGTGCGGAACCCTGGTAAACAGCCACCATCTCTTCATGAATAGTTTTTTGACTTTTTCCTTGCTTAGTGAGAAATTTAATTACAGCGCGATGCTCAATTTTCACCATCATCGCCTCAGTTGCCATTATGATTCTGTTTAACTAGAGATAAAACGCGAATTAATAATCACATTTATATGAAATTTTACATGAATGCATTAAAATAATAGTATTACTTGATAAATAAGTCAATTTATATAGACAACCACAGCTTCACCCCGATGTATTCTTACACGACGATTGTAAGCAATTGTTAATAAACACTCATTAAAACCAGTTCGTTTGCTTACTTATTACATGGCGCAGTCGAATCGTACTAAAAAATAAAAAAATAACATAATAGTTAATCTAAAAACGCGTGAAGAAATATACTTGTTGCATGGGTAGAGCTAAAGCTAAACCAGAATTAAAGCGACCGCGTGGACGTTCTCCAAAAAAACGTGCATTTTGTGTATATCCGTAAGAACATGGATTTTATAAAAAAAAACCAATGAGCTATACTTAAGCTCAGGAAATTTACCAGACAATTGGCAAATTTTCTACAGAAACTTTAAAGTATTTTCAACGGCAATTGAAATTGAAAAAAAGACCGATGCTGTTCAAATCGCAATATTCTTAAATGCCGCTGGTGAGGAGGCCACGGAAATCTTTCAAAATGTCTTGAAACTTGATGACGAGAAACGAGAAAAATTACAACCACTGGCAAAACGAATCAAGTATATGAAAGCTTTATCTTTCACACGAGGAACCAAGGTCACAATGAACCGTTCGACATCTTTTTGATGGATATCAAGAAATTAGTGCGGAAGTGTGAATTTAATGATGCCGACAGAATGGTGAGAGACAGGATAGTTCTTGGAGTCAGTGATAAGAACTTGCAGGAGCGTCTTCTTGAAACAGAAGATCTTACGCTTCCGAAGTCAATTGAAATGGCCAGATCTGCAGAAGCAACAATAAAGCAAATGGACCAAATTAACAACAGAGTTGAAGCAGCCCCGATAGACACAGTGAAGCATGAAATCAGACCTCGACAAATTGATAAGAATAAATTTAGTTTAAATAATAAGTAAAGTGACAATAATAATTTTTATAATTCTAGATCAGCAAATGTTAAATCGGATAGCCAAATTGATTGTATGAGGTGTGGGAGGACGCATGGGAGATTTTCTTGCCCTGCTTATCGCAAGAGATGCACGAGGTGTAGCGGGCTCAACCACTTTGCAATTGTATGTGAAATTAATATTGATAGCAATGAGGTAAGCGAAGATTTCTTCATTGATACTATTTCAAAGAAACAAAAAGCTATTAGTCCGTGGCTAGAATCAATTAAAATTAAAAACAAAAATGTAACTTTTAAGCTGGATACGGGAGCGATGGTGAATATTTTACCAGCTAAATATATAAAAGACTTAAAGAGTACAATTATTTCTCGAAATTGCTCCAAACTTTCGGCTTACAATGGAACTGAAATCAAAACGATAGGTACAATTGAATTAGAGTGCGAGGTAGGTAATAAAACAGTCCTAATAGAATTTTGTAGTAGATGACGACAGAATTCCGCTTTTGGGATTAGAAAGTTGCATTAATTTAGAATTTATCAAAAGAGTTAATGAAGTAAAAAAAAGTGAGCTAGGAAATGTTAATTGGAAATGTGAGTTGTTAAAAAAAAATACAGAAAAGTGTTCACTGGCTTAGGCTGTTGCTACAAAAATTTCCATATTGAGGTTAAGAAAAATACAACGCCTGTAGCTAAGCCAGCGAGGCAAGTGTACCTTTGTCATTAAAAGGTCTACTCAGAAAGGAACTAGAAAGATTGTGCCAAATGGGTATAATCGAACGCTGTGAAGGCTCGAGTGAATGGGTTTCTAACATAGTTATTGTAGAAAAGCCTAATAAACTCAGAATATGTCTTGATCCAAAATATTTAAATATGTCTATTGAAGACCATTTCCACGAGATACCCTCATTTGAAGAAGTTAAAACACAATTTGCAAATAAAAAGGTTTTCTCTGTTTTTGATATTAAAGATGGATTTTTTCATATTGAGTTGGATGAAGAATCGAAAAATTTATGTACATTTAGCACCCCTCTTGATACATTTAGGTACATGAAACTCCCATTCGGCCTCAAAACGACGCCAGAGATTTTTCAAAAAATTAATGAACAAAATTTCGCAAGTATTCCAAATCTCATTATTTATATCAACGATATAGCTATAGCAACAGACACTGTTGAGGAGCATGAGCGAATAGTGGATTTAGTGCTGAATAAGGCTTTAGAAAGAAACATAATTTTCAACATAGATAAAGTTCAATATAAACAAAAGAAAATAAAGTTTCTGGGTCATCAATTCAGCGAGGATGGTATTGCGCTGGATGATGATCGTATACAAACAATCCAGGAACTTAAAGCGCCAAAATGCAAAAACAATTTGCAGAAATTGTTAGGTTTTGTTAATTATGTGAGGGAGTACATACCATACTTGGCTGAAATTTCGACTCCACTAAGGGAACTCCTGAAAAATAATAATTGTTTTCAATGGAATGGTGTTCATGATAAAAGTCTGCAACAAATAAAAGACAGTATCATAAGTGCGCCAATTTTAAAACCATTTGATCCAAATGAGATGATAACCATACAGACGGAAGCGTCTCAAAATGGACTTGGTGCTTGCCTGATACAGAGTGGTAGACCAGTTTCATTCGCTTCTTGTAGTCTTACTGAAACGGAGAAACAGTATGCAAACATCGAAAGGGAGTTTCTAGCTGTCGTTTTTGCATGCAATAAATGGCATTTTTTAATATATGGCAGACAAATTAATATAGTTACCGATCATAAGCCGTTGCTGGGAATAATAAAAAAAGAATACAGTAAAATACCCTCACCAAGGCTTCAGCGCATGAAACTTAGGTTAGAAAAATATAATTGAAATTTTCACTATCTACCTGGGAAGCAAATGGCTCTTGCTGACCTACTGTCACGTAATCCCAGTTCTAAAAAATTTGATAAAAATGAAGTTGTTGATTTAAGTGAGGTTATTCATACTATTAACATTAGCAGGGATAAAAAAGAGCTATACAAACTAAAAACAGAAGAGGATGATATTTTAAAAGACCTGAAAGTGGTTTTACATAATGGGTGGCCAATCCAGAAAAATCAACTGCCGGAGAAATTAAAATGTTTCTGGAATTTAAAAGGACATCTTTTTTTGGAAGACGATTTGGTATTTTTCGATAAGAGTATATTTGTTCCTGAAGTTTTGAGAAATTCCGTTCTTCAATTAATTCACATAGCACATTTAGGAATAGAAAAAACAAAATCTAGAGCTTGAGCGCTTGTGTATTGGCATAGTTTAAATCAAGAAATTGAAAATTTAATTGCAAAATGTAAAACTTGTCAAAAATACCGTTCAAGTAACATAAAAAAGCCTTTATGTTAAAGTAATGAGTTACCAGATGGTCCGTATCAAAAAATAGGTATGGATATAATGGAGTATTGCTCGAAATCATTTCTTGTAATAGGGGATTACTTGTCAAAGTATATTGACATTATACCACTTAGCAACAAAACAGCCAAAACAATCATAGGAAAGTTAGAGATAGTCTTTTCTACTTACGGAATCCCAAAGCAAATCGTTGCAGATAACATGCCATTCAATTCTTTCGAATTTGCAGAATTCTAGAAAAAGTTGGACATAGAAATTACAACAAGTAGTCGAAAATATCCAAAGTCTAACGGGTTCAGTGAAAAATGTGCGCAAATAGCAAAAAATTTAATTCGAAAGTCAAATGAATCCAAAAGTATTTTTTGGCTAGCTTTACTTAAATATAGAAATACTCCCGACTTGACACCAACTCAAATACTAATATTCAGACAAACTCGCACTCTCGTACCTGGAGATGATAGTTTTTATAAAAATACGCAAATGTGCAGTAAGTTATTGCCAGTGTTAGAGAGTAACAACGCACGAAACAAATACTATCATGATCGCAATGCAAAATTGAAACCAGCTTTTTATGTAGGGCAGAAAGTTTGGATGCAGGAGGGAAGGCATTGGGTACCCGGTGAAATTAAAGAAAAGCATGCGTTGCCGAGATCTTATTGGATACAGTTGCAAGGTGGTAGGGTTTTGCGACGAAATCCGTTTTTCTTAAGAAACCGAATTTAATTGTATACAATCAGTATGGCATTCGATAGAAGAGTACATAAGTATGCATAAAATTTCACTATTTTCTTTAAACAAAAGGTACATAAATCACATAGGTTTGTAATTTCTATTTATACATAGTTGAAGTTGTATTTGAAATTAACATTGGATTAAGAAATGTAACTAAAATTTGTTAAAAATTAAATATTGAATATAATTGAACAGTTTAAAGGGGGAGATGTAATGATGTATGTATATAGATAAGTATCGATGTATATTTACACGACGATGTATGTATATTTCTGTCATACTAATCTCCCACTCTCTTGAGATCAGTTGTAAGTTGTCAAGCAGTTGTTAATAAACACTCATTAAAACCAGTTCGTTTGCTTACTTATTACATAATGTGTTCTGATATGAGTGACCTAATTATTTTGCTCCCTTCTCCCTTTATCTAAAACTCCTTTTGAATTTGAGCCTCTATTGCTTTTCTGACGACCTTCGTTAAATGTAACAAAAATTACAACAACAGCGAAATTCGTTTAACCTGAAATGTTTGGTTTACTTAATATGAAGATTACCACAGATACGCACACTTCTTAAAAGATCACGGTTTTTCACACCCGCTGATATTCCCAACATGTTCAACTCCGTCGGTATTATACTTTCTCTAAACGTGGACTTTTGTAGGTTTGACAAAACAGCAATGCAGATATTCAGTCTAGTAAGACCCTTAGGCAACTACTGAGGGTTGCCTGAAAGACAGTTTCGTCGTTGCTTATGATGGGCGTAATTATTCACGGTCTTGTGAATTTTGTGTTTCAATAGTAAATCTTGCCTGACATTAAAAAGAAAGGGGCTTTTAACACTGCCTTGCCGTACACCATATTTAACTTCGATATCTCGGGTTATTCCTACTACGCACTTTAGTTTTAACACCATTATTACCTAAGCGCCGTCCATATGAGGCAGACTGATACAAGCGTAGGCAAATATAAATATATGTACTCTGCTTTGCCCCGGGGTGTCATCTTTACTCTCAGGACCAAAAGAGTCCAGGGCAAAGTTCATCAAAACTCCAGTACGCCTTATAACAAGGATCTTTTTTTTTTCGTAAACGAAAAATGATTTTGAATATCCAAGGGAGAGAGATTTGTCAGTTCTTCCAGATCAGAGCCAAGCCTGCTAGGAAAAGGAAGTGAGTATTAATCGGTAAACAGGGAGTCTCTGCTTTGGCTGACTTACCTTTTTGAGGACTTTTACCAGGCTGCTGAATTAACTGGTCTTTATGAGAGGCACAATTGGAAATCTGAATTAGCTTCTCATAGTCGTATTATTTTCGTTTCGATTTGTAAAGACGTCAATCTTCTTCCAAATTAGCCATAAGCGGCTTGTATAGAATCTACGCTCGGGTTACGAGCAGTTTCCTCTACATTTCGTTTCATTCACAGTTCAGGCGGAGCATTGTCGGACATGCCAAGCTTCTCTTTAAAACGTTTTCCGTCATTATCCTTGCCCAGAGGCGTGAAGTGACGAGTAATTTGTTTATAATGTTTAGGTCTTTATCATGGATGTGGAATTCTGGAGCTTAAAACTCCTTTTTGACTTGCGTGAAAAGTTTCCTAGAATCCCACATTCCTGCAACTGGGGTGAGAATTCACTCGGTATGAATTGGACGTGGCAGAGGTGAAAAAGTTGAGGGAATGGGATTTTGATATGTTTGTCTAGCCAAACACTGTTTAACCATACTCTACTGAAACCAGCCGATAGCGCTTGTAATTCGTAAGTAAGGCTTTTGTATACTCATAAAGTGCAGAGGAGCGCCCTATCTCGAAAGTATTCAGTGTTAAGATACTGAGTACAAGCTTGTAAGACCTTTATCATTCAAAATCACGTATTGGGTCTATAACTTAATTCGTTTGCTAAGAGATGGCGTAACTTGTATTATTCCATTGGAACATGCGTTGGAAAGCTACTGTCATTGTACGTCATTTCAGTATATGTCATTCATTTGAAGCGTAAACAACAATAATTTTTTTCACTCAAATATGTCGAACTTTGTGCCTGAAAAAGTGTTTTTGCGGGGAGTTCTGCTTCATTACTTTAATATGAAGAAAACTGCTGCCGAAAGTCATCGTATTTTGGTGGAAGTTTATGGTGAACATGCGCTAGCTGAGCGAACGTGCCAAAAGTGGTTTGCACGATTTAAAAGTGGTGATTTCGGCTTGGAAGACGATGAACGTCTTGGGCAGCTAAAAAAGTTTGAAGAGAACTGGAAGCATTACTCTATGAAGATTGTTGCCAAACACAAGAAGAGCTCGCAGAATCTTTGGGTGTCCCTCAAGCAGCCATTTCAAAACGTTTAAAAGCAGCTGGATATATTCAAAAGCAAGGAAATTGGTTTCCACATGAACTCAAGCCGAGAGACGTCGAAAGGCGGTTTTGCATGTCCGAAATGCTGCTGGAACGCCACAAAAGGAAGTTATTTTTGCATCGGATTGTTACTGGTGATGAAAAATGGATCCATTACGATAACCCCAAGCACAAAAAATCATATGTGAAACCCGGCCAACCAGCCAAATCAACGGCAAAGCCGAATATCCATTGCGCGAAGGTAATGCTCTGTATTTGGTGGGATCAGATGGGTGTGCTGTATTATGAGCTGCTAAAACCGGGTGAAACCATCAATGGACAATACTACCGAACATAATTAATCCGTTTGAAGAGAGCAGTGGCCGAAAAACGCCCGGAATATGCGACCAGACACGAGGCAATAATTTTCCATCATGACAACTCTCGGCCCCACGTTGCTATTCCGGTTAAGAACTATTTGGAAAACAGTGGATTTGAAGTCTTACCCCACCCGCCTTATAGCCCAGACCTTGCCCCTTCTGACTATCATTTGTTCCAGTCGATGCAGAACGCCCTCACTGAAATACAGTTCACATCAGAGCAGAATATCAAAAATTGGCTTGATTCATTCTTGGGATCCACAAATTGCCAGAATGATGGGAAAAAATCATAGCTTCAGATTGGCAATACTTTGAATAATACTATTGTACATCTTTTTCTTAAATAAACGTTCAAATTTTGAAAAAAAAACTGCACGAATATTATTAGTTATATACCCAATATTAGAAAATGAAGAAGAAAATTTTGGAGTCACGATAACAGAAAACGATTTGTGGACTTCTGTTATGCCAGCCGATTAGTCATTGGAAGCAAGTTATTTCTTCAGACCGATAAATAACTAACTGTGAACATGATCAGCTGTCGATTTAAAATATCTCTTTCTCACAAACAAACGCTACCATCATGCTATGTCAGTTCCGATAGGCCTTCGTACTCCATCTCCAGCAGTCGCACAAAAAACCAAAAAACAAGGATTTAAAATCCTAACGTGCAATTGGAAATAAAATACCACTGAACATTAGAACGCTGTCAAAAATGCTAGTGGCAGTTAGTCGTTCGTAAAAGGTTGAAAGTTAACATCATATGGCTATCACAGATGCCTAGAGGGGATTTAAAGAATGTTTTACAATTAATAGACAGATTACAGAGCCTCAGCAGTTGTAAGAGCAAAATTTGAATGTGAGTATTGGATGAATAGGAAGGAAGTTTAGCGTAGGACTAGGCACTATAAGCCTAACCATATAGACTCATTAGAATAACTGAAGCAGCAAACAGAAATGATATAGGTCTTATTTGATGAAAAGTTTATACTTGAATTATGATCAATCCAAGAGCTGAAAACAGCGATTCAATTAAATCCAAAGAAGGTGCTACTTCCCGCTTTAGACACTACGGTAAGGATCAGTAGGATTGCACGTCCAAGCCGGGATGTGTTATACTCGGAGGAATGTATTATACTGATGGAGGAAAGTCGAGGAATTCAACAAAGAATTACATGACATCTAAAACATTATGACCCTACACGAAATGGCTTACAAACGGAATGCGGCCAAAAGCAAACATCCGGGATTTTCAAATTCTAACGCACAACCTAATATTGTTGTTGACACATTAAGCTTGGGCAATGGTGGAACGCTACAAACCCGGGAAAGATCTGAAAGAGTTATATGCAGCCCGAAACTCCAATGTGGAGTGAGTGTTTTGAACAGGGATATACGTAGAAAGCAATCCTATCTTTTACTTGCAGCCAGCAAGTAAGTCTACCAATTCAACTGAGAAATTCGTGTAAGAATCCCGTAATTTGCGTTCGCTAAGATTTTTCCTCTAAATGTAATTATAAACCCAGTT
This sequence comes from Volucella zonaria, assembly GCA_963966105.1. NCBI lineage: Eukaryota > Metazoa > Arthropoda > Insecta > Diptera > Syrphidae > Volucella > Volucella zonaria. Next base: position 52,590,296 of record OZ014532.1, read on the forward strand.
ATTCTACAAGGCAACAAATCATGTTTCTACCATAACAAATCTAAATGATAATCCTTCTTCTCCTACTTAAAGTCCTTCAATTCGTCTGTATCCCCATTAAAGACCGAGCTAGAAGATGTAACAGGTTTACCACCCAATCTCTTTAGTATGTCGTACCGCAACAAGGAATACCCGAAAAAAAGAAGAAAATAAATTACCAATAAATAATTTGACGCCTCAAAGTGATGCGGTACTTATCTTTCACTTTTCCACTTCAGCAGCTTTTTGCTAAAGCAGATCAAAGGACGTGACGTGACACAAAGACGTCACGAAAATACATCAAAACCGAAGAAGATACAAGAACAAAAAAAAAGCTAATTAATATGCACGTTATTTGTTAAAGCGTAGTCTGTTGTTGGAGGACCGCTTTACCCGCCGCCGCTGGGACATTACTTGATACTTTTATTATTTCTTATCTTACTCCTTTTGAAGGACATCTTTCATTTTCTCTTTGACAATGAAAAGAATGAAATTGAAGTGTAAAGAAAAAGCGATTCTGTAAGTGAATACAGGGATGACTTTGACGCTGAAGGCACTTATGGAGAGTGCACTTTAGGCGGGTTAACTTGTGCTTTAAGCTCAAAGAGACTCAGCGAACAAAGGCGAATACATTTTTCTTGTCGTTTATCGACCTAATTAGCAGATTCTTTATTTTATTCGTTAAAGTGTGGTAATTTTTCTTGAAGAAGATTTTTAATAAAGCTGAACAGCGCAGCCTTGCAATGCATTACATAAGGTCACAACGTTCTTAAAGACCTTTTCCTTTTATAGTTTACATTTTACAAAAGACCTTCTATACATTGTATACAGCAGATAGCTGAAATTCGTTGGTGTTCACAGGTATGACTTTATCTTAATGTAGGCCTATGCTAAATATCAATGTAAATATCTATGTGCAACCAAATAAAATGAAGATGTCCTTTACTTGAAAGAGAAGTCCGAAGTTGATGGTGGTCTGCTCTTATTGTAATTCTTCCGTATTAAGAAGACTCAAAAATAACTCCTGGCCACATAAAGCATTTAGCCATATCTGACATTTAACGTAAATTACGACGTTATTTAACACTTATTATAGCATGTCCTCAATAGGGCCTCCTTACATAAACTGCTTCCTAGAATTACATTATCTGATGTGGTTTCAAAAATCTCTTAGTTTAGCCTTGGTATTCCGTCATCTTAGTTGTTTTGTGAATAAAATGGATTGCTTATTCTACCTTAACGTCTGTGCTCTCTCTCCACCTACAGACCCATTGCAATACGTCTCTTCGACACTAAATCAACAACCACCAGTACGGTCGTACCAACATGTCCACTGGCGATTTAATGACATATCTCACTGAAAAGTGGGACCATAGCCTACACCAATCTGGCGGCGAAATCGTGACAGCAACACTTGATATTTTAAAGGAATTCGACAAAGATTGGAAATATCCTTTCAGAACGTTCAATTCAAAACAATAATAATAAAATCGGACGATTTTAAGCCTGATATCCACAAATTAAATGCTAGTGTGCTTCAGGCATCCGCTCTGTCTCCGATACTCTTTTTATTTTCATGAACGATATCTGACTGCTACTTCTAATCCAATATATTCCTTTGCTAACGACAGTATCCTTTGCTCTGCTACTCGGCTGTATAACGGGAATGGCATCGTATGTTAAGCTTATTAAGTTCCGATATTAACCAACATCACAAATTGGGAAACCACTAATAGTGTAGAATTTAATGCTTCCAAAACATAATGAGGTCTGCTGTTGCAAATCAAAGTAGCTAAGAGCATTATCTATAAATGGCACTAAAATCGTCGAAAGGGAAAAACTGTCCGTAGGAATGACCACGTATTGGATCTGGATGTCGCCAAAAATTCTGCGAACCTTGCTTTCTTGAAGTAATTTAGGAAATGTTTCAGCTGTTCTGATCTTATCTCAAACACAATTGCAGAACATACCAGTTACTACAGGGGATTCAAAACTGGATTAAAATTATGGGTGGTGCTCACATTGCACAATCGATTGATAGCCTCGATTGTCGACGTAATGTCTCCTTACCTTGCTCTATCGTTTTATACACCACCAGTGCTCCATCAAAATTGCATGCCGACCCTTCAAACCTTCTGCCATAATACCCGTCTTACTTGTTCGGTTTAGCCTCAAGGCACTTTCGGACCCTGAAATATCATGCTTCTTCCCCAAGCCGTGCAACTTGCTTATGGATTGTCCTGTCAGGCTCTTTATTTGTCATTATAGTCTGCAAACATTCAAAACCAACGGACATTGGCACCTCCTTTAATTTCTTGCCTAATTTTCGTTCGCTCGCACTGTTGTTAAGGGTGCAGTAAATCCGTTAAGATCGCGCTAATTATGTAAAAGAGCACAACTGAAAACTGTACGAAAATATTGATTCTGATTTCATATGAACAACTGTTGGGATATTATGTGTAATTATAGATGTACATATAGGCTTTGAACCAACTTACAGTCATTGTTAATAAGATGACGTAGGTCTTCGATTGAAATTTGTCTAAGCTTGTAGTCCTTTTCAAAGACGTAAACGTTCTATCCTAGATAGGTTTTGAAGCCGAGGATGAAGTTGCCACTACATTCCTGGATTAGATTCTGAAATCGGGAAAAGTCGATTTCATAGATCCACAGCAACCGGAGTGTCGACATCATTGCGTCAAGCGGCATATTCATGAGATCAGTGGGCACACAAAGTTAAGGAAATTCCAGTTGTACCAAAAACCATTTCTTTTTGAACGGGTGATAGCCTTGAGGGTGAATGCCATGCTATGAGTATTAAGGGGTTGATGTTCATCAGCGAATCTAGACCACTGCCTAGAAACAGCTCTCAAATAGATGAGACAAATCTTTTCCCGCTGCTGAACCACAAACATAGCCAAAATATTTTCGACCCAGCATACTTATGGTAGTCCGAAGTCCAAGGATCTTTAACTTCGTTGTATGGATAGATGGTAACTCTTTCCAGCACAAAATAGGTCAAGTCAATTAGTTTCCTCCTTCTCGTAAAGAGAACAACTCTAGTTACAATCGAGAGGATTGTACAAGAGTCCATTTCTAGTGCACCAATCATCAATTAGGTTTAGGGCTGTCTGACACTAAAAATTCGAAACATCAAGGTACGAATTATTTTAGTCAAAACGACTCAACTGCCCATTGCAAGCATAGGGACCGGTAACAATGATCCAATTCCAAATCCAATCGATGTCTTGTTTGATGAAGCATACCCACTTGTCAACGCAACATAACAAGTGACGCTAGAGAAAAATTACAGAGTCCATCCGAGCAAAAACGAACATAAAATCATCGATCAATAAAAGATACAAATTTTCAGGCGTTCAAGGGCTTTAAGATATGCGTCTTTAGGAATACTGGAAATCTTCCATGATGTAAAAGATCATCAAAAAACAGTAAATCTTGTATAGGGACGTAAAATGTAGAAGAAAAATTCTTAGCATGCAAGGCGCTGAAATTAAAAAAAAAGCACTGCTGTAGCTTAAAGAATGAGCGCTCCATTGACATTTTTTAGACTATAATAGCACTAAATGGCATACCCTGACGTATGGCATGGCAGCCTGACGTACACAATTTTGCCACTCGCAAGAAAGTGTATAAATTCACTAACCTTTCTAACATCGCATATACAAGTTATATCTACTAAATCTATAAGCTTCCATCAGTTTGCGACTACAGGAATAGAAGAGTTCAAAATGTTACTAACGATCATCGAAGGAATAATCAAGCGCATTTTGTTTTCATAAAATTTCGCGGATGTTTAAATTCAACTTTTTTTACTTTGGTTTCACATCCAAATGCCTTCTAGAAGCCGACGGGCTTTGCTTGAAGCACCGATCACTTTTTATGACCTTTCGTTGTTGATTCAGCACTTGATTACGACTCCTTACACCAAAGGAGTTATTAAATCCCAAAATTTGTTGACCTGGAAGGCAAGCGTTTCATTCTTCACATCTAGAGCAAACAAATCGTGAAAATGGGAAAAGTCGCAGAAGCCACAAGTTACTTCTCAGTTGAGAAGTAATCAAAGTCTTGAGGATAAACCACGGTCAGGACGGCCTAGATGTACAACTAAGCACGAGGATCGGCTGATAGTCACAAGAACAGTAAACGAAGTCCTTGATCTAACGAAGATTAAGGCATGCTCAACTATTTGGATGAGTTGCTGTTCGGAAGCCCCTGCTACGACCACAAAAATAGTAGAAAAGCTTAGAATAGACCAAAAAGTATAACGACTGGAGCACGGAAGGAGATTTCAACAGAGTTTTATGGAGCGAAGAATCGAAGTTCGAGGTATTTGGTACAAAGTGGGGAGTTTTCGTTGGACGCGCTGAACAAAAGATGCTACCAGACTGCGTGGTTCCTACCTTCAAGCATGGAGGTGGCTTCGTTATGGTTTGCGGATGTTTCTCTTTAAGTGCAGCGGGAGACCTGGTTCAAGTGAATGGAAAAATGAAGAAGTAGGCATACAAAACAATATTGGAAGAAAACGCTTTGACCTCTGGACTAAGATTAATTGGCGACGGATTCGTATTTTCGCAGAACAATGACCCTAAACCTCGCCAAAGATTTTGTCAAGACCTGTCCCCCTGAAACAGAGAAAAGGTGAAGAAATCTTAGAAATCATGATATCGCCACCGGAAGAACGAGACTTACATCCTATAGTGCTATTGTGGAGGAGGTGGATAGAAGGGTCCGGGGTCAATGCAAATTATCAGAATCTGCATTGTGAAATATACTATTGGACTGCTAGAGTTTACTATTGGACTGCACAGCCAACAATTCAAAAACTGAAAGCTAAAACTGGAAAAAAAATAATCGAGTGTAAAAATAGCCTTGTCGATGAAAAATCGGTTTAATGAAGTCCTTTCTGTTTGGCACAAAATGCAAATAAGTATTTTCTTCTTATTTTGGTTTCATGCATATAATCGCATTATACCCGTTCATTTGGCGAGTACACGATTATTATTCTGTGTTTTTCCTTATAAGGATTCGGAAATAAAGAGTGGACACAGCAAGTATACGCGGGCTAAATTTGGTAGATCCCCGCCCACACCTCACAGATCACTCTGATCAGAAGCTACCTGACTGCGAACTAGTGCCACTATTCTTTCCCCATCGCGGTCTCGCCATCTATGTACGTAGTCATGTAGCTTACCAAATTCCACCACAATGTAGTCCCTGTTCCAAACCGGAATTCAATTCAAATTCTCCACTACTGCTTTATTTACAGAAGCCCCAAACTGGACAGCAACTAGGCCTTTCACGAGTTTGATGCGCTGTCTGACTCCATTCAAAGAATTGTATCCCTGTATGCTCATACTGAAATCGTGATTACGGGCGATTTCAATATACAAAATCCTGGTCGGCTTCGACATTCTGGACAGACAACACCCGAAGGACGGTGTGTTGAGATCTTCGCTGCGGAAAATAATTTAACCCAGCTTGTAAATCAGCCCACACAAATACCACGAATACACGAATACCGCCAACACGCTGGACTTGTTTTTAACTTCTCACACTGACAAGTACTTCGTTGATGTGCTCTCCTCTCTAGGCTCGTCGGACCATTGTGTCATATCAGCCAAATTCTCTTACACCCACCACACGGTTAGAGAAAAGATTCCTAAAAGAACCGTATGGCAATACGAGAAAGGCAGCTGGAGCGGACTTAACAACTTCTTTAGGAATTGTAACTGGTCGTTATGTTTCCTCGATAACGACGTGGATGCCGCTGCTGACATGATCACAGAAACTATTCTCTTTGGAATGAGATGCTTTATCCCTCATCGGATGAAGAGTATCAAACCAAAAGAAAAGGCATGGTACGACTCGAACCGTGAAGAGACTCTCAGGGTTAGAGAATTATTTTTTTGGTCTTTCAAGACCAACCCGACCAAAAACTGAGGCAATTTTTGGTCATTCGTCAAAAACATTAGAAATTCTGCCTCATCCTCCACCCTAACGTCATTTACAATGAAATTCCAGCTGTCAGCTCTTTGGAAAAGGTCAATCAGCTTGCTGCACTCTTTGCGGCTAGCTCAACACTCCAGATTGTGCTTTGTCCCCGCCTACACTTGACTGCGTCGAATCTACAATGGGACGAATCCACTTTCGCACTCAAGCAGTAATTTTGGTGGGGGCGAAAGCCCCCATTTATTCGGCTTAATACAAGCTATAACTTAAAATTAAACTTAAACTAAAACTTATAACTAAGGTTGGTTATTGTGGTGAAGGAGAACCGATTTGAGGTAGGAAGTGGTGCGGTGGAAGTCAAAGACGCTAGGGTTTGAATTAATTTTTCGTAGCATGCGGGAGATTGGTTCGTTCGCGCCATAGGTGGTGTGGTGGGTTGGGAGATAGAAGAGACGAGGGGTACGTAGATTACGAGGGTTAGAGTTGAGGAAAATAGAATTGTGAAGGGACGTGCATTCAACCTGACCTGAAAGAAGTCGATGAATGAAGAGAAAGTCGGCTGCATCTCTGCGTTCCTCAAGGGTGTTTAGGTTAATAAGGTTGTGACGGTTTTGATAGGGGGGCAGAGTAAAAGAATCATCCCAGGGCAAACCTCGAAGAGCAAATCGAAGAAAACGGCGCTGGATGCTTTCGATTCTCGAGATATGAACGCGATGATATGGGGACCATACTTGCCTGGCGTACTCTAGGAGGGAACGAACAAAGGTATTGTAATATAGAGGGACCTGGTCACGTATGGGTTGGTGAATTCTTTGGGCCATCGTTTTACAAAACCTAGTGCAGAGTTGGCTTTAAGGATTATTCCATCCATATGCAAACGGAAGTTGAGCTCCCTATCACACAAAATGCCGAGGTCGCGAAGAGATTCAACGGAGGAGATAGGTTGGTTGTGGAGAAGGTAGAGTCGGGGAGGAGATTTGAGCCGCTTATGTGAAAAGGTGATGGATTGGCATTTGGTGATATTAAGTTCCAAACAATTTTTGAGGCACCAGATCGAAAAACTATCAAGGTCTTGTTGAAGAAGGAAGGAGTCATGGGGAGAGGAAATGGTTTTGAAAAATTTGGTATTGTCGGCGTAAAGGGAGACGGACGAGTATTTGATGATCCTATCGAGATCATTTATGGTTAATATAAAGAGAAGGGGACCGAGATGGCTACCTTGAGGAACTCCAGAGGTGGCCAAAAATGGAGCGGAGTGGGCTGACCTAAAACGAACACTGTAAAAACGGTTTTCGAGGTAAGAGGATATCCATTTTAACAGTATGGGTTCAAGGCCGAGGGCAGACAATTTGAAGATTATTAATCGATGAGAGATTTTATCGAAGGCTTTGCTAAAATCGGTTGCAACTACATCGACTTCGTTGCCGTTCTCTAGGGCAGAGATGGCAAAGGATACGAATTCAACGAGATTTGTGGTGGTTGACCTACCCTTTAGGAAGCCGTGTTGTCTAGGGGAAATAAGTGATTTGCATTGGAAGCTTAGAGCTTCATACAAAATACTTTCGAGGAGTTTGGGTATATGGGAGAGTTTAGCGATTGGACGATAGTTTGTTATTTCGTTCTTTGATCCCTTTTTGTGGATTGGGGTTATAAAGGAGGTTTTCCAAACCTGAGGAAATTCTCCTTGTGAAAGGGATAGACGAAAGAGATCAGTAGCACGAGTACTTAAAGATCTCAACATACATAAATCCGCTGGTCCAGATGGTATATCTCCACTTCTTCTGAAGAAGTGTTCTTCCACGCTTGCAAAACCACTGCGTAAGCTTTTTCATCAATCCTACTCTTTAGGACTCTTTCCGAGCAGGTGGAAAACAGCATTTGTCCAGCCCGTCCCTAAAAAAGGCGAATCTTCCTCTCTCTCCTCCTACAGACCCATTGCACTTACTCTCCCAAGCTCATGGAAACGCTGATAAACCGTCAGCTCATGAAATATCTCGAGACACGAAAACTTCTCAACGACCGATTTTCGTAGCGACAGGTCCACTGGTGATTTGATGGCATATCTCACCGAAAAGTGGAACCAATGTGTATGTACATAAATCTGGCAAAAACAAGATAGCTACACTTGATATTTCTAAAGTATTTGACAGAGTTTGGTGCCTGACTCTTTTGTCAGAAATGCGTGCATTTGAAATCGATGACTCTCTTCTTCAATGGATTAGAAATTACCTTTCGGAACGTTCAATTCAAGTTGGCTTGGACGGTTTCAAGTTTGATATCCACAAAATAAATGCTGGTGTGCCCCAGGGCTCCGTTCTGTCTCCGACACTCTTTTTAATTTTCATTAATCATCTCTTGGCTGCTACTTCTAATCCAATATATTCATTCGCTGACGACAAATAAAGAGAAATAAAGATGTTTGGGCTCCATGGGTGGCATCCAACACTTAATGGGGAGACTAAATTTTTTTATGCAAATTGATTTGATGTCGTGTTTAGGCAACCATTCATCTCACGAGATTTTAGTTGTCTGATAAAACGACTTTCGGCCACGGCTGGTATTGAAACCGGAACCGTCCGATTGGGAAGCCAATACACTACCACTCTGCTTTTTATCTTCGTTCCCGTACTTACGCCCATGTTGTTCGACTATAGAACGGGAAAGGCAACGTATGCTAAGCTCAGTAAATTCTGATATAAATGGCATCGCCAACTGGGGAGCAATCAGCAGGGTGGAATTTAATACTGCGAAAACACAATGCTATCTGCTGTCATTAGAGCAAAACCCAAACACCCAAGCGATTATCCATGAATGGCACTTGCATCGTCGAAACCGAAAAACTTTTCATTCTCGGTATGTGTATGAATGACAACCTACGTTGGAATGACCACATATTTGTTGTCGCCAAAAATGTTGCGAAGTGTCTAGGTTTCCTCAAACGATATAAGAAATACTTCTCCCCTCTGATCGGGCCACAATATAATACCTCGATCAAAACACACCGTGTGGAGCTCCCATTGTTCCGATTTGAGTTCTGTTTTTTTTTTTGTTAAGTTGGTAAATCTTAGCCTCACAGCTTGACATTTGCACATGTTACGTAGCCAAGAGTACATCTATCTCTGTGTGTGTTGGTGATTTTTTACAATTTTAGAAATGGATTTCAATTTGCAACAACGAACTTGTACGAGTATTGAATTTTACGTAAAAAACGGATTTAATGGTGCGCGAACGTTGGAAATGTTGGAAAAGTGTTTCGGCAACGATTCTCGAAAGAAAACGGTCGTTTACCAGTGGCATGAGCGGCTCAAAAGTGGTCGTGAGTCAATCGAAGATGATGAACGCAGTGGCAGGCCGTCGACATCGAAAACCGACGAAAACATTGATGAAGTACTTGTAAAATAAATATTGGTCAATAACCACAAATTAACCATCAGAGAGATAGCGGAGGACTTGAACATTGCCTATGGATCCGTCCAAGACATTTTGTTTAATGATTTGGGTTTCCATCGTGTAGCAGCAAAGTTGGTACCAAAGGACCTCATTTTAATGCAAAAAAGAGACCGTGTTGACGTAGCAAAAGAGATGATTTGCGAGGCTGAATCCGATCCCACTCCCACATTCATCAAAAGATCATTACTGGAGACGAGACGTGGGTTTATGAGTACGACATGCAATCCAGACATCAGGCAAGTGAATGGAGTTAACCAAATGAGCCGAGACCAAAAAAAACACGTCGTTTTTAGTTAAAAAAGAAGGCAATGCTCACGGTTTTCATGGATTACAACGGTGTAGTGCATCATGAATTTTTGCCAGAAGGCCAGACAGTAAACAAAGAGTATTACTCGTATTTGGGCGTTATGAAACGCTTGCGTGAAGCAATTCGCCAAAAGAGACCAGAATTGTGGGCAAAAAACTCGTGGATTTTGCACCATGATAACGCACCGTCGCACAGTGCCATCATTATTCGTAATTTTTTGCAACAAATACCATCCAACAGCCACCGAATTCATTCACCTGATTTGGCTCCCTGTGACTTCTTTCGGTTCAATCGAGTTAAAAAACACAACGGGGAACGCGTTTCAGCAGCCGAGAGGAAGTAATGGAAAAATCGCAGGAAGCACTGATGGATATACCGAAAACCGAATATAAAAAATGTTTCGAGGATTGGATCAAGCGCTGGCATAAGTGTCTTGCAGTCGATGGGAACTTTTTGATCAAGGTGGTATAAGGCATTCGTCCGCCCAAAATTGGGGTACAATGCCCATATCTGGTCCGGTTCTCCTAATACCACTTTGCACCTGCAAGATGGGATTCAAAACCGTGCGATTGAACTTATGGCTGATGTTATTATCACCCAGTCAATTGATAAGCTGGAACACTGACCTAATATCTCTTGTGTCACCTTGCTCTATCGCTATTTTCATCACCTGTGCTCCATTGAATTTGCCAGTAGCATTCCGCCCCTGCAAACATTTGCCCGTAATACCCGTCTATGGAATGCCCTGCCGAGCTCTTTATTTCCTGACTATTATAACCTCAAACACTCAATATCAACGTACATAGGTACCTCTCTTTCTTTGCTCCCTGTGCAAATATGTTAAAGGTATCTTAACCCCTTGAGCGGGCGCTAATTTAAAAAACAAAGAGTTTTTTTCAAGTTAAATTTTGTTTTTTCTCGAGCTTTGAGGGCTGCTTCAAACTTTAGGCCCGCAGTTTTTGTCGGGGACTTCTGTATTCATATCAGACCTTAGCATAAGGTTTTAGGTTCTACAGGGTGAATGACTTGAACTCCAAGTTTTTAAATTGCTATAATTTTTTTATTTGTTGATAAATTTTATTGTGCCAAAGCAAAAAATGTTGAAAAATACATCAATTTTCAAAGTATATCAGTAGTTTTCAATATGTCTACCTTTGGTGCGAATAATGGCCTTGAGACGGCCGAAGAGAGCATCGAACTCTGCACGCAATTGGCTCAGCGGTATTCGGCCCATTCCCGGTGAAGTGCTTGTTTGAGGTGGTCCAAACTTTGTGCCAATTTAGTGCCAACCTTCGCCTTCAAAATACCCCAGACAGAGAAATCCAACGGATTTGCATCCGGAGAATTTGCAATTCATTGTGTCGAAGAAATGAGGTGTGGAACATTGTTTTTCAACCAATCTTGGTTAACGCGCATTTTGTGAGACGGTGCCGAGTCTTGTTGAAATGTCCACGGTCTCCGACTGAAATGATTGTGTGCCCAAGGCTTCAGTACTGCCTCTAAGACAGTTTCACGGTATACAATCGCATTAATTTTGACGCCACGGCCACGGTCCAAAAATACGAGCGGAGAGCGACCATCGGCGGTTATGGCAGCCCAAACCATCACCATCGGTGCTGCCTGCTTTCTGGTGGCCGGTGGCCGTCCGAAGGTGTAAATTTTGGAAGGACCTCTCTGGCGACTCATCGGAAAAAACCAAATTCGGAAACTCACCACTTTCGTGCAAGCGCAGTAACTGCTTCGCTCTTTCGACTCTAACTTTTTTCTGTTGCGGTGTAAGATCGTGTGGTTTTTGGAACTTCAATGGCTTGAGCCCAAGCTCATTTTCCAGTATGTGTTGCATCCGTTCCAATGATATGTTGAGCTCACGAGCCATTTTTCTTCCACTTCGAAGCGGATTTCGCTCAATTCGAGCCTTCACTTTCCGAACCATTTCTGCCGATGTTGCTGTTTTTTTATGACGTTTTGCAACGCTCGTGCTGCCAGTATTACGGTAACGAGCTATGGTTCGAGACACAAATGATTTATTCACGTTGAGGTGCTGGAGGGCTCTAACGATAGCTACTGGTGGTTTTCCAGCCAAAAGCAATCACACTATCACGTTTGAATTCCATGGAGGATAAAAATTTTTCAACACAACTGAGACTCAAATCATTTAAAAGGCTTGTACATAATAAAATTATCTGTCATGTGTCAAAATTTGAGCTCACTGTCATGAACGGTTTGGAAATGATAGCAGTCTGAAGTTGGTTGCAGTTCGAGTCATTCAGGGTGTATCTAGGTTCTAGCTATCGATAGCACTTATAACAAGTTTGTTTCTTAAAATTCTGGATCCCTGATTTATGACTCTTCAATAGTGTCTGCCCTGTCGTCCACATCTGGGATCTGGGATTTGTTACTTTAACTTCAAACTCCTACTTACCGCTGTCTCTATGAATTGATTGCAGTAATTTGTGCTTATTGAATGGATTGGTTGTTTACGGCTCAACTATCTTGGGTTGAGATTTCAGGCATATTTCTACCGGGCGATGCATTATGCTATGAAAAAGAAAAACAATACATGAGTAGGAGTATGCCATTCCGTGTTGTATAAGACGGGTCCAAGATGCCAAGGCAAGTAAGCCCAGCATTAAATATTGATTCCATAAGTAATATTCAATAATCTAGGCTAATTGTTGTCATACTCTTAAAAAATACATTTAATTCATTAAAAGTCTTTTTACTTTTAATTGTTAAACAGTATCCGGTTCCTGATGTCAATAGGCATGCTCCACCCAATTTCGTTCGCCGGTTACTCGTCTAAAGAAAACATACTCCAAAACCATTATCATACAAATGAAATGAGATGTAAAGTTGAAAAGGAAAAGGAAAAGGAAAAAAAAAAAGAAACCAATGAAACTCTCTTAAAGCTCATTACTGCTGTAAATACCCAACGACTAATACCAAGAAATGAAAACATTGGTTCCACCAAGCATAACACCCAGTCACCACTTGAATTTTATTGATTCGTTTAATCAATCCGAATAAACGAGCCTCCACCAATTGTTCGACTTCTCCGCACTGCTAATTTCAAAAGTACGCTCTTCAAATCCAACTGCTGCCGTAAACTAAGTGGACCGTTTTTTTCTTTCTTTCTTTTTTTTTTCTTTCCATTCTCAACACCACATTCGTATCTACCATACAAACTTGCATCCGAAGTGAAGACCGAAAAATATCAAAAACAACCCACACACGAATTTCTCCCTCTTTACGCCCCATCGATTAGCACGATCTAATCAGCATATGTACACAAAGCCTGCAGCCAGAAAGCTCCAGATACTTGTAGTCGTATCTCGTATTTTCAAGTCATAGTACAAGTACACAGTACGAGCTGCCAAAAAAATTCAAATCAAAATCAACCAAACAACCAAAGAATGGAAAAAAAAAAATATTATTTTGCACTTGAGACTATCTCAAGGAGCGAAATATTCATTCGCTCAAGTATCCGTACAACATACAGCCGCCGTTACTTACGATAATAATAATTAGATACATACGAGTATTCGTAGGCACGATACCAGATACAAACTGTACGTACATACCCACTGAATGCTGGGAGCAACGAAACTGGACTTTCTTTTCCACGCCGGTGGTCTTATTTAAATGAGACATTAACCAATAGCCCGCTTCGGTAATTGGGAGGCTTAGTGGCCATCATTTGGAGCAGCAACAACAGCAGCTTCAACGCTTACAGCACCGGTGGCGGTAGGCATCTTGAAGGTTTGTTGATTTAATTCATCAAGTGGCCAATTTAAGGTGGAAATAGAATCAAGAGCATCAAGAGTATTTGTATTCGTTTGTGCGTGAGTACGAGTATGATACACAAATTTGGTGTCAATTTAAAATTTTACTTTTGTGGAATCACAACCAAATTCAAACCAGAAATGAAAAATTGGAGACACTTTTGCGGACCAAAATACGAGTATATGCTCAGCCTATGGAAAATCAATTGATGGTGTATTTTAGACAGAATCAAGTGGATTGAGCTGAAAGTATTGACACCATATGCACAATCTTTGCTTAGATTTCGGTCCATTTTGGGCAGGTTCTGGACTCCTAGTTTAAAGTAATCATCTGTCAATCAGAAAGATTTTTGTGTACTGCTCAAAGACAAGGGAAAATATATCAATTCCAATGATATGATTACTTGTTTTCAGTATAACGTATGCAGCCCTTTCATATGATTCTTAAAATGTCGGCAAATTAAGTTTTTCAAAATTAGAAATAGAAATGGCTTTGTCTAAGCTCAAAGCTAATATCCAGATGGGATTCAATACATCAAATTCCATTTTAGCGTATGATACGGTATGAGTACTTATCTGCAGTAGTTTTGCACATCATTTTCAGTCGCTTATAGGAGAAAAAACGAGATTCTCAATACTTACATGGATGGTGATACAGTCCGGGGTGGACCTGGGCCTCAAAATTCACCAGTTAGCGCTGTCTTTGGCTAACTGCCTCCAATTACGCATTGTCAGATAGTTGAGATCTCGTACCACTTCAGCACGAATTAATTCGTGTTTCCTCCTGGTAGGAATTTTAATAATGTTAATATTCATTCCCTCTTCATGTGGTAGCCACCTCAAGCGACTGATTCCCATTCTTCTGACTAGATTGATGTCGCAGGGTTCGTCGTTATGTGTCTTCCTCCAACACTTGTCAACGCAAACAACACCAAAAATTGGTCGATGAATCTTACGTTCTAAACGTTCAAGGATATTTCCATCCGCCTTCATTATTGTCAATGCCTCTGCGCTACAGGGCACGACTGGGATGACTTATGCTTAAAAAGAGTGTTCTAGGCGACTATTAACAAGGGCTTATTATTCAATTGCTCTCTTACGCCAAAGAAATAGCAATTACTTACATACTTAAGGTGGCGCTACAATCCGGGCTGGACTTTAACCAACAGGCGTCTTCAGCCGGCTCGATGTTCGCACCCTAAGTTGGCTGAGGTCCCCTTCCCCTTCCTAAACTGCGCTGTCTTCCTAGCGAAAAGAGTTATTCTTCGTTTGATCGCAGCGCTGTGTCGTTCTCTGAATCGATAGCGGAGTCCTTAACTACCTCAAAGTTATATCTGTAGAGGGTGACGTTCTGTTCGAGACGTCGGAGTTGGGTGTCCGTTCTTATTAACAGCATATACCATATATGCCCTCATTAACCTCTAAACCCATCTTTGCTGCTACAACTTTAATACTCGCGAAAACGTCACGAATATCATATCATCGGCATATGCGAGTAATTGGGCGGACCGTTGAAAGATTGTTCCTCTTGTGTTGGCGCGTCAGTTTTGCACCATTCTTTCAAGAACGATGGTAAAGAAATCACATAACAGCTCGTCTCTTTGTCTAAATCTTTTTTTGACCTTGATTGCATGCATTCTCCATCGCCATCCCGCATAAATTTGAACGAATTTGGCGAGGTTTACTACCTAAACATTGTTCTGTATACCTCGTCTCTGTAGATGGTGTCATATGCGGCCATAAAATCGATGAATAGGTGGTGTCTATCGATCTGCCGTAGTGCGAATATTTGTTGGTTGGTCAAGTTTCCTGGCCTAAAGCCACACTGATATGGACCAATATGGCAGATATGATCTTGCAGGCAATGTTAAGAAGACTGATGCCACTGTAGTTGACACAGTTTAAGCGGTCTGCTTTCATGAGGATCGGACTAACAATGTAGAGGCTTCATTCATCAAGCATACTTTCATCCGACCATATTTTACACATGAGTTGGTGTACGCTCCTTACCAAGTCATCGCCTCCCCTTTTGAAAGGCTCGGCTGTCAGGTCGTCCACTCCACCAGGTTTGTCTGACTTAAGCCAAGATTTCATATACACAATTCTGGTTGGCTTCGACATTCTGGACAGACAACACCCGAAGGACGGTGTGTAGAGATCTTCGCTGCGGAAAATAATTTAACCCAGCTTGTAAATGAGCCCACACGAATACCAGACGTTGATAGGCATACCGCTAACACCCTGGACTTGTTTTTAACTTCTCACCCTAACAAGTACTGCGTTGATGTGCTCTCCTCTCTAGGCTCGTCGGACAATTGTGTCATAACAGCCAAATTCTCGTACACCCACCACACGGTTAGAGAAAAGATTCCTAAAAGAACTATATGGCAATACGAGAAAGCCAATTGGAGCGGACTTGACAACTTCTTTAGGAATTTTAACTGGTCGTTATGTTTCCTCGATAACAACGTGGATGCCGCTGCTGACATGATCACAGAAACTATTCTCTTTGGAATGAGATGCTTTATCCCTCATCGGGTGAAGAGTGTCAAACCAAAAGAAAAGACATGGTACGACTCGAACCGTGAAGAGACTCTCAGGTTTAGAGAATTATTTGTTCGGTCTTTCAAGACCAACCCGACCAAAACCTGAGGCAAAAATATTGCAATGTCCCAAAGGCAGTAAAAATTGTTGGTCATTCGTCAAAAACATTAGAAATTCTGCCTCATCCTCCACCCCAACGCCATTTACAATGACATTCCAGCTGTCAGCTCTTTGGACAAGGCCAATCAGCTTGCTGCACTCTTTGCGGCTAGCTCAACACTCCCAGATTGTGCGTTGTCCCCTCTTACACTTGAGTGCGTCGAATCTACAATGGGACGAATCCACTTTCGCCCTCATGCAGTAGCAAGAGTACTTAAAGATCTCAACATACGTAAATACGCTGGTCCGGATGGTATAACTCCCCTTCTTCTGAAGAAGTGTTCTCCAAACTGGCAAAACCACTGCGTTAGCTTTTTCATCAATCCTACTCTTTAAGACTCTTTCCGAACAGATGCAAAACAGCATTTGTCTAGTCCGTCTCCAAAAAAGGCGAATCTTCTTCTCTCTCCTCCTACAGACCAGTTGCACTTACTCGTACGTCCCTTCTCGACAAGGTCATGGAAACGCTGATAAACCATCAGCTCATGAAATATCTCGAGACACGAAAACTTCTCAATAACCGGCAATATGGTTTTCGTAGCAACAGGTCCACTCGTGATTGGATGGCATGTCTCACCGAAAAGTGGAACCAAAGCGTACATCAATCTGACGAAAGCAAGGTAGTTGCACTTGATATTTCTAAGGCATTTGATAGAGTTTGGCATCAGGCATCATCGATGACTCTCATCTTCAATGGATTAGAAATCACCTTTCGAAACGTTCAATTCAAGCTGTCTTAAACGGTTTCAAGTCTTATATTTACAAAATAAATGGTGATGTGCCCCAGGGCTCCGTTCTGTCTCCAACACTTTATAATTTTTATTAGTGATCTCTTGTCTGCTACTTCTAATCCAATATATTCCTTTGCTGATGACAGTACTCTCTGCTTTTCATATTCGTTCCGGAACTCATGTCCCTGCTCTTCGGCTGTAGAACGGGAACGGCAGCGTTTGTTAAGCTCATTAAATTCCGATATTAACAGCATAACCAATAGAGGAACTATCAACCGAGTAGAATTTAATGCTTCCAAAACTCTATGCTATCTGATATCGTTAGAACAAAATCCAAGCACCCAGCCATTATCCATGAATGGTATTTGCATCGTCGAAACCGAAAAACTTTCTATTCTCGGTATGTGTATGAATGACAACCTAGGTTGGAATGACCACATATTGGATGTCGTCAAAAACGCTGCGAAATGTCTATGCTTCCTCAAACGATGTAAGAAATATTTCACCCCCCCTGATCTGGCCTCAATATATGTATAAGGCGTTTAACCGCTCAAAATTGGAATACAATTCCCACATCTGGTCAGTTGCTCCTAAAACCCCTCTGCTCCTGCTAGATAGGACTTAAAATCGTGCGATAAAACTCATAGGTAACGCTAATATCACCCAGTCAATTGACAAGCTGGAATACCTACGTAAAGTCTCCTATCTCACTTTGTTTTATCGTTATTTCCACCACCGGTGCCCCTTGAAATCGCCAGTAGCATTCCTCCCATTCAAGCCCATTTTCGGACGTACTCTAAAATATCGTGATCCTTTCCTAAGCCGTACAACTCGCTTATGGAATGCTCTGCCGATCTCTGTGTTTCCTGGTCGTTATAATTTACAAACATTTAAAAACAATGTACATCGGTATCTCTCTTTTCTTCCTCTTTTCTTCCTCCCTAAATTTCCTTCGCCCGCGCTGTGTACGAACATTTTAAGAATACAAAAACCCCTTAAGCGCGTGCTGATTATAAAAAAAAAAAAAAAAAATATGGCTATCTTCACTTCGGGTAGACGGAATTGTTGGTCCAGGTTGAAAGGTTCATTCTGCCTGACAGATGTCTCTTGTGTTTTAGTTAGGTACCTTCGCACAAGATATCAAAACTATGCGTTGATAAACGCCCTTCGGGTAGTACAATTACTACCACCAGTACCAGATTCGAAGTCGTGTGTTAGGCACGATTTCCTCTTCGGTGAAGGGTCGAGGCCTATCTAATACCTCCGCCATTCTCTGGGTCATGGCATCCGGTTGCAATGCAACTCCACATCGAGCAAACCAGATGGTTCCATAGCAATCCCTTGGTTGAAAACAGGTCGTAGCCAACATATGCTAAGCCATGAGATGACCAAGCTCCATTCGGTCTATCCTCCCGGCGATTTTTTGTACAACTACCACGATACTCCCAGAAGGGGGCCAACTCCTAGAGCAGGCCGGAATCATAGTCCCGGGGGCTTGTTACCTCCCGTTGTACCAGAATATAGCTTCCGGTCGAGCTTCGCAATCTTGCGGTCACTTCCCGTGGGGCACCTCACTGCTCAGTACTGGCGGCCTTTCAACAAATTTAAAAATTCCCGTGTTCCACCCGCTAGCTGCCTGCTGCGTCTTCTATTAAATACATCTTTTCTTTCGAACCGTACGGTATCAGTGATAATTCCACTGACATCGTAGGCCTCACCATTAAAGATGATGCCTATGGCCTACAAAACCCTAATGTCAGAGTAATTGGGACACTCACATAGGACATGAAGCCAGTCCTCATAGGTGGCTCCACATGAGCAGCTCGCAACCCCGCTCAGCCCTCTCTTATGCAAAAATGCATTAAGAATACCATGCCCAGTCAACAAGAAGCCCAGGCTGAGGGTAAAGTTCCGTTTAGGAAATACTCTCATGGTTAGCACATCCCTTAGGAAGCCGTAAGTAACCCTGCCATTTTTGCTAGAATCCCATTTAAATTGCCATCTAGATAGAACTAATTCATTCTGCCTGACAGCGGTATTTGATTCGTCATTGTCGTTATACAGTCTACAGAATCGTCAGTATCGATTGCGACTCTACCACTATGTTCGCTAGTTCGCCTCTACAGATTTTGGTTGGGGTTTGTGTCCGTGGCATGTTTTTTTTGTACATTTTGGTTAAACTTCTTCATTTCTTGAGTAGTATCTCTCAATTTCCTCGACCGCGTGCTTTTTTTTCCTCCTGAGAAGCCGGTGTTTGTCTCTCCTCTTTTGCTCAAAGTGGGCAGCTGCAGTCCTTCTATGCAGCGCACGGACATCCATAATGCTGATTTGATGTCTTTAAACTATTTTTTATGGGGATACGTCAAGTCACTCGCCTATGCCGATGAACCAGCGTCAATTGCAGCCTTGAAAGACAACGCTACGCAAGTTATTAGCGAGATACCAGAAAATATGCTCGAAAAAGTCATTCAGAATTGAACTCTCTGTACGGACCACTCAAAACGTAGTCATCTTCAACATTAACATGAAATAATCTTTAAAAAAAATGGCAAGCATTGGTTTTTTAACTCAAATGTTATACACTAATTCAATTTTCCTGTGTTTCTTTTTTGACAATCAAAAACCAAGCGCTTAAAAAATCGCCCTTTATAATTAGTTATACGCTTCCTCACTATATCATCGATATAAGATGAATAACATCCTCATTAGTTGGCAAGCGGGAATACTTCCTAGTGTTGTGAAGAATATAGTATCTCTAATCTTTATTTCTACATACTTTCTCTGGCTTCTTCTGAAAGTGCTCCTACCGGGAGTACTACCGATTATACATACGAGTATTATTAAACTCTTATGCACAGTGGCTGGCATATAATACCAAGGATATAATTTAAGTGCTAGCATAGCTGTTTCTTCGTATAAACTCCAAATTTAGCCAAATTTCAATTTCAATTTTCTCAGGATAAGACTAGATGTTAGATTTTAAAATTAGTTTAAATGTTGGAAATATATTACGGTTAATATCATCAGTTGCTTTGCTTGATTCGTCAGAGCTAACGCTTTGTCGGTACTAAAAGCCGAATGGAGAGCCAAGGGCCGCGATTTTGGGAAGTACAATAGTTGATTTTAATTCCTGCACTTTGTATGTTTTTCGCCCGAGCACAGCAGTCTTCAGACACTTTATTCGGTCTTCCACTTGTACACGTACCTGACTCATCTGAGCGAGGGTCAACAACATCTTGTTTAAAACTAACAAACAACTTTCCATTAAGCCATTCTTTATATTTTAAAAGAAATTTCGGTTTTATGTTACGAGTTGACCTATGTCTTTGTTTCAAGTGCGGTAAGAATCTAAGCTTCTAGAACGAGTTGTGTAGTTTGATGTTGGTGCCTTTCTTGCAAAAAAGTCTATTAGTGAGTTAGTAATCCTGCTGAAATGGAAATCACACAGCACTTTGTATTCTGTGGCAAAATTAGTCATTTTTACTTAAATGTTACTCAACAATAGCTCAAATCCAACTACAATGAACTACAATGAAGGTAAGAGCTAGCGTGGAATAATGTGGAGCCCTTTTTTTATGAACTAAAACAAAGCGTGCAAGACTCGGAGGTAGCTCCAGTTGCTAGATTGATAGAAAACTTTGATAAATGGTAACTGTCATGTTAAAACTAGGGTTTTCCTTTACAAATATTGGGCGCTGTAAGCAAAGAAAATAAGCGTATCAAAACCGCTTTACATTTTGGAAATCTCGTAAGAAGCGCATCGTGTTAACTGACTATTTAAAGTACTTGTTTTCTACTTCTTGTTTTGATGTTATCTGTGTAAGTGAATCCTGGTTTATCCGAATCCGAATGTGAGTGATGAAATCTACATAGAGATGACAGAATCACTGATACCACAGGTGCAGGTGTTGCAGTCTACTGTTGGTTAGATTGATAGATAGATAGTTTTTTATTTCGCATAACAATTACAAGATTTCTCTACCACACGTTTTACAGTTCAGAGATATGATAAATAAATAAATAACTAATAAATTATAAAATAGTTAAACAAATAACAAAAAGAATAAATAGAGAATAGGTAAATAAATTAACTTAAGAGTAACAAGTTGGATAGTTATTATCATTCAGGTTATTAACTAAAGGATTATCAACAAAATAACATTGAACAAGAAAACGTTGATTCAATTTTAGTATTCTATCAAGGACTAATTCAACATTCGCCTTTTGATGAATATCGCGCGTTGAGTGATACCAAGGTAAATTAAGCATCATTTTCAAGAGTTTATTTTGAGAAGCCTGCAGTTTCTTAAGATGGCTTTTCGCGCAATTATCCCACACTTGGCATAAAGGAGTATTGCTTGAAAAATAACTTTCAGTATCGTTATTTTATTGGCATTTAACAGTGCTGACTTTCGGTTTATGAAGGGGTATAACATCTTGGTCGCAACAGGAATTTGAATATAAGAAATATTAAATTTTAGTTTGGAATCCAAGTGAATTCCTAAGTACCTTACTGAGGGTTCCCAACTTATACTAGCCCCATTCACACGTAATTGTCCACTAGGTAGAAAACAAGCTTTTCTTTTCCTAGTAAAAAAGATTGCTTGTAGCTTGTGCTCATTTAGTTGTATTTTCCAATTATTAAAGCAAATTTCAAATATTCTCAACCCATAGTCGAGATTCCTCTCGATGTTGAGAGCGAATTCGTGAGAAGAGAATATCACTATATCATCTGCGAAAGCCGCAACTTCACAGTTGGATACAGATGGTACGTCGGACGTAAACAGATTATACGAAACAGGTCCAAGGACTGAGCCTTGAGGAACACCAGAATAAAAGTGGACAATGCTGGAGACATCTTTATTAATTTGCATTCTAAAACCGCGGTTGGACAAGGAACTACGGACAATTCTAGAAAGATTTGCTTGGAATTTGAAATTTATCATTTTGTACATATACATATAAGCCCGTCGTGCCAGACAGAATAAAAAGCTCTTTCGACGTCTAATAATATCATGCCTGTTGCTTTGCCTATTGCACGAGACGATTTAACATGATTGCAGATCCTTAGCACTTGATGGGTCGTGCTGTGATTGCGCCTGAACCCAAGTTGTGTGTCGGAAAGTAGGTTGTTGTCTTCAATATGCTTAGAGATTTTTTGTTTTATAACCTTTTGGTCTGTAACCAGTAACCATATGAGGAGGCTTTCCAGCTTTAGAATTGGAACAAACTTAGCGGTTTTCCATACATTTGAGAAGTATTCCATTTTAATACAGGCGTTAAGGACAAACTTTAAACGTTCAAGGACAGATTTAGGCATTTGCTTAATACACTATGTATATATTTTTTTAATTTGGTTGAATCCTTCAACTTTACGATTGCTCAGCTCTTTAGCCATGAATTTGGCATCTTCAAAAGTTATATACAGGTTTGAGGATGGAGGATCATTGTTACCACTCAAAAGATTTTGAATGGATTGGTTCACTAAATTAATTGTTTCGGCGTCACCTATAGTAAATTAGAAGATATTTCGTGATTTTTGCAAAAGTTTAGAGCAAGTGCGTTAGCCTCGTCAAGATCCGTACAGAACGTAGTATCGGAATCTTTAAGAAAGGGAAGCTGTCTAATTTTGTTTTTAACTACTTTGACATCACTCTGATCAAGGTGGTAGATACGGAATTTCTTCAAAAAACTAAAAATACAAGTTTATTCATCCAAATCTATATTGTCCCCTTCAAAGTAATCCCATCGACTGCAACACACTTATGCCAGCGCTTGATTCAATCTTCGAAACATTTTTTATTTTCGAAATTAAGCAGTGTTGGGCGCGGTAAGTACGTAGGTGGATGACCACATGGGAACTCTGTACTCCGCGTGCTGTTGACAAAATGCGCCACATGGACATAGTATCCCGGCGTTAAATCCCGGACCCTACAAATTAATTTGTATCGTTCCCTTGATAATAATAAATAATAATAATTTTTTATATTCGGTTTTCGGTATGTCCATCAGTGCTTCCTGCGATTTTTCCGTTACTTCCTCTCGGCTGCTGAAACGCGTTCCCCGCAGTGGTTTTTTTAACTCGATTGAACAGAAAGAGGTCACAGGGAGCCAATTCAGGTGAATTCGGTGGCTGTTGGATGGTATTTGTTGCAAAAAATTACGAATAATGATAATAAAAATAATGGTGCAAAATCCACGTGTTTTCTGCCCACAATTCTGGGGGCATTGCCTTCTTTTTTGACTGAAAACGACGTGGTCTCGGCTCATTTGGTGAACGCCATTCACTTGCGTGATGTCTGGATTGCGTGTCGTACTCATAAACGCACGTCTCGTCTCGGCTCCAGTAATGATCCTTTTGATGAATGTGGGATCGGATTCAGCCTCGCAAATCATCTCTTTTGCTACATCAACACGGTCTCTTTTTTGCATTAAAGTGAGGTCCTTTGGCACCAACATTGCTGCTACACGATGGAAATCCAAATCATTAACCAAAATGTCTTGGACGGATCCATAGGCAATGTTCAAGTCCTCCGCTATCTCTCTGATGGTTAATTTGTGGTTATTGACCAATATTTATTTTACAAGTACTTCATCAATGTTTTCGTCGGTTTTGGATGTCGATGGTCTGCCACTGCGTTCATCATCTTCGATTGACTCACGACCACTTTTGAACCGCTCTCTCGTGCCACTGGTAAACGACCGTTTTCTTTAGAGAATCGTTGCCGAAACACTTTTCCAACATTTCTAACGTTCACGCACCATTAAATACGTTTTTTACGCAAAATTTAATACGAGCACTAGTTCGTTGTTGCAAATTGAAATCCATTTCTAAAATTGTAAAAAATCGCCAACACACACGGACATAGATGTACTCTTGGATGCGTAACTTTTGCAAATGTCCAGCTATGACGCTAAGATTTAGAGGGAATGTCAATTACAGATTTACCAACTTAACAAAATAAACAGAAATCGGAACAATGGGAGCGCCCTTGGGTGGTTATTCCGGTATTGGTATTTGTCATGTCGATGTATATAGTTCGTTCCGTTTGCAAGCAACGTTTGTTCAAAGCAAAAATTGACCGCGTTAACACGTAAATTAATATTCCACTGCAAACACGAGTTTCGTATTTTAAAAAAAAGTATACTCGTAGTAATTTTTGTTATATCGTGTTAAAAAAAATCGGTAAGTACGAGTAGATAAAAGAGCTTTTTATTGAAGGGTGAATAGATTTTAAGTTTTGAACGATACCGTTATAAAATAATTGAGTTCGCTAACGCCCGTCTAGAAGCGGGAAAAGGCAGTTGGCAGTAATTTTTTTTTAAATGTGTCGTTACTCTTTCAATGTTTTCTTCAGGTGTTTTCAATCGAATTTCGAATTTTGTTTTCTCATTTATCAGCGATGTCGCACCGTAAGATTATTAACAACTTGTAGGCGATGACAGATAACAAAATTGCTAATTTTATGAACTCAATTTCGAGCGCGGAGGACACTGACGGTGGAGATGATTTCGACGAAGATTGCGAAGATCCAGAATTCATTTGCTCAGAGGATGACTTGATAATTGACAATTGCTTGATAAATTCAGGTGAAATTATCAATGATGCAATTAATGCAAATCTAAATTTCAGCAACTTAGACGAACCGAATGCACCTTCGTCACCATTACCATCCACGTCCGTTTGTTCTACTGTTGACTCCGAATCGAAAGTCACTGCAAATGTTCCTTCTCGATTTCAAAAACTTAAACGCGATTCAAATGACACCAACAAATAGCAAGAAAAGCAAGGCGGCCGTACCACTTCGAGCACTGGCCAATTCATCGGTTCGATATGTACTCGTAAAATGAAAAATGATGCACTTGAATTCAATAAACGAAATGGTTTTTCGTGGCGTGAGAGAGCTACCAGATTTACTAAAGGAACTGAAAACACCATTAAATTGCTTTCATTATTTCGTCACCGATGAATTCATGCAGCGTCTGGCAGTCCAAATGAATTTGTATGCTTGTCAGCAGAAAATACGAGTACATACTCGATTTGTCACTAATATCCAAGAAGTTCGCGAATTTATTGGTATTTTATTCTTCATGTACGTGTATCGCTATCCAAACGTTCGTTCTTACTAGGGAAGACATTCGTTCCAACCAATCAGAATGACAATGCCGTGCATGAGATTCGAACAAATACGCGGATTTCTGCATTTCAATGATAATTCGACTGCGATTCCGAGCGGCCAGCCCAGACACGACAAACGGCATGGACTGCGGCCACTAGTGTCTCATTTCAATGAACGCTTTGGGTCTGATGCTCCATCGACTTTGCGAAGACGAATAGATGTGCACTATGAAAATGGGTGGCAATCCAACTCGCCAATACATGCCAGCCAAACCAAATAAATGGGGAACCAAGCTCTTTGTGCTGTGCGATCACATGGGCTACTCGTATTCTTTTGAAGTATATCCGGGAGCCGGCGATAATGTGATTTCTATAAAAGCACCAGATCTTGGAACTTCGTCGAATGTCGTTGTTCGTTTGTTAGCCAAAATTCCAGACAACGTCAACCATATAGTTTATTTCGAAAACTTCTTCACTTCGCTGGGTTTGCTCACATACCAGAAAAGTAACCTCCTTGGGAATGAAACATTTTTTTTTTAAGTGTTTTTTTTTATTTTATTCAATATAGTCCCCTTTTAGTTTGATACACTTATTCTAGCGATTTTCCAACTCCTTGATCCCGTCCGAAAAGTAATTTTCCGGAAGGTCTGCAAAATACTCCTCCGTGGCGTCGATGATCTTTTGAGGTTTGGGAAGAGATAATAGTCCGAAGGATCCAAATCCAGTTACCAATCGACGCCAAAAGTCCGCCCGATTCCGCCCGATTCCGCATCAACAAGTCCAAACACGCTTTCGAAGTGCTCTCGCGTTCGTGTTTTTGGTCAGGAGTGAGCTTTCGCGGCACCCAGCGGCAGGATAACTTTTTCATATGCAGAATATTGCCCAAAATATGGCGTGTGCACTCAGTACTAATCTTTGTGGTATCTGCTAGCTCGCGCACCTTCACTTTCCGGTCAGCCAACACCATTTCATGTATTCTTTTGACATTGTCCTCTGTAACCGCAACGGAGGGCCTGCCGCTGCGGACTTGATCGGCAGTGGAGTTGCGACCGCCACGAAACTCTCGAAACCAATATTTGACGGTGTAATCGGAGCATTAGCCCCATAATATTTATCCAACTTTTTTTTTGTTTCCTTCGCCGTTTTGCCTCTCAAAAACTAATGTTTTATGAGAGAACGAAAATCGTTTTTGTCCATACTCAACATGATGCCAAACACGTTAACAACAATCAGCTGTCAAAACAAAATTAAAGACAGTATCGCACTGAAATTTGGCATGTCTGCCTAGATATGAACGGACTTTAAGGCACCATAACTTTTTTTGCAGTATCAGCGCATTCTGGCGGCCAAGGAGGTTACTAGTATCTCAGAAGCCGTGGAATATATGGTATAGCTTAGAAACAGTACGCGCGATTCGTGTGCAAAACAGCAAATTGTCGAGCGATGTTGAACTGACACAACAAAAAGTTGAGCGATGGTCCTCCGAAGAATACGTCGCCAATGTATACGGAATCGATATAGGCAGCGTTTTGTGGCTAGACAACAAAAGTGTTAGATTGCTTTCGATCTATGTTGGTGTCAAACTATTCTTTTTTCGCGAATTTGAACCACCATCTTCGAAATCCACGCTAGGGGATCAAAAAACAAACAGAAGATTGAAGTAGACTGCCCGTTTATTATCAAAGAGTAAAATCGACACATGGGCGGGGTCGATCTCATGGATGGTGTTCTTGGTAGCTATCATATTCATATGAAAACACGAAAATGGACAAATCGCATCTTTTTCCACCTGCTGGATGTGGCAATGGTAAATGCTTATATTCTTTAAAATCGGTTGAACAAAGGAGTCAACACTGAACTGCCGATTTTTCGATCGGAAATTGCGGAATCATTGTGCATGGTTTCAAACCAAACTAAAAAGGCTAAAAGCCGTCCAACGGCGTTGCCAGCTCCACCGCCTCCGAAGTCAAAGAAGGCTTATATTCCAATACCAGATATTCGTTATGATAACGTGGGTCACTGGTGCGCATTTCACGACAGCACCGGCAAAAAAACTTGCGAATTGCCGGGATGTAAGTCCGAAACACAGGCTTATTGCACCAAATGCAACGTGAATCTTTGCAATTCAACCACCAAGTCGTGTCTCCTTATATTCAATAAACAATAATTTTATTTCTTTTATAATTGTTATGAATGCCCGTATGATGCAATTCACATTAAAGAATATACATACATATACACAATATTACAAACACACTTTGTTCAGCGTTTTTTTTATTTTTTTCCATTATTTTCATTGAATAAAGTTTATTTTAGTTTTTAAGGAGCCACGATTTACTAGAAGCTAAAAAAATATTAATAAATAAGTAAGGAATTGTTGAGAGTGCAGAAATGCGTAAGTGATCCATATACACAGCATTTATATCTCTAGAAATGACAATAACACACAGGCAGCACTCCAAATATGGTAGCTCTTTAAATTCACTTTTCAGGAGAACGCGCCAGAGGAAGACAAACGTTTATACTGCGCATACAGTTAGAGAGGGGCATAATCAATCTATCGAAGGAAAAGCTTCTAATTTCAGGACTTGGAAGTAAGCACATAGTTTAGCGACAAGCGTGGATTTGTAAGATCTTAAAACTATGTAAGAAAATAGGAACATTATGGGACCAAACCTTTAAACGCCAATTTTACATAGTTTAATTCTTCCCGGTATCAAAATAATCTGAAGCTTCGGAATACATGCGGGAAAACTCGGGCCACCTGCCATCACAATTGACGCTGGCTGTCACCAGGGGCACGTCAAATTTATAGCTTTGCCCCGATCAAAGATCTATCGATTTTTACCCCAGAGCCGTGAATGGATTAGGAGAGTTTTGGCTAGCTGCAGAGTTCGGCTCGTGGCTAAGGAGGATGTCCTTAGCGGATCTGGGATCCGCGCTTTGATCCCAGCCGAACCCTTCTCCCCGAAAAACATTCTGGGGATCATCAGGCTCAGTAACCCGACTCTTCTGACTCATGACTGGAAACTCGCGAAATCGGAAGAACTAAGGGGGCCTTATAGATACGCGTTAATTGTGGTCAATAAAGAATCCCTTAAACATCTAGCGCAGACTAAAGGCATGATTCGGTTAGGTTTCGGGTTTATAAAAAGGATGAGCAGGGTGCTGATAAGCAACCTCCTCCACCTTTAACCGATTTAGCAAATTCAACCTTAGATCTTGGAGCATCGATACCTTTTCCCGAACTGGACAGCGGAAATGGAAACCGATGACGAATTAAAAAGAGATCCTTTTACGATCTGAGGATGAAGATGAGCACTTGGGCGCATGTTAAGAATCGTAGAGCACGAATAGCACCGTGGTGGAGGCTACTCAGACATCACATTGATCCAGGAACCATGTATCGTAGAAGACGTGGTTCGTGGACTTGGGCCATCTGTATACACTCCGCTCTATACAAGAGACAAAGGTTAGATTAGAACTTGTATATTAGTGAAACGTAGCCTTAATATATTCTTACTACCTCAGCGACCCCGACACGAGACTGCCAAACACACTTACTGCCTGGCGTACCCACATCTTGGCCACGATCATGTGCATACAAGTCTGCTGGTCCGGGCGGTATAATACCTGATGAGCTACAAAGATCCTCAGATATTATCCTGCCTACGCTATAGAATATCCACATTCCACTGTCATTGAGAGAAGTCAATGTTGTTTTCATTCCCAAAGCTTGAAAATGGTCTCAAGTTGTCCTAAACGGCTGATTGATATCCATATATGAGCTAAAATTGATCCAAGACTATTGTCAACTGCTCAACATGCCTACTGTAGAGGAAAGTTGGTGGAAACGGCTCTGCATTCACTGACTAGCCACATCGAACAATCCCAATAATAAAGAGAGTACACAATGGTCGCTTTGCTGGACATAGAGAGTGCCTTTAATAACGTCAACACATCCGCAATCAAGACTGCGCTGTCAACTTTGCATGTAGACGACTCACTTAGAGAGTTGAGCTGCTGAAAAGCAGGATAATTAACTCCAAACAGGGTGGGATTCCTGATAAAAGATGTGTCAGCAGAGGTGCCCTGCAAGGAGGTGTCCTTTCTGCCTTTCTCTGGAACTTAGTGGTTAATGAACTGTTGATATACCTGGAAGCGGGTGGCTGCAGGGGGATGCGGATGACGTTGCTATAGAATCTTAATACCATTAAAGAACTCCTACAGATAGACTTTAAGAGATTAACCCGTTGGGCAGATCGTTGTGGATTGGGAGTAAACCCCCATAAAACTGATCTTGTCCCCTTTTAAAGGAAATACAAAATTCCATTCATAGAACTTTTCTCAATCAACGCTACCAGTTCAGTCTTTTGCGACACAGCAAAATATCTGGGTCTCATTTTTGACAGGAAACTAGACTGGAAATCTAAGATTCAAGAAAGATTCAAGAAAGAGTAAGAAAACCCATTGGGAAAAAATGGGGCCTTCAACCTCGTATACATCTCGGTCATAAGACCGATTTTTGTCTTGTGGACGGCTTTAAACAATGCATCCAACCGCAGTAAACTAAGCAGAATCCAAAGACAGCATGTCACTGCATAGCGGAGCCCCACACACTACTGGATATTCTGTTTCACTTGACACAGTGCTGATATGTTCAGCAGGGAAATAGCTACGACTGTGATCGACGACAAGTCAATCTACTTCTATACGGATGTATTTCAGTCTGATAGTGGGGTTGGTGGCGCTGTTCTTTCAGATAAGCTAAATCTAAGCTCCTTCTTCGGTCTTCCAAATCACTGTAGCCTGTTCCGTGCGGAAATTTTGGCGGATAATGAAGTTCTGCCTTGACTGAAGAAAAACATGATATCTGCAAAGTATATCCGCATATTTTCATATAATCAGGCCGCAATCAAGTCCTTGGACTCAGTTCCATTAAATTCTTGCACCGCCCTTGACTGCGGATATTCTCTTAGGGAGATTGCAGAGCAGTAAAACTTTCGGCTGCATATGTAGGTTGGGTGCCGTGCCACAGAGACGTTCCAGGGAATTGTCGGCCCAAAGCACTCGCCAAATTTTGAACAGCTCTATCTATTCTACCGGAGAAGGGTATCATCGGTATACCAATCGCTACGGGCAAACTAATATTAAAGTTGAATGCTAACAAAAGAACAAACCTTAGGTGAAATGTCAGGTCTAGCGACCAAGCAGATCTGGCCAAAGCTGGATCTGAATCGCTCTAAGAGTTTAATCTTTCTAAATTGGATACATCTCAGCACCATCATAGGTGTCATCTCTGGACACTGCAAGAAGTCTTGGTGTCTTTACAAATGATTTCTGCAGAAACTGCCTGGTTGAGGAGGAGGAAGAGACAATTTTCCACTTACTTTGTACATGCCCAGCTCTTTCCCAAGCAAACTCGACTTGGGAGCTTTCTTTTGCAATGACTTATGTAGGTAGGTAGGTAAGAGTGGCTGTTGGATATACCAACCCACTTAGGCCCATTGTGATGCCACGTGGATCTATGATCCTCTTACTGATGGAACCAGTTTGAGCTTCTGACGAAGCATTGGAAACGTCTATATTTTTCAGATTGTTTAGGTCGTTGTAGAAGAAAGCTCCTAAGTGAAGTTTTCTTCTCTGGGAGAGAGCTGGACATGTACAGAGTAGGTGGAGGATTGTCTCCTCCTCCTCCTCCTCATCCATGCAGCTTCTGCAAAAATCATTTTTAAAGGCGCCAAGCCTTCTTGAGTGCTTGCCTATGAGGCAGTATCCCGTGATGACAGATCCAGTTTTGGCCAGATTTGTTTGGTCGCTAGACATGTTGGTCCAACATTCTACCTAAGGTCTGTTCCTTTATTGGCATCCAGCTTTAATATTAGTTTGCACGCAGCGATTGGGATACCTATGCTACCCTTATCCGATAGAATAGGTAGAGTGGTTCCAATTTTGCCGAGTTTATCGGCTCTACAGTTCCCTGGAACGCCTCTGTCGCCCGGCACCCAACAGAGGTGAAGGTTGAACTGCTCTGCCATCTCCATAAGAGATGATCGGCATTCAAGGGCGGTTTTAGAATTTGGTGAGACTGAGTCCACCTGCGGATATCCTTTGCAGATATCACGTTTTTCTTCAGCCAGGACAGAGCTTCTTTAATCGCCAAAATTTCCGCCTGGAACACGCTGCAGTGATTTGGAAAACGGAAAGAGAGGCTTAGATGTAGCATGCCTGAGAAAACACCGCTATTCGTTTGTCCTCCAAGAAAGCATCTTCCTCCCAGAAGGATCTAGAGGGGAAGCTTACATGGAAGTTTTTGTCAAACCAAAGTTCAGGTGTGGTGTAATCGATGTTCTCTGTGGGGATTCCTAATGTAGTAAGAATACTGTCGTGGCCAAATGGATTATTTGTCCACTGTTTAGTCGCTTTAAGGCGAATAGCTGCAGTCGTAGCTATTTGCTTGCTGAAAATATCGACGAGGGGTGTCAAATGAAGCAGAATGTCTAATGCCGCAGAGGGGGTAGACCGCAATGCTCCGCTTATGCATAGACATGCTGTTCTCTGGACTCTGCTTAGTTTAATGCAGTTAACCGCACTTTCTAACTCCGTTTACCAGACTACCACCCTGTAAGTAAGTATCGGTCTTATGACCGAGATGTACAGCCAGTGGGTTTTCCGGAGTTGAAAGCCCCATTGGCTTTCTTGCAAGAGAATGTAGCTTTATTAGCTCTTTCTTGAATGTTAGGTTTCCAGTTTAGTTTTCTGTCAAAAATGGGAGCCAGATAAACTGGTACCGTTTATTGAAGGAGGGCCTATAGTTGGGATTTTGTATTTCCTGGAGAAGAGGACAAGATCCGTTTTATGAGGGTTTATTCCCAATCCACAGCGATCTGCCCAACGGGCTAATCTATTGAGATTAAATGAAGGAGTTCTTTAATGGTATTAAGATGCTTACCTGAGACAGCTATAGCAACATCATCTGCATAGGCAATCACCTTGCTACCACCCGCTTCCAGGTATATCAGCAGTTCATTTACCGCTAAGTTCCAGAGAAGGGGAGAAAGGACACCGCCTTGCGGCGTACCTCTGCTGACACATCTTTTGGCAGTAGCCTCACCCCGTTTGGAGTTGATTATCCTGCTTTTTAGAATAAGACTGATCAGTTCCCCAAGTGAGTCGTCTACCTGAAGAATTGACAGCGCAGTCGTGATTGCGGGTATGTTGACGTTGTTAAATGCACCCTCTATGTCGAGGAAAGCAACCATTGTGTACTATTTATATTGTAGGGATCGTTTGATGGCTAGTCAGTGAATGCATAGCCGTTTCCACCAACTTTCCTTTACAGTAGGCATGATGAGCCGTTGAAAATAATCTTGGATCAATTTTAGCTCATATATGGATATCAATCAGTCGTTCTAGGGTTTTCAGAAGGAGAAGGAAAGATGATAGACTTATAGGTCTGAGGTCCTTTGGGACAACATGAGAACATTTTCCGGCAATGACTTAAGCGACGTTGAAAATATAGACATTAACAGCCTCCTACGCTTCATCATAAGCTCAAATTAGTTCCAAGAGTAGGAAGATTACAAATCACAATGGTCCAATAGGCCTAAGTAGGTTGGTCTTTCCAATAGCTACTCTTGCCTAACCTAACCTAACAAGACTAAATTGAATGAATCTCCCATTCATAAGTTTTATGTTTAAGCCTTTAGAATGGCAATATTTAGTTCGTTTTACGTTTGTTTGTAATTTGCTCATAGATACGTAAACTTAATATTAATCTTTGAGCCCTAAAATCTTACTTCCAATTTAACAATCAATATTAACCTTCTAGTCGGCCTATACAGTAGTCATTGTATGCGAGGGATAAGGCCTACCACTCACAAAAAGAACAACAGCCACATCAGCAAACTGGTTCCATTCAAACCTTCTAGTGACTCATAAAGGAAGAATGCTCACATAGTTTGACCATGTTTTCTACGAAATAGAAAAACTAAAACATTCCAAGCCGTTTTGATCTTCTTCTTCCAATCTACCAACACGAAGCAGTATAGGATTTCATAAAACAAAATTTTTTATTTTAATTTTTTCTTTGACAGGATCCCGATTTAATTAACTTGTCACTTGCATTTTTTAAATTCTATTGAAATCCTTTAACAAAAAACAAAAATCTCATTGAATGTTAAATAACAGCGCCTTCTCGAATTTCATCTCCGCAACAAAGCCAGCCAACAGCTTTAGTCTACTCGTATCCGTATTCCACACCATCATCATTGATTAGCTCTCTATAGGTTATGTGTCCTCAGTGCGCTTATTGCCCATCTGTGCAATACCTCATTCCATTGCTAAGTTAACAACTACCAACAAAAATATCACCACATACGAGTACGAGCTATTAAAATCGTGATTTACCGATGTTTTTTTTTTTTCTAATAAAAATCCTTGTCGGGCAAAACTTAATAATAATTGTTCCTCGCAGGACTATGCATGGAGTGTTTGAATGAGAAGGGGAAAGCGTTAATGAACAAAGCGTTCGAAACAAAAGAAATTAGCGCGCTTGTCTGTCAAACTCAATTTGAGTTGATGGATTTGGGCCGACGAGACGACAACAAGGATGAGAACGAGGCCACCATATGTGGAATAATAAGCGCGTAGAGCTAATAAATAAAAATACGGGAGTAGGGGTAACAAAAAAACAAAAACAAAAAAAAAACAAAAAAAAGGACGCAGCACAAAGTATTTTCCTGGATTTGCCCATCAACAATGTTGAAGTGGCCAGTTCAGGATGTTGGTTTACTGGTGTGGAACCCTTCGCTGGTAATACCAGTGAAACAAGTCCAAAAATTAGGTTATGCCGTTCAATTTCAAAACATGTGCTGTATGTTTCTCCTCTTGAATATATTCGTAATGTGGGTACGTACATACCTTTATAAATGGCTACGTATATTAACACACACCATACATACGTACGTACTCGTACATGTAAACTTAAGTGGGTTTTTATTATTAGCAGGATACATTTGTACTCGTATGAGGCGAAGGCTTTTTTAAATTTTAAAACGAATTGCCAAAGCATTCTGGAAATTGCTACTTGTTCCCAGATCAATTAATCTTGTAAACAAGATTGCACTTACATGATCTCGATTCATTCTCATACGTGTTGTTCTAAAATGGAATTTGAATCTTATACGTTAGGTAGCAGCCTATGTGTCTAAAGTTTACTCTGGATTCAGTATCCTTACCAAACTGTTTAAATGGATCTAGTTTAGTAAACTGCCTGATTTTCTGCAGCATCTGCTTCCTTCCTACGATTTTCTCTGCACAATTTCATAGAGGCCATCTCAGTCGTCTTTCAGTTTGGGTCTTGATCCCTTTTTCCATTTAGGGTTGTACAGTCAAACTCGATCCCTCATGTCGAACTGTACTCCTATTGTTCGTAGCTCGAACTGATCTTTCATGTGCTGAATGCTATTGAAAAATTAGTGGAAGCCGATTCAAGTATAATTCAGATGCTTTTTCTCAATAAGTAGAGGAATTGAAGGATGAGAGAAGGCTTTATCAGCAAACTGTTCCGGACACATAATAAAACGCTTCATAAATGTCTGATTTTGGTAACGTACCGGCGACATCGAACGCTAGCCTTTGGAGTAGGGCACCGATGACTTACGATTGCATTGCAATTATTGCAATTAGTTTGGTTGGAATACATAGTATTGCTTGACACCAAATGCGAACATTTTCCGACCAGCCTATCCAGTGAAAGTCTCTTTTTAGTTTCTGCAGAGTTATTTTTTTTTTCGTGGGAAGGTGAGAAATCTTCATAGACACTATAGGCCCGAAGCCTATAATAGTGTGAGATTCTTACTCACTAAAAAACACCTCCCTTATGCAAACCACGACTGAGTTCACACTCAACAAGCAGTTCTTCTATCGCATTTTATTTCGTTTTTTTTTTTAAGATATCCTGCAGGCGATTTTCCATTGAAAATTCCTGTGTACTTTAGAAAAATTACGCGCTGCTAATCACCGCGCTAGATCGAGAGGCTTAGTCCTTTTCAGACGGCGCAATAAATTTGTCTCGTCGAGGATCTGTTGAACAGAAATATTCGTATGACCTTGTAATCGATTATTAGGTTTTCGCGCAAACATTTTAATTTCGTTCTGAACGTTTTCGACTCCTAAGTCTCTGTGGATATCATCGTTTCTAATGTACCACGGCGCATTAACAATACCTCGAAGAACTTTGTTTTGGAATGTCTGTAATACATTAATGTTACTATTTTTAGTACAACCCCAAAGTTGTACACCATATGTCCAGATCGGTTTTAGCACTTGCTTGTATAACAGCAGTTTGTTCTCTAAGCTAAGCTTGGAATACTTTCCAATAAGCCAGTAAATATCTCTACGAGTATATTTGATTTCAAGCTCTTCACGCTTTTTCTTCACGTGTGCTCTCCATTTTAGTTTAGCGTCGAGTGTCATACCGAGATATTTGGCCTCGTTCGCGTAAGGAATTCGTACTGCGTTGATAAACACAGGTGGATTCTCAATTTTCTTGAGAGTGAAGTTCACGCGGACAGACTTGTTTTCATTAAGCGCGATTCGCCAAGTCTTTGTCCAATTGTTAATCTATGTAAGAGCACGTTGCAACTGTTGCAAAAGTGGAATATTCATTTCTGTGTCTCACACGGAAGAGTCGGTCTTCCAGGTATGAACCTAAAATACAAGACAATTGCTGGGGTAGGGCTTGTCGAAGTTTATATTTTAGGCCTTCGTGCCATACCTTATCAAAAGCGTGCGAAACTTCAAGGAATGCGCTTGAACAGACTAACTTACACTCGATTGCTCGTTCAATTACATCGGTTATTCGATGCACTTGGTCAACTGTAGAGTTTTGGCTTCTAAAGCCAAATTGATGATCAGGCAAGAGGGAATTTGTTTAAGACGATTAAGAAAGATTCGCTCGAAGACCTTCGATGTAATCGGGAGAAGCGATATTGGTCTATATGACTTGACTTCAGTCAGCGGTTTACCGGGTTTCGGAACCATAATAGCTTCGGCTACTTTCCACTGGTGCGGTACATGCTCTAATCTAATGCTGGCATTTATAAGACAGAGCAGCTTTAGCAAACCTTTTTTCGGCAACGCTTTAAGTATCTCTCCCCTTATTAAGTCATATCCCGGGGCTTTATTGGGCTTAAGCGTGTCTATAACTTGTCTAAGTTCCCTAAGTGTAGCCTTTTCTACTGGAAAGTTTGGCGTCACGTCTAGCGTATTGACATTCTCTGGAAGCATTTCCCCGTCGAATGGTTTAAATGTTTCTGCAAGATGGTCGGCGAAAACATTAGCTTTTTCCTTATCTTCTTTCGCTCAGTCATCCTGGTTTCTTCTTATTGGCGCCACGTGTGTTTGGGGCTTTCGAACACTTTTAACGGCTCTCCATATGGAGTTGTTGGTATCCTTTGTTGCTGTGAGTCTTTCCAGGTAGTTATTAATACCTTGATTATTGAAGTCCTTGATCGATTTTTTCAACAAGTTGCAGAGCCTATTGAAGGACGTTTTATCTTGTGGTGCCCGGGTTTCATGCCACTTTTTCCGCGCTCTTCGTTTCTTCCTTATCATTTCTCTGATTTCCGGTGGGTATCTTATGCCGACTTTGGGAACTTTGTTCGATTCGCGGGGAGTGTTTTTTTCTAGGCCGCTTGTTGTATGACTTCAACAAAACGTTCAACTTCTTTTTCAAGTTAGTACGGCGTTCTAAGTGCTACTTTCAACTCAGTATTGTCCACAACGTCTATTCGGAAATCTTTCCAGTGAGTTTTGCTGTTGGTTAATCTGGGTGGTCTCTGTTTCTTAACCAAGGATTCGCAGAGTGAGAGGATAACTGGAGAATGATCGGAGGAAAGATCGAAGTCCTCTTCAACTTTGACGTAACTAGCGTTTACTCCTTTTACGATAAAGAAGTCTATTAGATCGGGTATTTTGGCGACATCCGAGGGCCAGTATGTCGGCTTGCCTGTTGCGTAAAAATAGCAACCACATTCCATACCAGCCCTGTAAAGAGTTTTGCCTTGAGCCCAAAAATGTGTGCTTCGCGTTAAAGTCGTCACCAATAATGAAGATTGGTCCAAGAGAGTTGAATAGGTCAATAAATTCGTGTTTTTCTATTTTGCAGCACGATTGGCAATAGATTGAGGATATATCAAAAGAGTAATTTTTATTTTTGGCGCGCACCACGGTCAATTGAAATTTGTCAAGTTCAATTATTGCTTCCAGAGTATGTTCAATGCAGTCTCTTATGAATAGGGATGACCCGTCTCTTGCGTTTCCTGATGGATGATGAGCGTGGTAGTCGCGGTAACCTTTTAGTTCCACGCGCGATTCTGTCGCCAGGTGAGTTTCAGAAATTAAACATAGTCAATTACTTTTTCCTGCATGAAAATATTTAGTTCATCAAGCCGTTTCTGTAGCCCGTTGGCATTCCACGCAAGTATATTGAGCTTCTTTGCCATAATTAGCTGCAGAAATTGGCTTCGAACTTAAGAACCCGTTCGACTATTATCTTATTTATTTTAGTCTGTTCTTCTAGTCTCTCGAGAATTACTGAGAACACATTTGAGGCAAGATCGGGTGATGTACAGTTAGTCATATCTACTCGGTCCGCTTTTGCGCGTAAGTTTTTCCACTTTCCATTTGCGCATTGTTATTTTTGACGTTGTTGTTATTGGTGATTTTAGTGTTTGTCGCCATTACCTTCTTTAGAGGCCTTGGAGTAGGACCACTGTTGTTATTTCTCATTCTATCTGTCCCTGCGTTTTTTTGATTGATCTCGTAGCTTTTGCAACTCCTTCGCGACTTCGCAGCCTCGATAATTAGTTGGATGTTTTCCCTTGCAGTTAATGCATTTCGTTGGGGACTCTTTCGCGGCATTGCACTCTCGAGCCGGATGTTTGCCAGCGCATTTTACACAGCGAGGTTCCTTCTGGCAGTAGGCCTGAGTATGGGTGTCCCAGTTTAGGTTTTCGTCTTGATAACTGAAGATTCCTGAAGTTATGGCAAACAAAAAATTGTATTGCAAGGGCGGTCATAAGCTGTTAAAGTGAGGAACCTCTGATTTCGAGGTAAAACTCCTTAAAAGGTCGTAGATTCCTAACGGATTCAGCTTAAATTGTACACATTTTTCAACGACAATTTCAGTGTGCATAAAATACTAAAATTTCGTTCAGAGAATTATGGCATTTTAAAGCTAACATTTTGGAAAATCGTTGGACCAATTTCATCAGAAAAATGCGTTTATCTCGTACATGTTGCAAGCTCAATTTGTAATGCCCTATTCACCTGTCACACAATCCACAATTGCATAATGTGTCTGCGAAATTTTATAGCCCGACGAGGCGTTCCTCTGCAGGTATACAGTGATAATGGGGAAAACTTTCGGGGAGCGGAAATAGTGCTTCGAGAAGAAATAAAAAAAAGTTGACATGGGACTGGTTGCTAATGAGTTTGCATCTGCCGATTTGGAGTGGAGGTTTAATCCACCTTCAGGCCGAATTATGGGCGGAGCATGGGAGAGGCTTGTTCGATCTATAAAAACCGTCTTATATAAGATTCTTCCTCACAACCAGTGATGAGACTTTGCGCAACGCACTTATTTAAGTTGAGCATATTATAAATTCTAGGCCACTTACCTTCGTTTCACTTGAATTAGACAACGACGAAACGCTTACGCCAAATCATTTTTTGCTTGCAACCTCCAACCGGTCAAAACCACCTTGTGACCCCAATTTGGTAAATTTGAGAATGAATTGGAGGCACGCGCAGGTCATAGCTGACACGCTCTGGAAAAAATGGGAAAAGGCTTTCCTGTCCGACCTAAGCCGGAGATCAAAATGGTTCGAAAAAGTGAAACCCCTCGCTAAAGGAGATTTGGTCATTATTGTAGACGAAAGCTTTCCTAGCAATTGTTGGCCAAGAGGAGTCATCACCAATACAATTCTTGTAAAGGACGGCCAAGTGCGACTAGTGGCTGTACAAACTTCCAGTGGAATCCTTGATCGGCCTGCATCACAATTAGCAGTCCTGGATGTAAGTAGAAGGCGCAACAAGGAGTCTTAGTCGGCTTACGGTAGGTGGAATGCTAGCGTCATCTTTGCGTGTCCTCCTGCGCAAGTCTTCTTGCATTTAAAGCTTAACACTTTGAAGTTATTGTAAGTTGAAGGTTCGCCTTCTCTTTCTCATTTTGCTAGCATTTATTTTTTTTTCGTTCTTTTGGTAAACTCGTTTGAGAAGCTCTCATAATTTTTTTAAATTCACAATTCTTGTATAAAGGTAAATGTTCGCTAAGGCGAGTATTTAAGAAAAAAATAAATGTCATTAATTGTTTGAAATAATGGAAAATATATTGCAGAATTTTTACGCCACCTATAAAAAAAAGAAGAAAACGTGTTTTCATTGGGGCTTTAAAACTTAGCGCAACAGTGATGTTTCAGAAAATCATTCTCTGGACTGATCTTTATTCATTTCTTGAAATGATACTAATGTGCTTCGAATCGACAATAAAGCATCATTGACGTTCAACTCTTCCGTTTCTAAATTTTCTGTCAAATTTTTGACTTTAAACTTGACATTTGAAGATGTGTAAAGAACTGATAAAATCAAAATCCAAGATTTTTTTTAGCAGACCAGAAACGGAGGTACGTGTATTATTATCAAAAGAGTTTGCAGCGATTTTTATTCTTTCCAAAGCATGCACAATGTCTTCGAAAGAAATCCACACAGCCTTGACTGGTTCGGTTCTAGCTGTCCATCGAATTTTTGACAAATTTTTCAGTTGCAATGAATTTTCAATGCTTTTGAATTCCTCACGCATAGCTTGAAAACGTTTTGTGCTGTCATAGACGAAAACATACAATGCCTCGAAAGCATTGGAAAACTCTTTAATCAACACACTCGCATTGCATGTTGTTTTAACGAATACACGTATGTTGATCCGATGCGCTTGGCATGGAATGTAAGGGATTTTCACTACCAACATGCAGATTGTGAGTTTTATTACGTGCGAGTTTTTCTTCTTTTTGTTTTGCAGTTTCTAACAACTCATCACTTTCTTTACGGATGTTTGTCAAACAGTCAATAATATTGAAAAAACTTCTGTCAAATTTGGCACTGCTTCAATTTTCAGGTTGCTCAAGATCTGATTCACTCGTTCAAAATTTGTCGTAGATTCTCCAACTTGGCCAGAAAAAGTAAAACAAGTAAAATCAACCTCAACTGCATTAGATGATCAACCTGATGTTGGTTTGGACACAACTGACGATTGTGTTTCCGGCGACACTGATGAGGACGGTATTAGTGAAGAGGATGAAGTTACTTGAGGAATTGATGGTTGAGGAGAAACTGGGATTGAAACGACTGGTGATTCTCTGCTTTGGAGTAACACTATGAAGGCGATTCAGCGATTTTTTTCTTTTACAGCTGGAAGTTTAGGTGCTGTTGAAAGCTTAGGTGCAGCAACTTTACGACATAATGAAGATGAAGAAGCCAGGATAGATGGGATTACATTTTTTCGTTTAGAGGCCTCAAACGGATTTAATGGAGCTCCGACATGTTTAACCTTAACATGTTTCCCATTATAGTATGTTTGGATATTTCGTATCGAGTCTTGTAGTCATCGTCGAATTGGCTGCAACATTCTTGTCATTCAAATTTTATTCTTTTCCGCAGGGGTTTTGACATTTCGATAGAACCTACAAATGCGTTGTATTATAACTACTGAATAATAGGAAATAATATTAGCTAAGAACCCGAACGGGGCGTTTGTCTCTATTTTGAATAACTACATATATAAAGCACCCAATTCATATTTGATTATCTTTTTAGGTACATTCTCCGAGTTTCGATTTTAAAAAGGACAGTGGGCGTCGGTCAATTTGCTGACTGGACCCCTTAAATTTTACCGAGTTAGCCATTTTTTTTTTTTTTTTTAATGAATTAATCGGCATTTCCGAAAGATGAACCCTTTAAAAACCTTTACCTAATGAAAATCCAAACTCACTTCTTATTTTTTAACATTTTGTTCTGAGCTAATTGTTCAAAATTGTTTTATTCATAATAAACGATTTTTTGAATTGCTCAAATTAATAAATGTAGCTTCCTTGATTTGCCGACTCTTGAAAAGCATGGGGGGGTGCCACCCCAACCCCCTTCGCTGCACCACTATTTGGCAATCATAGAAAAAACCGCGTCTAATAGGCACAAACTACCAGAAATGACTCTGCGTCACTTGGGCACAGCGTCGACTTTTTCGCAATTGAGACGTATGCCGTGTTACGAAACTGCATGCTACAAAAGTTTGACACTCCGTCGAAGAGAACGCTCGAATTCTACTTCTCTTCTCCAATCGAGTTATGAGATTGCTTGCAACTTCTTGCCTAGCCCAAGCTAACTTACTAACTCAGTCTTTAATTTCAATTAGTGTTGGTCTTATCCAATTTTTTTGTTCTCAGTGTTTAATTTAGTTAATTACCAATCACCAAGCTATTTTTTGAAAAACGTTTATTTCAACAATTCTAGTAACGATCAGAGTTCCTTAGAAGGAATAACCAAATTTTTCAACACTTCTTTTCGAAAAATTGGTGAGCGAAGTTCCACAAATGAGGGCCGCCGAAGCTGAAACTCAACTAGAGCATATGTGCCGCTTGGATTTTGATTCACCGGCACCACATACTCGTTTATATGGTATTATCTGTACCATTGGACCTGCCTCTCGCAGCGTCGACATGCTAGAAAAGTTGATGGCTACTGGTATGAATGTTGCCCGCATGAATTTCTCCCATGAATCTCACGAATATCATGCTGAGACCATTGCTAATGTTCGTCAAGCTGGCAAGAACTACTCCGCCAAATTGGGATATACTTACCCAATTACCGTTGCATGGGATACCAAGGGACCTGAAATCCGTACTGGTTTGTTTGAGGGCAGTGGCACTGGAGAAATTGAATTGAAGAAGAACGAAACCATTAAATTGTCAACCAACAAGGATTTCCTTGAGAAAGGCAACAAGGATACCGTCTGAAATTTCTGATGTTGCCATCGCTATTTGGAAAATTTCTAGGCAAGCACATCCGTACCGTGGTATTATTCCTTTGCTCTACACTGAACCCGCTATGGCTGATTGGTTGAAGTATGTTGATAACCGTGTACAATTTGGTGTCCAGGTTGGCAAGAAGAACGGATTCCTTAAGTCTGGTGACATAATTGTTGTCGTAACTGGCTGGAAGCAAGGATCTGGATTCACCAACACCATGCGCATTGTAACTGTCGAATAAATAACAGGACTATCTCCGCGCACAAAACCCTAGCGCACACTCCCATCTTAACAGATGAAAACATTTGTCATTTAAACTTTTCTATCGGCATGTATTATGGATAAATTTAAACAAAAAAAAATAAAAAATAACAAAACAGAAAGTGTGTACCTTCATCTTGATGTCCCCCACTCAGGGATCCTTTTGACAGGGATCTCAATGAATAATTCACTGGCTTACATTTATTTAAAATTCAATTTATGAAATAAAACAGAATAAAACAAAAACAAAATAAAAACGAATATTACTTCGTGATTTTGTAATAGGCTTTATTTTACCTATACCACTCTCGTGCTTCTGCAGGTAGGTTCTACCTGCCGCTTTATGCGGAAGTAAATAGTCACTCGCTTACCTACTACTTCTGAATTCTTAAGATAGGTATAGTCGTTGACATAGAGAGCAGACTTTAGATGAATACATGGAGTTCTTGGTGGAAGTTTAACTTAGTTTTGGTCTTCGGTGGCAGTATCTGTCAATTTAGAAATGGACCTGAATGACATGAGTTCAATTAAGACAATGTTTTTT
Organism: Volucella zonaria; assembly: GCA_963966105.1. Lineage (NCBI taxonomy): Eukaryota > Metazoa > Arthropoda > Insecta > Diptera > Syrphidae > Volucella > Volucella zonaria. The sequence goes on from OZ014532.1 coordinate 52,633,265, forward strand.
GATTTAAAGGGACCGTGGTTTACATAGTACAAGGTATAGGTTCCCTACATCGACTATTCCATTGCCCTCTAATCCAATCGGCGCTTTGGCACGAGCGTTGATCTTTTGAAATCCACAAACGAATCTATATAAATACGGCGCATTTTAATAGCAAGAGCTGATTTCGCTCTCGCGATTTAAATAGAGTATAAATTTGGCGGCATGCGATTAATGTTATCAGTGCTTTGGATAATCACCGCAGTGTGATTGAGGTCACAGTCCCCTGATGGCATAAGTTTTTAGTAAACATCGCTATCAAATTTTATACGCCTTTGGCTAGATCGCTGATTGACACTGATCTATAGGATACTCGTATATCTAGAGTATAATGTACAATATTTATGCAAAGGCCTCAAATTCAAGAAGAGCGAGTGCAATATCTTGGGCAGCCCGGGTACAAATATGGCTTACAAAATTTGAAACGCGCTGGTGTCCGGACTTTTACAATTCAGGCAAACTATTTAAAAGCCCAATGGAAACAAAGCCGACCGCTGAGGTAAATGGAAATAGAGCGTGTTGGAGTGACACCCCAACAATATAATAAAGTATTTGGAATACCTGCATTATAAATGCACATCTGGATTGCAAATGACTGGAAAGCCACTGAACTATGGCTGAAACTTGACTTGAATCAGTACGAAATTTTTTTGGAGCACCGACCTCACAACAATAGTCCGTGGCCAGGTTTTTATAAGAACCCTTATGAATTTAAGTTAAAATTATCAAATTTTACTGAGAGTGGCAAGATCCATTTCCAAGTGAGCCTTATCTACGCCTTATCCGACCAAAAAGATTAAATGACGTTATATTTCGCCTCCCGTTGACGGTATCCTGAGCAAAAGAAATAATCCATGGCATTAGCCAACTTCTCACGACGCTCCTTCGCTATTTTATCCTTCATGATATATGCATTCGTGCCTGGGTTATAACAAGATAATACCTTCAATCAATTCCGACTCTCCAAGATGTTCGGACATTTTAACTGTAGAACTGCTGTTCTCCAGCTTCCAAAAAAAGCATGAGAAACGGGCGATCAAAGATATTGAGGGGTTGCACGAATAATATGCGGAAGTTTTATCAACAGTAAAAAGAACGTGCCAAGGCAAGAAGACTTGTACAGAATGCTGTAGAGAACCCTTGTAGAAGAGTCACAGTCGGTGCTGAGAATATGGAAAAACTTTTTCTGCAGACTCCATAACGGCTAAGAAGCCCATCATCCCGCCATCAGTCAGAGTAGACCAGTCAACTTAGACGATGATAGCCAACACTGCTGTCCACCTGACCAAAACGAAGAAGGGATAGCAATACCGAACTTTAAATCCAACAAATAAACTGGACTTGACAAAGGTCATTCAAAGCTTCTAAAAATGACTTTGTGGAGAGCATACAGCAACTCTTTTCTCAGATCTTGTCAGAAGAGCGAATGTCAGATGAATAGAATCTCAATATCGTTTGCCAGATCCACAAAAAACGAGACCCACTCAACTGGGCGAACTATAACAAATATTTCATTTGCCATATTGTGTGAACATCTGAAACCCTACGCCCCCAGTGCGGTTTCAGGCCAGGAAGACCTAAAATCGACCAGATCCTGGAAAAAACTCAAGAAGTCCAAATCGATACCCTCCAATTTTTCATCGATTTCAAGGCCACATATGATAGCATATATAGAGGCGAGTTGTATAGAGCCATGTCTAGTTTTGACATCCTTGCCAAACTCATCCATCTGTGCAGAATGACGATTGACAACACTCACTGCTCCGTCAAGGTCGATAACGACTTAACCGAGATTTTTGATGTCAAGAAAGGTTTTAGTCAAGATGACTCGCTCTCATGTAATTCTCTAACATCATACTTGAAAGAATTGTACGGAACTCGCAACCGAACACGGGACGCTGAATACGAAAGGCTCGTTCGCTAGTACGAGTATTAAAATGGGAGCTACCAAAATTGGTTTATTGGTAAAGGAGGGCAAAACCAAGTCTAAGGTCGTCCAACAAGAAGTGTCATTTTAAATTAATAAAAACACGCAATATTTAATTAGCCGTAATATTTTTTGATTCTCGCCTAAGAGAAGTCCGTAAGGTTAGTAATAGAATACAACATCTGCCATATGTCAGACTCGGCTTTTCCTACAAATAGCCATGATTTTGATGAATTTCTTCATCACGTTTTCGCGAATAACAGCTTTTATATTTCCTTTTAGTGCTTGAATCTTTGGTGGAACTTTGGCGTCGATTCTATTTTTAACACAGTCCCAAATGAAAAATCTAAAGGTGTTAAATCACATAAACTCGGCGGATAATAGAATTTTCAATTTCGGGGTATTACACGTCCAGGAAATTTATCACGCAGTAGAGCCATTTTTTCACCATCTATGTACCATGTGGCGCCATTCTGTTAAAAATAAATGTCGCCCACGTCTATAGAATCAATTCCAGAAAAAAAGCCAGTCAACATTGTTCGGTAACGCAATCCATTCAGCGAAACGGTCGCACCAGCACCATTTTCGAAAAAATATGGCCAGCCAAAAATTGTACCAAGCTGTCACTCGTTGTTAATAGAGAGGTTGCTGCACTATTTCTCTTAAGTTTTCAGAGCCCCAGATGCGTTAGTTTTGTTGTTGACGTACCCAGATGAATGGAAATGAGCCTCACCACCCAGAATAATTTTTTGTAAAAAATCTTGTTCGTTAATTTTCAGCACCCAATCAGCGAAAGTACGTCGTTGTGCGTGGTCTGCTGGCTCCAATTCTTGTGTTATCTGGACCTTATAAGCATGTAGGCCAAGATCATTATGCAAAATGCGGTCCAAAATGGTTACATATAGGCCCATCTCCTGTGATTGTCTCGAAATTGACGCACCGGATATCAGCTACGGTGGTGATATTTGCAGCTGACCTTAGAATTAGAGTCACATCCGTTACCTGTCCGAAACGTTCAAATTTATCGATTATATTCACTAGTTCAACAATGGCGTGAAATTCAAAATGCTGTCAACTAGAAGGGACACGTATCATCGACGAACTGGGTAGAACGTCACAGTCGAAAATTTTCATTTTGAGGTAGAAGGGTGTTCCGTCTACCTTGGCTCTGCTATATATATTCTGCCAACAGCAGAAATAAAATAGAAAAAAAACACTCTTGCGAATCGCTGTTTCTTTGGGCTAAGGAGACAACTGGGTAGTAAGCCCCTATCCCGAAGGAGGCTCTATACAAGACCACCATCATCACAGCCTGGCGCTGAAGCATGGATTCTATCGAAGCGGATGAAAATATCCTCAGTTGATTCGAAAGAAAAATCATTCGAAAAATATTCGGTCCAGTTTGCGTTGATCGTCCAAAGCCCGAAGAAGATTTAGCGACGAACTATACGAGCTGTACAGCGACATCAACCTAAAAAATTGCGCATCAGTTTTCTGAGATGGCTAGGGCATATAAAGCGAATAGACACCAATGCTCCGGTCCGCAGAATCTAACTCAGAGGGATAACGCAATGAAGTGAGACTTCCCCTAAGTAGAAGAGGTTGTGGTGACGCCATACAGACAGATTTTTTGAATGCTTTCCTTTTTTCCGCCGGCCTTTGTGCAGACAAAGTGAACAATTTTCATCCGCATCTATCCTAAAAAGTAAATTAATGTAGACGTCGTAAAAATTCTAAAAATGTTTAAATAAATAGTTAGAAGTAAATATCCGAATCGTTTTTCTTTTGCAACTAAATCCACAAGATCCTCAAACAACTTGGAATGCACAATTGGAGGCAGTTAGCTAAATGGCGGGCACAAGAGGCTTGTTAGTTGAAGCCCAAGTTCACTTCGAACTGTAGCGCCACGTAAGTAAGTAAGTAGATTTCCTTTCCTAACGGTTTTAGACAGCGAGGGTATTCGTATTGTTTGATTTTCACTTTCAAATTTGCTAACTGTCTTCGATAAGGTCGTCTTCTTTATTTCTAGGGACATGAGTGCATTAAGAACTAAGCTTTGATGCTGAATTAGACCTTTTTTCATATGTCTGATGGAGAAAACTTCTTACCTAAAACGTATTCTGTTGACGAATCTAAATCTAAGATGTGCTTACTTCTTTTTATATCGTTCACCAGAGTAACGTTGATGTAGGTACGTGTTTTCTATGCTTCGTTTGTCGGCTCAATCGAATGGCACATCTTGGGTAGCAATATGCTTTGTAGCAGTCTGGATGGGATTCTACTTTAAACGGTAACGTACCGGAATACCTGGCTTTAAGTGCTGCCGTTGGTGCTCTCTGGCGTCCAGAGTTTCTTGGTTTGCTCTATTATATTCCCTCTTGCAGCCGCAATAAGGACATAAGACCTGTGTTCTGACGTTGAACTGTTGCTCCAAGAACGGGCTCATTCTTCATGATGTAGATATCGAATCAAAAAAAAAGAAGACAAACACCAGGTTAATGCACTCAAATCCAAACATTGCACGAATCCAGTTCCCAAAGTCGAAGTTGAACACATGTTAAGACGGAAATCTTTTCTTCTCACACATACCGATCAATATCCTGTATGCTGATTAAGTTAACACTCATGCAAATAATTCCATCGCCCCACCTAATCCATCGTCCTCAAGATTCCTTATCCCCAAAGATAACAAATAATACCCTCAATACTTAATCAATTCAAATTGACACTTTTCTGTGCGAAGGTGATTGGTTGAATCGGAAGTCAACCTCACTCCTACCACCTGACTACGACCGAACGCTAATTACTCAAGGAGGTTCAACCAAGCAACACCGTCATTACGAATACCAATCCAACAGATGCAACTGTCAGCATACTTCTCTCATCATCAGTTTCATTGAAAAACGTATCCAAAATATTGAAGACATCGTCGCCGGTCGTCGAATGGTGGGAGGAAAAAAAAAAATCCAATTACTCCAACAAAACACTCAAACATGTTTTTCCTACTCCAGTAATCCCATCTCGAAGTATCTCTTGGCCGTTGTTGCCAGAGACCCTAATTTCCCCCACTGTGAGCTTGACACAGCCAACACTACTGACGCAAAGTGCCTCATCGTCTGGTAGTGTGATAATCATGAGATCCGTTCAGTTCAACACCGTATTTGACTCTGACTCTGACTCTGACTGCCTGTCGTTGTTGTCGCGCATCCAGATGATGTCATGTGGATTGTTTTCTCTGTAAATACGCTGCCACTTGACGCCGTCGTTGGTCGGGTCGGATGAGTGGAAAAATTATTAAATTAATTTTTAGTCCCCTGACACTCACTCACACACTTACCCATTCATGCAGATACTCGGATCTACCCGTCTGCATGACTTAATTGGAAGACACCTTGCTGCGATGGTGATCATGATGACTGATATCTCTGTCGTTCAATTAAAGTTTTTTTTTTTTTTTTTTTTTTAATTTGTATCTCTCCGTTTTAATCGACTCATTGTGTGTTGTAATAACAAGCCAAACGACGAAAGGTAGCCAGTGGACTTTGGAAAAAAAAAGAAACCAAAAAACTCCAAACCCAAACTAATACTCGTAACAGTAACAAAAACACTAACAACTGAGAAGAGAGCAAATTTGTATCTACGTCCGTGTATGACGATCGCATTTGGTTGACACAGAGTGGAGGAGTGAGTTGACGCTTTTTGGTTTAAAAAAAAAAAAAAAAAACCAGACAAATCCCAGCTAAGACTTTAAGTGGCCAAATAATTTCTATTATTGTCGTGGTTTTCATTCATCGCTTACTGTAGTGTATACTTGTACGTACTTCCTCTCGGCCCTCAGATATCCAACAACGCACACCTTTCATCTGTTAACTTTCAGCTATCGGCTCTCAAATTGTTGTGTTAATAATTTCAACGATTTCTGTTGTATCTAAATTAATTTGTTATTTTTTTTTTCGTTGTTGTTGAATGACCGTTGAATGAGTTTAGCGGTAAGGGGGTCGGTAATTATACCAAATACAGTTCATTCCGAGTTCAATTCAACATTTGAGTGAGCTGTTGTTTTGTGCGTGGGTCGATTGGGATGTGAGAGTGGGAGTGTGGGAACCTAAATTTAATTAGGCTCGAGAGGGCTAATAAAAAAATATTGAAAAAAATTTGTAACAGAATGTTTTATAAACACCTAGTGTTGGGTGGAAGTCCCTGATTTCTAATTCATAAGTTGTTAGAGAAATTTAGCATACACAAAAGGAACACTTATTCATTCGGCAGTCTTTAATTTTTTATAAATAAAAGCTAAAGCAGCCCTACCTCAGGCTCCTTAGCGAATGATTTTCGACGCTTTTCGCAAAAACAGTGACCAACACGTTTTTTTTTTTGCATAAAAATAGGAAATACGTTTTGGAAATAATGGACTTAGTATCCCGAGTTCCATATTGGAATGCACACTGTCTTGCGTATGTAAGTCCAGTCGATACTCTAAGAACAAGGAGAAGTGTTATATTTTCGAAGTGAAGTGACTAGAAGTTACCGACTAGGGTAAGCAGATTTAAGTTTATTCGATGTAATAATGTTTTAACCCTTTAACTTGCTGACTGATATACTCAAACGTATCTGTATACATAGGTAGAGACTCAAATAGGAATATCTAATGACCGCAAATACCGCAACTAGGTGGACAAAATGGTATGAAGTATTCTAAAGAAGGTTTCAACGAGCTCCTCGAATGACGCCTCTACAAAACTCACTACCCGAATAGAAGAAACGAGCTTGTTTCGCGAGAGAGTTCGGAATTGCTTGTCATATCTCGAAACGACTTCGCATGATGCGGCACGAATTTCTACCGTAAGACATTGATATTTTATGTATATACAGCCAGACGGGTGCTTCGTACTTAGATGTTGATATCCAGTCTAGTATACTCGTAGACAGACCGTAAACTTCCCAAAAGCCCGATACAATTTTACTTAGTTTGGCGATTGTATCCTGGCAGAGATTTTCGTAGATTTTTTTTTTTTAATTGGCACGCGCACAATGGATTTTATGTACCCTTAACATGTTTGAACATAGCGCGGGCGATCAGGATTAGAGCCAATATTGTGTAGTTGAATTCAACCTTGAGTGAGATGTGCGTCATTCAGCTATTTATGTTGAAAAGCCAGGCTATAGGTCGAAAATGATGGTTACATCCTATTTTCTATTTTAAAGTATTCACTCAGAAACTCGAAATGATTTGCGATCCTATGCACACTTGTATTCAAATGGCAGATGTAGTAGTCTGTTGTTTAGTTGCCTTGATTTGATGAGTATATTGTTTATTAACGCTTCAAGGGTGATATTTCTTATCATTAGACATTATCATTCATCATTTTGTTTTTATTGAGACCTTAATACTCGTACACTTGATAATTTATGAATACATTTTTTTTTTGAATTTATGGTAACCGACTTCAATAGTTATATCTGGTTAAACTAAGTTTTTAGATACAATAAATGTTAATAACGAAACATATATACGCACAGTTTTTATTTTAACTAATTTTCTATTAATTCTTTATTTTTGCATGTTCGCTTTATGGCTCTAGTGACCGAAATTAAATTTATGACTAGAACTACTTACTTAAAAAGCTAAATCTTATTTAAGATAAGATACAACAATAATTGGATAAGCATCAGCATGTAATAATTATGTCTACTTAGTTAGATATATAATTATGTTTATATAATAACAAGAAGAAGGTATTATTATGAATAAGCTGAGATATCAATTCGATTACTAATGGAAAACAAAAATCTATGTTGTATTTTTGGATACAAGATGGCATACATTTGGTTAAGTTTTGGTTTAAATTCATTAAATTAAACAAATTTGAAATCGTTATCCTCTGATAACAGGTAAATTTGCTTTTTCATAAAATGGAAGTTTTAAGTTGGAGATGGAAGATTGTGATCTTAAATTCAATATATTAATAGGGGAAAGGTAAAAATTGTTATCTAGCACACTTTCGTTGATTTTTCTGTCCTATATATTTTTTATAATTGAGTTGGGGTGATTGGAGGTAGATTGTAATTTGTTCTTTTCAATTTAACCATATATACGCAAAGAGGTTTAATATATATTATTTTCTCTATATATTTTTGCATTTGAATACCATTGTTCGTTTGGTTTTCTGAACTTTCCACAACAAAATCTTATCGTTTTTCGCTCGAAGTTTTCTAACTCGTGGTGAAACACTAAACCAACAGCCAAATCCATATGTATAAGTGTTTTGTACATAAGCAGTTTGGTTTTCTTTGAAATAGAACTCGATGATAAAAGTTTAAGCAGACCAGAAGCCTTTTTGGCTTTATTCAGCACTGTCCTGGCGTGCTTATTAAATTTGAATTTGTTTTGGTAGTACGAGGGGCGTTCAAACTATTCTCGGTATCGGGGTGAAGCTGTGGTTGTATATATAAATTGACTTATTTATCAAGTAATACTATTATTTTAATGCATTCATGTAAAATTTCATATAAATGTGATTATTAATTCGCGTTTTATCTCTAGTTAAACAGAATCATAATGGCAACTGAGAAGATGATGGTGAAAATTGAGCATCGCGCTGTAATTAAATTTCTCACTAAGCAAGGAAAAAGTCAAAAAACTATTCATGAAGAGATGGTGGCTGTTTACCAGGGTTCCGCACCTTCATTATCAACTGTGCAAAAGTGGTCAAGTGAGTTCAAGAGAGGCAGAGAGAGCATTGAAGAGGACCCCCGCTCCGGCGCCCCGGCTACTGCTTGTACGGGAGAAAGCATCAAAGAAGTCGAAAAACTTGTTCTTGAGGATGCCCGAATAAAGGTGAAAATGATGGCAGAGATCACCAAGCTTTCAATTGGTACCATTCACACCATTCTTCATGACCATCTTAACCTTTCAAAGGTCAGTGCAAGGTGGGTGCCACGAATGCTCACAGCGCCTCAGATAAAAAGTGAGAATCGCATGCTGTAGAGAGCTTTTGGAGATGTGTAGTGAGAACGCGGACGGTGTTATGGATCGAATTGTTACTGGGGACGAAACATGGGTCCACCACTATGACCCTGAAAGCAAACAAGAGTCCATGCAGTGGCATAAAAAAGGAACAGACCCCCCGAAGAAGTTCAAAATCACTCCGTCTGCCGGGAAGCTCATGGCCACAGTTTTTTGGGACTCAAAGGGAATCTTGCTCATTGAGTACAAAAAAAAGGTGAAACCATCAACGCCACATCCTACGCTTCCACTTTGCATAATTTGCGGGAGGAAATTAAAAATAAAAGACGGGGTAAACTCGCAGCGGGTGTGTTGCTTCTTCATGACAACGCTCCTGTTCACACGGCGCGAGTTTCCAAGGCTGCTGCGCGAGATTGTGGTTTCGAAGAAATCCAACACCCACCCTATAGTCCAGACCTTGCCCGTAGTGATTATTTCCTGTTTCCGGATTTGAAAAAATGTCTTCGTGGAAAAAGATTTTCGGATGATGAAGAACTCAAGTCGGCAATAAATGGAGGAGGAGGAAATTTATTTTTTTGAGGGTTTAAAAAAGCTTATCTCAAGATGTAACAAATATATTGATGTTAGGGGAGATTATATTGAAAAATAAAAACAATTTAAATTGAATTCACATTTTCCTTCATATCGATACCGAGTATATATTGATCGGTACATTATCGATTTCTAGTAACAGTGTTTTACTCTCCTTGACTGCTTTACGGTGCCCTTTTCCATAAACGTTTCTGAAGCATGTAATACTACTCTTTCCTGCTTTTAATACTAATCCCCAAGAGTTGAAATAAGATGTTAATGAGGGCACACATTGTTTCAATTTGTTAAGTGCATCGTGGGGTCTCATTGCACTTGCTAATATCTTAGTATCGTCTGCATATAAAAAGGCTTCAGTCTCATTTACCTGGCTATTTAAAGGGAAATCATAAAGATATATGTTGAAGAGTTTTGGACCAAGTAATGATCCCTGAGCCACGCCCATAAGTACTGGAAACTCTTCAGTGTATTCAGAAGCAATAGAGATTGCTGCTGTCCTAGAGCTCAAAAAGCTGATGATCATCCGAATGAACACTTCGGAAAAATCCAGCGTTATCAGTTTGAAGATAAGTCCGTTGTGCCAAGTGGAATCAAAAGCGGCCTGCAGATCTAAGTCAAGAACAACAGAGCACTTTCTATTCCTAAGGTTTTGAATAATTCGATCGTTTAGCACTCGCAATGAGTGCTCAGTTGAATGATTTTTCCTGAAAACGAATTGGTTATTTGGAACAATATTTTCCAAAATTCTTTCAAAAAGCTTTCCAACGTTAGATAACAATGATATAGGGTGAAAGTCTTTGATTTCTTTTCCACTTTTCTTCTTTGCTATAGGAATAAGCTTAGATTTCCACGTTGAGGGAAAGTACCCATTATTTATGCATTGGTTGAAAATGCACGAAAGGGCTACATCAAAGGTATGAGCACATTTCCGCAAAACATAGTTTGAAATATTATCTACACCGTACGACTTTTTGTTGTTTACGCTCATTCTATGAGCATTTATTTTCTCTAGAGACGTAAAAGGTGGAGGTAAGTTATCTGAGATGGTGTTGGATGGAAGAAAATTGGTTAAGTGTGTATTTGCATGCCTGCTCTTAAACTCGTTGACTCTGAGATTGATTTGGTTTGTTAAGTTTGTGTCAAACTGTGGTATTTTTTCTGAATACAGGTCGGAATACACCGTCTTAAATGCAATTAGTTTGTCTTCATTATCTGACAGTTATTCTCCATTAAAAATCAAGGTATCCTTGGCTATATTCGTACCAAAATACTTTCTGCCCGTTATTCTGTCGATTTCCTTAAAAGCTTGGGGAGAAGGTGTTATTTTTCTTAAACGTGACCTAGAATCATTATCCATGTCTATTTTAACTCTTGCAGCTATTATTTTATTAAGACACTCTAACCTAGAGTGCAACTCTTTATATTCCGTGTTAAGGATTAATGTTTAAATGTCTGCGGAAAATTCTTTTAAGTTTTCTAAGCCAAATGCTTTGAATTTTCATAAGATTTTTAGTCAAAAGTGAAATGTTTTTGTATTTTAAGTTTTTACTGATTTTATTAACGAAATGGTTTTCTACACTTGAATTTATTTTATTACTTACCTCTTGAACAAGATCGTCAATTTCAGTATTGGAAATATTTGTACTTACTGGAAGATTCATTCTGGAAAGGCTACTGTGTAGTTCTATTCTAAAATGATCCCAGTTCGTATTTTGAAAACAAGTGTAAGTGGTAGGAGGTACTAGAACAGGGAAAACATTGAAAATTTTTATATTAGTTTCTACACCAAAATGGTCAGAAGCGAAAGGAAATGTTTTGTTTACTGAACTTGACAGCAAGAAAAAGTCTAATACGGACGAAGATCTAGGAAAAGTTGGACTGTTCGGCGAAATTATGCCTAGAGTAAGATATGATCCGTTGTAAAACCACCTTTGTATTACGTTACCATTAGGATTAGTCACAACATCACCCCAGTCAGGATGTCGAGCACTAAAATCACCCCCTAATATCACTGCGTCATATGGGCTTGCAATGCCGAGTAGCCTATCTAACTCGCTCGAAAGAGACTAACCTGCCGCTGATGGAATGTAAATACTTCCAAGAAGTATTCGTTTCGTGGCCCGATTATTGTTCTGGCATACTAATACACCTAGGCAAGCTGAAAAGGTATCACTGTGGAAGGGTACTTTAATAACTTTAAACTTTTCTTCAGTAACGATGGCTGTTCCCCTACCATCGTCGTTTCTTATTATGTTGTAACCTTCAAAGGAAGGTTTTAGTTTGGTGTATAGTCTTGTTTCAGATATTTCGATTTATTAGTAAGAAACCAAGAATACTTTAAGAACTTGCCTGAAATTATTTTCGTGTCTGAAATTTGGATTTATTCTTACGAGGTTAATGAATATAGTATACCTGGTTATAAGTTCTTTGCAAATGCCAATGACTCGTATTCTGCAGGGGGAGTTGGAATTTTGATACGAGATTTGTATGATTTGGAGGAATGTGACGTGAAGCGTTATAATTTGGTGAGTGCAGACATTATAAAAATCTCTATTAACGTAGGTAATGAAGATTTTACTTTTGTTTGTGTGTATAGATTTAATTCACAGTCATTTCATGTGTTTCTAGACGAATTTCAAACTTTTTTATGTGATGAAAAATCGATTAACCTTGTTGTTTTAGGCGATTTCAATCTGGATTTGCTAAATGCTATTCCTGTGTTAGATTTATATCTTGCGCTTATGGCAGAGCATGGTTTAACCTCTTTAATGAATGATATTACTAGACCAATTGCAGGCACTTGCATTTACCATGTATTTGCTCGTTTTTTAAGAATTAGTCCTAATGCTTACATTGGTTTCAACCTCGATCTTCAAATACCTGATCATTGTATGACTGGTGTAATTTTTAATGGCTTGGAAAGTAGAAAACAAAAAAAGCATAATTTTCCAAGAAAGTTGAATAAAATTAACTACGAGCTGCTGAATAATTTACTGCGTTTCGAAAATTGGGCAGAGGTGTATACTCAAGATAATGTATCTACGGCTGTTAATTTATTTTTGACGATATTAAATAATTATATAAGCTCAGTTAGCTATGTCACTATCCCTAAAAAGTCGGATTTCAGGCTAAAGCCTTGGATTAGCTGGTTACTTCTTAGGAGAATTAGGCAGAGACACAAATTACGGAAAAAGTGCCTTAAACATCCACAGAACGCTAGTCTAAAGCGTCGCTATAACCGTATGTGTCGAATAATAAATAATGAAGTACGAAAATGCCGCGATGATTACTATCACAATCAGATAAGGGCTGCGCTAGAGAATCTCAAACAAGAATGGAAAGTGATCATTAAAATTATGAATCGAAGTGTAACCAAGCAAAATAATTCTTTTGTCTTAAAAAATGGGAATATTAATGTTTCAGAACCCACAGAAATAGCAAACGAATTTAACAAATACTTTGCTTCAATTGGGCAACATTCTTTTCAAACAAATAATTTAAACATTTGCAATTATTGTTATCCTGAACCCAGGCTTACAGATATTAGTTTTGAAAGGGAAAGCTTCTTTTTCGAACCAATTTCTGGGGTTGAGATTTTGAGGACCATCCACTCCTTAAATAGCTCCAACTCCTGTGGCAGCGATAGTATATCCAATGTTATGCTTAAAAACATTTCCTTCAATATTGTTGATATTTTGGAGCATATTTTCAATTTGAGTATCCTGTCCGGATGTTTTCCTGGAGTTTTAAAATGTGCTATTGTTATTCCTCTCTTTAAAAAAGGGAAGCAAACATGAAAAAAGGAACTATAGACCAATTTCACTATTGTCTTCTATCAGTAAAGTTTTTGAGAAATGCGTAAAGAAAAGAGTGTTAGAGTATCTGAACAAAATAAAATTCTTCAGTCCAATGCAATTTGGGTTTAGAGCTGGACTATCTACTGAAGACGCCCTTTTAGATTTTTGCTCCACTATACAGAAAGGTTTGGATGAAACAAGATCTTGTGCTAAACAAGCTATATAATATAGGTTTTCGTGGTTCGATACATAGTTGGTTTATGTCCTACCTAAAAGACAGAAAACAAAAAGTAAAAATCGAATCCAGCCTAAGTTACTTTATGGTTATCAACCTTGGTGTCCCTCAGGGCTCGGTCTTTGGACCTGTATTATTTCTCATATATGTCAATTCCTTGTTTAACCAGCCATTTGTAGGAAAAGTCAGGGCTTTTGCAGATGCCCTTGGGATCGCATATGATTCCGCCAATCCCTTAAACTTAGTGGCTGATATAAACCATGATGTTGAGTTGCTAAGACTTTGGTTCACGGAGCATAAGCTAATAGTAAGCGAAAAGACAAAACTTATATTTTTCAGTCTTACCACGCACGAGTCTCCAGATATTGAGGTCGTATTCCATGCTTCTAAATGTTCAAGGTTTAACATGTTTCACATTCCATCTTCTGTCCAATGCTCTAAAATGTCCTTCGACGTGAATGTTCCCTGCCAGGACAGTTGCTTTAAGATTGAAAATGTAAGCCATTTTAAATACCTAGGTGTTATTATTGACCGAAATTTAGGTTGGTCTAACCATATTTTAAGTTTAAAGCAATATCTGTTATCTACCGTTCGCTCATTCTACCGTCTAAAGAATTTTTTTCCATAATTTATTATGGGATATTTCAGTCGAAATTGCAGTACGATATAGGATGTTGGGGAAGTGCTTACCTGAGTAAAATTCAGCCGCTGATTGTTCTACAGAAGTGTGTCATACGGAAGATCTGTGGTTCTTCTCGTCTGGCCCACTCCATGGAATTATTTAGATACATGCAAATCCTACCAGTTAGGCATCTGTTTTATTTTAAGGTCTTAAAAATATTTTTCATTCGAGGTGGTTATATGCAGAGTCCGATTTCTAACGCTTACAACTTGAGGAGCCATCAACAATCTCTTGTCGCTATTCCTGCTTTTCGTACCACCTGCTACAGAAATTCATATTCTATTCTATCCTGCAAATTATTCAATAGTCTCCCTGTAGATACAAGATTCGTAGGTAATTTGCGTACTTTCAGGAAAAGAGTTAAACAATGGCTTTTTAGCTACAATCAGAACGAAATCGAGATTTTGCTACACTACATTGACTAATAGCTTTTAATATACTCTAAACAAATTTTCCTTATGAAATGTTTTTCCTTTTTGCATCTAGAATAAAATGGTTCTTATTTTTTCTCTTTTTCTTATTGTTCACCCCACTGTTAATAGTTTAATATAAAGTGACATTTACCTCTATTAATGTTATTTAATACAAAATGTCACTAACTATTCTCGCATTTTAAGCTGCAACATACTTTTGTTATTTTTTTTAGAAATTATTTGTAAATTGTAAAACGAGGTTAATGGTAAATAAATAAATAAAAATAAATAAATAAATAAATAAATAAGATATGAAGCAGATTTGGGGTTTTTTGTTTTGAAGAGTTCGAAGGAGTGAAATTCTTTTATTATGTGAGATTATGGAGTTTGTATTTATAGAGATTATTTTAAGATTTATGTTTGAGCCCATTATGTAACAATTGAAGCGACAAAGTCAAGATACGCAAACATCTTGTCTACTTTACTCTGGAGTTTTTAATAGTTACGCCAAAATTGCCTGATTTTAAACAAAAGTTCTTTAAACGATATACGAGTATTAAAGAGATTTTTGGCTTCATTAAGAAAGTCGTTGAAATTTGTGTTGGAAGATGGGTGAGTATTTTCAACAGCTGGAGCTTGGTAAGCTTTTTGCTGGATAGGTTTGTTTACGTTCCTGACCATATCGGCAAAGGACATATTATTTTTTGTTAAATTGCTTACCATGTCATTCACTTCAATTCTTGCTGTATTCGCAACAAATCTAGAATTTTGGGCTAACAATATTTTCTTTTCTTTGTACCGCTTGTAGTATTCACAGCTGGAAGAGCTTGCAGCGTGGCCCTCCAAATTGCAATTGGCACATTTTGTAATGGAAACTTGTGGGTTTTGTTCTTTTAATGCTTTAAATGAATTAATGCATACCTCAGAATCATGGAACTCACTACACAAAACACATCGGCTGTGATAGGAACAACATTCCCCTGTGTGCCCAAACCTCTGACAGCGATAACAACGAATAACCACATTATTGTGTTTCCTCTCCCAATAAATTTTCTGGTGAAGAAGATATTTTATGCTAGTTACGTCTTTAGTGCTTTCCGCTACATCTAATTTAACTACAAAAATATTTAGCTTTACACCTTGCACTTTAGTTTTAGCTGTGACAAATTGAGTGATTTTATTGATTTTGACATTAGGAGCAGCTTCTTCTAATGCCTTTTGAATTACGCTTCTCTTCAAGAGAATTGTCGCTCTTCTCGTTTCTCTTGGTGAAAAAGAAAAAGCACCTATACCTGTTCCACGGATCTTTTCTATAACAAGCTTATTGTCTACATAGACTGTAATTTGTGTCTTAAGTTCTTAGCATTGCATTCATGAGCGGCATGATTAATTAAGTCGGTTATCAAACTACAATTTGCCCCGAAAATAAAAATAGATGGACAAAACGATTTGTTGCTTATCTTAATTGTCATCGGTGACAACGCCAGTCTTAATGTTGCTGTCCTCCTCTCCAAGAGTACTACACCCTGACTTGTTGTTTTGGATTGTTGCTCCGTTTGAGTTCGCGCTTTTTTTGGGTTTTTTGCTATGAGGCAGACTGATTGATGGATTGGTTAGGTCCGACAATGGTGCGAATGGATTATTTGCCAAATTTGATAGGACAGATGGTTATGACTCAGCGTCATCTGCATCATTTCGTCTTCTTTTTTTATTAGCAAAATTATTTGCTGCTGTTTTAAGATTGGATATGACGATATTCCAATCACTTTTTCTTAACTGCTCATTGTTAGTGTCCATATTTGTCCCTGTGGGATCGTCACTTAGTTTATCACTTTGGTTGTCGGCCGTGGCTCTTGTACTGGATAGATAACACAAGTTGGGGTTATTTTTATTTAACGTGTCCCCCAGAACTTCTTCTGGGGTACTGAGATTATTGATTTTGTTCTTTTTTTTTTCCACTGTTTGTTTCTTTTTAGAGTATCTGTTTTTAGAAATATCTAGTTGGTTTTTTTTTCCTTCACTGCACTGCACTACTTGTTTTTTGTTTTTTTTTTTCTCTACGCGAGACTCCGAGTTATACAGACTGCTAAGGTCGACCGCCACAATCGAACCCTTATCATTAGACAAGCTCATCATTCCTGCCGAAGTAACAGCGATTTGCATTCGTCAATATTCGTCGGATCGCTTGCTAGAATATAATTTGTGGAGTTGAAGTTCATTTCGAGATAGGTTAACTTCTTAACTACCTCGAAATTATAGCTGCCAACTGTGATGTTTTGTCCGCGGTGGTTGGTGGATATCTCTTTGCTCGTTGACAGCATATGTTTTGTTTTGTCCTCGTTCACAGTTAAACGTACTTCTCTAGCATTTTCTTTAATTGCCGCAAATGCGTGCACGATGGATCAATGGGATCGAGCTATGATGTTAATGTCGTCTGCGTATCCCAATATCTAGACCGATTTGTGGAAGATATTGCCTGTAGAGTTAACGCCAGCCCTAAGCGTTATCTGCTCCAGCACAAGATTAAAGAAATCGGAAAAGTGTTTGACGAAAACCGGCGCACGTCAGGAACAGTCCTGATGAAGCGTTACTAGATTGCACAGCACAGCGCGTGTTTATGTGTTTAAGTGTTATGCGGTATAACTGGATCAATTTCAGCCTCTACTTGAATCCGGTGGTTTTCTCCAGGATTTGCCTTAGTGTGAAGACTTTGTCTACCGTCGATTTGTCGGACCTACATAGACGAGTGGAAAATAAGTTATTTGTCCATTGGATGAATGGAACGTTTATAATGACATAACTGAGAGATGAGATTGATTATATGCGGAATAAGGAACATAGCCATCGAGCGGTGAATCTGTATATGTATACCTATTATACAAGGCGGCGCAAGAGTTGCCTCGGGTTCTTTGGCTGTAATTTTTTTTATGAATTAAAAACTTTGATTCTGCTTTTGGATTACGTTTACCATATTTGATGTCTTAAATTTTTTTTCCACTGAGTCGAGAAAATGATATCAGCTAAGTGGTTACCGCCAGAATTGATGACCATTCGGGCCCTATTTGTGGCATTTTCCATCAATCTTGCAAGAACTTCCGGCGATAGGTCCTCGCATTCTTAACGGATATTCTCTTTGGGGGCTTCAAGAGCCTGAGACTAGTTGACATAGACTCGTGACTTCAAAAAACTATACAAAAAGGAGTCTGAAAGGGTTATATTAGGCGATCTTTCGGGCCAGTGCAAATCGCCATAATGAGAGATTAGGCGACCCGGAAATGCAGCCCTCAGAATTTCAGTTGTAACTCGTGCAGTATGCGCTGTTGCTCCATCCTGTTGGAATCACATGTTCTGCAGTCTCAATTCATCTAATTGAGGAAGGCGAAAGTCGTTGAGCATGGCTCTGTAGCGCTCGCGGTTCACATTAATCATTTTCGATAAAATGAGGCCCGATGGCGCCCCCAACATAAACAGCACACCACGCAGTAACTTTGAGCATGTGTAATGGCTCTTCGTGGGTTATACGCGGATTTTCGATGCCCCAGAAGCGATAATTTAGCTTATTCACATATCCACAGAGATGGAAATGGGCCTCGTCGCTCATGAAGATTTTCGATGAAAAGTTGTCTTCCTCGTGGTTGAGATTCAGGATGGCTTGAGCGTAGGTTACACGGGCTTGGCGGTCAACAGCTAACAGCTGATGCACTTTGTAAGGGAACATCTTTAAAGACTGACGATTGATGCCCAATTGCGTGACACGTCGTCTAGTCGATACTCTGGGGTCCTCTGAGACATCTTCAAGCACAGCAGCGATATTCTAAGCAGAACGACTGCTCTGGGGCGGGCCAGACATGGCAGCAGCTCGCGTTGTCCCACACTCTTCTAGCCGAGGGGCTAAACGAATTATTCACGTTCTTTAGGAGTATAGCGATTCAGGTCTTATTGACGTGTATTTTGTATCTGTTTACGTCACAAATATTAAAATAGAATTGACATCTGCCTCCACTTGCAAAAATTATAGCATTTTCCGATAGGGAGATGACTTTTGCGCCACCTAGTATGTATATTTTTTCGGAGAACTAGCTACCTAGTATTGAACCCCAACCCTTTAAATTAAGCAAAATTATTAGGTCGCGGTGCATTTTGTGTTACTGAAGCTTCTAATTTTGTATTTTGCTAAGGGCAAGGTTGATAGAATTTGGCATTCGATCAGAGATACTGAGCTTAAATTTGCCTATACATTTATGCTAATCAACTTCTATGCCAAAGATAGCTTCAAATTTTTTGTAGCCAACTGGCTGACCCTGGAACCAAACCAAGAATGCTCTTGAAACGAAAACATCTTAAGTTTCAATTTGACTATAAACATACTTTATTTTTGCCGATGAATACCATATACCTGAAAAGATTATTGTATATATGTACAGTAAACTGACCTTAGAAAGCAAAAGCGTAAAAACAATGGGCCGCAATAAAGAGAGATAAGCAGATTCTCCTTTTTTAAGGACGGGCTTGACCAGTGTTGTTTTGCTTCTACTCGAAAAGAATCCTAAGGTTTAGGACTGATGAAAAAGCTTACGAAGTGGTTTTGCCAGCGAGGAAGAACACCTCTTCAGAAGAAGGGAAGATATACCATCTGTGATTGTCCCATAGTATTTTCGGCACACTTAACTGTAGACATTTCACAATCTAGAGGCATTGATCTGGCTTTAAGGTACGCAACAAGAAACTTGGTTTTGTCTAAAGAGCTGACAGCTGGAATGTCATTAATACAGGACAGTTGGAATGTAAATAAAGGCATTGAGGATAATTGCTTACGGTGATGAAAAGTCAACCACATGCAACTGAATTCAGGATTGGAACAGAGGCCACATTATGGTGGAGTTTGGAAAGCTACAACATTACGCACTAAAGGACAAGACCGCCATTTGATCTTTCATCGAATGTTCGTTGCCTGAACTGCAAAT
This sequence comes from Volucella zonaria, assembly GCA_963966105.1. Taxonomy (NCBI): domain Eukaryota; kingdom Metazoa; phylum Arthropoda; class Insecta; order Diptera; family Syrphidae; genus Volucella; species Volucella zonaria. The sequence continues at coordinate 52,652,874 of OZ014532.1, forward strand.
AAAGGTATTGCCCCTACTTTATTTTTTATTTTTTTTCTTTACATGTAATCAGCGCGCGCTCAAGGGGTTTTTGTACCCTTAAAATGTTTGTACACAGCGCGGACGAAGGAAATTTAGCGAGGAAGAAAAAACAGGTACCGATGAACATTGTTTTTAAATGTTTGTAAGTTATAACGACAAGGAAACACAGAGATCGGCAGGGCATTCCATAAGCGAGTTGTACGGCTCAGGAAAGAATCGCGATATTTTAGAATACGTCTGAAAATGCGCTTGAGGGTATACTGATGAGCATTCATTGCGAGATGGGTGCTACGGTTGAAAGTTTGAATGGGCAGAATGCTGCTAGCGATTTCAATGTGGTGGTGGAAATAGCGATAAAACAAAGTGAGACAAGAGACGTTACTTCGGTGTTCGAGGGTGTCAAATGATTGACTGATATTAGTATCACCAATGAATCTTATCGCACGGTTTTGAATCCTATCTAGCATTGCTCATTCCAACGTAAGTTGTCGCTGACACACATACCGAGAGTGGAAAGTTTATCGGTTTCGACGATGCAAGTGCCATTCATGGATAATGGCTGGGTATTTGAATTTCGCTTTAATCACAGCAGACAGCATTGAGTTTTGGAAGCATTAAATTCCACTCGGTTGATTGTTACCTAATTGGTTATGCTGTTAATATCGGAATTTAATGAGCTTAGCATACGCTGCCGTTCCTGTTCTACAGCCGAAGAGCAGGGACGTGAGTCCGGGAACGAATATGAGAAGCAGAGAGTGCTGTCATCAGCAAAGGAATAAATTGGATTAGAAGTGGCAGACATGAAGATTAAAAAGAGTGTCAGAGACAGAATGGAGCCCTGTGGCACACCAGCATTTATTTTGTGAATATCAGACTTGAAACCATCCAAGACAACTTGAATTGAACGTTCCGAAAGGTAATTTCTAATCCATTGAAAAAGAGAGCAATCGATCCCAAAAGCACGCATTTTCGGCAAAAGAGCCTAATGCCAAATTCTGTCAAATGGCTTAGAAATATTAAGTGCAACTATCTTGCTTTCGCTAGATTGATGTACGCTTTGGTTCCACTTTTCGGTGACACATGCCATCAAATCACCAGTGGAACTGTTGCTACTAAAACCATATTGCCGGTCATTGAGAAGTTTTCGTGTTTCGAGATATTTCATGAGTTGACGGTTTATCAGCGTTTCTATGACTTTGGAAATAAGGAACGTAAGTGCAATGGGTCTGTAGGAGGAGAGAGAAGAAGATTCGCCTTTTTCAGGGACGGGATGGACAAATGCTGTTTTCCACCTGCTCGGAAAGAGTCCTAAAAAGTGGGATTAATGACAAAGCTTGCGCAGTTGTTTTGCCAGCGTGGAAGAACACCTCTTCAGAAGAAGGGGAGATATACCATCTGGACCAGCGGATTTATGTAAATTGAGATCTTTAAGTGCTCTTGTTACTACACGAATGCGAAAGTGGATTCGTCCCATTGAAGATTCGATGCACTCAGGTGTTGGCGGGAACAAAGCACAATCTGGGAGTGTTGAGCTAGCCGCAAAGTGTGCGGCAAGCAGAATCGCCTTGTCCAAAGAGCTGACAGCTATAATGTCATTGTAGATGAACGTTGGGATGGAGGATGAGGCAGAATTTCTAGTACTTTTGACGAACGACTAAAAATTTTTATTACCTTTGGGACATTGTAGTATTTTTTGCCTCAGTTTTTGGTCGTATTGGAATTGTACATGTTTAAGAAAGGCGTTGCAGTCATTTCTGGCTCGTTAAAACTTTTTTCGGTTTTCCTCTGTCAGGTTGGTATTGTAGCACCGAAGAAACATTTCTCTAACCCTGACAGCCTCTTTACAGCTCGAGTCGTACCATGACTTATCTTTTGGTTTGATACTCTTCATCCTAAGAGAGATAAAGCATCTCATTCCAAAGAGAATAGTTTCTGTGATCATGTCAGCAGCGGCATCCACGTCGTTATCGAGGAAACATAACGACCAGCTAAAATTCCTAAAGAAGTTGTTAAGTCCGCTCCAATTGGCTTTCTCGTATTGCCATATAGTTCTTTTAGGAATCTTTTCTCTAACTGTGTTGTGGGTGTACGAAAATTTGGCTGATATGACACAATGGTCCCGAGCCTAGAGGGGATAAAACATCAACGGAGTACTTGTCAATGTGAGAAGTTAAAAACAAGTCCAGGCTGTTGGCGATATGACTACCAACGTCTGGTATTCGTGTGGGCTCATTTACAAGCTGGGTTAAATTATTTTCCCCAGCGAAGATCTCAACACACCGTCCTTCGGGTGTTGTCTGTCCAGAATGTCGAAGCCAACCAGAATTGTGTATATTATGCCCTGTGGCCGAAAATTGGTATGCATTTAAACCTGAACATAAATTTGAGCCTCTCTTTCGTAGTTTCCTCTGTGAGTGACGAATTTCTAGCGCATTCCATCCCTTACCCATATCATTCAAAATTATTTTGAAAAACGGCCCTCAGTCCATTAGGTGGAAAATTTTGCAAAAATATCTCTCTTCGACCGAATACTAACTCGGAGTCCAGGAACTTATGTCACTAGGGAAAAAGCTTGCAATTGGGCTCCTAAATGGAAGTCGAACCTCGTTTTTGTTGAAAAATCGTGTTTAGTGGCGTAGCTCACTTTTAGCTGGGTTTGTAAACGAGCAAGATTGTGATTTCTGAAGTGAGGCAAATCTAAAAAAGACTCATGAGTCTCAATTACACCTACAAAATTGCATTGTTTGGTGATGTCTTTATTCCAGTCCCATCGTCGGTTCGTATTTTTTCAAAAAAAATTGGCTGAAGCTCGGGTAACAGTCAATGGCCAACGTAACCAGTACACGATCAGTAATTATTTCTTCAAAAATATCGAAGAAGTTGATCCAGACGATATTTTATTAAAGTAGGATGGCGCAAGGTTTTTCAATTCACCAGGACTCTACTTAACGAAAACATCATATCGCCAAATGAACCTGCAAATTTGCCACAGAGATCGTGCGTATGGTGTATGCTTAGAAATCATAAACTAGTCAACAATAGCTAATAAGATAGAGCCAAATTCATTTCATGCCTCTCAAATGACAGAACTAAGTTCCTATTGGTCTCTAGTCACGAAGAAAATTAAGGAATAGAATAGCACATGTAATCAGAATTGTTTTCGATATAGGAAACTTGGTCAACTTCGAATATTTTGATAAGACATGAATGGGATGAGAAGATCATAGAAAAATAAGTTAACCGGTTGGTGCGATAGTCCAGACCAATAATTTTTTATTAAAACTCTCGCTTTTTCAGAAAAGTTGATTACATTCTAAGGTTTTTATTTTTGGCTGAGTTTTGAACTCAATTCCAATCTAATCGCATAGAGTGACCAAAAATCTTGTATACCAAAATGTGTCTAAAAATGCTATATTGGCTCTTTTAAAACTTTCCAATGGGTTGTCTTGCACGCCACACCAACATTAAAATGCTACAATTTTTAACACGCCCTGGTAACTTCTATTGTACTTGTAAGTTGCATGAAGAACAGTGTTTATCATATTATTGAATGGAAGTCTGCTGTTGCCAAGGATAAGCCTTTTATAAACGCGTGATTTTTTTTATGAATCCTTTTCAAATAAACAGGATAATAATTCATTTAATCTACCATTAGTCCAATAAGGTTCTCTTACATGGTACGATTGCTTAAAATTCAAAAATTCTAAAAACCCGTGGGTTTGGGCTTCTTCGTAAAATGTGTACAATGGAGTAATTTCTCAATAATGTTAAAAATTGTATAATGAATGGTTTTATGAATATTTACAGAGTACTTCTCTTTGAATAAATATGATTTAATTCGTTTCGCATTTAATTTTTACATATCCGAAACGAGGACACCATTCAAAACATGCATGAGTTTCAAGTCAGACGTAGAGGTCCTTATTCAAATTAAGTCAAAAGCATCATCTGAATTACAGCAAACAAGAAATTAACTCAAAATGCAAAGTATCATTTTTATTCCTTTGAAATGGATAAGAAACGAGGCGTTAAACAGAGATTTGAATCACTTACCCCAAACCTCATTTACTTGCAACAAAATTGTATTAATATTGAAATTCAAAAGTGATTTTCTTGTTAAATTGAAATTCTATAGGGAGTACTTTAATAAAACAAAATAATGAGAAGACATACATTCCCTCTTTCGTAGAATTTCTGCCTGATACAATATTAAATGAACGTAAAACACTGCTTTAGCCACCATTTATTATATACTCGTATAAGCCCCATGTTAAGGATACCATGAAAAGTTAAACATGCAACTTCAAAAGATAAAAGTAATACGAATTCATTAAATAACTTAAAAATCTGATCCTCGTACATCTGGTTAGGAACGATCACCAGAATAATTGGCAAATCAATACAATTTCTCAAGAATATTTATTTTTGAAACGGATTTCCATTGCTGGAATTGAAATTGAATGCAAAATGAAATTATAATTATTTTACCAGAATTCTGAATTATCCGGTGAAGGTGGAATATTATCGGACAGTTAAAAATCCACACGACCGCTTTCAACGATACCACGCATCCAAAGATCGTGATAGTGCTATAACATAATTTAACCATAATTTAACCTGAGTCTAAAAAGATATCTGTTGTACTAGTCTACAACTCACATTCAATTCAATATTCTATGGGCCATATAATATAATCTTGTATAACGCGCTAATCTGAACGCAGCACGGTTCATAACAGTCGTAATTTAAGTGTGTGATTGCTCCGAAATTAATTCTCTCGGAACAAGCAAACCAAGGAACTGTCGATTGTTTGTTCATTTTACTGGAATTCTCCAGTTGTCACCACTCAAGCGTCACAGGATGTTGTGTTACTTATATCTAGCACACTAAGGTGTTTAAGAAAAGAATCAGAAACCATTCGCTTCGCCTGCCAGGATCCTGGAGAGTCATGTTCGAAACATTTGGCCAATAATTTGATTAGCCCTTATCAACCGGTAGGTACGCAATGAAACGAATATTCACACTCTGTCCGATGTTAATAACACTCCAAAGTCTAATGATCGATTCTCCACATCTCTTTATAACCAACACCAGATGCAACACTGATCAGAAATTAAACGAAAAGTTTGGCCAAAAAGGCATATGGGACACAAAGTTTTGTCGAGAAATACTAAGAACTTAATCACTCCAGTGTGACACCATGACATGGAAGTCTGGACGTCGGTGAAGAACGGGTAAAGATGTGATTGTTATTTTGAACTCGAGATTCAAAGATTGAAGATTCCGGGTGGCCTTAGATCCCGTTTATAATTGCCACGGTATACGCAGATGACGTGGTCATAATAGTGTATGGAAAATACTTAAATATTTCAAGCGAGATTTTGGAGATTGTTCTGAAGATAATCAGCCCTTGGCCAAAAAGCTGTGGTCTCAATGCCAACTCTTCTAAAACGCAACTTTTTCTTTTTACCAGAAAATACAAGATACAGCAATTCGGACTCCCAAAACTCAACAGAGTGGAATTGTCCCTCTCGGCCAGCGCGAAGTATCTGGGTGTGATTCTGAACAAAAAACTGAATTGGAATCTTAATAGAGTGGAAAGAATCAAAAAGGCATGAAATGCTCTTTTTATCTGCAAAAGAACGGTAGGAAAAATTTGAAGCTTAAAACCTGCTATGCTGTTCTGGCTGTATACGGTCGTGGTAAGACCACTAGTGCTGTGGAAAGCAACAAACGAGAAAATGATTAACGGAGAATTAGCAGCTGTTCAAAGAATGGCTTCCATAGCCATTACAGGTGCACTCCGTTCTACCCTGCGGCAACATTGGACACCCGGACACAGTGCGATACGACTCATTAATTTGGGTTACTTTAAGAGCAGTAGTTTCAGTAGAAATTACCTTCGGAACGTTCAATTCAAGTTGTCCTGGATGGTTTCAAGTCTGATATTCACAAAATAAATGCTGGTGTGCAACAGGGTTCCGTTCTGTCTCCGACACTCTTTTTAATTTTTATCATTGATCTCTTGTCTGCCACTTCTAATCCAATATATTCCTTTGCTGACGACAGTACTCTCTGCTTTTAATATTCGTTTCCGGATTGACGTCCCTGCTCTTCGGATGTAGAACGGGAACGCGAGCGTATGTAAAGGTCATTAAATTCTGATATTAATAGCACAACTTATTGGGGAACCACTAATATAATTTAATGCCTCCAAAACAGAATGCTGTCTGCTGTCGTTAAAGCGAAATTTAATTACCCAGCCATTATCCATGAATGGCACTTACATCGTCGAAATCGAAAAGCTTTCCATTCTCGGTAAATGTGTCAAAGACAACTTACTTTGGAATGACCACATATTCGAGGTCGCCAAAAATGCTGCGAAATGTCTAGGTTTCCTCAAGCGATGTAAGAAATATTTTACCCCCTCTGATTTGGCCACAATATATATGGCATTCATTCGCCCAAAATTGGAGTACAATGGTTACATCTAGTCAGATGCGCCTAAAACATCTCTGCATCCGCTAGACCGGATTCAAAACCGTGCGATAAAACTCATAGCTGATACCAATATCACTCAGGCAATGGACACCTTCGAACACCGACGAAATGTATCGTGTCTCACTTTGATTTATCGCTATTTCCACCACCGGTGCTCCACTGAAATTGTCAGTAGAATTACGCCCCTTCAAATTTTTAACCGTAACACACGTCTCGCTATGAATACTCATCAGTATACCCTCAAGCCCACTTTCGCACATACTCTGAAATAACGTGATTCGTTCCTAAACCGAACAACTCGCTTGTGGAATGCCCTGCCGAGCTCTCTATTTCCTAGTCATTATAACATTCACACATATAAAACCAACGTACATCGGTACCTATCCATCTTTCCTCCCTAAATTTCCGTCGCCCGCGTTGTGTGCAAACATTTTAAGAGTACATTAACCCCTTGAGAGCGCGCTAATTTATAAAAAATAAAATAGACACGGCCTTAGCGGAGCTACGGCTAGGCAATTCATTTCCAACAGACGATATTCCTTCCTAGGTCGACTTTGACATTCCGTATGATATTGTATAATATAGGGAGGACTGGTAAAAAAATGCAATCATCAGGTCAAATGAAATTGCAATTATTACAGATGGCTCAAAAACAGGTTCAGGTATCTTCTCGGAAGACCCAGAACTAAGAGTGTATATAAGACTACCGGGCGCAAGCAGTGCTCCATTGAAATCGACAGTAGCATTCCGCTCATTCAAACTTTCAACCGCAGCACCCGTCTCGCTATGAATGCTCATCAGTATACCCCCAAGCCCATTTTCGGACGTACTCTAAAATATCGTGATTCTTTCCTAAGCGGTACAACTCGCTAATGGAATGCCCTGTCGGTCACTGTGTTTCCTGGTCGTTATAACTTACGAACATTTAAAAACAATGTACATCGGTACCTGTGTACAAAGATTTTAAGGGTATAAAAACCTCTTGAGGGCGCGTTAATTTAAGAAAAAAAGTGTCTTCCAATCAGAAGTTCTGGCTGACCTCAGGGCGGATGAGCTAATGCAGATTAGATCGGTATCCGGCAAAAATATCGCTATCTGTATCGATAGCAAGAGCGCACTTAAGGCAATGGAATCGACAGACATCAATTTTGTTATATTCAGGAACTGTCGCATTATGAAGTCAAAACCGTGTGAGGCTGTGCAGGGTGGCAGGACACAGCTATAAAGAGAGAAATGAACAAGCGAATGAGCTTGCAAGAAGAGAAGGGCTACTCGATTATTTGATAATTGCAAGGTTGCTAACATCAAACCACCTCTAGGGAGTTAATAAAATTAAACAGGAATACGCTTAGGACAATAATAGGAATCCTGACAGGATACTGTCTCCTGCGGAAACACAAGCAAAGATACTCAAATTTTGAGGTGATCTGCAAGCTTTTGAGTGAACGTTATGCAATATCGCGTAGTTCAAGAAAATTTTTAGGGAAATACTAGTTAATAAAAAATAAAAACTTAGTGGAAATAGGCGGCATGAACTTCAAAGGCCTTCTTGACTTCTGCAAATAAATTGGTTGTTTTACCAGGGAGATTTTTAGGCTTTCGCCCTTTGGATATAAATTCAACTGGTTCCACAGGGATCGCAATGGACACGTGGTGCCTAGTGTTTGTTTGATGGCCACATTAAGCTTGCTCGCACATTGAACCACACGGGACAACCAAATACCAACATGGACCTGATAAGGGCCATTCGCCAATTTTTTCTGGTATCCCTAGAGGCTCCAGACAACGGCGTCCTAAAGAGAATGGTTTCCGACTTCTGAAAGTTGATTTTCAACTTCCAGTCATCGCAAAATCGTCTTATCTTATCGAAGTCACGCTGCAAGAGAGTATTAATGACCTCGATTTTTGGACCTGTTCTGTACGCTATCAAATCGTCTGCGTACGCAATAGTATGGGGAAGTGAACCTATCAAGTCGCTTGTATAAATGTTGAATAGGATCGGCGAATTGACCGCGCCTTGCTACAGACCATTTTTAATTTGAAATATTCCAACAGAAGTCACATCGCCATTTTTTACGATGAACTGTCTGTTGGTTAGCATATTATAAAGAATGTACAAGAATGGTTTACTGATCCCCAGCCTAGTCAGCTAATAGAAAATACCCTCTAACCATACGGTGTCGAAGGCCTTCTCCAGGTCAACAAGGCAGGCACCAGTGCCTTGGATTTTGCCTTTATTCCATTGGATATCGGACACCAGTTTAGATGCAGGATTGATTATCCAGAGCTTTTATTGATTACTTTTTCAAACCCCTTACTAATATTCGGAAGATTCGCCGAGTTGGATATATCCTTGGGAGTAGGTTGCACCACCGTCGTTTTCCAATGCGCTGGATAATGTGCATTATTCATTGCATTATTAAACAGGGTGGTGTAAATGTCCACCGCTTCTAGAGAAAGATGTCGAAGCACGATGTTCGGAATACCATCGGTCCCCACTGATTTCTTAGCCCTGATTGTTTCGAAGATCTAATGGAGCTCTTCCTTCGAAATGACGGGGGTAGGTCACCCTCTCTGGGAATGACATATTTTCTTCGCTGAACCGGGTGAAACCAGAGCCCTCGGATCGCCAGTTCTCTACTTCATTTCGAATGTAGAAATCGTGCACCTAGACGCGATTGTCCAGGTCATAATTAGGGCCAATGGTATCAGTGGCCTTGTATATCTCAACCTCAATCTTATCCTGTGGATCCTCGATCACAAAGAAGTTATCATCATCAGCGGCCTCATTTGGATCAATACCTGCTATTGTCAGTAAACGTTCGTTGTCTGTTGTCCGGGCTATTTTAAGACACTGAAGGTCGTTTTGATTTTTTCTATGAAATAGTTTATTTATTTGCGGGAACATATTCGGGTTGCTGGTGTTTACAGCCCGAACCCTGTTGTTCCAATACAAACTTACAGAAATTCTGTAATTCTCTCTTATTAACGTTTGAATATTTTTAATCGACGACTTCAGTGTCCTAATCTCCGGGTCTTGTCTGTCAGTTAACTGTCTGTACAAGTTTTTAAGTCTTGACAGAAGTCTACTTTTCTGTCGGTGCAGTGCGTCAACAGTAGGATTGCGGAACAGGTCTTTTTTAGTCGTACGTCGATACCGCGGTATTGTAGCATCCATAGTTTGTTTAATTGTCTAGTCCATTTGTTTTAGATCATTATCGATCTCCTCGTTTGACAAATTCCTATTGGACGGTGGGTGGAGCATATTCGAGGAGAGCGCACTTGTCATGGTTGCGGAGAAGCGTGTCCATCGAGTCTTACTGTAGTTGTAAGAATATCTTTGGACAAACTCCTCCAATTCCGCAATTTTGTTGGAAACTGTAATTTCGGTGCTAAAACCGGAATGGTCACTGTCATACACGAATGTGCGCAGACAGTTTAGCGTTTGTAAATTCGTACCTCTCCGTCGTATACGTTCGTCGTACAGCAGTAGATCCAAATAAGACCCGTTACATACACTCGTACCTGATTTTGCGTGGATTTGTGGTATTCCAGAAAAATCTTAAGAGAGGTGCCGCTTAAGGCTTTCTAGAGTTGAATTTTTAGTAAAATAAACAAGATTTATGCAGTAACTACCGAAAATGCAAAAATAGATGTGTAACAGTATTCATCCGGTTTAACACAAGCTAAGACCACGACTTAGAACAATGTTTTCAAAAACTAAAGTCTAATTGTAGTTGTTTTTCTTCAGTATAAAAAAAAAATTGTAAGGAGATGGGCAATCGGCAGAATCTCATAAGAGTCGATGAATGAACCGAATGTCTGTAAAGTACCTGCGTTCTTGAAGGGTATTCAAAACAAGAAAAGGTTTAAGGGGTTTAGGTAAAGCGGTAAGACAAAATGGTCTTTTCAGGAAAGACTACAAGGAGCAAACCAACGATGGATATTCTCAATTCTGAAAACATGAACTCGCCGTAAGGAGAGGCCACCCTTGACCAGCGTACTCAATCAGAGGCGATCAATCGTATGTAAAGGGATCTGGTGAGGATAGGGTTGGAAAATTCTTGATATCACCGTTTTGAAAAGCCAAGAGATGAGTTAATTTAAATGATGTTCTTACCAATATGCGAACCACGTCATCGCGATAAAACAAACAAAATAATTCGAAGCAACGAAACCACTGTTGATAATTATTTAAAAGGTGCACACCCATATGGAAAAAAAATCAAAGGAAGAATTTCTACAGTGATTTCGTCATTCTAGTCATCCAATATTTAAAAAATCACATCCACGGCCGCAGTTAATTTGGCGTATAAAGTATTAATATTACTCGTAGTGCTAGGAACTTTAAGCGGTTTGGGAGCATTCTTAGACATTTTTGCAATTAAGTGAAATTTGTTAAGTTGCAGAGTGACAAGATATACCTACAAAGCAATATTGGAATTGGTCTCTCCTAGGCTTAGGAGCTGTTCGGACCATTGACTTGAGTTTTGCAACAGGATAACATACCCACTGCTGCGCATGTAGTAAAGACATTTGTAGCAAGCCAAACCGTGAAATTACTGAATTAGCCTGAATATAATAGAAAGGAGCATGGCAGTGCAACTATAAGGAATCACTTCTTAAGGGTATAAAGTTAGCTTGAATCGAAATGCTGAAGTATTATACGACTGGCTTCAAGACAGCGTTTTTGAGGTCATTTAAAAAAAAACACACTAAATAAATAGATAACTAGAGAGATTATTTGATTATTTATTTGTCTTAAGTTTTCTACTAATTTCAATTAAACAACTTGATTGTGCGGTTCATAACGTCTGCTTGAGCATCGAGCGATTTCTGGGCAGAACTCGCAAGTTCTCAATAGAGAACTCTTCTTTGATGGTGTATTTCAAACGTTTCTCGTCACAAGCTAAAATGACTGGCTTATCGCCTACAAAATTATATTCGAATTCATTTAGTTCGTGTTGGATTTGGTCCTTGGTGGGAATTGCAAAGTTCGGTTTTCAAATGAACTTTGCAACTCTTTAGCGACTTTCAGGATGCGGTTTCTCTGGTAATTGGTGGCCTTGTCCTTTTCACATAATCAACTAAATCAGAAGAGTGTTTTTGAAATCATTGGCAGTATCCTGGCTCTTGTATCCGACCAATCCGTGGAGACTCTCCCTAATGGAGTTGGTGATACCCACTTCAGCTGAATCCTCAAACTTTTTTTTTAAAAAAAAGAACTCAAGAACTCACTTATGATGCCAAAGTATGTGTTAAGTTTTTCGGAAAATGGGACAGAAAGATAAAGAAAGATGTTTGGGCTCAGTGGCTATTGAGCTCCATGGGTGACACCCAGCATTTAATGGGGAGACTAAATTATTAGTGTAAATTAACTTGGTATTGTATTTAGGCAACCCATTCATCTCACGAGATTTTTGTTACCTAAAAACAGTCTTCCGGTCACGGCTGGTATTGAACCCCGAATCGTCCGATTGGGAACCTAATACACTATCACTTGAGCCACGGTCACTCACATCGAACAAAAGGATACTTCAAATTTGTTTGCCAAATCTGGTGCGCCGGAAAAGTTATATCATCAATTTTACCATGCTTCAGTAGGGTACCAGGCTTGGTACTGGCATATCCAAAACTATATTTCTCTCTCAATCTGTTAGCAAATTTAGTGAGGACTGTCTTCAGCTCGATTTGGCGCCTTTGCAAATGATTTCTGCAGAAGCTGCATGGACGAGGAGGAGGAGGAGACAATCCTCCATCTACTCTGTACATGTCTAGCTCTCTCCCAGAGAAGAAAACTTCACTTAGGAGCCTTCTTCTACAACGACCTAAACGATCTGAAAAATACAGACGTGAACTGGTTCCATCAGTAAGAGGATCATAGATCCACGTGGCATCACAATGGGCCATTAGGCCTAAGTGGGTTGGTTTATCCAACAGCCACTCTTACCTACCTGCCTACCTACCTACCTACCTACCAGCTTCGGTACAATAAATTTTTTCCAAAGTATTGTAATTGATGGATCATCATCTCGAACAAGTTCAGCGGCCCTGGTATATTCAGGTTTCACCTGCGCCATCGATTATAAATGCAGCTCGAAATTCTAAAGATGTATTTTGCGATATTAAGGGCTCTAAAATTATCGAAATTGCTGATGCGTATGACTGCAAGATCTTAAATGGTAGTTGTAAAGGCGACTTAGATGGGGAACATACTTTCATCCGTGGAACATCGTGCTCCGTTATAGATTATTGTTTGATGACCGGAAATTGGTGCTCAATAGTCAGCTGCTCAATAGCTGCTCAAACATTCTCCCACCATATGTCTTAGAAATTTCATGCACTACTTTGAAGGCAGGAGTTACGGCAAACTCAAGGCAACTGGCTCTTCTTCCGAAGTTGGCTTGGAATGACCGATTTCATTCGTCTTATCAGAATAATTTGAACACCGAGCTTTTGAATCTGATGAAACACAATACAACTCTCAACATCGACGCTCTAACACAAATTATAAAAAGTTCTGTGCCGCCTAGCGGTAATACAAGACGTACAGTGTTAGGAAAGCAGAAGTGGTTCGATAGTGACTGTATGAAGGCAAGAAAAAGATCAATGATACTTCTAAGACGCCTAAGGAAAGAAAATTCCAACTATTTCAAGGAACTCTATGCAGAAGCAAATAAATATTTCAAACGCCTTTCAGCAATTCATAGCAGTTCTCAACTTTTCAAAATCTGCAGGTGAATTTTGGAAGAACTAATATGCTCTCGTCGACCTTGAAAGTGTCAGAGCTGAGGGAGCATTTTAGAAATCTATTCAACACTCCACAGTTTTCTCCATTACCGCAATATGCAGCGCCTTTCTTTGCCGGCGAGTTCTTAGATATGCCATTTACTTTCTCCGAAATAAGAAATATAGTTGATTCTTCTAAAGCAAGGAAAGCTCCAGGTGATGATCGGATCCCTTTCGAGTTCTACAAGAACAGTTCCCCTGAGTTTCTTACTGAGCTTACAAGGGAATTTAATAGAATTTTGAAACAGCCAGAGTTCCAGAAAACTTTAAAAGGGCGATAATCTTCCTACTGCATAAAAAAGGCGAGCTGGATAATCCTGCTAACTACAGAGGCGTTTCTTTTTTAAATACTTCGGCAAAACTATTCAATGCTATCATCTTTAATAGGCTTACGCAATGGATAGCAAATAATAATATTTTAAATGAATACCAGGCGGGGTTCAGAAAACATTATTCAACACTGGATCACATTTTTACTCTTACCAAAATTGCGGAGATTTTCAAGCAAAATGGTAAAAAGCTTTTGATTACATAGCGCGTGAAGCTCTCTTCTATAAGCTTCACAATTTGGGTTTGTCAAGCAAAGTAATAAAGGTATTGAAAGCGATGTATAACAACAACGTGGCGTATGTATGGAACGGAGAGTTTGTATCAGAAGAATTTGGAAAGCAAATGGGAATTAAGCAAGGATGTATCTTAAGCACCATTTTATTTATAAATGATATAGTTGAGGAAGTAGGAGGTGGGATTGAGCTTGGTGGTGTGAGGATACCAGCGCTAAAGTTTGCGGACGATATAGTGTTTTTGTCTGAGACAATTGAAAGGATGCAGCTTGTGATGAACCGTCTTGAAAACTACTCCAACTAATGGAATTTGACGGTGAATTTATCTATATGAAAGGTGATGATTTTTAGAAATGGCGGAGGAAGATACTCTCGCAGCGAAAAGTGGTCCTATCGGGGTGAAAATGTTGTAATAGTGAAAGAGTATAAAAATATAGGAGTGTTAATTACATCTAACCTCAGCATGAAAAAAGATTTCGTATGTCAACTAGCGTCAGCAAAAGGAGCTATTTCATCAGTCTGGGGACGTTGCATCGACAACAAGTATATAGATCACACATCGAAAAACAATCTATTTCGCGCAACTTCGGCCTCTATACTGCTGCACGGGGCCCAAATTTGGGGTTATTCTTTTTTTGAGGAAGTTGAGAGATTCCTTAGATACTTTGTGAAGAGAATCTTTCATCTTCCAGCATGTACACCAAACTATATGTTGCATTTAGAAACTGGAGTCCCGACTCTTTTTTTAAATACCCTGCATGCCGACTACATTATGAAAATAGTGCAGATGGAAGAAAGCAGATTGCCGAGGTTTGTATTGAAACATTTAACATTGACAAGAGGACAAGTGGGAGGAGTTGGTGGTAAAATATGGCGTAAATTTAAATATCTCAGTTGATATGCAATTTTCAACGCTAAAATCTACGTTCACCAATGTTTCGAAAAAAAACAGGTAATGCCATATACGACGGATATGTAGCTGAAGCTCATTCTTCACAACATAGGCTAGTCTACAGTAGGCTGAATTACAATCTCATTGAAGGAGCTTCTACTCCCTCAATATGATAAGCACTATATTTAAACTTCGAGGAGAATTAATAAGTCTTTATTTTATTCCACATCGACCGGATCTTCCAATTATCTTTGACCTGTGCAACCTTAAAGAGAGGGAGGATGTTTACCATTACATCGGAGGATGTCCTATTTTAAAAGAATTCCTCGTGAGATATTTCGGAGCCACTTTGCTGGACTTAGATGAGGTTATTAATATATTGAGCGGTAGTCATGAGTGGGAAGTTTTATACAACTACTCTACAGCTGCCTTTCGTTACAGAACCCGGATTTTAGAAGGCGATTTTTGAACGCATTTACTGTGCACAGCATAAGTTTTTACTAACTTATTACATTTTCATTTTTATTTACTTTTTTTTTTCTTTTTTTTTTAAATATACTAGATAAATTCTCAATCTGGTGGACGGCTTTAAGCAAAACCATAAACGACTTTGTATTCACTTTTTGTAAACAAAAAAAAATTGTATGAAGTTAATAAAAAGTCAATAACTAACGAAACTAAAAAAAAATAAAACTACAATATATTTAGGTTTCAATCTTTTGTAGTGGCCACACTATGCTGCATAGAATATGACTAAAGTATTCTCATGCTGATTCAATGCAGAACATCCTGTTCGGTGCAGCTAGCGAATGCAATAAAGCAAAGTAGTGTCACAGGGGCTACTCGTAATCGCAGCAACATTTGATTGATATTAGGGGTTAGAAGAAAACAATTAAAAATCAGAAAACACTGTAATCAAAGATAAAAAGAAATATTTTAACTCTACTGGAACACAAAAATAAAACTACTTTGTTGATTCGTTACTAGGCATGTGCTCATACAATACCCTGTTGAAATGCGATGCACCTTCCGGTCGCCCGGTGTGTTGAACGAGGTTGAATTACAACATTAGAGCGGAAGGATTCTGCGAAACATACACGCGTTGTAAAACAAATGAGTGGGTTGTTTGGTGACTATTATTTTTGAAAAGAACAATATGGTACAACAGTTAATACAAGCGTTTATTTTATTCGTATTATACATCCCAACGTGTAGAGAGACGAGTCACGTCTTTTAAGATTATCTGTACATGTGCCTAACTGCACTGTTGAGTCCAGCGATCAGTTTATGTTTCATCACCGCATTATGATTGCAGAATATTTTGCCACTGTATATTGCCATGGGGATAATAGGGGCCTTAACTTGGATAAGTTTAGTTCTAAATGATGTAAATTGTTGGAAAAGTGAGAGCATTCTCAAAACTCCACATATTTTGTCAACTATTGTACTTATCAAATGTGGTCATCCTAGGTTAAAGTTCTATTGAACACTCTTAAGTTCTTGCTTACTCAAACTATTTCATATTCGGGAGTTCAACCTCCAAAAAGATTGGTGGAAAGTTTACGTATGATTAAACAGTTTGATTTATTTGGGTTAATTGAATCTGTTTTCTTCTGAACACCTATGAGTTAAGCTGGGCATCCACCGTCAGTCATGAATGTCACTCCCGGAGTGATGTTTTTTTTTTTTGCGTTCACTATCCACTATCACTCATGAATGTCATTCCTTAGTTTTGCTTCAGCTGCCGAGATAACAGGTTCTCAAGATTAATAAAAATAATTAATAATTCTTCAACTGTGTTCAAAGTGAGTGAAGCCTTGGCATTACTAGTTATTAATAAGATTGTGAGTGATGGAAAAAAAACAAATAAAAGAAAAACGTCAACATAAATATTGGATGAACGATTGGCAACAAAAAAGGCAAAAGTTTACCCATGCAAACCTTTTAAAGGAACTTGAGGTAACCTCTCCAATAGATTACAAAAATTTTCTTAAAATGGATCTTCAAACATTCACCGAGTTGCTGCACATGGTCGCGCCGTTTATACAAAAGGAAGACACGGTAATGAGAGATTCTATATCACCCAGTCAACGCCTTTCAGCAACGTTACGATTTCTTGTTACTGGACAAAATTTCGAGGAGTTAAAATTCGCTACAGCGATTTCTCCCCAAAGCCTTGGAAGGATTGTCATGGAGACTTGTGAGGCAATTATTTGTGTATTGAGATAAACACATATATCAAAACATATAAGTAATTGCACCTATCGTTTTTTTTTTGTGCAGTTGCCAACAAATGAAAATGAATGGGAAGGAATAGCTGGTGATTTTGAATGTACTTGGAACTTCCAACATTGTCTAGGCGCGGTAGACGGAAAGCATATTCAAATTACAAAGCCAGCTAATTCCAGTTCATACTATTTTAATTATAAGAAAACATTTAGTATTGTTTTACTTGCCTTCGTAAATGCAAATTATGAATTTATAATGGTTGATGTTGGGGCGAACGGCAGAATGTCTGATGCAAGAATTTTTTCAAACACAACATTTTTTAAAAAAATTAGAAAAAGAACAGCTTTCCAGTCCTAAACCGGAAGCTTTGCCTAACACTGATGAAATAATGCCATACGTTATCGTGGGTGACGACGCATTTCCACTTATGGAAAATTTAATGAAGCCTTATTCGAGAATCAGTTTGAACACCGAGCAGTTAATTTACAACTATCGCGTAGCAAGAGTTCGGCGTATTGTCGAAAACGCCTTCGGAATTTTGGCAGCTAGATTTCGAATCCAATTACACACCATCAATTTAGATCCAAAAAAAGTTGCTGTCATCCTACTAGCTTGTTGCCCAATTTCATAAGAGCAAAAAAGAGAGGTTGTTATCACAGAAGAGAAGTTGATTTCGAAGATGTTATTACTTAAACCAACCAACTCCTTAATCTTAAACCTAAAGCCGGATATAATAATTTAATAATATATTATAATAGTCTTCTACTAAAGAAATAAGAAGTAAATTTTGTCACTACTTTAATAACAAAGGTTCAGTACCATGGCATTTCAATAGATTCTAATAAAGATGTAATTGATTTAATCCTTTCATTTCCGACTTAATCTGAGTAGTGAAAAATTGTTCCTTTCATTAAATAATTCTTATTTATTGGTATTGAATATCATACAAAAGATCTTTTACAGATGAGTACGATGATTCATTTATAACTTCATCTGATATAATTTGAACCTGCTTCCTTGGTTGAGAAATTTCGAAGCTTCTTCCTGCAGCAACATCACTGTATGTAGATAACCGAGAATCAACGAAACGGAAAGATGAAGATAGTCGCGAAGAAGTTGAATTACTAGGCGTTGAACAAAAATAAAGTGTTGATTGTGGTTGTGAGAGTCTCCCCAGCAATCTCTGGTAGAGTATTTCGTCCATCGCCCTTTTAGCATGTATCTGCTGATCTGCCGCAAGTTGTTTAAACGGCGCTGCCCGCGCCCTCCCATAAATTTCGGCGACATCGTTCATATTTTTTAAATGATCAATAGCAGTTTGTAGAAAGTGGTCGGACTCGTCAATGTCTTTTCTTTTTTTATATTTCGAGTTCTTTCTCGAAATCACTTCGGGCATTTCCTAAACAAGTTTCTCGTATTAATAACGTGATGTAAATATATAAAACCATATTGAAACTTTACAATCCGTTCGGAATGCATACTTACTGAGCTCGTTGGATCGTCAGTGTTGCTGCAAATACTGATTCCCTCCTCAACTCTTTCCTGGTCATTCAAAAAATTAAGTTCTTCGAAATACCAGAGGGACGGCACATATATTGGGTATATAATTTATTTCGTGCGGTTTTTTTTCAAAATTTGAACGTTTATTTAAGAAAAACATGTACAATAGTATTATTCAAAGTATTGCCCATCTGAAGCTATGACTTTTTCCCATCTTTCTGGCAATTTGTGGATCCCATCCCAAAAGAACAGCGCCGGCTTGGCAGCCAAGAATGAATCAAGCCAATTTTTGATATTCTGCTCTGAAGTGAACCGTATTTCAGTGAGGGCGTTCTGCATCGACCGGAACAAATGGTAGTCAGAAGGGACAAGGTCTGGTATATAAGGCGGATGGGGTAAGACTTCCCATCCACTGTTTCCCAAATAGTTCTTAACCGCAATGGCAACGTGCGGCCGAGCGTTGTCATGATGGAAAATTATTGCCTCGTGTTTGGTCGCATATTCCGGGCGTTTTTCGGCCACTGCTCTCTTCAAACGGATTAATTGTATTCGGTAGCGTTGCCCATTGATGGTTTCATCCGGTTTTAGCAGCTCATAATACAGCACACCCATCTGATCCCACCAAATACAGAGCATTACCTTCGCGCCATGAATATTCGGTTTTGCCGTTGTTTTGGCTGGTTGGCCGGGTTTCACATATGATTTTTTGCGCTTGGGGTTGTCCTAATGGATCCATTTTTCATCACCAGTAACGATCCGATACAAAAATGACTTCCTTTTGTGGGGTTCCAGCAGCATTTCGGACATGCAAAACCGCCTTTCGACGTCTCTCGGCTTGAGTTCATGTGAAACCCAATTTCCTTGCTTTTGAATATATCCAGCTACTTTTAAACATTTTGAAATGGCTGCTTGAGTGACACCGAAAGATTCTGCGAGCTCTTTTTGTGTTTGGCAACAATCTTCATAGAGTAATGCTTCCAGTTCTTCATCTTCAAACTTTTTTGGCTGCCCAGGACGTTCATCGTCTTCCAAGCCAAAATCACCACTTTTAAATCGTGCAAACCACTTTTGGCACGTTTGCTCAGCTAGCGCATGTTCACCATAAACTTCCACCAAATTACGATGACTTTCGGAAGCAGTTTTCTTCATATTAAAGTAATGAAGAAGAACTCCCCGCAAAAACACTTTTTCAGGCACAAAGTTCCACATATTTGAGTGAAAAAAAATTATTGTTGTTTACGCTTCAAATGAATGACATATACTGAAATGACGTACAATGACAGTAGCTTTCCAACGCATGTTCCAATGGAATAATAACAATGGAATAATTCAAGTTACGCCATCGCTTAGCAAACCACACGATTTAAGTTATTGACCCAATATACTCGTATCATCCACTCCCGCACCAGATTTCTCACTTTGAACTACTTTTTTGAGTTCCCTCCGGTAGGAACCGCGAACGGTGTTTAATTTTTTTTTACCAAATCTTTGTTCGCATTTTTATCTTTCTTTTTCATTATTTCAACTAATTTCCCGTACGTTTTATTTATCCTATCACGGTCTTTATATATTTCTTTACTTTTGCTACACCGTTCTCAATCATTCCAAGTTTACAAATTAAAGAAAGTTGTAGATCATCTGCATACATTGACGGGTCATTGACATTCAATGGAAGGTCTTTATGTACAAATTAAATTAAAGGGGATCTAAAGTTCACCCTTGTGGAACACCCCGCTGAGATTCCAAGAAGGCTGATACGCTACTCCCTATGCTGACCGCCTGTTTTCTTCCAGTAAGATGTGAGAATATAAGACGACGGGCAGAGAACGAAAAATTGTATTCACATTTTAATTTTCGTACAAGTTTCTTAAATGTGATTAACTGTATCAAATGCTTTTGATACAGGTAGATCCTTCTCCGCAGCGACTCGCAGATACTCCGTTGGGTCCGAAAGCCAGATTGTGGGCTATGCACCATTTTATTTGGTATTTCAAGCACCTTTGATAAAAATGGTAAAATTGGTCTGTATACCGCTGGTAAATTTAAAGTTCTTTCCAAGTTAGAGGGAAGTAAGGCCGGCAAATTCCTGTATTGCAGATGTGTTGTATATTATATTTAAATGTACAAGGTGGGCCAAAATTAATCATCGAATTTTGTTTTTGAATTACTTTTTTACTTAGTAAAAAGCAAATGATTTTGAGTAATGGAAATCTTTATTTGTACCTGTATAATTGTTTCTGTTAAGTGAAAGAGATGATATCCGCCAGTTTTGATACACATTTGTGCCCCGCATTTTCCATGACTTTCCGCAAGATTTCCGGTGATAACTGTTCGCATTCCTGTCGAATATTCTTCTTAAGGGCTGGTTAACATAAACCCGCGACTTCAAGTAGCCCTAAAGAAAGAAGTCTGGGATGGCTAAATCGGGTGATCTTGATGGCCATGCTAAATCGCCAAAACGGGAGATTACACGACCAGGAAACGCTTCCTTCACAATATACATTGTGGCTCGTGATGTGTGTGCAGTTGCACAGTCTTGTTGAAACCACATGTTCACCAAGCCCCGCTCATCCAATTCCGGCAGTAAGAAGTCGATTATCATGGCCCTGTAGCGTTCGCCAATAACAGTGACCGTATTGCTGATGGCGTCCTCAAAAAAATACGGCCCAATCACTCCTCCCGCGTGAACGCCGCACCACACAGTGGCTTTTAGTGGATCTAATGGCTCTTCGTGCGTCACACGCGGATTTTCACCAAAAACGAAGATTTTGCTTATTGACGTAACCGCTTAAGTGGAAATGCGCCTCGTCGTCTCATAATGATTTTCAACACAAAATCGTCCTCTTCGTTGTTGAGATTGAGGATGGCTTTACAGTAATTCACACGCGACTAACGGTCAGTAGGCATTAACTTATGCACTGTTTGCACTATGTAAGTCATTCACTAAAATTCGCTGTAGGGTTCGTCTGGTGATGCCCAATTGCGTGGCCCGTCGTCTGGTTGATGTTTCTTCGTTCTCAGCGACATCGGCAGCCATAGTCGTGATATTCTCGGCCGAGCGACCAGTCCTGTGGCGGCCATGCCCTGCATGGTCTCCTGTGGTTTTACTCTGTTCGAGTCGAGTAGCTAAGCGCCGGATGTTTGCCCAGTTGGCGCGGCACGATTAGGAAATCGACGTCAAATCTCACGGCGCGCTAACACCACTGACCGATTATTGGTTAAAAATATCGAAAAAAATTATTCCATGTTCTTGCAGAGTATAGCGCTCTATTGATTGTCTGTTTATATACTGCAGCTGTCTAGTTCACAAATGTCAGATATGATTGACGTAAAACGCCATTTGCAAAAATTATAATAGGTAAAATAACTTTTATGAAAGTTGTATGAATTCCGTCCAAACTCACAGAGTTTGACTTTATTTTTAAAGTGGCCTTAATCACGTCAGAGTCTAACAAAGTCAAACATGTCAAAATCCTTTGAATCTTCAATTTCCGTAGGAGAGCTGCTAATTGGACCAACTTATGCGGGCAACGTTTGTACTTTGATGAAATCTTCGTTTAACGCATCTGCGTTTACGTCTTTGAGGTCATCTAATTTCTTACCCCCGATTCCAAGTACTCATAGGTCGGCTAATGCCTGAAACACATGTGAAGTGAAACCCGTGCAACAAAATTAGAGAACATTGTTTTCTATACAAGCAAACACATGTGTTTGCTGCACCCAATGCATTGCTGCAATAGATCGCAAATTCTAATCTAACTGCAAACCCGATGTAATAGAATTACAAATTAGTACATTTTAAGTATGGAAGTATAGAACGCTACCTTCCGAGACGTGTAGGTACAACGTAATCAAAAAATTCCAAGAGACGGACTTAGTACAAGATGCGAAAATGCCGAAACGTGTTCGTCTCGGAGGTTTAATTGAAAATATCACCGCAGTGCCGAAAACAACTCAAACACCTACATTTGTCACTGTTCTCAGGAGCTTGACCTCTTCTCAGCTACAATGCATCGAATTTTGACGAAAGGTCCAATTAACTCAAGAAGTGAAGCCGGCAGCACCGCGCCGTACTTTCTCGGATTGGGTCCTGGAAAACATGCAAGAAAATCCTGATATCGGATGAGGCCCATTTCTATTTTTCGAAAATGAGGCGGGAAAAGCCATTACGCTCAATGGAGCGCGCTACCGAGACATAATAAACAAGTTTCTGTGGCCGGAGCTAGAAGATATGGACGCGGACGACCTCTACTTTCATCATACAAGTCGCGAAATAATCAATTTATTGCGCACGTACTTTCCTGGCCGCGTAATTTTGCATTTTGAAACCAAGATCGCGCCTTAACAGTGATAGACTTCTCTTCCCTTGGCTAAGTTAAAAGCGAAGTCTACGCCAACTATCCGTAAACAATGCAAATTCTGAAAGCAAACATTGAAGCTGCCATCGCCGAGATAAAGCCCCAATGTGAAAGAAAGATTGAAAATTTCGAGAAAAGTATGAGCAGCAAGCAGTGTCGAGGCGATCATTTAGAAGATATTGTATTCCATAAGTAATCCTCAAGCGTCTACTTCGTAAGGTTTCAGAGATATCTCAAGAATTGTCCGTTTTACCCAAAAGAACAAATCCTATAGCTCTTGTTCAAAAATACCGAAAATGGAGGAACAACAACAAAATTCAATGCGATGAAATGTCACATTGCACGTGTGTCTCATGTGCGTTACTGCACGCAGTTATACGAGCAGTACTACTGCACATCTGTTTCAGCAATAAGGGTTGAATACTTTTTATTTATATTTGAATATTTATTTTGATTTTGCCAAAATAGAAGTCAGTTCAAAATATTGCGTTCAATGAGGCACAAAATAAAAAAAGGTAAACGGTAAGCCTAAAATAACATTTCATACGAAATATTTAGCTAATTTAACAATTTGTTTTAAATTGGTTTCGGTCGTGAAATTGAGGAAATAGAAAAAGGATTTAAGCGGGAAAATGGGAAGAATTGCGTCCTCAAACTTAGCAGCGTTAGATATACCCTTTAAGACAAGGCGGTGATTTCCAAAGTTTAATCGTGTGAAATACTCATAATAATTATATCATGGTAAGATATTGTGAAACGTTCTTGGAAGGTAAGCAAATTGAATTTTATACAACAGATACCAGAATGCGCTGCTACTGCAAAAAAGGTTATGGTGCCTTGAAGTCCGTCCATATTTAGGCAGACATGCCAAATTTTAGTGCGATACTGTCTTTAGTTTTGTTTTGACAGCTGATTGTTGTTGACGTGTTTGGCATCATGTTGAGTATGGACAAAAACGATTTTTGTTCTCTCATAAAACATTACTTTTTGAGAGGCAAAAGGGCGAAGGAAACAAAAGAAAAGTTGGCTAAATATTATGGGCCTAATGCTCCGTCAGACTACATCGTCAAATATTGGTTTCGAGAGTTTCGTGGTGGCCGCAACTCCACTACCGATCATGTCCGCAGCGGCAGGCCCTCCTGCGGTTACAGAGGACAATGTCAAAAAAATGCATGAAATGGTGTTGGCTGACCGGAACGTGAAGGTGCCGAAGTTAGCAGATACCACAAAGATTAGTACTGAGGGCACACGCCATATTTTGGGCAATATTCTGCATATGAAAAAGTTATCCTGCCGCTGGGTGGCACGCATGCTCACTCCTGACCAAAAACACGAACGCGAGAGCACTTGGAAAGAGTGTTTGGACTTGCTGATGCTAAATCGGGCGGACTTTTGGCGTCGATTGGTAACTGTTGATGAAACTTGGATCCACTATTACACACCAGAGAACAGAATGAGTGCCCGGCAATGGAAAAGGAAAAACCATCAACAGCGAGTATTACTGTGCATTATTGGAGCGATTGAAGGCCGAAATCGCTGCAAAACAGCCTCAAATGAAACGAAAAAATTTTGTTTTTGCAAGACAATGCGCCGGCGCAGAAGAGCATCGCAACCACGGCTAAAATCAATGACTTACGGCTCCAATTGCTGTCGCATCCACGGTATTAGCCCGATTTGGATCCCTCGGACTATTATCTCTTCTCAAACCTCAAAAGATGGCTCATCAATATTGAACTATATTGAATAAAATAAAAAAACATTTAAAAAAAATTTTTTTGATTCCCAAGGAGGTTACTTTTCACCCCACTTTCGATCCTTCAAGACCAGCCCAACTGAGGAAAATCAAAAAAAGTTTAAACGAGCCAGGAATAACTGCAACGCCTTTCTTAAACGTGTGAAATTCCAATACGACCAAAAACTGAGACAAAAAATACTGCAATGTCCCAAAGGTAGTAACAATTTTTGGTCGTTCGTCAAAAATATTAGAAATTCCGCCTCATCCTCCATCCCTTCGCTCATTTACAATGACATTCCAGCTGTCAGCTCTTTGGACAAGGCCAATCTGCTTGCCGCACACTTTGCGACTAACTAAACACTCCCAGATTGTGCTTTGTCCCTGTCTATACCTCAGTGCGTTAAATCTTCGATGGGACGAATCCACTTTCGCACTCTTGTCGTCCAGATGGTATATCTCCCCTTCTTTTGAAGAGGTGTTCTTCCACGCTGGCAAAACCACTGCGTTAGCGTTTTCATCAATCCTACTCTTTAGGACTCTTTCCGAGCAGATGGAAAACAGCATTTGTCCAGCCCGTCCCTAAAAAAGGCGAATCTTCTTCTCTCTCCTCCTACAGACCTAATGCACTTACGTCCCTACTCACCAAGGTCATGGAAACGCTGATAAACCGTCAGCTCATGAAATATCTCGAAACACGGAAACATCTCAATGACGGGCAATATGGTTCTCGTAGCAACAGGTCCACTGTATTCCTTTGCTGATTACAGCACTCACTGCTTTTCATATTCGTTCCCGGAATCACGTCCCTGCTTTTCGGCTGTAGAACAAGAACGGCAGTGTATGCTAAGCTCATTAAATTCCGATATTAACAGCATAACCAATTGGGGAACTATCAACCGAGTGGAATTTAATTCTTCCAAAACTCAATGCTGTCTGCTGTCATTAAAGCGAAATTCAAATACCCAGCCATTATCCATGAATGGCACTTGCATCGTCGAAACCGATAAACTTTCCATTCTCGGTATGCGTGTCAGCGACAACTTACGTTGGAATGAGCACATATTCGATGTCGCCAAAAATGCTGCGAAATGTTTAGGTTTCCTCAAGCGATGTTAGAAATATTTTACCCCCTCTGATCTGGCCACAATATATGTATATATGTCCGCCCAAAATTGAGGTGCAATGCCCACATCTGGTCAGGTGCTCCTAAAACATCTCTGCACCTGCTAGATAGGATTCAAAACCGTGCGATAAAACTCATTGGTGACACTAATATTCGTCAATCAATTGGCACCTTCGAACACCGACGCAATGTCTCGTGTCTCACTTTGTTTTATCGCTATTTCCACCACCAGTGCTCCACTGAAATTTTCAGTAGCATTCCGCCCCTTCAAACCTTTAACCGTAACACCCGTCTCGCTATGAATGCTCATCTGTATACCCTCAAGCCCACTTTCGGACCTACTCTAAAATACCGTGATTCGTTTTTAAGCCGTATAACTCGCTTATGGAATGCCCTGCGTAGCTCCTTATTTTCTAGTCATTATAACCTTCAAACATTTAAAACCATCGTTCACCGGTGCCCCTCTTTCTATCCTCCCTGACTTTCCTTCGCCAGCGCTGTGTGCAAACATTTTAAGGGTACTTAAATCTCTTGAGCCGCGCAAATTATATAAATTGGAATATCTATTACTTCACTCGATGGTGTCGAGCGCATGGCAAGAATAATTGCATCACCCCGTTTAGTCGATGTTTTACAACGATCAGAGCGATAAACATTGTACAGATTGTAGTCAAATAACTCAGAAGAAGCTATATCGCAATATCGCCAGGATTCAGCTTTGACAACCATAGAATAAATGGCTCGAGTTAATAAAAAGTTTATTTACTTTAGTACTTTAGGCCGCTGGCACTATGAATGTCAACCCGCATCGAAGGATGACGACTAGACGGGCAACGAACATTGCAATTAGAACGACGATGTGATTCTAAATGGATGTAATGTTGACTATTTTCTCCTCTAACTTTTTTGACTTGACGAATGGACGAATGACGAAATGGACTTGAGTCCATTGGGGCAAAAAGAAGTAGTAAAAATATTTTTAGCAAATTCAACTGGAACTCCAATTTCAAAGTTGACAAAGTTGGACTTCTTATTAACATCTTCGAGTTTAAATGATTTTTGGTACAAGATATGGACGGTAAAATATCATCACCGCGTCGGATGATTGGGATTGTTTGGTATTTCACATGGTTGTTGGACTAAACCATTCGTTAATGACCAGCGATGGATTCTAGCCAGATCTTTATTGATCACGTGAGTCAGATAGTCAATTTCGTGTAGAGGTCGCGATATGTAGAGTTGGACGTCATCACTTGGAGACGAAATTTCTAAGATTTTTATATTTTTCTCAAAACTCTGTAGTTTATACCTTTTCCATATTTTAAGTGCAACATTTCTTTCATTTCTTAAGTGCTCAATATCGGGTCCCAGGTTTTCACTATGGAATATTTGGATTGGGGATAGGTTTTGTTTTTAAAGGTACATGCTCAACAAATATTCGAGGAATATTGTCTTAAAAGATACTTGAGAGTCTACAGAAGGCATCTAATAAATGTTTTATATTTCTAAAATATCTGAAAGTTAGAAATGTCTATTCTTTTCTATTGTAGGTATTGTACGGTCAAGAGAGGCAAAGATGTCAAAAGTCATGGCGAGAAAAGTAAGGCTCAAGTAGTTGACCATAAAGGCGAATAGCTTTGTTCAATGAGGTTGCCCAGGTAGTTCAGAACAGAAAGGTCCAAGTTTTTGCGTTCAATGAGAAAAATTTCTATCGGAAATAGTGTTCAGTGGGTGTGTTATAAAACGGATAGGAGCAGGATCATACACCTGAGGTAGTGCAGATTTGTCAAAAGTGTTAAAAACAGCTGTAGTTGAATTTGATTTGATTTCAGCGATATGTAATTGTAATTTTTAAGTCAGAAAAAGGGCAATCTTTAGTAGTAATTTGGTAAGTACAAAATTGATTGGAATTAAAAATGTTTTACGTTAATTTTCATTATTCTTTGAGGTGATAATCTTTGCATGCAAATTTTCTAGCAATCGTTTTTCCTTAATCTGTTGTAAATAACAATGAGGGTTTTGTACCATTTTGTTTAAATTTTTTATAGCTTACATATGGCTGTAACTTGATCTGATATTTTTCACAAATTTGTGCTGTTCTGTTCTGTTTTTTTTTTTCTCACTGAACAAAGCTAATATGTTGGTGAAATCATATTAAGGCAAATTTATAAAATATGTTGCTTTCGTTCTATTTGTTCGTTGCATAGAAGAGCCTTACATGTGTTCCATAAATGATTTGGACACTTCACTGCAAAGAAGATTACAGTTCAAGTCCGCTCAGAAATATATATTAGCATATGAAGGTGGAGTTCTTCTAAAATTGTATACTTATAAAGGATAAACGTATTCGATAACACAATCTAAACCACTTCCCACCTCTGAAGTAATCTGAAGTAGTCTATTGGACTAAAATCCAGTGATTCAGCTAAAATCCAACAGTGTAAATTATTTTTCTTGTATATAAAGGTTGCTTTTTTTTAGAGGTTTGGTTTTTACACTCGCAACACTATTTCTACAGATAGTCAATGCGACAGTTAAAAGTTGATTTGTAGTTAGTACGTTTTGCCATTTTGCGATAAATAGATTAGCTCCACAACAACAGGTGGAAATTATGCATTCTTATTTTGAAAACCATGGTTCGGTTCGCCAAACTTATCGCGCGCTACGTCCATTTTACGTTCGACATAATCGTCCATCTGAGCAAATTGAATACGATGAATCGTTTTCGCACCACGTACACTCTAGTGGAAAATACGTATCCCCAAAGAAAACAAACAGTGCCGTTATGGGGTGCAGTGTTGAGGAGAATCCGAATGAGTCGATTCGCCATCGTGCACAACAATTGGAGCTATCCCCATCCACTTTGTGGAAAATTTTACGGAAAGATTTTGGCTTAAAAGCTTATAAGATCCAGCTTGTGCAAGAGAGGAAACCGCGTGACCATTATGCGCGTCGCAAGTTCGGGCCGAACACATGGTTCAGCTTGATCCTCATTTTCAACGCAAAATTGTGTACGAAATTGCGGAATTTGGAGTGGAGAAAACCCGGAAGCCTTTGTCGAGACGCCTTTACAACCATTAAAACCCACTGTTTGGTCTGCTTTTTGGGCTGGTGGAACCATCGGCCCATATTTCTTTAAGGACGATGCCGGCCAAAATGCTACCGCCTATGGACAGCACTATAGAAACATGATTTCTGACTTCTTCATTTCTCAGTTGAATGGCATTGACGTGACAGAGCTTTGGTTTCAACAAGATGACGCAATATACTACACGGCGCGCGGCACCATCAACTTATTGCGTGAAACATTTTCTGAGCCCATAATTTCACGTAGTGGACATGTGAACTGACCACCACGATCTTGTAATCTCACACCTTTAGATTACTTTCTTTGGGGGTATGTGAAGTCACTAGTCTATGCCGATAAACCAGAGACGTTAGACGATTTGGAAGTCAATATTCGCCGTGTTATTGCTGATATACAGCCCTAGTTATTCGATAAAGTTTTCGAAAATTGGACTTCACGATTGCGCTTCATTGGAATTAGATGTGTCGAGCATATGCCCAATATCTTATCCAAGCACTAATGGCATAAAATTTATGTAAAATTTATCTAAGCTAAAAGCATAGACATTAACATTAGGTTTAAGGCTTTTATATCATACTGAATTTGACTCTAAAAAAAACACCATTTAGATATATAACATAGCTACTACAGGACGTTGCCTCCAGTTCTTATTCCCCAACCACCATGCAAAAGTTCATAACCCGGAAGCTTATATGTTTCACTTGCATATACAGAGTATCCCTTAATTCGTCAAGGATAATTTGGGAAATGATTCTTCGGTATATTCTAATTTCTATTCTATATTCATTTATTGAAGATTTTAGAAAAGGCTTACTTTGGTGTACCCTGAACAATGTTAACAGAAATAGCTATGTTAATAGTAATGGTAGAAACTTTGTTTAGGAGTTTGTTTTTAGAAGAAATACTAGCCTCTGTAACTGCCTTTAAATAACGTTGACATGTTTGAGTCTTCAGATATCCAATTTCTAAGACTGTTTCATTTTTCTTGCCCATGCTGATTTTTGACTTTGAGGTCACGTTTCTTCAGAAAATTTGTAATACAAATAACGTTTTACTATTTTTTTCTCATGAACGTAACAATAATAAAAAAAAAAGAATCAAGAGGTTTACAGAAGAGCCCACGGATTTCTGAAACTTAAGAAAATCTGCAGCAGGTAAAAAAAAGTAATTTTTGATTTTTTACCTACGTTTCTAACAACAGTTGACAAAAGAGAAGTTTTCCAAGAATTAATAATTTTCCGATGATTTTTTAAATTTTTACGCCAGTATGCTTAGAAACGCTATTTGAAATGCCTGCTTTTAAAAACCAAAAATACGCAAACATTATTTAGGTTTATGGCCTGTGCAATGGAAGGAGCACCGCGAACTTTATCCTAACCGACGACTTTCTAGTGAAGGAGTATTTGGAAATACGTATCGAAAACTTCGAGAAACGGTATCAGTTTCAAATACATAACCTAACGCGGGAGCTTGTTAAGAAAGCAGAATTTCGGCTGATGAAAAATTATTGGAAGCTATTACAACTGATCCATTAATCAGCATCAGATGCACAGCTAATGTACTGCATGGAGAAAATCTTTATTATCCATACCACCATACACCTGTGCAAGAACTTCTTCCCGATGATTTAGAAAAGAGACCTGAGTTTTTTAACTGGTTGCTCGAGCAGAGCTTGGATGACAACCAGTTTATTAGCAGAATTCTTTGGACGGACGAACCTAAATTTACAAGAGATGGGATCACAAATTTTCATAGTTTTCATACGTGGGCTGCGGACAATCTACATACAAGGAGACATAAATCATTTCAACTCAAATCCAGCGTCAATATTTAGGCAGGGGTAATTGGAAACACGTTAATCGGCCCCTTCAAACTACCACCTAGGCTGAATTCCACAAACTATCAGGAGTTTTTTCGAAATGATCTACAGCACTATCGGAGGACATTCCACTGATTCTACTAGCTTCATCATATTTTCAACAGGACGGTGCTCCAGCCCACTATGGAGCAGAATTTGCTAGATGAAGACTACGGTAATCGTTGGATAGGAAGATTTTGACCAGTTCTCTCCTGGCCTTACACTATTGGATTTTTTTGTATGGAGAAGAAAGAAAGGATTTGTTTATTCAACAGAAATATCAACTTTATGCGAATTGGAAGAGCGTATTCTCGAAGCATCATTAAAAGTGAGGAAGCAGTTAGCAACAATAAACATTCGTAGTAGAATCCAAAAACGGGCTATAGAATGCATACAAAACCAAGGAGGACACTTTGAGTACCTGTTATAACTACATATTTTAGTACACACAATAATTTTTTATTCATAGCCTTTGGAGCTTAAAGCAAAAAACCATTTTTTTATTTTACCTGCTGCCGGTTTTTCCAAGTAACATAAAATCTATGCGTTTTTCTGCAAACTTTTTGACGATTTTTTTAATTTTTATTGTCACGTTCATAAAAAAAATAGTAAAACGTTATATTTATCACTCATTTTCTGGAGAAAAGTGAAATCAAAATCAAAAATCAGCAGGGGCAAGAAATATGGAACTGGCTTAGAAATTGGATATCTGAAGACTCAAACATGTCAACGTTATTTAAAGGCAGTTACAGAGGCTAGTATTTCTTCTAAAAACAAAGTCCTAAACAAAATTTCTACTATTAGTAATAAAACAGCAATTTCTGTTAACATTGTTCGGGGTACATCGAAGTAAGTCTTTTCTAAAACGATTTGTTTCTTAGAACATTACCTTGATCAAAAAGTTCCCGGAGTGTATTCAGAAAATTAAAAATACAAGTTTATTCATTTAAAACTATATTGTCCCCTTCAAATTAATCCCCACCGACTGCAACACACTTATGACAGCACTTGATCCAATCCTCGAAACATTTTTTATATTCGGTTTTCGGTATGTCCTTCAGTGCTTCCTGCGATTTTTCCATTACTTCCTCTCGGCTGCCGAATTGCTTCACGCAATCATAACGCCCAAATACGAGTAATACTCTTTGTTTACTGTCTGGCCTTCTGGTAAAAATTCATGATGCACTACACCGTTGCCGTTGTAATCCATGAAAACCGTGAGCATTGCCTTTTTTTTGACTGAAAACGACGTGGTTTTTTTGGTCTCGGCTCATTTGGTGAACGCCATTCACTTGGCTGATGTCTGGATTGCGCGTCGCGTCGTACTCATAGACCCACGTCTCGTCGCCAGTAATAATCCTTTTGATGAATGTGGGATCGGATTCAGCCTCGCATATCATCTCTTTTGCGACGTCAAGACGGTTCCTTTTTTGCATGAAATTGAGGTCTTTCGGCACCAACTTTGCTGCTACACGACGGAAACCCAAATCATTAACCAAAATGTCTTGAACGGATCCATAGGCAATGTTCAAGTCCTCCGCTATCTCTCTGATGGTTAATTTGAGGCTATTGACCAACATTTCTTTTACGAGTACTTCATCAATGTTTTCGTCAGTTTTGGATGCTGATGGTCTGCCACTGCGTGCATCATCTTCGATTGACTCACGACCACTTTTAAACAGCTCGTGCCACTGGTAAACGACCGTTTTCTATAGAGAATTGTTCCCGAAACACTTCCCCAATATTTCCAACCTTCGCACACCATTAAATACATTTTTTACGCAAAATTTAATACGAGAACAAGTTCGTTGTTGCAAATTGAAATCCATTTCTAAAATTGTAAAAAATCGCCAACACACACAGAGATAGATGTACTCTTTGCTACGTAACTCTTGCAAATGTCAAGTTATGATGCTAAGATTTAGAGGAAATATCAACAATAGATTTACCAACTTAACAAAAAAAATGGAACTCAAATCGGAAGAATGGGAGCGCCACACGGTTAATCCGTCTCAATTTTTGATCAAGGTGGTACAAAAATCTCTTCTATGTAGCACATATTGAACTATGACCTTTTACCAGCTCGTTTCTTACGTGGGTTCCCATATGAAAGTTGCTTATTATCGTTACTTAAATTATTTACTCTACCTCATAGAAATCTATGAGGTCTGCGTTGAAGTGCCATTTGTCAATACTTGGTGTTCTACGTATAATGAGCATTTTGAAATATGATTAGGTACCTTCGATTTTACTTAGATTTACTATTTCAATCCAGTCGATCTATCATTCGTAGCTGAATATGGAATAGAGCCAGCGACGCTCTGCGGTATAAAAGTATTATCTACGGTTGAATTACCGCTTAGCTTCATATTCCTTAAGTAATTTTTCCATTATAAGCCAGTGCAACAATCCGTTGGGAAAGGACATTTCTCGATGGTTCATCGGATCTGATATAATGCTTTGTTTATGGATGGGAAATATTGCAGCTTACTTAAACTGCTGCGGTATAACGCCAATTTCTAGTATTTTGTTGAAGACTACTCGTATAGTCAGTTTAGTTGCGAAGCCGTTTAAAAATTCTACACCAATCCTACCCGCACTACTAGCGTATTGTTTTAGTAATAACTTTACGATACTACAATATATTCACCAATAAATTGAATTCATAAAACATTTTCCTTGCCTTAATCCATGTGAACCTGTCATGTTAATGTTTTCCTTGTAAAATTCACTTGTTTTCTTAAAGAAAAACTCAGGAAACCGGCTTACGACATCATTGCCTGGATTTGAATGAACCACATTGTTCGAATAGGTTCAGAAAGCCGACGGAAACACTGCTGAGCCTACAATATGTCGAAATTGTTTCGAAATAGTTAACTATATCTACAAATTAACTTAAAAGGCTCACAACGACTTTACTTTGAATAGTAATTTATTCACTCAGTCAACTTAACCTGTAGTCCCAGAGAGATAGAACGAATTTAGATACTTTCCACCAACATTACAAAAAATCAAACTCCATTTAAGGCGAAAACAAATTGCCCCATAACGCCTCCGTTGAAAGCCATTTAATCCATCCAATGACACATTATCTTTCAGCCATTTAAAAGCTGTCTGTGTCATTCTCAGTTCAAATATCAAAGTTAAGCCATTGCACACAAATATATCCTCACAAATTCGATCGAAGCAATCTCCCTTATTACGAACGCAACAAAAAACAAAGAAAACACCACAAAACAAACCGCACAGATAACCCAGAACACTTTACACATCACGCACAGCACAAAGCATCCAAAACATCCAAAATACACAAAACATAACAAATAAGAAGTAAGAAACTCACCCCCACCTTGTGGATGCAACAAATGATGATGATGATGATGTGGATGATGAGGGTGATGCCCACCAACAACTCCTGCACCCATTGATGCACCATTTACAGAAGCACCAGCGCCACCATTGCCACCTCCTGCTCCGCTCATATTATGCGGTAAAAACGCAGCCGCTACCGCTGCATGTGCATTGAAGTATGCCATTCGAGATGCAGCAGCCATTGTCATCTGATGATGTTGATCTGCCGTAAATGGCGTTTGCCCAACATTGGGATACAGATTTGGTGTAACGGCTGATACAGCTGCTGCAGCTGCAACAGCCACTGCTGCCGCCGCTGTGGCTGCTGTTGTCGCCGCCGCCGATGATGGTGTTGATGGCAACGATGATGACGACGACGACGACAATGACAACGATGACGACACGGACGGCGGTGTGGTCGATGCTGCCGTTGTTGCTGATGATGATGGATTTCCATTAGCTGCTCCACCGGAACTAATGATGCTGCTGTTTCCTTTAATATTACCATCGTTATGGCTTCTAGCCGCTACAGCAGCTGCTACCGCTGCTGCCGAATCACTTAATCCTAAAAGTTCTTGTATCGCGAAAGGGGATCGTTGTGGCATTGCGCCACCACCGCCAAGCATGAATCCACGTTTAATTTTTTCTTCAATTTTTCTTTTTTTTTTATTTTTTATTTTTTTTTATTTACACACTAAACGATTAGCGAAATAATTCGCACACTATTTTGACAGTTTAACTCAATTAAATGTCATTGTCAACCGAATCTGTCAGATTGTCACAAAATGCCCGAACTACTTACTTTATTTTTGTTTTGTAAATTTTGTCAACGAAACTCCAGGCGAGCAGAACGAGCTTGTTGCCAACATGGAGTATCTATTCTACCGCGCTGCAATTGCGTCCTGGTATGCAAACCGGTTTTGAGCGATTGTCACTGGCAATAATTCGCACACGTTTGATAGCCATCAATGTCTTCATCAGGTTACCTCCGCGTACATCATTTGAATTCAATCGGCGGCACGATAAAAACTCAAACGACACGACACGACACGGCCACTGTCAGCCAGTTCGGTGCAAGATGATGGATTAAAAAACAAGAAAAAAAAAACAAAAAAAATCAACGGAAAACGAAGAAAACAAAAATTGAACCGAAAAAATAAAATTCCAAATTTGCAGCCGGAAAAGCAGCAAAAACTT
Organism: Volucella zonaria; assembly: GCA_963966105.1. Classification (NCBI taxonomy): domain Eukaryota; kingdom Metazoa; phylum Arthropoda; class Insecta; order Diptera; family Syrphidae; genus Volucella; species Volucella zonaria. Next base: position 52,688,079 of record OZ014532.1, read on the forward strand.
CGAATCGGAACGAATTGAGACCCACCTAACCACCACCGGAACCAGAGAAGAGGCGCACCTTCGCGTTAGCTGCCGTTTGCAAATGAGTCGATGGTGAAATGGATAGAAAAGGGGCGTGTCCACTTGTTGTACGCAGTGTTCATAAATCAAACTGGAAGCAGGTATAGTTGCTCTCCTTGCATGCGCAAATGGTCGTTGTTTTTGGAAGGAAGCAAGCGGGTGGTGTTTGAACGGTTGACTCTCTTTTCGTTCCGCTTTCCAGTATTCCAATGGTTGGAGATGTGTTGGTTGGCACTAACACTACTCCGTTGGGTGATCTTTGTGTGAGTTTATGGGTGAGCGTGTGTTGGTGCACTAAGCGCTCTCTCTCTTGCTCGGGGGTTTTTTGTTTCCCTCTTTTTTTGTTTTAATGGAGGACGCCAATAATCATGATGGAAAATAATGGTCGACTTAAATCGTAGACAAAAGTCGTCGTCGTCGTTGCCGTTGTCGTTGCCGTTGTCGTTGCCGTTGTCGTCGCCGTCGCCGTCATCATCGCCGTATTTAGTTGTTGTTGTCGGCGTTATCCTTCCCCAACCCTAAAAATCGTCGTTTGCGAAGCCGAATGCTATTTATTGTCGCTGTTGCTGTTGTATCATCATTGTTGTTGTTGTTGCAAATGTTCTTCCTGATAAATTTGCATCATTTTCATTCATTCTCCACCTAAGGATCAAACGTCTATGAGAGGGCGGATGGAGATGTAGGGTTGAAGCAGGACCCATAGTTGACATGTGTTAATTTCCAAACGGTAATTAGTCAATTGAAGAGTTGTACCTAGGCACATACGTACATATGCATGTATCCACATATTTCTGGGTCGATTTTCCGTTCGAGCTGGTGTGTAGGTGCATTTGAAAAGTAAGCTCTCGATAGGGCCACCCCAGGATGGAATAGAGGAACTTGCCAGGATTTTAATTAACTCGGCAGTTAATATCCTATATCCTGGGAAATTTGATATATTAGTGTAGGGAATTGTAGCCGGTTGCTGCCCTAGATTGCACAGTGGTGTAGTGTATTTCCGCAACAGGAAATCATCGTCAGTAGATGAATTTAATGGGAATAGCAGTTTGTTGGTGGAGTATTGGTAGTTCCCATGGGAGGTTTTTTTGCGTTCTTGTATTGAAAATAGTTTTGAATTTTTGGACGGGGTAAATATTTTCTTTCTTTCGAAATTGCGCATGAGAAATTGAATTTATTCAAGACTAACGATACAGAGACTTTGAAGTTCGACAATACGAATATCATTATTTGATGCAAAATTCACTTCAAATATAAGTATGCACATATTGATGTACATATCTACAATAATTAAGAAAATTCTCCCCTTGGGATATGTATCAAGAAAAGGAGATGGATGTAGGTCCAAAAGTTATTAAGACGCTCCATTTGGCATCGAAAAATCATTTGATAACGTGACAGTAGAGCAAAATTACTCGTAGCTCAAGAGAACAGAAGTATTGGGCGTCTTGAGTACGATAGGCTGGTTAACCACTCACCGGTAGCGTACGCTTTAGCAAAAAAATCGTTTTTCATGTCTCAATTTTTAGACGGAATTACCGAAAATGTCATTTTCGAAACGGATGCCCAGTTTTGTATTGGGTCTCATCAATTGTTGACGATTTTTGGCAGTAGCAGGGCAAAGATTGGTTTCTGGAATATTATTTCTTCTATGGACAGTATGGGGATCGCAAACGCAATAATCGTGTTTGGCATGTGTGTTTCCAATGAAAGTTTCTGCACGTTTCGCTATTTAAATGCGGTTAAGTTTTATCGCGCTAGATCAAAAGATTTGGTCCTTTGAAGACAGCGTAACAGATTTCTATATTATGGATGTCGCCATTTAGTCGAATTTTGTGCTCTTTCGCAAAGTATTATTTTGTTTTCTCCTCAACTGTCTGAATTCCAAGGTCTCTGTCATTTCGTATTTACCAGGATGCATCAATAATTTCTATTAGTACGAGGGTAGTCCCAGAAATAAACGACCTGACAAAGCAAACACAACAAAATTGGCGAACGAAAAATATCTTTACTTCTCTATGTAGTCTCCTTTTAATTCAACATACTTCTCCCAGCAATGTTCGATAGCTTCGATAGCCTGTTTTCAGTGAGAATCGTCGAGCTCCTTAAAATAGCAATCAACCGCAGACTTCACCTCTTTACTGTTGGCAAATCTTTTACCACTAAGCCATTTTTTCAAATTCGCAAATAGAAAATAATCCGAGGGGGCTAAATCATTCATTCACTCATTTTCATTCATCATATCATTTATATATTTATTCACTTTACAATTGACAAAATTAGATACAAATATAGAATGCAAGATCTTAATCAAAACAAATTCAGAATTAATAAAAGAAACAAGCAGTTACTTTATAGAATACAAATAAAGAGAGATTAAAAAGTAAATAATTTATCAATTGAAAAATGAAAAGATACATTCTGTAGTTAACTAAAACTAGTGTCCAATATATCAATTATAAGACTATAATTAAAAAATACAAAACATAATAAATTGGTGTGAAGAGAGGAACAAAACAAATGTTAAGATTCATCGATTATTAAAAAATTTCATTTAATCATTCAACAAAATCAGACCATGCGACTAATTAAATGGTTTATTTCATGTAGGTCGAAGTGAAATAGCCATTCCTTAACTTTCCTATTTCGAACGATAAGATTTCTGCTTTTCCCAATTTCAAGCGGCATCTTGGAGCAACAGAGGAGTAAAAGTTCAAAAAGGTAATATGTGTTGAAAGATGGAATGAAAGCAAGATGGTTATTGCTACTACGCAGACTGATGGGTTGAATTTCTGTCAATGGAGTAACCACTCCTAACGAAAAAGTCCTTAACACTTTGTAAAAGTAAAGATGCTTGAGTGGTAGCATTTTAGAGTTTACATAAAGCAAATAACTACTTTCTCGGCGATTCTTTCTCCAGACTATTCTAACTATATGTTTTTGCACAATGAGTAACGTATGGACCTTATTTTTATGAGTTCCTCCCCAGCAGATTAAGCCGTACTGCAACTTTGATTGTACTAGTCCATAGTATATTGTTTCCATCAGTTTTTTAGAACAAAATTGCCTCAAATGGTACATTAACTTCGCAGTTTTTAACAAGTACGATCTTACACTGGCAGTATGATTACTCCAATTCAGTTTGCTATCAAATTCCAGACCCAGATATTTAAAAACTGTAGTTCTTTCTATATAAAAACACTGAGGTGAACAAGTTAAATCCCGATTAAATAAGGTAGAAGATGATGTCGTTTTGCATGTAACAGGGCTAAATAATAAATGCTTACAACTTGCACTATGAAAAATCATAGGTGGGTAATCGACAATGTTAGAAGACAACTTGAAGAACATTATTTTAGTTTTATCACTGATTATCAATTTATGTAAACAAAACCAATGTCTCAGCTGCTCCAAGTCATAGCTAATGTTAGCAATTAAATCTAATGCAGAGCTATTAGAATAAGAACAAGCTATATCATCAGCAAATCCTATTTGTTTACCTTTGATATCGAGGTTAAAAATTGAATTGATATATATCAAGAAAAGCATTCGACAAAGTACTGAGCCTTGTGGAACACCAATTTTAATATCTAACGATAGGCTAAAACTATCATTAATCTTTACAACTTGTTTGCGGTTGTTTAAATAGGAAAGAAACCATTTAAGCATAAAATCTCTTATTTACACTTTTTCTAATTTTTGTGTTAATATCATATGGTCGACAGTATCAAACGCCTTAGTAATGTCAATAAAAATAGCAGCCGTATATTTTTTATTGTTCAGGTTTTCGTAGTTAAAGCAGCAGAACTCTAAGAGGGCATCCTCTGTTGACTTCCCAGCTCTAAACCCGAACTGATTATTACTAAAAAAAGAAGATGAATTTAGGAAAGTCATTATTCTATTTTTCACTGCTTTCTTAAAGATTTTAGAAAACACTGGAAGAAGAGAGATTGGCTTATAGCTATTTAGATTTTTACTATCACCTTTCTTTAAAACAAGTATTACTTCTGCAGTTTTTAAGGCATCAGGAAAAATAGCACTGTAGATACTTTTATTAAAAATATCCGTTAAGACATCAGCAATATTTAGTGAGACCTTCTTAATAAAATTGTTAGACCAACTCTCTCTCGTGGACGAATTAGAATTTTTTAGAGAGTTGATAATCCTAAATAATTCTGAAGAAGAAATCGGGTCATAAGAAAAACTATTGGCTTGACTCCATTCATTGCTAAAGCAATCTTCTACATAATGATTCGACGATTCAGAGAAACCGGCACTAGAAAGAGTCTTGTAAGCCATACTTGTAAAATATTTGTTAAAAAACATTAGATATTTCACTAGGATTAACTATATTATGTCCCTGATAAGATACACAATTGAGTTCATTTAAAGTGAGTAGTTTTTTATTTATAAGTTCGTTAATAATTGTCCATTCTTTCCTTAAATTGCCTCTAGCTAGATGTAGTTTATTGGTGTAATAATTGTCTTTGTTCACAATAACTTCCTTCCACACTTTATTATAGAGAAGTCTAAGACTGATATTATTCGGTTTCTTTTTGCATTTAATATATAATTTATTCTTCTTTGCAATCTTCTTGTAGACATCCATGGCTTTATTTTTGTAACTTTACATTGTCTTTGGGTTTCAGTAAGACATTTACTAACATGAGCTTTTAAGATATTAGCAAAGATGTTAAAAGCATTAGAGGGATTACTTTCAAAGTACACATCGGTCCAACTTTCGTGAAGTAGAAGATGGTTAAGACGCTCGTAGTTCAAGTCTTTAACTTTCTCAAACCGTACCGACATATCAATTTGTTTCATATTGGCGCACAGAAAAACTACAATGATCGGTGATCTTAAAATCTAAAATGGAGCTGGTGATAGTGAGTTTAGAGCTTAGATCAAGTCTATCAAAAATATAATCAATACAGGTTTGTGTTGAAGGAGTTAATCTAGTAGGTTCTCTAAAACACGATTCCAAACCATTTGCCGCTAAGATAGATAAATAATTTAAAACAGTAGCAGAATCAGATAAAATATCTAAATTTATATCACCAAGGATAAATAGATTCTTTGACTTTTCGTCAAACAACAGAGTAGTCAATTTTTCAACAAAACCATTTTTACTTTTTTCATGTAGCCTGTAGAAGCACATAAAAATAAACTTTCTAGATTCAATTTTGCAAGAAATTTTAACCATATCAGCACTTTTCAAGTTATTGCAGCAACACTCATACTCCAACTTATCACTTATAAAGACAGCCACACCACCTGCAGCATAAGAACTATTACATGTAGGATGAAATTTATAACCAGGTACTCTAAAAAGATTAGCTTCAGTATCAAAAATTCATATTTCCAATAGAAAAATTAAACCAGGCTTATTCACAAACGATTCTAAATGAGTCAGAAACAAATCAAAATTTGTACGCATACTTCTAATATTTTGATGAATGATAAAAAATGTTTTTTTTGGAATTACTGAATGATAAAAACTTCTGAAAATCTCTTTATCAAAACTACAAAATTCATTACATTCTTTGAAATAACTATCGAGATTTTGAATACAATTTAAATTAATAAAAGGCATTATTAGTTAAAAAAAGAATAAAAAGAAACTAAATTAAATCGACCAAGTTTTTAATATCTTCAAAAGAACTTAATTTAAAAGATTTATCACCTTCTTGCTTTTTTCAAATAAATCACTCCCCTATTTACCCACAAGAACGAAAAATTATTTTCATTTTTAAATGTTTTAGCTCCATTATATACTGCTCTATTATAATTAGTTCAACTCTCTTTAATATATTGGGTGTATAAATAAATTCGTTCGGTTTTTTTTTTCAAAATTTGAATGTTTATTTAAGAAAACATGTACAATAGTATTATTCAAAGTATTGCCCATCTGAAGCTATGACTTTTTCCCATCTTTCTGGCAATTTGTGGATCCCATCCCAAAAGAACTGCGCCGGCTTGGCAGCCAAGAATGAATCAAGTCAATTTTTGATATTCTGCTCTGATGTGAACTGTATTTCAATGAGGGCGTTCTGCATCGACCGGAACAAATAGTAGTCAGAAGGGGCTAGGTCTGGGCTATAAGGCGGGTGGGGTAAGACTTCCCATCCACTGTTTTCCAAATAGTTCATAACCGGAACAGCAACGTGGGGCCGAGCGTTGTCATGATGGAAAATTATTGCCTCGTGTCTGGTGGCATATTCCGGGCGTTTTTCGGCCACTGCTCTCTTCAAACGGATTAATTGTATTCGGTAGCGTTGCCCATTGATGGTTTCATCCGGTTTTAGCAGCTCATAATACAGCACACCCATCTGATCCCACCAAATACAGAGCATTACCTTCGCGCCATGGATATTCAGCTTTGCCGTTGATTTGGCTGGTTGGCCGGGTTTCACATATGATTTTTTGCGCTTGGGGTTGTCCTAATGGATCCATTTTTCATCACCAGTAACGATCCGATACAAAAATGACTTCCTTTTGTGGGGTTCCAGCAGCATTTCGGACATGCAAAACCGCAACCGCCTTTCGACGTCTCTCGGCTTGAGTTCATGTGGAACCCAATTTCCTTGCTTTTGAATATATCCAGCTGCTTTTAAACGTTTTGAAATGGCTGCTTGAGTGACACCGAAAGATTTTGCGAGCTCTTCTTGTGTTTGGCAACAATCTTCATAGAGTAATGCTTCCAGTTCTTCATCTTCAAACTTTTTTGGCTGCCCAGGACGTTCATCGTCTTCCAAACCAAAATCACCACTTTTAAATCGTGCAAGCCACTTTTGGCGCATTCGCTCAGCTAGCGCATGTTCACCATGAACTTCCACCAAAATACTATGACTTTCGGCAGCAGTTTTCTTCATGAAGAAGATCTCCCCGCAAAAACACTTTTTCAGGCACAAAGTTCGACATATTTGAGTGAAAAAAAATTATTGTTGTTTACGCTTGAAATGAATGATATACACTGAAATGATGTACAATGACAGTAGCTTTCCAACGCATGTTCCAATGAAATAATAAAAATAGAATAATACAAGTTACGCCATCGCACGAATTAAGTTATAGACCCAATAAATTGGACTATTATCAGATTTAAACCCTAAAATCTTACGGATAGGGTACATGAAGGAGCGATTTGAGCTTTAATTCTTGATTTTGACCACCACGATGACGGATGAGTGAACTGGTGCATTGTCTCGATGAAACAAAAACTTGTTCTCCGCCAAATGCAGCCGTTTCTTCTTGATTTCATCTTTCAAACGTTGCAATAAGTTCGCATAATACTCGCCATTGATTGTTTTCCTTTTCTCAAGATAATGAATGAAAATTATCCCACCTGCATCCCCAAAAACTGGCACCTTGCCCGCAGATGGAACTGTCTTCGCCTTCTTTGGAGCCGATTCTCCCCTTTAAATCCATTGTTTTGACTGTTCCCACGTCTCGGGTGTGAAGTGATGGACCCATGTTTCATCCATGATTACGAATCGATGCAAAAACTCGTCTTTATTGCAGCAAAACACTCGATTGAAACATCCTCACGACGGTGTTTTTGTCCCATGTGAGTAATCGCGGCACCCATCTTGCGCATAGGTTTCTCATTTCCAATTTTTCGGTCAACATGCGATGTATAGCACTTTTTGAAATGCCCTCTATATCTGCTAGTTCACACACTTTCAATTGACGGTTATCCAAGACCATTTTGTGGATTTTTCCCAATATTTCTGGTGGTCTTGGCAAGTCAGACGTAAATAATTTATCAATTGAAAAATGAAAAGATACATTCTGTAGTTAACTAAAACTAGTGTCCAATATATCAATTATAAGACTATAATTAAAAAATACAAAACATAATAAATTGGTGTGAAGAGATTAACAAAACAATTGTTAAGATTCATCGATTCGCCGAAAGAAACCAGAATTGTGGGGAGAAAACTCGTGGATTTTGCATCATGATAACGCACCGTCGCCATCATTATTCATAATTTTTTGAGGAACATTTTTGTCCGAATTTACCTGATTTGGCTCCCTGTGATTCTTTCTGTTCAATCGAGTTAAAAAACCAGTACGGTGAACGCGTTTCAGCAGCCGAGAGGAAGTAATGGAAAAATCGCAGGAAGCACTGATGGACATACGGAAAACCGAATATCAAAATGTTTCAAGGACTGGATCAAGCGCTGGAATAAGTATGTTGCAGTCGATGGGTATTACTCTGAAAGAGAAAATATAGATTTAGATGAATAAACTTGTATTTCCAATTTTCTGAAAGCATTCCGGAAACTTTTTGATCAAGGTAGTATACGTTCATTATTCTAAGCGTTTTGTGGTTTAACTGTCGTTTTCCTGTCCGTCACCTACTGCTAGCATACATGTACGTAGCAGTGTCATCAGAATCCGTAGCTTAAATGGTCCCAATTACTTGCCGTATATTGCAGATATTATGGCGTGTTTATCCGTCTCAATCACGGTGTCACTGTTTGTCTCGCTCAAACGTGGTAATCATTTTAACTAATTAAAAAGAATTAACTATGAATCGGGTTTCTTTAACAAAATATTATTTTTGTCCTCAATTAAGCATACCATTTTGGAATCCATACTAAATATGCCATCTTTTAAAGTTACTTGCCAAAATGGCACAGTACATTTTTTTGTCAGTAAAGACAGTTCAAGTTGGATGATTAATGATTTTCAGATACATACGATCCTGCCTCAAATGTGTTCTCAGTAATTCTCGAGAGACTAGAAGAACAGACTAAAATAAATAAGATAATAGTCGAACGGCTTCTTAAGTTCGAAGCCAATTTCTGCAACTAATTATGGCAAAGAAGCTCAATATACTTGCGTGGAATGCCAACTGGCTACCGAAAAGGCTTGATGAACTATATATTTTCATGCAGGAAAAAGTAATTGACGTATGTTTAATTTCTGAAACTCACCTGGCGACAGAATCGCGCGGGGAACTAAAAGGTTACCGCGACTACCACGCTCATCATCCATCGGGAAACGCAAGAGGCGGGTCATCCCTAATCATAAGAGACTGCATTGAACATACTCTGGAAGCAATAATTGAATTTGACAAATTTCAAATGACCATGGTGCGCACGGTGCGTAAAGACCACCCAGATTAACTAACAACAAAACTCACTGGGAAGATTTTCGAATAGACGTTGTAGACAATACTGAGTTGAAAGTAGCACTTAGAATGCCGTATCAACTTGAAAAGGAAGTTGAACGTTTTGTTGAAGTCATACAGCAAGCGGCCTAGAAAAACACTCCCCGCGAATTGAACAAAGTTCCCAAAGTCGGCATAAGATACCCACCGGAAATCAGAGAAATGATAAGGAAGAAACGAAGAGCACGGAAAAAGCGGCATGAAACCCGGGCACCACAAGATAAAACGTCCTTCAATAGGCTCTGCAACTTGTTGAAAAAATCGATCAAGGACTTCAATAATCAAGGTATTAATAAATACCTTGAAAGACTCACAGCGACAAAGGATGCCAACTACTCCATATGGAGAGACGTTAAAAGTGTTCGAAAAAGCTAATGTTTTCGCCGACCATCTTGCAGAAACGTTTAACATTCGACGAGGAAGTGCTTCCAGAGAATGTCAATACGCTAGACGTGACGACAAACTTTCCAGTAGAAAAGGCTACACTTAGTGAACTTAGATAAGTTATAGACACGCTTAAGCCCTATAAAGCCCCGGGATATGACTTAATAACGGGAGAGATACTTAAAGCGTTGCCGAAAAAGGTTTGCTTAAGCTGTTCTATCTTATAAATGCCAGCATTAGATTAGAGCATGTACCGCACCAGTGGAAAGTAGCCGAATTTATTATGGTTCCGAAACCCGGTACACCGCTAAATGAAATCAAGTCATATAGACCAATATCGCTTCTCCCGATTACATCGAAGGTCTTCGAGCGAATCCTTCTTAATCGTCTTAAACAAATTCCCTTTTGCCTGATCATCAATTTGGCTTTAGAAGCCAAAACTCTACAGTTGACCAAGTGCATCGAATAACCGGTGTAATTGAACGAGCAATCGAGTGTAAGTTAGTCTGTTCAAGCGCATTCCTTAACGTTTCGCAAGCCTTTGATAAGGTATGCCACGAATGCCTAAAATATAAACTTCGACAAGCTCTACCCCAGCAATTGTCTTGTATTTTAGGTTCATACCTGGAAGAGCGACTCTTCCGTGTGAGACACGGAAACGATTATTCTACTTTTAAGACAATAAAGGCGGGGGTGCCGCAAGGAAGTGTACTTGGCCCTCTGCTATATTTGCTTTTTACCCGCGATATACCGCAAACGGACGACACTGTCCTAGCCACATTTGCTGATGACACTGCCATTTTGGCAACGGCTAAAACAGTCGAAGAAGCAACTGCAAAGTTGCAACGTGCCCTTACACTGATTAACCATTGGACAAAGACTTGGCGAATCGCGCTTAATGAAAACAAGTCTGTCCACGTGAACTTCACTCTCAAGAAAATTGAGAATCCACCGGTGTTTATCAACGCAGTACGAATTCCTTACGCGAACGAGGCCAAATATCTCGGTATGACACTCGACGGTAAACTAAAATGGAGAGCACACGAAAAAAAAACGTGAAGAGCTTGAAATCAAATATAGAGATATTTACTGGCTTATTGGAAAGTATTCCAAGCTTAACTTAGAGAACAAACTGCTGTTATACAAGCAAGTGCTAAAACCGATCTGGACATATGGTGTACAACTTTGGGGTTGTACTAAAAATAGTAACATTAATGTATTACAGACATTCCAAAACAAAGTTCTTCGAGGTATTGTTAATGCGCCGTGGTACATTAGAAACGATGATATCCACAGAGACATAGGAGTCGAAAACGTTCAGAACGAAATTAAAATGTTTGCGCTAAAACACCAAAATTTGTAGTCGATTTTTGTCAAAACAGATCCTCGACGAGACAAATTTATTGCGCCGTCTGAAAAGGACCAAGCCTCTCGATCTAGCTCGGTGATTAGCAGCGCGTAATTTTTCTAAAGTACACAATAATTTTCAATGGAAAATCGCCTGCAGGATATCTTATAAAAACAAAATAAAATGCGATAGAAGAACTGCTTGTTGAGTGTGAACTCAGTCGGTGGTGTGGTTTGCATTAGGGAGGTGTTTTTTAGTGAGTAGGAAGCTCACACTACTATAGGCTCCAGGCCTATAGTGTCTATGAAGATTTCTCTTTTTTCCCACGAAAAAAAAAAAGATACATGGATGGACAAAAAAGCAATATTTTAGTTAAAACCGAATTAGTTATTAAAAGCAAAGATTTGCGGTCACAGTACTTGAAAGATCGTCACAGGGTGTCGGATTTCTCGATTTTTTTTGAATGTCAATAATTTTAAAAGTACATGACTTAGATTTTTTTTATAATTTTGTGATAACCAACACCACTTGACCTAACATTCGTTTCCGGCTTAACGTTAATTTTTGGGACACCCTGTATAAATAAAGATCCTTCATATTAATTTGCAGCTATATTTTTTTTCGAGTAATTGTTTTATTGCTTCCGAGAAACATTTATTGCTCGAATTAACTACATATATTCTTAGTTTCGGCGCAAATTAATGTGATTTGTTTATTTTCCTCTTCGGCATATAGTTGAAATTCATATTCCGTTAGTTATTTTTTGCTCTTTTAATAATTCAGCATGTAGCCCCTGAGACATCTTCCTGACTGCGTTTATAAAAATTGAACTCTTATTTGTCCTCTTTTGAGTTCCTGCTCTATTGTTTGGAGATGGTTGATCCGTTTGTACTTCTTCTACTACAGCACTAGCAGTTTCTTGGGCGATTCCTGTAACAAAAAAACAAATTTAATGAGTTTTTGTATAAGGACTAGTTTCAGTTTGTTATTGATTTTAGCTCGGCGCGGTTTAAAATATTTATAAAATATGAGTCAAGAGGAACGCCATAAAAAGATCATCGACAAATGGCTCGAAAATACTTCGCGTCCAAACCATTTCATTGCAAAAAATTTAAACATAGCACACAGTACAGTGGATTCTGTTATTAAACGATATTTGGAGACGTTGACAGTTAAGCGAAAACAAAAAAGTGGAGCTAAAAGTGGAGCACATGATGCAAATTTGGACAGGAAAATCGTGGGTACCATCGTAAAAAACTGGACTATGTCATCCAGAGATGTTGCTCGGAAATCTAATACCAACCAAACAATGGTACAAAGATCTAAAAAACGTAACGGTCTAAAAACACGAAAAAAACAAAAAAAATATCAAAAGTTACTGAAAAGCAAAAAAAAAGTCATAAAAACACGAGCCCGAAAGCTATACGAGTTGATCGGCAACAAGAAAGCGTGCTTGGTTTTGGATGACGAAACTTATGTCAAATCCGGCTTTTCTACTATTCCAGGTGCGCAGTTTTACAACTCGTTTGAAGTTGAGATTCTTCCGCAATCAACAACATCGATTGGGATGGAAAAATTCGAGTCAAAATATCTCGTTTGGCAGGCCATTTGCCAATGTGGACACAGAAGCTCATCGTTTATTACAACGGGAACAATTAACGGAGAAGTGTATATTAACGAGTGCCTAAAAAAACGGTTGATTCCTGTCTTAAACAAACACGAGGGTTAAACATTATTTTGGCCAGATTTAGCTTCAGTTCACTATGCTCATGCGACGTTGAGCTTTCTTGTTGCTAAAAATGTCGACTTTGTCCCAAAAGACATGAATCCACCCAATGTTCCACAGTGCCGTCCCATTGAAAGGTATTGGGCTTTGGTCAAAGCTACATTGATGAAAAGTGAGCAGTGTGCAAAGGACGTAAAAAATTTTAGTGCTAAATAGAAAAGAGAGTCCAAAAAGCTCACGGATGTAACTGTCACCAATCTTATGAAGGACATTCGAAAGAAGTTGAGGAAAGAATGGGAACCCAAATAATTTGTTTTATTTTTTGTAATTGTGAATGAATTTAATAAAAACAGAGTTTTAAAGCAAATAAAAAAAATGTACATGAATTATGAAAAAATTGTTTTTTTTACTTTGAAGTTTCCAAATTTTATTCGTTTCAGTCCTTAGGTATACTTTACCTGGTTCTAGGGCGCCGTCAGAATTAATTGCTCGCAGGTTGTTGTGCCTTCACTATTTCGCCACCCGAGTATGTTCCGCAAATAAATAAGATATTTCGGAGAAATAATCAAAACGACCTTCCATATCTCAAAATCGCCCGAACGACGAACAACGAACAAATACTTGTAGCAGCAGGCATTGATCCAAATGAGGCAGTTGATGATGACAACTTCTTTGTGGTCGAGGATCCGCAGGAGAAGGTAGAGGCTATAGGAGCGACTTTCCAGGAAGTGTACAAGGCGAATGACATCATTGGCTTGAACCACGACCTGGAAAGTCGAGTCCTTGTGCACAATACCTGCCTTCGAAATGAAATTGTGAATTGGCGATTCGAGAGTTCGGGTTTCACCCAGTTCAGTGACGAGAATATGGCAAATAATGTCATCACCAACGAAAGGGCATTACCACCGTTCATTTCCAAGGAAGAGCTCCAAACGATCTTCGAATCACTTAGAAGTAAAAAATCAGTGGGAACCGATGAAATACGGAACATTGTGCTTCGACATCTCACACTAGAAGCGGTGGACATTTATACCACCCTGTTTAATAATGCAATGAATAATGCACATTATCCAGCGCATTGGAAAACTGCGGTGGTACATCCCATTCCCAAAAGAAATAAAGATACTTCCAATCCGGCGAATCTCCGCTCGATAAGTCTTCTTCCAAACATCAGTAAAGTTTTCGAGAGGGTGATCAATAGAATCCTGACTAAGTGGGTTGAGGACAAACATATAGTTCCGGATAATCAATTCGGTTTCAAGGCGGGGCATGATATCATTCATGCTGCGTCTAAACTGGTTTCTGATATCCAATGGAACAAAGGCAAAAAACAGTGCACTGGTGCCTGCCTGATTGACTTGGAAAAGGCCTTCGACACCATATGGTGTCAGGCTGGACAGGTTGGGCATTAGTAAACCACTGCTGTATATTTTTTTGATATACTCTCCAGTAGACAGTTCATCGTGAAGAATGGCGATGTGACTTCCGCTGGAACATTTAACATTAAAAACGGTCTGCAACAAGGTGCGGTAAATTCGCCGATCCTATTCAACATTTACACAAGTGATCTGATGGGCTCACTTCACCATGCCATAGCGTACGCAGACGACTTAATTGCGTACAGAACAGGTCCAAAGATTGAGGTCATTAATACACTTTTGCAACCTGACTTCGACAAAATTAAACAATATTGCGATGACTGGAAGTTGAAAATCAACTTTCAGAAGTCGGTAACCATTCTGTTTAGGACGCCTTTGTCTGGGGCCTCTAGGGATACCAGAAAGAATTGGTGAAAGTTCTCTATCGTCGGACAACATGGACAGCCACTTGCTTGTCGAAATGTAGTCAGATACCTTGGGATCTGGCTAGATCAATATCTGTATTTTAACAAACATATAGATGTTGCTCTGGCGAGAGCCAAAGGTGCTTTTGCCCTTACAAGGAGACTGTTTTATAACAGCCAACTCGATGCGAGGGTGAAGGTGATCTGCTACATGGCCCTTATCCGGCCTATGCTTGTGTTTGGATGTCCCGTGTGGTTCAACGTGAGAGCAAATTTATTGGAAAAGATTCGGGTGTTTGAGAGGGCTTGCCTTAGGGCTTGTCTTCGGTTATACAGAACACCAGAGTCTGAGTACATAAAATTCTATCGCAATGAGGTCTTGTACAATAGGGCGAACCTAATAAGAGTGGACAATTTTGTTATTAAGTTGACTCGAAGGCACATTGCAAGAGCAATGACATCGTCGAACAACCTGATCACGAGAGAGTTCGCTTTGACGGCTATGTTCCTCCAGAAGCGTTCCTCTACGTAGATAGCAAAGGTCTGATCCAGGACAGATTGGCTGTGTCGCTAATCTTCCACGTTGCTCGAACAGCTGCGGACAGGCGACTCAACTACGACAGAGACGTCGCACATGGCAGTGCGGAGCGTCTTCGGTTCAGTAGGGCGGTAGGGAGTCGCGGCATGAGGGGTGTTGCTCGGCAGCACCAACAATTTTGGTGGCTTGCTGAAGAAGAGGATGCGTCGTCGTCGAATTCCTTCAGCAATAGATAGCTTCTTGCGAAGCAAAGTGGGTCAGCCTAAATTTTTTTGTTTTAGCGTTGGCCGACTTACATAGTTTTAGGTAGAGTTAAGTTAGATTTTAAGAGAAAAAAAATATATATATATATGTATATATGTATGTACATGTATTTATATATTACGTATATATACACTTGCGGTCATAAAAACCGCACCACCTAATGAGTTCTCAAAAATTGCCTAATTACATCAGATTGTAAGGGTTTTTCCCATACTAATGAAGGGTATTCCCCATAGCGGAGTTCGGCCTCGTATTCAGTGCAAAAAAAATTAGTTTGAATTGAGTTGTGACGGTGGCAAGTAAAAAAAAGTGAAATGTCTGGTAAATATCATCAACTGACTCGGGACGAAAAAGCTCAAATATTGACTTTAGTCGAAGAAGGGCTTGGCTATCGTAAGATTGTGGTTAAAATAGGATGCTGTGATTCAACTATCGTACGACTGATGAAGAAAAAAGAAAATTTGGATCAACTGGAAAGGAAAAAAGGCTCGGAACGAAAACGTAAAACAACCCAGAAGACGGACAATGTATTACAACGAATTAGCATGAAAGATCGCTTTAAAAGTGCTGTCCGTATAAGAGCAGAGCTGAGTGAATTTCATCAAGTTGATCTAACCGCCGAAACCATACGCCGACGGCTACGGGAGATAGGTTTATATGGAAGACGACCAGCGAAAAAACCTCTCCTAACCACAAAAATGAAAAAAGCTCGCTTGACGTGGGCAAAAAAGTACGAAGATTGGACGCAGGATGATTGGCGATATGTGATATGGTCCGATGAAAGTAAATGTAATTTGTTGTGTGCCGACAATTTGCCATACGTACGACGGTCAGTAGGTGAGAGGTTCAAGGACGAGTGCATAGTCAAAACAGTGAAGTTTCCTCAAAGCCAGATGGTTTGGGGATGTTTTTCTTTTTACATTTTTGGCCCTTTGCACTTTGTTAATGGAACTATGAACGCTCAAAAGTATGGAGAAGTAGTAAGGGAGTTTTTGGTACCAGCAATTGAACAGCATCATTCGTATACTGACAAGTGCATTTTTCAAGATGATTCTGCACCTTGCCACAGCGTCAAATCCATCAGTAAAGTGTTATAAATCAACTTCTAGATGTCTACTTTATAAATAATAAACAGACAAGTAACTAGAGTCTTTCAATAATTTTCAACTCAAGGCAACGTTTGATGACCTCGGAATTACCAGACGAGACTGGCCGATTTAAATCCAATCGAACACATCGAACACTTGTGGCATGTAATGAAACGTAACGTGGCTGAACATAAACCAGAGAGTAGAAAAAGCTAAATGAAGCTCTGGAACATGTATGGAATACTGAAATTTCAAGGGATATTACTGAACTTCTAGTAAACTCGATGCCTTCTAGAATAAAAGCGGTTATAAACGCCAAAGGAGAATCAACTCGGTATTGATAATTTTTTGGCAAAAACGGAATATCTAAACATCTTATATACACATACATAAAAAATGTATCGTTTGATTTTGTTAACCAATGACTGTATTAAAATATTTAAAAAAAATAAGAAAATTAACTGGTTTTTCTTTCTTTGTTGATATCTTTTTTCAAACATCCAATAAACAGATGGAAATCAGATAGAAATACTTATAAACTACTGCGGAGTACTCAAAAAAAATTTCATTTCATTATAAAAATTATTATCGTAGTTATTAACAATTTTTCAATCATTTTGATATGGTGCGGTTTTTATGTATAAGTGTATATAATGTATATATATTATATATGTATATATTATGTATTAGATGTAAGTAGGTTAAATAAATTAAGATTTATTCTTAGATAGTTTGTAAGTTTTAGTTTTAAGTTTTATAATAAGTTAAAAAAAAAATAAGTCATTTTACTAAGTTTTTCTTAAAAAATGTTTTCTGAGTTTTAATTATAATGAATAGCCATAGTATAAACATGTAATGTAAGATACATCGAAAGACATAATTTAAGTGTTAGGTTTAACTTAGAGTGCCCGCATGGGGCCAGTAAGTTAGAATAAGATAATTTTAAGTTAATTAAGCTAAC
The DNA here is from genome assembly GCA_963966105.1 of Volucella zonaria. NCBI lineage: Eukaryota > Metazoa > Arthropoda > Insecta > Diptera > Syrphidae > Volucella > Volucella zonaria. The sequence continues at coordinate 52,705,406 of OZ014532.1, forward strand.
TTTTAAGCATTTTTTTGTCTAGCAAGTAAGAGTAAATTAAGTGAAACAATAAAAATGCATATAAACTGAACTGACTCACTATTTCGCAGATTGATATTTTTGGCGATGGTATACTCTTTTTTCAGATTTTTCCAATTATGTAAAAGATTGCCAGAGATTTTATCTGTAATACCAGGTTTTATGAACTTCTGCTCTATAAACCTATGGATTTCTTTACTCTGGTGCCGTTTTCCGTCAAACCATTTTAAAATATGTTTTTCTTCCATTACCGTTAGTAGTATGATTATGATTCTTCACTTGTCCAATATATTCGCCCGGCCATTTTTTTTATTTATTACACTTTTTATTAACTTTAATTTCTCTTATGTTTTTACTTACGGAGTGTTTGTTTACAATTAAAATTTTAAAGTGCATTCCTGGCAGAATATTAAGTATTCTTGATCATTTATATTTGTAAAAAATTATTTATATTTTGCCATGAAATGATGATTGAAAAAAAAAGTCCTGCCACCTTAAAAACAATACGTTGAAACTTTTCAACAATTCATACACCTAACTCAACTCAACTCGACTAGATTCGTGGAGTTAACCCATGAAAGACCAAGCACCAAAACAATAGAGATAATTGCAAAAAACTTTGGGATTCTGTTTAATAAGTGTTATCCTTGATCAAAAATACAAGCTTAAAAAAAAAATTATATCATGGTTAATTTTTATAAGGGTGTACTCAAGCGAGTACACTGGAAAGATATGTGCACTTTTAAATGTTGTTATGATAATTTTTGAAACATTCTTTTTCAATGCAGAGTGTAGTTTGGCATTTCTCACAAATCCATCTAACTCTGCTGTGACACAATTTGAATCGTAACTGATTTTTAATTTTTTTTTGAGCAATGCTTTTCTTTCGATTCGTAAACAATGCAGCCGTCAAGCATTAACCATTTTTCCCTTTATTTTTGTCCGGTAATTGCTCACAAATTGATCATGAAGATCGACACCGCCCATGCTCTTATTGCATGAAACCAAAGGTTTTGGTTGGGGAATCAATACTTTTTCTTTTGTTGTGGTTGAGCATCTCTTAACTTTTCCTAACGGCTCCAAAGATCGTCATTTGTTGCGACTGTAACAACTGCATTGTCTTTCCATAGGGCAAACAAGATGTTGTTGTTCTTATCAAATTTGTGATATATAGACCCACGTTTTGCTTTCATAACCGTCCCCAAGGATTTGAGTGGACATTTTTTTGTCCCGAACGTTACCTGTTGCACGAAATCTTTTCCTTCTCAATTTCTTCGACCATAGGTCATGGCTTGTGAAATAATTATTAAAAAATACGTTGTGATCACTTGGCGTATTTATTACTTCAAGTAAATCAAGTACTACACGAGATCCAAGTGGTAAATATTTGCTTGTTTGACTTACGTTCTTGGCATCACAATATACATCAAAATTGTAGCAATAACCATCGTCACTGCAGAGCATCCACTCCTTATAACCAAAACGAACTGGTTTTCCACGTATGAATTGTTTTGCAGAATAATGACCAAAGTATTTTATCATGGCTTCGTCTATTGACAGGTTTTCATGAAAAAAAGCCCAATTTTTGATAGTTATGACAAATCATTTTCATCAACGGCCGAACTTTTGACATTTGTTCGGTTTTGCCAATCGTTGAATTGTTTGCCAAATGAATAAAGCGTTTGATTTCTTTGAATCTAACGGCATTCTTGTGTCTTCATCGAGACACCACTACAAAAATCCTTGTGGTAAGGAATGGTATCCGGAAAATAGCAAAATGCCAACAAACTTTCTGATATCGTCTTTTGTAAATATGAATGAGTGGCAGTTTTGGTCGGGAGCATATTTTTTGCTTTGCTCCACAATCAAATTTATAACATCACCGTAAAAAAAGTGTTCAATAATTTGAGCTTCGTCATTCAAAACCAACTGTTCATTTATTTGTTTTAAATTTTCCACGTATTCGAATGTTTTTGTCATCTCCGTGGAATAAAAAACATGTTTTTTTATTAGCAGTTTGGCCAGTGTACTCGAATGAGTACACCACTTTTGTTTTCAACTTACCACGACCACGAAAATATTTTAATGTGAAACCTATTTAGAATCTTGTTTTTATATAAAGAACTTAAAACCCAGAATTGTTTATTCTTTTGTTGGCCAAAAGTCTAAACTTTTATCAATCTTTTTCTTGTAGAAAGACACAAAACAGCGTAAAACAAAAAACACCGATCACAAAATTCAATGCAAATACTTGAAAACAGATGGCAAATTCAAGAAAATTAATCTAAATGACAAAACACATAATTATGTTTGCTTTCAAATTGAAAGAAATAAAATTCAAAGCCTACTTTTTGAAAAATACCAATTTCAAAAATACTGTACTCAACTGAGTACGAGTACAGTGGCAAATAATGGGTTAATCAGCTTTTGACGAAAATTAACTCATCTAAGTGTTTCCATTTCCACTAACTCGGATTGAACTCGGGTTCGACTCTCATGGAACCACACTAAAACTCTGCTTGTGTGACCTTATTTCCCCCACTGATAACAGCACACGTATCTTCCTTGCGATTTCTTCCGCAAATCCTGCAACTTTCTTTGCTTCTACTAATTGCGTTGTTACAATTTCCATTAAGCTGACGATGATTTGGCTGACTCTCACTAACATGACTATTCTTGCGAAAGTTTTGGATAGTCTCTGTTATTTCAATATAGGCTTTTTTTATAATAAACAGCGCCTACCAGCGACATTATGGATGTCTTCATGTACCTCGTTGCGTTGACTGCTCAGCTAATTCTATTGGGTCTACAAGTAAGTTTCCAGCGTTTTTTTCCAAAATTTGAAGGTTTATTATGAAAACATAGTTACAATGCTTTATTCAAAGTATCGTCCATCGGAAGCTGCAACTTTCCCCCATCTTTCTGAAAATTTATGAATTCTGGGCCAAACAAATTTCTCGTCTTTCGAGCCCAAGAACGTATCGAGCCAATTTTTGATTTCCTCTACTGAACTGAAGCGTATTCCCGTAAGAGCGTTCTGCATCGAACGAAACAAGTGGTAGTCAGATGGTGCCAAGTCTGGACTGTAAGGCGGGTGAGGCAGAATTTCCCATCCACTATTTTCCAAATAGTTTTTCACCGAAACCGCAACATGTGGCCGAGCGCTGTCGTGATGAAAAATGACGGACTCATGCCTGGTCTCATATTCTGGCCGTTTTTCTTTTAATGCCCGCTTCAAACGAATTAGTTGGGTTCGATATAATGGTCCTTTGATGGTTTCACCACTCGGATGCAGTTCGTAGTATACGACACCCTTTTGATCCCACCATATGCAGAGCGTCGATTGAGCGATCTCGCCGGGCTTTGTATACGATTTTCTGCGTTTAGGATTATCATAATAAATTCATTTCTCATCACCAGTGACAATACGATGCAAAAATGATTTATTTTTATACCGCTGCAGTAACATTTCGGACATGCAAAACAGTCCTTAGACGTCTCTTGGCTTCAATTCGTACGGCACCCAGTTTCCAACCTTTTGAATGAATCCCAGTGCTTTTAGGCGCAGGGAAACGGCTTGTTGCGTGACGCCAAATGATGCAGCAAGTTCTTCTTGAATCTGACACGGATCCTCATCCAGTAAAGCGTCCAATTCCTCGTCTTCAAAACTTTTCGGCTTTCTGGGGCGATCTTTGTCTTCAACTACAAAATCACCACTTTTGAACCCTTTGAACCACTCACGGCACGTCGATTCACCAATACATTCCGCCCCATAAGTTTCCGAAAGCAAGCGATAGGCCTCAGCCGCACTTTTCTTCATATTAAAGAATAAAAGCAGCGCTTCCCGCAAATGACGTTTATTTGGCTGGAAACTTACCATGATTTTGCTCGATAAAATGTACGACACCGATAGAAATGCTCAAATATAACGCTGCAAAGTTGTTGACAGATACAAAACCTACAAATAAAACACATGGGGTCTGATATTTCTGGCCGGGATCCACTGGTGGCGCCATCTTTGACAAACGCTGGAAACTTACTTGTAGACCCAATATATTAAGTGCTAACTAACAAGTTCCTCGAATGCCTTCACGATTTTCTCATTTCGCAAACCGGTTATTAATTTATCCGGTAAGGCTTCATCCAAGAATGTGGCGAATTTGCACGTTTGCGATAGCATTCTAATTCGCACAATGTAATCACTGGTGCTTTCACCATTATCTTGAAGCGCTTTATGAAAATTAAAACGCTCTGAACGTTTATTTGTTTTTGGACCACAGTGATTACCTAGGACTGTTTAAGTTCATGAAAACATCGCACTGTAACTGTAATTATCTTTTTTTGCTATTTTTTCCCATGAAATTGACGAAATCTTTTTTCGCATACTTTGAAATTACTTCCGGAAATACAATATATTGTCCAAATCCGCTATTGTTTGAAGACATTTTGATTTTTATTGGTTCTTTATTGACTTCAGAGTTCTCCACAGATACAATAGCTTCGATACCCTGTTTATAGTGAGAATCGTCCAGCTCCTTAAAATAGCCATCAACCGCAGATTCCACTTCTTTACTGTTGGCAAATCTTTTACCACTAAGCCATTTTACAAATCCGGAAATAGAAAATAATCCGAGAGGGCTAAATCTGGCGAATAGCGTGCATGAGGAAGCAATTCGAACTTTAACTCATTGATATTGGCCATCGCGATGACGGATGAATCAAAATTCTTTTCTTTGCCAAATGCGGCCATTTTTTCTTGATTTCCTCTTTCAAACGTTGCAATAAGTTCCCATGATACTCCCCTAAAAAAACTGACAACATGACCTTGCCTGCAGATGGAACTGTCTTCACTTTCTTTGGAACCGATTCTCCCCTTTGAGTCCATTTTTTTTTAGTGTTCCTTCATCTCGGGTGTGAAGTTATGAATCGACGCAAAAACTCGGCTTTATTGCTGCGAAACTTTGCCAAACACTGGATTGAAACATCCTCACGGCGGTGTTTTGTTCCATTATGAGTAATCGCGGCACCCATCTTGCGCACAGGTTTCTCATGTCCAATTTTTCCTTCAACATGCGATGTATAGCGCTTTTTGAAATGCCCTCCATATCTGCTAGTTCACGCACTTTTAATCGACGGTCATCCAATACCATTTTGTGGATTTTTTTCAACATTTCTGATGAACTCGCCGCATTTGGTCGACCATACTGACTTATTTCAGTCGAGAACATAGAATAGTGTTTTTGTTTTTACTATTAACAACCAAATGTAGAGCAAGAGTTAACAACTTTCAAAAATCATTCAGTCACGTTTCAATGAAAACTTGTATGTCGATCAAAAAACTCCGACACGTTATTCGAGTTCATGAGTTCATTGTCCGCAATGCTTATAAGATCTGCCATAAAATCGACATGACCTAATAGCTATAAGCCGGTGTCTGCAAAGAGCTCTTGATTAGAACCAGATTGCCACTATAATTCATCTTAGAATTGCCCCCCTCCGTACGAGAACAACACCGTGCTATAAGAACTAGGTGCTATAAGAACACCTGCAGACTAAGGGATTCAAAACGATTTGTTATTAAAAAAAAAAAGGTCGTTCAAACGACGGAAACAATTAGCCGCATTATGCCGTCGGAGCATTGAAATATTTGTAAAAATTTCTCGATACCAAAGCTGAAACAATTTCGCACTGGACCGTATAAATATGAAAGACGTCCAGCACAGTGCACGCAAAGAGAAAAGAAGCAACATCAACGTACGCAAAAGATGCAACACACAACCGTGTACAGAATCTTCAAAGAGCTAATATGTAGGCAGTCGCAGCTTAATCTTGACCGCGAAAAAAGAATTTACGCCAAATAAGGTAGCAATACTTAATGGCCTTGAAGTGAAGCTCTATATTCTGCTTCCACTAGTTTAGAAAGTTTGTAATGGAAAAGGCTTTCCTGATGAATTGAGAAGAGGAATACTTGTCAAGCTCCTAAAGAAAGGTATCTGTTACTTTCTGCAGTTGCTACAATAATCTACTTTGGATGGCATAATCCGTAAAGTCAACTCTGCACTAGGTTTTGTAAAACGGTGGTCCAAAGAATTCACTAACCCATAAGTGACCAGGCCCCTCTATATTACTTTTGTTCGCCCCAACTAGAGTACGCCACTCAAGTGTGGTGCCCATATTATCGTGTTCATATCTCGGGAATCGGAAGCATCCAGCGCCGTTTTCTTCGATTTGCTCTTCGAGATATACCCTCTGACGATCCTTTTATTCTACTATCCTATCGAAACCGTCTCAACCTTATTAACTTTAAAACCCTCGAGGAACGCAGAGATGCAGCCGACTTTCTCGTCATTCATCGACGTTGAATTCGCGTCGCTTCGCAACTCTATTTTCCTCAACCTTAACCCTCGTAATCTACGTACATCTCGTCTTTTCTATCTACCAACCCACCGCACCTCCTATGGCGCGAACGAACCAATCTCCCTTATGCTACGAAAAATCAATTCAAACCATACCATCTTTGACTTCCACCGCAACACTCCCTACCTCAAATCCGTTCTGCTTCACCAGTCCAACCAACCTTAGTTTTAAGTATAAGTTTAAGTTTAATTTTAAGTTATAGCTTGCATTAAGCCGAATAAATCGGAGCCTTCGCCCACATAAGAATTAGTCAGTTAAGGTCGAATTCAGATCCCTGGGCAACAGATCAAGAGCCTTACTGTGACCATAGGCTTCGGGGACGGGAATCCAGATTCTCTGAGTGTGATAGCACTACACGAAATGATGTATTTGATGTGCAAGTTCAGGGGCTAAAAATGGAGCAGCACGTTGAGAGCTTCTGGCTGGCTCGGGCGGGAGTGGGGAGCTACGTCCGCAACACGAATTGTTCGTTGGACTCTGCTAAGTGATCCATAAGTAAGAATGGAATGAACTACGGCAGGGTACATTCAGAAGAACATCTTAAGACTAAATTCGCCACCTTTTGTCAAAGGTCTTGCTGCAGGCGTAGAAAAAAAGAAAACGCGCATGTTTTTCTTGCTCTGCGTTCTATGTTTAGTTTCCCGTTCCGCTTGGGGTCAAGGATGACCCCAAGGTACCTTATACTGGAGGATTGAGTAAATGTTTGGTTGTGGAAGACGTGGAATCTCCAAAGGCAGTATCTTGTACTTGGTGGTAAATAGCATTAGTTCAGCTTTATTCGGATTAACATCAAGTTTTCAACTTGTGGGCTAAGCACTTAACTTAGTCAGAGACCTCTCTGTGAATTCACTAATCACTGAGGAGAACATCCGTGATACTTTAATAACCATGTCATCCGCGTACGCGACTGCTTTTATTCCGATGTTGTCTAACTTCATCAAGATGTTGTTGATGACCAGGAGCCATAGTAGAGGCAAGATACCTCCCCCCTGCGGGATACCTCTGTTTATGGATTTATTTATGAGGCTGTTCTCCAATTTTGACTGAATGATTCTGGTTTTTATCATGGATGTAATCCAGTTGCTGACGAAATATTCTGTGCCAAGCTTGGTGAGAGATTCAGAATGGATTCGGTGCGCACATTATTAAAGCCACCTTCTTTGTCCAGGAAGGTAGCTAACGTACGAGTCTACTAGACTTCTTAATCGCGGCGGTCTCTATGGATTTACCTTAAAGGTAGAGGTGATCTTCTGAAGGAGTGTCAGCTATGCATGTCCAGTATACGTTCTAGAGTTTGGAGTATGAACGATGTAAGGCTAATGGGTCTAAAATCCTTGGCCGACTCAAAACCTCTTCTGCCGATTTTAGGGATAAAAACGATTCGAACTCGCCTCCAGATCGTGAGGATGTGGTTGAGCCGAAAGACGATAAATGCTCGTTAACGAAATGCTCGAACCTTGTCCAAGTTCTCTTGGACTATAATTGCTAAAATCCCGTCAAGGCCTGGTGCCTTGTAAGGGGAGAAACTGTTGATGGCCCAGGAAATCTTTTCCTCGGTTATTAATGAGTTGATTTCATCCCAAATTGCGGGTTGCGTGACCTTCGCTACCTGCATACCAGCGTAGCTATCTTTGCACCCTGGAAAATGAGTGTTCATTAGGAGTGATTCTTCAGTGGAATCTGTCCATGTTTCATCAAGTCGTTTGATGAATGTTGGATTAGAGTGTTCGTTGGACTTGATTTTCTTGATCTTGAATATTGAATCCTTGAGAGCTTCAATGGCAGTACTCTGTCCAAGCCTGTGACTTGCTTGTTGCGTTTTTGTGTATCTTAAGGCAGTCCTTGTAAGGCTGTTCCTATTCATCGTTCTTAGATCGAAGATATCTTCATTCAACCACGGTGGGAGAGTTTTCTTGCTAAAATTTGACAGGACACGAGGTCTTAAAAGCTATTAACATAGCATCGAAACGAACCTAAGTTTGGAGTTTAAGACCTGACTGAATTTCTTCCAGTCAGTTCGTTTAGGGTTTCTAAAAGAGACAGAGGCTTCTACCGGGAGACTCACATTCAAGAGTATTCATCTAAGGTTTGCAAAGAATTTAAGATTGGATACTCTTTAGTTATCTACCCTATATAGTATTCCTCCCGCCCGCAAAAATTGGCCGAGCTTCGAAACACGAAGGTTAGAGTGTTTCCCGCATTATACGCATTAAGATTAATGAGATTAGACGTCTTAAGGATATCAAATAAAGACTTACCACCATAAAATACATAAATGAATTTACATTTGCCAATTGTTGGTTTCTTGCGTCTAAGAAGGCAATTGAGTAACAAGAAACACTAAGAAGTCTTTGTATAAGTTTCTCATCGTGTCAACCCAATTCTATGTCGCAGATGGATGGACGATAGTGAAGACAGATGAAGATTCTCTTGGTCGTTTCGAACTCAACATTCTCGGAGTGATTTTTAATGCTGTTTACTTTGAAGGGCTTTGTTAGTTAGGATATGTTAGTGCACTTTAGAAGTTATACCTGGTTGAAAAGTACGCATCAGTCACATGAGATGGCTTGGTCGTGCAGGCCGGATGGATATCAACTTTACGGTCCGAAAGGTCGGATCTCTAGCTGGGGCGAAAACGCAGCAGATGATTAATTTGCCTCAGTTGACGCTCTAGAAAGCGTCACCACGGAGATTGAAGAGTTTTGAGGCCCAGTTCCGGCCCGATTGTAAGCAAATATCTTTTCCATATTATAAGCGGCTTCATCGAAAATATGCAAACAAAAATATACAGATGAACGCCTTAAGCATTAGGTACTGTAACATATCTGATGGCAAAGTTACGAACAAGTTGGTGGCGTTTTTTTTACGACGCAAAATATCTCAAATTTATTCTTGATATAATAATAACGATAGCAACAGTAGGCAAAAGTAAAAAGAACGTAAACAAATCATAAGAAATATAAAATATGAAAAAAAGCATTTTCGAATATTCAGCCAACGACATCTATTAACAAAACTAATAATATTCGGACCATCTGATCAGGTTATTGACCCGAAGTTCACCTTGCTATAAATAGAAGCAGAGTGCAGTTTTTTTCTTCTTCTCTTCGTTACCAAATAAAGAGAATACAGCCTGTCAAAACAGGTGTTTCTTTGCTTTTCTCCTATTTATGAAGAAACGCTTTAATAGAAGGTAATAGGTAATAGAATGGCTATTAGCATGATATTCGTACTCCATATCTGCTTAATAGACTTTCCTCCATCTGATTCTCATTGAAATATTAATGAGCACTCCTGAAGATGACCAACGATATAGAAATTGGAATATTTTGTAAATTACTTGAAATGCACCCAGCGATCCAGGTTTTCTGGATCCAGCGGCAACAATCAGATGAAAGTTCGCAATACAATGTTGCAAATGTTTAAAGCATCGGAAATTCCGTGATGATCACTATCTGTATTAAGTTTCCAAGACACTCCTATGTTCTAGTCAATGGCATAGCGACTGAACCGGCAGGATAGGAGACAACGCAATTGAAATAACTTCTCAGAAATAAGAAAGCCAAAGCCATTTACCTTCTGCAGATCAGTGAGAATTTAGCTACGAAATTAAACCATTACAGTAAAAGCAAACATGCTAAACATCTAGAGTGATGAAACTGCTATAAGTTATCAGAACAAATTTAAAGTGCATAGTTTGGGTCTTAAACTGGAGGAACTCGCCTTGCTGTAAATGTCAGCCACCTAAAAGTGATAAGCTTTACCTGAAAACAGGTCAATCCACATATGCAACCAAATCTTTGAAGCAAATCAAAATTTTAAAATAATTTCATTTGCCAGAATGAAGTTGCTTGAATCACCCTGTTGAACTGGTATACATCTCCATCATCTCATACATTGCTTCCTTTCATTATTTTTGCAAAAAAAAAAAATAAAGAAACCAAATCAAAGGAACACACGTCAAAATATTTTCCCAACAAAGCGCAGTTCGAATATTTGCACGCAGACAGACCTACACAAATAGTGACATCCGAAAAGGGTCAGAACCTGAATTCCCTCTGAACACCAGCAAAAAAGGTGTGCAATATCTTTTTTACGTGGAATTTCAAGAAATCGGTCATTTTAAGAAAAAAAAAATGAATAAGAGATCAGAATAGTTCCTTTTGCTTGAAGGAATTTTGCAAGGAATTCAGCCATCCATCAGGTCATGCGGTTCAAAATGCGGATAGTGGCAGCGTGTTGATTGATTTTATTGAGTTTCTTAAGGAATTCCCAAAATATCTTCAATATCCTATTACATATCCAAATGTCATAGGCTCATATCCTTTCACTGAATTGAAAAATCATAACAAAAACTCCCCGCTTCATATCAAGCCATTTGGCTTTAGGTACGTATCTGTTGCACGTAGATATATAAAAGCATATATCATATTGACGTTTGCTTTTCACATCGATTTTCATTATCCGTTTTCCGTTGAAGGAAATCCAATTGTTCGATAGCGAATGGCAATAAACAACTTTCAAAACCTCCTTAGAACACAAGGACCAAATATCAAATTACTCGCACTCCTTGATACTCGTACCAATACCATTACCAACATCGCTTAGGAATTCCAAGACCCCCAGGGTTCCATCGTCTATTCTCGATTCTATCATTACATGGACCTGCGAGAATACCTGGCTGGATGGTATGCCAACCTATTCGAGACATCATCGCCGAAGCCAATGCCAATAGATGCTGTCAAAGTTGAGATATTTTTTTCCAGTTGTGTAGTGCGAGTATGTAGATTTGTGATTTGTGTTTTTCAAGCATGATTTCCCATTTTAATTGCTTAATTGAGAGCTCGCTGATTTAAATTTTATGGAACGATCTTGTCGTTGTTACTGCTGTTGTTGTTGTTTTTGTTGTTTTGGTTGGCACATTCATTCACACGGCATCATTGACAGGTAAATTAATCATTTCTAACGCTCAAGTGACATGGCTTCAAGTCTAAGTTTCGAGTCATGAGTGCCGTGTAAGTATGTAGTCTTGTTGGCTGATGTCTTAAATTGACTACAACGAGCCCAGGGTGCGTAGATACTTACATAGATACGAGCAGCCAACCTAGGTTCGAGCTGTCTGTTTTCCTGTGTTTTCTGTACCTATGCACACTCTCTCATTGTCAATTATGTTCTTAGGCGAAGTAATTTAATTGAGCTAGCGATTTTGTTGATTGTGAATTATTTTTCGTCATATTGTAATTATGTTGTTAATTCAGTGTTTATGGCAATAATTGTCACATGTCTGTCGCAGTGATAGAGATATGATTAAGGGTGCTTCAGTGCCCCGAAGAATCAGCTCCAGTTGGACAGGTGTGAGAAGGATATCTACGAGTACGAGTAGATACATTTGGCTTTGTTAAAGACTTATCGATGAATGCTTAGTGAATAGTTTAAAATTAAGATGTCAAGCATCTGAGTGTGTCGTCCGAAATGGGTATTTCTATTATTTACTAACCGTGTATGCCGTTTATGCACTTGGGCTTAATTACATTTCTTGGAAGACGGAGCTGGTGGATGGATTCGTGAATGGTGATTCGTGGAATCCACCATAGCAGATGGTGGAAGAAGCGTGATGCTTGGTCATTTAGGAGAAGGGAAATTTAATTGGGCATGTCATGATGTAAGATTTTGAACGATGGTGAATTTTATTAGCGCTAGATGGCGCTGACGACAAATTAGTTGGGAAATTTAGGTTGGTGCATTCGATGAAATTGGGTTCGTGCCGTTAATTAGCAGTTAATTTAGCATCCTTTTTGAATTGCCAACGTTTTTGTTGTAGAATTATGCATGGTTTAACCCTAATTTACTAGATAAGCCATATCCTGGCGGCTAGAATTCTATAGCTTAAGGATTTGTGTAAATGCTTCTTGTGGTTGAAAAGTTAAGATACGAGCTTAGCAAGACAATCTTTCGCAACAACGAAAGATTACATTGTATGAACTCAAACGTGTCTTCTGTAGTTCCAGTCAAAGCGAACTTTTTGTGTTGAGCCCGTGGATAAATGTACTCTTAGCAGGATTTGAGGTGGTAAATGACCTATACTACTATTGTACTATAAAGTGAACATCACTGCCATTAAAAAGAAAGAATATTATTATACGTAATTAAATACGTGGGCATTAAAATATTTGAGGCGAACAGCGAACCTGTGGTGATAAACCATATTAAAAGCCTTTTACCCAAATAAAGCAATAGGGAATTTTATATGAACTGCTTGACTAAACTACGGAAACAGTGTTCGAATCAAGATCTTAGCATTGCTTTAGGACATTTCAATCCCAGAGTTGAAAAGGATGGTTAGCAAGCATAGATAGGTAGGTAGGTAGGTAAGAGTGGCTGTTGGATATACCAACCGACTTAGGCCTATTGGCCCATTGTGATGCCACGTGGATCTATAATCCTCTTACTGATGGAACCAGTTTGAGCTTCTGACGACAGTAGGACATTGTTTACGTTTATATTTTTCAGATCGTTTAGGTCGTTGTAGAAGAAACCTCCTAAGTGAAGTTTTCTTCTCTGGGAGAGAGCTGGACATGTACAGAGTAGGTGGAGGATTGTCTCCTCCTCCACCTCCTCGTCCATGCAGCTTCTGCAGAAATCATTTGTAAAGGCGCCAAGCCTTCTTGCGTGCTTGCCTATGAGGCAGTGTCCAGTGATGACACCTATGATGGCGCTGAGATGTTCCTTGTTTAGAAGGATGAGACACTTAGAGCGATACAGATCCAGTTTTGGCCAGATTTGTTTGGTCGCTAAACACGTTGGTCCAACAGTCCGCCTAAGGTCTGTTCTTTTTATGGCATCCAGCTTTAATGGGATACCTATGCTACCCTTTTCCGGTAGAAAAGGTAAAGTGGTTCCAATTCCAAGCATAATTTTGGAGACAAATTTAAACCTTTTAGGTTTTCTCAATTTGGTAGATCTTGGAAAGAAACCAAACCAGCGTGTCCAATTCAAAACCCTATTAACGCTTCTTCATCTTTCACTTCTAAAAATGGAGAATATATGTATAAAGATAAAGTGGCAGTAGCAATGTTGTAACTGTCACTACACATCAATCGTGCTTATTTTACCTCAAAGTGGTAGCCATCGGGTACTGGTTGTTGTCCATCCGGACTTGACTTGCTAAATTTATTACACATGCACGAGTATTGAATACGAGACAAAGATAGGGACACTATAAGCTCGACAGCAGACGAATTCCCTACACGGCATAAACGGTGGCGCTGCAGTTCTGCATATCTGTGCTTTTAGGGGTTTTCACAAGAGAACTGGCCATCCAAGTCGAGGGATGTGTCGTCAGGATATCTTCCCTACCATGTAAAAAGCAGTCAGAGACACCAGCATCGGATTGGCATCCGAGGACCCTTTCAGTTAAGATCACACCCCGGAACGTCCACGTACTACGAATTGAGATTATGCACCTGGAGCGTCCATCCCTGGTGCTGCTCAAAAATTTGAGTTGGTCCTCACGCGGTTCAAGACAGATATTACCGCGGTTCAGGATATACGATGGATAGGATTATGAAATGAAAATTGCGACATTTATTACAACTGCCACAAAAGACTGCACATGGTAGAATATCGATGCGTCGTGGGAGATTGGCTACTGTCAATGATAAATAACTTTAAACTGATAAACGATAGCCTGACTGTGATCCGCATCAAGGCGTCATTCTAAAACAGCACGCCAATCTAATATGTGCACACGCCCTTACCGATGAAATTCAAGAATACTCTGTCAAGGATGAATTCTATGACCGCCTGGACGGAGTTTGATGTCAACATTTTACTCGGGGACTTCAATGCCAAAATCGGTAAAGAATACATCTTCGGCGGATTATTCGGAAAGCTCGGCCTCCTAGATACAGTCATAAGTAACACAAGGTTTCAAAGACTACGAATCCACACAGCAACCTGGCGAACCACTTGCTAATAGATACGAGGCACGCATCAGACATTCTGAATGCGCAAACGTTGTTGCAGCCAAATTCAGAGCTAGAAAATCCAACGGAGAATGTTTTCTTTGATAAAGGTCGCTGAACCTCCTCTTGCTCTATGTGCACGGTGAATGGCATGGGAGAGTGCCTTAATGGCGTCTTCTCCTTTTAATGTCCCGCATACTAGCTTAATCTGATTTTTCCATTTGATTCATTTGTACACCTACTCTGTGTTTTTGACTTATATTTAGGATACTTTTTCTAAGCTGAAACGCTGCCTTTTTGCGACTTTGCTTTTTTAAATTCAAGAAAAATAGTGATGCCATAAAAGTTTCTAGAACGCCAGAATAAAGAGCTCGGAAATCCATAGTAGTTGTACGGCTGAGAAAGAATTGCGATATTTCAGTGCAGGCTGAAAAGTGGGCTTGAGGGTGTACAGATGAGCATTTATAGGGAGACGGGTTTTACGATTGATATTGATTTGCTACTGACACAAATTCGATAGAACACTGGTGTAGAAAATAGCGATTGAATAAGGAAAGGCAAGAGACATAGCGTCGGTGTTCAAGGATATCTATTGACTACACATGTATGTTAAGCATCAGTTATGAGTTTTATCGCATGGTTTGAAGCGAGGTCTTAGGATCACCTGTTTAGATATGGGTATTGCTCTCTAATTTTGGGCAGATACATGTCACATTTATTGGCTATATGCCTTACATATGTAGGATCAAGTATCTGGCAACACCACGTAAGCCTTGAATGTTTACGATATTCCAACAATTAAACGAAGAACAGCACCGAAGAAGAGAAAGAAGAAAAGTTAATCTGAGATCTCGCAGAAATTGGTTCGACCTCTTTTACCGCCAACCTTCAACAGATAAAGACGACCGCGATTCGCATTATTTAGATTTCCTGTGTACTATCTACCTTTAACTTTTAAATTATCAATGCAATTGGAATTATTTAATTAATAAGTAATTTATAACGTTTAGGAATGTGTTTTAATCCCTACATATATAAGGGCTGGGTGTTAAAATTATGCTTTAACGCCAACAGCCAGCTTTGTGTTTGCGAAGCATTTGATTCCTCACGGTTGATGATTCCCAATTAGTTATTTTGAATTTTGGTGGGGGCTAACGTCTCCATTTATTTGAATTAATACAAGCTTCAAATTAAAACAAGCTTCAATTTAAAACTAGGATTTAAAAACTAATTTTTTTTTTTTTTTTTTCCCGGCGAGGGCAGGTGAAAATCTTCCATCAGACACTATGAGGATCAGAAGCGCGTGCTCATAGTAGTGTGAGATTCTTACTCACTAAAAACACCTCCCTTCATTGTTGATTTTAATACCGCAACTAAGTAGAACTTATCAAGCAGTTTTTATTTCATAAGTTAGTCACGATTGGTAGGACACTTTCCAATGGAAGACCCTACATATTCCGCTTTCTTAATGCGGTTTCAATTTATCGCGCAAGGTCCAACGGTTTAGTTCGTTGAAGACGGCGTAGTATGTTTCGTTCGTCCAAGACTTCTAGGACTGTATTGTTGATATGGCCGCTTAACCGGACTTTATGTTTTCGTGCGCAGTTCTTGACTTCATCTTCCACGAAAGGAACTCCGAGGTCTCGATGCAGGTCATTATTTCTTATAAACCATGGGGCACGCACAAATTGTCGTAGCACTTTATTTTCAAAAGTTTGTATTATATTTACATTTGATTTCTTAGTACAACCCCAGAGTTGTATACCATAGGTCCACACCGGCTTTAGCACTTGCTTATAAAGAAGCAGCTTGTTTTCTAAGCTTAGCTTGGAATATTTACCAAGTAGCCAGTACATTTCTCTGTATTTGGCCTCTAGTTCTTTTCGTTTCTTTCTAACATGCGTTTTCCATTTAAGCTTCGCGTCAAGTGTCATTCCCAAATACTTAGCCTCGTTTGCAAAGGGGATACACACCGAGTTTATAGAAATGGGCAAGTGATTTATCTTTCTGTAGGTGAAGTCAACATGTACAGATTTTGTCTCATTAAGGGTAATTCGCCAGATCTTTGTCCACTCGTAGACTTTATTTAAAGCAGTCTGAAGTTTCGCCGTTGAGTCTTCTATTGATTCTCCAACCGCTAAGATAGCGGTGTCGTCAGCAAAAGTAGCGAGAACAGTTTCCTCGACGTGTGGTATATCTCTTGTATATAAAAGGTACAAGAGTGGGCCCAGTACGCTTCCCTGCGGTACTCCGGCTAGGATATCTTTAAATTTCGAAACATCATTTCCGTATCGAACGCGAAAAATTCTATTTTCAAAATAGCTTGTCAATATATTATAAAGCTTTAATGGCAAAATTCGTCGCAGTTTGAACTTCAAACCTTCATGCCATACTTTGTCAAAAGCTTGTGAGACGTCAAGAAATACGCTCGAACAAATCTTTTTTTCTTCCAGGGATCTTTCAATTACATCAGTAATTCTATGCACCTGATCAATTGTTGAATGCTTAGTCCGAAATCCAAATTGATGGCTGGGAATAAGATTTTGGTTTTCGATAATTGGGAGAAGACGTTTTAGCAAAATCCTCTCAAAGATTTTCGACAGGATCGGTAGGAGAGAAATGGGTCTGTATGATTTTTTATCGTTTGGAGGTTTTCCTGGTTTTAGTACCATAATGACTTCTGCAACTTTCCACTGGCTTGGCACGTATTCAAGCCTCAGAGCCGCGTTAATAATGTGTAAGAGCTTTATAAGTGCTTTTTGAGGTAGCATTTTCAGAACTTCTCCGGTAATAAGGTCATACCCCGGAGCCTTCTTTGGTTTTAATTTCCTTATTACAGTTTTGATTTCAGCAAGAGTTGCATTTGTCATTACAAAATTACTATATGCTATTTCTAAAGAACTGGTGCCGGGTGCCAGTGTCGGGCCGTCGGAGGGCTTGAAAATTTCTTCAAGATAGTCGGCAAAAACCTCCGCTTTTTCCTTATCCCCCTTAGCCTATTCGTTATTGCCGACCTTGATTGGTGGCGCGGGGATTTTGGGCCTTTTTAAGCATTTTAAAGCTTTCCAAAGCGAGTAATTTGTTTCTTTTCCTGCCGTCAGGTTTTGAACATATGTATTTACTTCGGAATTTCTGTAACTTTTAAGAGTCTCCTTGAGCAGATTACAGAGCCTGTTTAAGCGTGTTGGGATAAGAATATCCCCGCTGGATTCACAACGGGTTATTGTAAAATAAACCACGATACTTTTTACTTTTCTTATTCTTTATTTTGCGTCTTACCACGTTGAGGTTCAATTCGGAAGAGAGTCAAACCGGAAAAGGTACAAAATTTAGCAATTGTTTTCGAATTAGTACAATGTTCTAAAGCTACAGAGACACCTAGATGTCATTAACTGCTGGAATTAACAATGGTTTAATACTACTATTACTACTAACAATTTAATACACTTTTCGACATGAACATTGCCGGCCGCCTTGCAGCATCGCTGTAAAAGTTACAACTAACATTCATATGTATACAGATTTTTTGGTTTTAATGGGCGTATCAAATCTTAGTTCATGTCAACTTTACCAATTAAGTGAGAAGCCACATATTAAATTATAAAGATACAATAATTCATGAATAATATTTTGTTTATATAAATATATATTATATACTAGCGAGCAATAATTCAAAGCTCAGTGCAAGAAAAGTAATTACTAAATGCGAATAAATTTATAATTAAAATCTACAATGGAAAGTTGAATAGTATACTATGACGGAGTAAGAACACATAGTTTAGTAATTGGACGTGTTATAACTCCATTTTGAGTTTTAATATCCACAACGCGAACTCGATTGTCGGATCCCGGAAACGTTCTTATAACGCGACCTAAACGCCATTCATTTGGGGAGAGATTATCATCCTTAATGACAACGAGATCATTTAGAGCTAGATTTCGATTTGGAAATTTCCATTTATATCTCTTGTTTAATTCCCGTAAGTATTCGTCCTTCCATCGACGACAAAATTGGTAATGCAAAATTTTTACTTTTTCCCAACGTTTAATGTAGCTAAGGGAACTTTCGTTACCTACTGGTTCAAGGGACGAGAGCAAAGGTCCTCCTCGAAGAAAATGACCTGGAGTCAAAGGAGGAATGTCGGAAACATTTTCGGAGATGGGAGATATAGGTCTGGAGTTAAGACATGCTTCGATTTTTGCGAGAAGGGTCGACAATTCCTCAAAAGTCAGTTTATTGGAACCCGCTACTTTTCGAAAATGCGTCTTAAAGCTTTTAACTCCAGCCTCCCATAATCCACCCATATGTGGGGCTCCAGGTGGAATGAACTTCCACTCAAGGTTGTGATCCCGGTATCTTTGGGAAGCTTCTGTTGATAGCGATCTTAAGAAATTTTGAAAGTCTTTTGATATAATCTTACTAGCACCTACCAAATTAGTGCCGTTATCAGAAAATATGGTTTTAGGTAAGCCGCGTCTTGCAATAAATCGACTTAAGGCAGATAAGAAAGTGTGAGAAGTCAGGTCACTCGTTGCTTCTAAATGAATTGCCTTTGTAGCAAAGCACACGAAAACGCAGACATAACCTTTTGTTAACCGACAATTTCGACCTGAAAAGCTTTTAACGATAAATGGGCCGGTAAAATCTAAACCAGTTGTGGTAAATGGTAATGAGATTTGAGTTCTCTCTAGCGGAAGAGCACCCATGATTTGTGTTTGCAGTTTCCTTTTATTTATGACACAAACCTTACATGAATTGATACATTTTTTCACCAAATTCTTAACCTTTGGTATCCAAAATTCTGTCCTTATTAACCGAACTACCAACTGATTGCCACCATGAAGCGAAACGTCATGTATGAACCGTACAAGTAGCAATGATATTTTTGCTTCATAAGGAAGAATAATAGGATACTTTTCGTTAAAGGAAAGAGTTGAAGATGTAAGTCTGCCATTAGATCGCAAAATTTGATTTTCATCCATTATTGGATTAAGGTTTGCAATACCACTTTTCTTTAGGATAGCAACATTTCTCAGCAAACCGTGATATTCATCTTCATAATGGAACGACTGGGTCAGACGAATGATCCGAATTTTAGCATTCGAAACTTCGTCAGGAGTTAGTTCTTTCGAAGTATAAGAAAAAGTGTGTTTGAAACGGGGATTCGTTCGTCGAAGGAAGCGAACCATGAATGCAATAACATGCAATGCTTTAGGCCAAGAGGAAAATCTTTCCACTATCAATCCCACGTTTGGTTTTAATGTGGCAAAATTTGACTTGATTGGCCTTAATTCGAGATCACTATTGTCGACTGTTTGAAAAATGGGCTGTGGCCATGATGATTGATCTTTACCTAGCCAAGGTGGACCGTGCCACCATAACCTGTTCCTCTTTAATTCTAGGGGTGTAAGTCCCCGGGTGGCTAGATCGGCGGGATTGTCGGCGGACCGAACGTGGCTCCATTTCGCGCTTGATACATTGGATTGGATTTGAGACACACGATTACCAATGAAACTTTTCCATGTACAGGGTGGTTTACTCAGCCATGTCAGGACGATGGAGCTATCTGTCCATAGAAAAAGTTCATGGTCAGGATACTTAAGCTGAGTAATAATTTTTTGGTACAAAGAAGAAAGCAAAACAGCACCACAGAGTTCAAGTCGTGGCAAGGCAAGCTGTTTTACTGGAGCAACTTTACTTTTGGCACATAATAAGCGACAAGACCAACTGCTGCCACTATGTTGAACGCGCAAGTAAAAGGCTGCCGCATAAGCTTTCTCAGAGGCATCAGAAAATCCGTGAATTTGAATTGAATGACTTGGATTGTATTCAATCCAACGAGGAACTTGAATATAACCTATATCAGGAAGAGCTGCAAAGAAGACTTTCCAGCGGTGACACGTAAGAGGCACAAGATCTGTGTCCCAAGACGTCCCATCGCGCCAGATTTGTTGCATGATAATTTTTGCAGAAATAATTACAGGAGCTAGCCATCCAGCAGGGTCAAACAGTCTTGAAATGATTGAAAGAACTGCTCGCTTCGTTAGAAGATTATCTTCTCTAGGAATTTTAAAGAAGAATTGGAATGAATCACTCTTCGCGTTCCACTGTATTCCAAGGGTTTTGGAGATACTTTTATCATCTAACTGAAGAAAGTCCTGATCGTAACGATGCAGAGACGGAACAATTTGAAGAAGTTCCGAAGAGTTCGAGGTCCATTTTCTTAAAGAGAAGCCTGCTGAACTCAAAGCCTGAGACAATTCGTATTGTGCTTGTAAAGCAGTGGGTACATCATGAGCCCCGGCAAGGACGTCATCAACGTAAAATTCCTCTTTCAAGATGGAAGAAGCAAGTGGGTACGTGCTTTGTATGTCATTGGCTAGCTGTCTTAATGTGCGTATCGCCAGATATGGTGCACAATTGACACCAAAGGTAAGTGTTTTTAGCTCATAATCTACAAGACTGTGATCTGGCGATTTGCGAAAAACGAAGCGTTGATATTTGCAATGCTCAGGATAGACATTTATCTGGCGATACATTTTTTCGATGTCTGCACTGAAAACGTAGCGGTAAAATCTCCATTTTAAAACAAGGGTTGTTAAATCAGTTTGTAAAGATGGACCTGGGTATAAAAGGTCATTAAGGCTGACTCCATTACTCGATGGATTAGAGGCGTTAAAAACAACCCGAAGTCTCGTAGTAGTGCTATCTGGTTTTATAACCGAATGATGAGGTAGATAATAAGTGGAGATGTTATGATCCTGGAGATTTTCATTTGGAGAAAGTTTCTCCATATGCCCTAAAGTAACATATTCTTCAAGAACCTGATTATATCCTCTGTGAAATTCTGGATTTTTTAGCAAAGTTTTTTCCATTCTTAAGAATTGATTCCGAGCGATATCTCTTGACTGCCCAAGAGATTTTATAGGATTTTTAAATGGAAGATGTACTTCGTATCGACCATGAGAATTCCTGGTAGTTGTTTGGGAATACAACTGTTCGCATATGAGCTCTTCTTCGCTAACCAATCTTTCATTAGGAAGCTCCTCGATTTCCCAGAACTTTGCTATTTGTTGATCGATAGAAACTTCGCTGAAGTGTGATAAGGTGGTTGAATAACAATTAGAACTCTCGTTTGAAAGGGGGCCTGAAAGAATCCATCCAAATATGGTGTTTTGAGCGACAAGGGAACCAAAAATCTTTTGTTCAATGCCTTCCTTAATAATCGAAGGATATAAATCAGCACCTATGACGATATCTATTTTAGAAGTCTCATAAAAATAGGGATCAGCTAACTTTAGATTTGGTGTGTTCGAGATTTCCTCTGGAAGAACTAAGCACGACGGCAAATCACCAGTTAGTCGCTTTAGCACTATGGCGTTTGTTACTATCGTGAAAGATGGAACATATTTGGAGCCAATGCACAAAGAACACAACTTTGAAGAATGAGCTGTCACCACAGCACTCAT
This sequence comes from Volucella zonaria, assembly GCA_963966105.1. Taxonomy (NCBI): domain Eukaryota; kingdom Metazoa; phylum Arthropoda; class Insecta; order Diptera; family Syrphidae; genus Volucella; species Volucella zonaria. The sequence goes on from OZ014532.1 coordinate 52,727,275, forward strand.
GCCTGATATACGCGCTTGTATCTGCCTCACCGGAAGGTTTAATTTCCGCTGAATATCTTCGGATAGTAGAGTCACTTCTGACCCACTATCTACTAAAGCACGCAAGGTAAATTTCTGACCCAAATGGTGAACATCTATCAAAGCCGTTGCTAAAATAATTCGGTTATTATTTTGAGAAAAATAAGAATTCACTTGATGATATTTGTTAGACGGAGTGGACTGTATTTCTTCGCATTGAATTTGCGATGGTTGTAACACCTGAGCTGTTGAGTTGGATACGTAGTTTTGAAAAGGTGGAAAATGTAAAAGAGTGTGGTGTTTTTTCTTGCAATGCTTGCAAGTGTGAACACTTTTACAATCCTTTTCTAGGTGATTATAGGCTAGACAATTTTTACAAAAACTTAGGGAATTCACTTTCGAAATCCTATCAGGAATACTCATGTCCAGAAATTTTGAACATTGTCGAAGCGAATGAGCACCTTTGCAAAGTTTGCAAAGAAAATTAGAAACTTTTGTGAGAAAGGATTTATGATTTTGGTTCGAGTGTAATTGAGAACTCTGACCTTTATTCGGTTGACTCTTTGTTCGGATGGAAAATTTGAGATCGGTAACGTTTTCAAGGACTCTGTATCGGTTTGTTAAAAATATATCCATTTCTTCCCAATTTGGGATATCGCGCGGACATTTTATGGATTGCTCCCACAGAGACAACGTTTTTTCAGGTAGACGATTTGAACAGAGGTAAACCAGAATAGGATCCCATGATTCAGTAGAAATCTGATGAGCCTTAAGTATTGACAGACAGTCATTGATAGCTCTTTGAATGCCCTTGATGCTTTTGCCAGACTCGAAAGTTATTGTTGGCAAGTTGAAAAGATTTTTTAGTTGATTGTTTACCAGAATTCTTTTATTTTCATACTGGTCTGAAAGTGCTTTCCAGGCTATTTCGAAATTATCAGCAGTAAGTGGAAATTTTGAAACTATGTTATAAGCTTCAGACTTTGTTTTAGAACGTAAGTGAAATAATTTTTGTACGGAACACAACTTTGGGTGCTTGACGTAAACAGCGGTGAACATATCTCGGAACGACGGCCAAGTTAAATAGTCACCATGAAAGATTTCCGTGTCACAGGGAGGAAGTTTTATGGACTGCATATTATTTAAAGATACACTTGAACTTTTCCCGGCTTCATCTTCCTTAATAAGATTCAATTTATTTGAAGAATCAATTATTTCACTTAGAAAATTAATGTAAGTTGTAGACGCACCTCTATACTTAGATTTCACTGCATCAACGTCATCTGCTAGAGTATTCTTTAGACACAACGCATAGCGTGATTTAATATTGGACCACAATTCCTTTAATTCTATTTTGGAAGTCTCCAGAAATGTTGGAGATTTATCCACGATAGGAACTTCTTGGAAGCTCGAGTGAAACTGAATCAGCTGGTCAGCAGCAGCAATAAAATCATCTAGCGCAGTCATATTAATAATAAAACCTACCCACTAGAAAGGCTAAGCGCGTAAACCAATATAAAAATAATAAATAATATGTAGGTACTCGTATCAAGTATACTTTGACTAACTCTAATCGATAGGGGTTATGGTATATCAAATTTTCTCAATGTTTTCGCAAAACCGTGTAATTTTTTTTTTTTTTTTTTTTTTTTTTTAATAAATACAATTAAGATTGCACTGAACTTAAGAATATGCACGCACCTGATTAATTGAATCTGCTTCCGTTGATTGGTATGTTGTTCCTGTATGTTGATAGTACAACGAGACGATCGATGACTGATGTGAAGTATTGGAGTTATGATGATTAAAGTTTTTTTTTACTGCTGGGGTCAGCATATAGATATGTATGTCGGTGAGGCAATAGAGGAAGATTTTAATTTGCCTGTAATGATGACGGTGATGATGACGATGATGGTGATGATGAAGATGATGGTGATGATGATGATGATGGTGATGATGACGATGATGGTGATGATGAAGATGATGGTGATGATGATGATGATGGTGATGATGACGATGATGGTGATGATGATGATGATGGTAATGATGACTGTCTCTTATTCTTACCGTGGTATGACGAGATGCGGGGACCTCGTGCTGTACAAGCTTTAGGAATCTTGCGGCGAAAAAGAGAGCAGAGATACTGTGATGAGGTGGTGGTATGACGAGGTGCAGGGACCGCGTGCTTTTCAAGATATAGGAATCTTGCTGCGAAGAAGATAGCAGAGATTATGTGATGGTACAGCACAATTAAACTCCAGATGGATACTGCTCCGAATTGGTACTGCTTTGTACAGCGTACAGTTGTTCACGTTGGAGAACAATAAAGGAGAGATCTTAGATTGCACTCGTAGTTGAGACGAGTTGTGCTTGTGTAAACTTTCTTAGCGAAATGTAATTATTTGCAGACGATTGGTAAACAGTATATAAAAAATCCGGGTTGATGGACCAAATGTTGGGATAAGAATATCCCCGCTGGATTCACAACGGGTTATTGTAAAATAAACCACGATACTTTTTACTTTTCTTATTCTTTATTTTGCATCTTACCACGTTGAGGTTCAATTCGGAAGAGAGTCAAACCGGAAAAGGTACAAAATTTAGCAATTGTTTTCGAATTAGTACAATGTTCTAAAGCTACAGAGACACCTAGATGTCATTAACTGCTGGAATTAACAATGGTTTAATACTACTATTACTACTAATAATTTAATACACTTTTCGACATGAACAAGCGTGTTTTGTCCTGCGGCGCTCGAGTTGTTTGCCATCTTTTGCGAGCTTTTCTTTTTTCTCTTATCATATCTTTTACCTCAGGCGGGTAGTTTAAGTTACGTTTAGCCGTGTTTTTTCGTTGACAAGGTGTATTGTTCCACGCAGCACATTGGACTATTTCAACGAAAGAATCCACTTCGATTTCGAGTTCAAGTGCTGCTTTAAGTGAAACGTCTAGTTCTAGGTTATTATTAATCTCATTTCTGAATCCTTCCCAATTAGTATTTCGTCCAGTTAGTCTTAATGGTCCTTGTTTTTTAATAAACGTGTTGTTCATTGTCAGTATGACTGGAGAATGATCGGAGGAAAGATCGAAGCTTTCATCAACGTTTATATCCGAGTTACGAATTCCTTTAACAACGAAGAAATCGACAAGATCGGGTATTTTCGTTGTGTCTGTTGGCCAATAAGTCGGCTTGCTTACTAATAAAAAGTAAAAGTTAGGAACCAAGGGAATGGTGAAGGAGCTCTAGTTTGAGACGAGAAGTGCTCAGGTTGAAATCAAAAACAGAGAGGTTTGAGTTGACCTTTCGGAGCTTGCGGGGTATTGGTTCTTTGGAACCATAAGAGGTCCGATGGCTTAGAATATAGAACAGACGAGGACATCGTAAGTTACGGGGTTAGTTTTGAAGGAAATAGAATTGTAAAGCGAGGCGCAATTCACAGAATGAGAGAGCAGACGATGAATGAAGAGGGTATTCAGGCTAAGAAATTTAAGGCGGTCATGATGGGGAGGTAAAATAAAGGTATTATCTCAGGGTAATCCTCGAAAGGCAAATCGAAGGAAACGACGTTGAATTTTCTCGCTGAAAGGAGGACCACACTTGGCTGGCATATGATATAAGGGGCCGGATAAGGGTAATATAAGATGATCTAGTCACATAGGGGTTGCAAAATTCTTTAGACCACCCGTTGATAAAGCCAAGTGATGGGTTGGCTTTAAGGATTATCTCATCAATATGTGAACGGAAGTTGAAATCTCTATCGTATAATATTCCAAGGTCGCGAAGGGATTGAACCTGGATTATAAGTTGGATTAGGCAGAAAATAAAGTCGAGGAGGAGATTGATTGGACATACGTGACTAAGCCAGAGATTGACATTTGGAGACATTAAGGTCTAAGCAGTTTTTTAGTCGCCAAGTGGAAAACCTATCGAGCTCTTCTTGAAGGAGAATAGATTATTGGGGTGAGCAAATAGTTTTGAAGAACTTAGTATCGTCGGCGTAAATGGATAGGTGCCAGTGTTTAATAATCCTCTCAAAATCGTTTATAGTTAAAATAAAAAAGAGGGGACCTAGATGGCTGCCTTGTCGGATACCTGAAATGGCTAAGAACGGAGTTGACAGGGCTGACCTAAAGCGAACGCTATTATAACGATTCTCAATATAACAAGATATCCATTTTAATGGCATGGAGTCAAAATGAAGGGAAGACAATTTGAAAAGGATCAATGGATGAGATATTTTATTGAAGGCCTTAGCAAAATCTATTTCGTTGCCATTTAGGGTTACGCAAGATTGAAGTAGTTGATCTAGCTTTCAGAAATTTTAGGTACGTGAGAAATCTTAGCAATGGAACGGTAGTTATTTACTTTATTCTTTGATCCCTTTTTGTGGACCGGGGTTATGAAAGAGGTCTTCCAAACTTTTGAGAATTCCTCTTGTGTGAGGGACATATGAAATCGGGAGGAAAGTGGGTGCGAAAGACTGGAGGCACACTTTTTTAGAAATATTGCTAGGAACCCGTCTGGCCCGGGTAAAAATTCATCATTGATATTTTGTAGGATTTCTTCGATAAGAATAGGATTAAAAAATTGGGAGATTGAGGGGCTCATGTAGAAATAGGGAAGGTTCTTAAAATATATGAGATAAGATACGAAGAAGTTGCAAGATTGTTTGAAAAAGTAGATGATATATTATCGAACGAGAGAGAGGTAGGTTAACCGTCTGATTTTCTTTTGTAGTTACTGAATTGATAAAAAGACTTAGGATTGTTCTTAAGGTTGGTCTGCGCAGTGTCAGGAAAACACTGATAGGGGCAGATATAGAGCTGGGTGCATTGGAGGTAGGTTCGAAGATAGGAAGAGTTTTTGATGTTTTATCGCGAGAAAAGTGGACGTAAAGAGAAATGGAATTAAAATGCAAAAAATGGAAAGAGCATCAGTTAAAGATGTAGCTCAATTGGTATTAGAACGGCTTCCAAGTCGGAAGGTTCGGTGTTCGAATCCCAACCTCGCCCGAAAGACAATAATTTTTTCAGTTAACAAAAATCAAGTCAGATGAGTAGTTGACTAGAAATAACCACTGAACCCTAACATCTTTCATTCTGTCTCAATCCAATTTTCCAAAAAAACTTAATACATGCTGAGGCATTATAAGTGTATTCATACCCACTCTAAGATAGATATGATGAAAAAATATGATGTTGTTTGCTCAATCACTTGATGTATACTAAATATGTTTGACAGGTGTCATAGCAATCAAACAAAAAAAAAAAACATTAAGGCCCGTTCACAATAAATGTTCCCTCTCGAGACATTTGTATCTTGACGCTCACTTCATACCGGTATGTCGTTACAGTAAAGCCAAGCTGTATCCTCATCGCTGGCTTGAAAATCTTCTTCGGAATCGCTTTCCCACAATCTTTTTATTTTCTTTTTTGCTTTTTTTGCTGCTTTCCTAGCTTCGATGGATTTCTTTTCGGCAACTTTGGTCTGGACTTCATCTACATACGTATGGTGTGCTAGTCAAAATTTGACTGCCTTCAGCTTTCCGCTTTCGCACGTTATCGTCAGAAAAATGTGGTACAGCTAAAATGTCAATTGACTTAATTTGGAAGCGTGTGTTAGTGGAGCAATGCGGCGGTGTGGTTTCCAGATTTGTTATATCTCTCAAAGGTGAGGTTTGAAAACTGTCAATTGTCTGAGAAAGAATATCTAATGTTTCAATAGGTGTCGGTGTAGTTTCATCAACAACCAAATTTGAACTGCCAGCAACTGGAATATTTGTAGTTTCAGCTGCTGCAAATAAATGATCAGGAAACGCATCTTTATGTAGTGGTCATACGCCAACTTTTTCAAAACCATTGACAGCATTTAAAACAGATGCTGATTTACCATAAGCATCTTTAAATAATGCAGCTATCTGATACTGTGTAACAACCCTACCCGGATGATTTCTTAACCAGTTACTTATTTCCTGGTTGTAATAGCTCTTAAGGGGTCAAAAAAATGAAACATCAAGAAGCTGGATCCGATGGGTGCAATGGGGCGGAAAGGATAACATTACAACCCCATTTTCCTTGGCCAGGCGAAACACATCCAAACTCTTGTGTGCTTTATATCCATCATTTATTGAGGCGTTTGTGAACCTTATAAAGTGCTGAAGCCACTTTAAGAATCACAAGGCCTAAGGTGTCTGGAGGTGCGCTGTCAACAGTTCACGCTTCCACCGTTTTCTTGCAATTATAAGTGTGGGTGGAACAATTTGCACTCATACAACAAACTACCATTACGTGTTGCCCTCTCTGCACCCGTTAAAGCACCTACCTGCTTTTTTTCCTCTTTTGGCAAACATTTTTGGTGGTTTTTGTACAGTGGACAAACCAGACTCATCCACATTCCAAACCTTGACTCAAGTAATTTTTTCTTTATCAATTAGATCTGATAAAGTCTGGGAAAACTTTTCCACTTGCGGCTTATTAAATGCTTGTGTTCGAGCTGCTGAGGTGGGCTCTGGTTGCCTTAGAGACAGATTCGGGTGTCTTGAACGAAAACCTTGTAACCAATCCCACCCAGCTTTTTTTTCTTTCATATTAAAGCGATGGCGAATATTATTTTTGACGGCTAGTTGGAAAGCAAGGCAGCGAATGTCATCACAATTCAGCCCAAACATGAGGCACTATATGTATGTTCAACTAGCTCTTCCTCCATTGCGATGGAAAATGTATTGTTAAAGCTTCCCAGACCCTTTTGTGTGCCTTTTACTGCTTTATTTGTATTTCTTGTTCGCCTTCGTAAGGTACTTTTTGGAACCCCACACGATCTGGAAGCTTTCAACCAGCCCATCTTACCATTTTGAATCGCCTGTATAGTTTGCGCCATCGATTCCTCTGTCCAGAACAGCCTGTTTGTTTTGCGAATTTTTCGGCCAACCATGATTGCCTGGTCCCATTTTAGGCGAGAGCTCAGTGTGCCATTTTACCCTCAGTGTGCCATTTCGAAGTTACTTAACCACATATATGTGGTTAAATAATTTTTTGTTGAGTACATATCGAGTACTGCATAACACTGTATGTAAGAAGTAAGAAGTTTGCAGAAGTTTGCAGAAGTTAAGCATTGTAACACTTGTCATCCTTAGCTTTTTCAATATCGTCCACTACAAGGAACAACACTGTTTTGTAATTTCATTTTTACAAAAATGGCACTGTTAGTAAAAAGTTATTCGTATAAAGACTTATGAGGTGCAATTGGTGCAAGAACTTAAGCCTGCTGACCATTAATAGCATTGCAACCTTGCCAGTTAGGTATAGGAATGCATGAAGCTGATCAAAATCACTTTGAGCGAAGAGGCACATTCCTATTTTCAAGACTGTAAGTGTTTCTTGATTTGGCGATAGAAATTGGCTACTGAGGTGCAACTTCTTTCTTCGGGACCATATAAAAGAGGAGATCTATCCCACTGAAGTGTTTGTGAGCATTGAATCTAAGGCTGCATCGATGGTTCAGTGATAGTAAAACAAAGTAGATAAATACTGTCGCCAAGAAAGGAAACACACGAGTTATGAACTATACAGCAACATTGCTTATGGAATGCCCTTTCGGGATCTTTATTTCGTTGTCATTATAACCTGCAAGCATTTAAAGCCAACGTACGTCGGTACCTCTCTTTTTTTCCTAACTAACTCTCCTCCGCCCGCGCTGTGTGCAAGCATGCTAAGGATACGTAAAATTAAAAAAAAATTACAAAAAAAAGATTATCTACTCAGAAGGGGTAATATTCAGCTCCGTTTACTAGGACATGTTACGCGGACGAAAATCACTGATTCGGTTTTGAATATCTTTGTATCCATTCTGGACGGAGAGCGTAGTGATGGCGTGTTGCGCATTTCAGAGCAATTAACATGATATCGCTATATATATTGGTATAAACGCCGGTTCACCCCGAACTGTAGAGCTATCCAAAGTAAAAAATTATGGTGAGGACCAACAAAAAAAAAAAGACCACCAAGCGTGAGTATTTGGAACTTTAATATATCAAACATGTAAGCATTTTTCTGCGAACGTAATGTGTTTATCAAATTCTAGTACAAATTCCTATGTATAACATCGCTAGGAAATTAGCTTGACGAGCACAGAACTAGATTTCATAGAAATAACAGTTGTATCTAAATTTGCCCTACAAGGTTAGTCCCAGACGTACCCGACATAACAAAGAAAACACAAAAAAAATTAGGGAAAAATATGTTGCTCTACTATACGTAGTCTCGTTTAGTTCAATACATTGTTTTCACTTTCTGAAGATAATCAATTATTATTATTATTATTATTATTATTATTATTATTATTATTATTTTTATTGTAATGGAACTTAATTAAATTACATTAGGTGTTTAAATTAAAGATATGTAAGATTTCAAAAGTAAAAATAATTCATAAGATTACTGAAATAAGCAAGGTTAGCATTTTTAAAAATATAATTTATATATACGATTAGACAGAAAAAAGAACAAAATGAATAGAAAAGAAAGGAAAGTCAACGAAGATGAAAAGTAAGAAGTAAGAGAAAGAGGAGTTAAATATACTAATGTATATCTTTATTGTTGCTGAGTAGAAAAATGCCTAAATATTGAAGTTTTAAAGCTTGCGGCATTGCTAATACCCTTGATATTCAAGGGCACAGAGTTCCATAACCTCACAGCGTGAACGAAAAAGAACCATGATGAGTTGAGATATTTAAATTTTGGTAAGTTTATATTAAGTGTTCTGCTTGCAAAACAGATAATTTGGCATATGTTATTATGGAAAGTATAAGGGCTTGGACGAGCTTCCGTCGAGTTTCAAAGTGTGTGAAGTTTGCAGCCAACCACAGTCTACGCAAACAACCATAAATGCGACCAATGACGTAGTTTATGTGGTTGTTGCAGGACAGATTGCGGTTTATTACGAACCCAAGGCCAGTAGCAGACTCCACTATCGCCAATTTCGATTCCGATATGCATATATTTGGCACCAGACTCAGTTCGAAATTGCTTTTTGAAATGGGTAGAACCTGATACTTAGAAGGATTTAGCAGCAGCCCGTGTTTGTCTGCCCAGTCATTAATCGCTGACAAATCCCTGTTTAAACAAAAAACTAATTCGTCAAGCCTACTCATAGGCATAGACATGTACAATTGAACGTCATCTGCGCACATATGCATACGAGTGTGCACACATACCAATTTCAAATCGTTGACAAACATGGAAAATAAAATCGGTCCAAGGATGGAACCTTGAGGAACACCTTGTAATAACAACGAACCTTTGAAATCGGTTCGACAAGTAGCTTTGCAAAAGTTGAACAGCTCTTTCGCCAAACCCGAAAAAGTGTTTAAGCTTCCATAAAAGAATGTTGTGATTCACTTTGTCAAAAGCTTTCGAAAAATCAAGAAAGCATGTAATGTCACGAGCTCTTTGTCATAGTCTTGCCTTACATCATCCAAAATCTTCACCATTGCCGACTGACAACTATGCCCTTCTCGAAAGCCTAACTGAGAAGAAGTCAATAGAGAATTGAAGGATAAGTGGCATTTGATCTGGCGGGATAAGACTCTCTCAAATACTTTTGACAGGCATGGGAGAATGCTAATTGGCCTAAAATCGTTGACAGAACTTGCGTTCGATTTTTTGGCAATCGGAATAACCTGTGCATGTCTTCAAGCCTGGGGAAAGGTAGATGCCATAATACATGAATTAATTATATGGGTTATATGGCTTACAATACTGGGTAAAATTATTTTTAGAAATTTGACTGGTGATGGTATACCAGTCACCGGTTGCATTTGACTTAATGGAGGCAATATTGAAATTACATCAGCCTCAGTTGTTACCTCAAAATCGGCTTGCCTTTGCACTGATGTAACGGTGTTCGGATGAAAATCAAATATACCACCAGCCATTGCATTGTCTACAAAATGTGCATTTAGCCCATTTGGATTTAACGAACAGTTATCATTCCCTCCTTTGCTAAAACATCAATTTGCCGAAGATTCCACCACAGTTCCTTTGGGGGCAAAGACATACTAAGTTTAGAGGAATAGTAATTTCGTTTCGAATCATGCACAATGCTAGTGGCTGTATTACGAGTGTTTTTATAAGCGACCCAATTAAAAGAAGAACGCTTTCGCTTCCATTTGCTGTAAAGCTTATTCCTGATTTTTAGCGCATTTAAAACTTCCGCAGTAAACCAAGGCACGAAATCTTCATAGAGTTGGGCAACACATAACTGAAAACGATTAATTTGTTCATTTAGATCTGGGCTCTGTCTACAAAGAAACCAGGGAGTCGTTGTTTGTGCTGCAACTTGCAGAGCATTGATGTTAATAGATCTAAAATCTTTAAATTCAAAGGTCGTAGACTTATTGATATGAGAAAAATTAATATCGTACGTGCAAAGCAACATATCATGGTCAAAAACACCACCCAGGCAAATTTGATCAAATAAACGAATTGCTGATTGATCTGAAACAAGACCAACATCAAGAAGACTCGGTGGTGCATCTGTACGAAAATAAGTTGGATAGGACGTGTTAACAACATAAAGACCACTCGAAGAGGCATGATCCACCAATTGGCGCGACCGCGAATCGTTGTTTAATAAGTTGGCATTAAAATCTCCTAATACAATAATATTTACATATCTGGGTGAAAACTCCGACCGAGCAGAAAAAAATGATTCACATGAAAATCTCCGGTTAGGGTTATAACAACAAGAAACCAAACATTTAACACTTCCATCATGAACCTCAGCAATAATGTATTCAACATCAGTGGTGACAGATTTTACTAACACATCACATTTTAAAGACGACTAGCAATAAATTGCCACTCCTCCGCACGTTGTAGAGGTTATTTTGTCGTTGCGATATAATTCATAACCCTCAATATCGTACACAAAGTTTTCAAACTTGGGTTTAAACCAAGTTTCGTTAACACAGATCACATCTATGCTTGAATTTGTAAACAAATAGCGAAAGTAGTCTCGCTTACACTGGTTAAGACTTCCAGCGTTTATATGACATACATTGAAACCATTCTTGTATCTCGACAGAATATTTAACAGACACAAAGTTGATCTAGCATTCACACCGTGGTTATGATTAAAAATCCTGTTGTTGTTAACCATTCTCATTTAACCTACCGCAAACAGCACCACAATCTATTAAACACATTTCCACATCCTCATCCAGCAAACAAAAAGAAAATACAATATATAGTAGATAGCAAGGATTAGAAGACGGAAGGGCATAGAAATAGCAGAGAACATTTATAAGTACCTAAATAAAAATGTAATAATGTAATAATGTAGTTATTACAAATATATTACGAAAATTATCCCACGCGCATCCGTAAAATCTGACGCCATGACCTTGGATTCAGATGGAACTGTCTTCGCCTTCTTTGGAGCCGATTCTCCCCTTTGAGTCCATGGTTTTGAGTGTTCCTTTGTCTCGGGCGTGAAGTGACGGACCCATGTTTCATCCATAGTTATGAATCGACGCAAAAACTCGGCTTTATTGCTGCGAAACTTTGACAAACACTCGATTGAAACATCCTCCCGACGCTGTTTTTGTTACGTTGTGAGCAATCGCGGCATGCATCTTGTGCTTTTTGAAATGTCTACCATATCTGCTAGTTCACGCACTTTCAATCGGTGCACGGTCATCCAATACCACTTTGTGAATTTTTTTAATATTTCTAGTGAACTCACCTCATTTGGTCGACCAATGCGATATTCGTCATGGCAACTCGTACGGCCTCTCTAAAACTCTGCCACCCAATATTTTATTGTTGTAAATGAAGGAGCAGACTCCCCCAGAGTAGAATCCAGTCCTATTTTGATGTTGGTTGGATTGAGGCCTTTCAAATGAAAGTATTGTATGACATAACGATGACCAATTTTTTCCATATTTAAAAATTCATTGAGAGCCATCAAGGCTGTGGAACAAGCCATAACAACATAACGTCGTCAAACTTGAAATTTAATTTTTATAAAGTTAGCACTTTCTACAATAGTCATTCTGGCATTACCCTCGTATTTGGAGTAACATTTTATATCTCTTCCCTTCACTGACTGGAGTGGAGTAGGTTGTTCTGTGAGGAAACACTCGAAATCTTGTTATTTAGATCGGGCTCTGGCCGGAATAACGCTTTTTCCAGCAGAACTCGCGCAAGCATTTTAACTAGGTCGTTGCAGCTGGTTTTATCCGCAGTTTGCATTTGTGGGCACATTTTTAAACGTGTTTGTGTATGAGTACCTTGATTCGATGATCAGACACCATATGTAAAAAAATTAACTATTAAAGTGATAAATACAATTCTTTCGGCAAATTGGTTACTCTATCTTGACAACAAATAAAACTGCCGTCAAGTTATTATCGTCAAGCAACTATATGGAGAGTTAGGACGACAATTTTCGGCAGCTCGGGAGTGACACGTGCACTTATTTTTTGACTGTAGTTCAGAAATATGACGTCTGATGATTAGTAAACGGAACATACGAGTGGACTGCTCCAATAATATTAAGTTTGAGACCCTCTCGTTGTAGACTGGATCGTATATTTTCATTGTACACGACATTAGTTTCACCGATTAGTAGTTGTTTCAATTTTTCGTGTCGTCTTTGCCTTTATACAGTAAACAGAAAATTATCCCTCCACTGGTTAGGCATCCGATCGCCTCTCATTATTTCATTGAACAAAATCAAAACTAAAATAATAGCAAGATTGCAGATTGTCTCCAACACTTCGGAGGATATGTGATCTGGTAAGTTCCCGGGTTCGGCTTTTTAGTGCTTCGTTAATTTTGGTTTCTGTTAAATCTTATGTTTCATCTTGGTGCAAGATAGCCGAGGGAATGTTACTGCTCTTGATATATCATTTGGTAATGAGCTATTCATCTCTTCTGCTATTTCGTTGTTTACCATTAGCAGAAGTACTAGTAGTTCCACATACCTTGACAGATTATTGCATCTTCTTGGCTTATGGCATTTTGAAGTCATTTTGGCAGATTAAGTGTCTACAGTTGGCCTCTTTCCTTGTTTAAGTTGTGCCAGTTTATTTTCTCGACTAGACGTACCAGGAAAAGTTAATTTCTAGTTTTTCGACCAAAATCACTTTGGAATCTTTTGCTCGCCGTTTTGCGATGTTCCAGCCTAGTGTGGAATCTATTCCGGATTTGTTATCCGCAGCTGCAGATCGTGTGATTTGCATGAGCTTTTCCTGGCGAGTTTCTCCTTTCCAAATCGTTTCTTTCATGGCATTCTTCACATCCGTAGCCCATTCTTACGTGTCTATTTAAGGTCCATCGGGAGTAGCATCAAAATATGTCTACTTGCGATTCGTAAGCTCAAAAAACATTTCCATGTTCAGTTATCAGTTTTATGGATATTAGTCGATCGCTAATTTTTGAGGTTTATTGTCTTATGTAAGAGTTCAACTATCAAGATGATGGTAATTTGGTTCTTATTTTGCAAGTTTAAGTAGCGGACTCTTGACATTTCGCATTTTGGTTTCTTGAATGCATCTATATCAATTTTACGTTCCTGTAATACGTTTTCAAGTTCGAACCATTTTAGCGTTCCAGCTTGTGATTAACATAGGCTTCGCTATAGTCCGGGGTGGTCCTGGGACGCAACGAATAAGTCTCTCTAATTAGCGAGGTCTTTGGCTAACTGCCTGTAGTTTCGCACTCCAAGTTGATTGATGTCCCCTTTTACTTGCGCACGCCACCTAAGGCGAGGCCTTCCTCTACTGCATTGTCCCACCGGATTGGAGTCGACGATTCTGCGGGCTGGAGCGTTGGTGTTCATTCGATCTACATGTCCCAGCCATCTCAAACGCTCAATGCGCAGTTTTGAGGTGGATATCGCTGTACATCTCGCAGAATTCATCGTTGAATCGTCTCCTCCTGAACCTGTCAACGTATACGGGACCAAATGTCTCAAAGGATATCTTCATCCGCTTTAGAAAGAGCAGGACTGGGATTACAAACGTCTTATATAGAGTTTTCTTGGTTGTTCGGAAGAGTGGCTTACTACACAGTTGGCTTCTTAGCCCAAAGAAACAGCGATTGACAAGCGTTATTCTTCGTTTGATTTCTGAAGAGATGCCGTTTTCAGATGTGAAAGCAGAGCCAAGATAGACAAAGTCCCTTAATACCTCAAAGTTATAGCTGTCTGGCCGATTCGTCGATGTTGGGTGTCCCTTCTTGTTGACAGCATTTTGTTTTGCCCTCGTTTGTCGCTAGACCCATTTTTGCCACTTCTGTTCCTATACTTGCAAACCCACACGTGACAGCTCGCTGTGTTCTATCAATAATATCAACGTCGGCGTATGCAAGCAATTGAACAGACTTTTGAAAGATCGTACCTAGTGTGTTGGCTTGTGGGTTTTGCAGAATTCTTTCAAGTATGATTTCGCCTTGCCTAAATCCTTTTTTGACTTCATTGGTTTCGGTTAGGTCGTTACCGACCTTGATGCAGCAGCGAGCGTTCTCCATCTTCATCCTGCACAAGCGGGCGAGTTTGGCAGGGATGCAAAAACTAGACATGGCTCTGTGTAGTTCGTCTCTGTAGATGCTGTCATATGCTGCTTTAGAATCGATAAAAAGGTGGTGAGTATCGATCTAAACTTCTTGGGTTTCCTCCAGGATCTGCCGTTGTGTGAATATTTGGTCAATTGTGGACTTACCGGGCCTAAAACTGCACTGATAGGGTCCAATAAGATAGTTGACAAATGATTTCAAGTGCTCGCACAATACGGCAGACTAGATCTAATATGCGATGTTTAGGAGACTGATGCCTCTATAGTTGGTGCTGTTTAGAGGGTCTCCTTTCTTGTGAACCAGGAAAATGATGCTGAGGTTCCATTCATCAGGCATACATTCATCCGACCAAATCTTGGAAATAAGTTGGTGTATGCTCTCTACCAAGTCATCTCCTGCTACCTTGAAAAGTTCGGGGGGTATGCCGCCCCGCCCGGCAACCTCGTTCGATTTCAGTTTTTGGTCGGATGGACAGAATTCTTGACTTGCATCATCAATATTGAATGGTTTGCTCTAACTGACAGCGGAATTTGTTTCGCCTTCACCGTTTAGCAGTTTGCAGAAATGGTTTTTCCATATCCTCAGCACCGACTGTGCCTCTACTACATGGTTTTCTTGTTCACCTCTACAAGTTTCCGTTCGGGTCTTATTACCCGAACACGTTCTTTTTACATTTTGGTAAAACTTCCGAACATTATTCCTGGAGTAGCACTTCTCTATTTCCTAGATCGCGCGCTTCATATGCTCTTTCTTCTTTCTTCGGAGAAGCCGATGTTCTTCCCTCCTCGTAGAGCTCGTGCAGCGCCGCTTTGTAGGTATGTTGTTTTGCTGCATGTGGTTGCCGACACTCTTCCTCAAGCCAGGGGCTTAGTGATGGTGGGCGGTTGAAACCCAGCACGTCAGTTGCGGCATTTCTGATGGTTTCTCGGCATGTAAGCCACTGGTCTTCAGCACTTCAGCACTTGATACGCGATCGGCAAAGGTTTTGGCGACTCGTTGCGATTGCAACCATTCAACGTTAAATCTCCTCCTCTCCCCCGTTATTGTTGCATCGGAGATATCTGTAGACGTACCTTGGCTGCAACTAGCTAATGGTCCGAGTCTTTATTGGCAGCTCGAAATGTTCGGACATCTAAAATACTTAAGAAGTGCCTTACGTCGATCGCAGATCAATCTGGTTGACAGTTTGCTGATCTGGTGTCTGTCATGTTCCCTTGTGAATATTGAGGTGAGGAAACCGTATGCTTACTGTATTAATGTTACGTCCCACAGAGAGATCGATTAACTAAGTCCGTTTCCAGACGTGGTGTCGTGTAGGCTATGTCTTCCGATTGTGCCACCGAAGATATCCTCCTTTCCAATTTTGGCATTAAAGTCACCTAGGACGATTTTAACGTCATACATCGGACATTGCTTGTAGATTGTGTCGAGGAGTTCGTAGAGCTGAGGAAAATCGCATTTAAGGTTGATTTTAGCGAATTTACCTTTGATACGGATTGTTATATCCACATCCAAATAGACGCTGCTTAGGTTCCCTATAGCAATCACCGTAGTAAACATCACAGTTTTCCATCTTTATTTTGCCCGGGCCATCCCACCGCACTTCCTAGATGGCTGTGATATCTGATTTATAGCAGTCTAGGGCCTCCGCTAATTGTTCGGCTACACGCGGTCTGTTCAAGGCCCGAACATTCCACTTGCAGATCCGAAAGTCATTGTCCTTTGTTCGTTTTGCAGGGTCGTCAACAGTGAATCCGTCCTTATCCGAGGCTGTTGGTCGTTTCGTAACAATGACTTTTTACGTGGTTGGGCAGTTAACCCCAGCTGTAGGCCCAGGACCTTTTTTGAAACCCTTGGATAAAAGAGGCCGGACCAAATTCCGAAGTGAGTAACCTACTTCGGGGATGTGAGTGCTACCGTTGGCCTATATTAAGGGTTCATGTGCCACCAACTCTTTCTCAACACCCTGACTTAGTGTTGGAGATCCCTATAGATCTGGTATTTAAGTACGTTGAAGCAGTTCATATAGAAATAACACTAGTTCGACCTAACTGGAACTGTGGACTGCACAGTTGATTCCATCTTTAGAATTCGTCCGCTGCCGCACGGAAACTGGAGAAAGTATTGTAATATTGGGTATATAACTTCGTGCGGTTTTTTTTTCAAAATTTGAACGTTTATTTAAGAAAAACATGTACAATAGTATTATTCAAAGTATTGCCCATCTGAAGCTATGATTTTTTCCCATCTTTCTAGCAATTTGTGGATCTCATCCCAAAAGAACTTCGCCGGCTTGGCAGCCAAGAATGAATCAAGCCAATTTTTGATATTCTGCTCTGATGTGAACCGTATTTCAGTGAGGGCGTTCTGCATCGACCGGAACAAATGGTAGTCAGAAGGGGCAAGGTCTGGTATATAAGGCGGATGGGGTAAGACTTCCCATCCACTGTTTCCCAAATAGTTCTTAATCGGAATGGCAACGTGGGGCCGAGCGTTGTCATGATGGAAAATTGTTGCCTCGTGTTTGGTCGCATATTCCGGGCGTTTTTCGGCCACTGCTCTCTTCAAACGGATTAATTGTATTCGGTAGCGTTGCCCATTGATGGTTTCATCCGGTTTTAGCAGCTCATAATACAGCACACCCATCTGATCCCACCAAATACAGAGCATTACCTTCGCGCCATGGATATTCGGCTTTGCCCTTGATTTGGCTGGTTGGCCGGGTTTCACATATGATTTTTTGCGCTTGGGGTTGTCGTAATGGATCCATTTTTCATCACCAGTAACAATCCGATGCAAAAATGACTTCCTTTTGTGGCATTCCAGCAGCATTTCGGACATGCAAAACCGCCTTTCCACGTCTCTCGGCTTGAGTTCATGTGGAACCCAATTTCCTTGCTTTTGAATATATCCAGCTGCTTTTAAACATTTTGAAATGGCTGCTTGAGTGACACCCAAAGATTCTGCTTAAAAATTAGCTTAATTAACTTAAAATTATCTTATACTAACTTACTGGCCCCATGCGGGCACTCTAAGTTAAACCTAATACTTAAATTATGTCTTTCGACGTATCTTACATTACATGTTTATACTATGGCTATTCATTATAATTAAAACTCAGAAAACATTTTTTAAGAAAAACTTAGTAACATGACTTATTTTTTTTTTTAACTTATTATAAAACTTACAAACTACCTAAGAATACATCTTAATTTACTTAACCTACTTACATCTAATACATAATATATACATATATAATATATATACATTATATACACTTATATATAAAAACTTATACATAAAAACCGCACCATATCAAAATGATTGAAAAATTGTTAATAACTACGATAATAATTTTTATAATGAAATGAAATTTTTTTTGAGTAGTCCGCAGTAGTTTATAAGTATTTCTATCTGATTTCCATCTGTTTATTGGATGTTTGAAAAAAGATATTAACAAAGAAAGAAAAACCAGTTAATTTTCTTATTTTTTTAAAATGGTTTAATACAGTCATTGGTTAACAAAATCAAACGATACATTTTTTATGTATGTGTATATAAGATGTTTAGATATGCCGTTTTTGCCAAAATATTATCAATACCGAGTTGCTCCTCCTTTGGCAGTTATAACCGCTTTTATTCTAGAAGGCATCGAGTTTACTAGAAGTTCAGTAATATCCCTTAAAATTTCAGTATTCCATACATGTTCCAGGACTTCATTTAGCTTTTTTTTCCTTTCTGGTTTATGTTCAGCCACCTTACGTTTCATTACATGCCACAAGTGTTCGATTGGGTTTAAATCGGGCGAATTAGCTGGCCAGTCTAGTCTGCTAATTCCGAGGTCATCAAACGTTGTCTTGAGCTGAAAATTATTGAAAGACTCTAGTTACTTGTCTGTTTATTATTTATAAAGTAGACATCTATAAGTTGATTTATACCACTTTACTGACGGATTTGGCGCAGTGGCAAGGTGCAGAATCATCTTGAAAAATGCACTTGTCAGTATACGAATGATGCTGTTCAATTGCTGGTACCAAAAACTCCCTTACTACTTCTCCATACTTTTGAGCGTTCATAGTTCCATTAACAAAGTGCAAAGGGCCAAAAACGTAAAAAGAAAAACATCCCCAAACCATCTGGCTTTGATTCCTCAAATTCACTGTTTTGACTATGCACTCGTCCTTGAACCTTTCACCTGCTGACCGTCGTACGTATGGCAAATTGTCGGCACACAACAAATTAAATTTACTTTCATCGGACCATATCACACATCGCCAATCATGCTGCGTCCAATCTTCGTACTTTTTTGCCCACGTCAAGCGAGCTTTTTTCATTTTTGTGGTTAGGAGAGGTTTTTTCGCTGGTCGTCTTCTATATAAACCTATCTCCCGTAGCCGTCGGCGTATGGTTTCGGCGCTTAGATCAACTTGATGAAATTCACTCAGCTCTGCTCTTATACGGACAGCGCTTTTAAAGCGATCTTTCATGCTAATTCCTTGTAATACATTGTCCGCCTTCTGGGTTGTTTTACGTTTTCGTTCCAAGCCTTTTTTCCTTTCCAGTTGATCCAAATTTTCTTTTTTCTTCATCAGTCGTACGATAGTTGAATTACAGCATCCTATTTTAACCGCAATCTTACGATAGCCAAGCCCTTCTTCGACTAAAGTCAATATTTGAGCTTTTTCGTCCCGAGTCAGTTGATGATATTTACCAGACATTTCACTTTTTTTTACTTGTCACCGTCACAACTCAATTCAAACTGATTTTTTTTGCACTGAAAACGAGGCCGAACTCCGCTATGAGGAATACCCTTACGATCTGATGTAATTAGGCATTTTTTGAGAACTCACTAGGTGGTGCGGTTTTTATGACCGCAAGTGTATATATATTGGGTCTACAAGTAAGTTTCCAGCGTTTGTCAGAGATGGCGAGACCAGTGGATCCCGGACAGAAATGTCAGACCCCATGTGTTTTATTTGTAGGTTTTGTATCTGTCAACAACTTTGCAGCGTTATATTTGAGCAGTTCTATCGGTGTCGTACATTTTATCGAGCAAAATCATGGCAAGTTTCCAGCCAAATAAACGTCATTTGCGGGAAGCGCTGCTTTTATTCTTTAATATGAAGAAAAATGCGGCTGAGGCCTATCGTTTGCTTTCGGAAACTTATGGGGCGGAATGCATTGGTAAATCGACGTGCTGCGAGTGGTTCAAATGGTTCGAAAGTGGTGATTTTGGAGTTGAAGACAAAGATCGCCCCGGAAAGCCGAAAAGTTTTGAAGACGAGGAATTGGACGCTTTACTGGATGAGGATCCGTGTCAGATTCAAGAAGAACTTGCTGCATCATTTGGCGTCACGCAACAAGCCGTTTCCCTGCGTCTTAAAGCACTGGGATTCATTCAAAAGGTTGGAAACTGAGTGCCGTACGAAATGTGTCGAAGACTTTAAGGGAGATTTCTTAACATGTTTTGAGAAAAAATTCACATGGGTTGTCGGAAATGCATCCCCTCCGAGATACAGAGGTTTTAAGAAAAGCCTTACGCTGCCCTGATATGTTTGGTTTACAGCCTCACACTTATCCCATACAATTATAAAGCAGTTCTGAAACACTTTTACTCTGTCACTATTACGAGAAACCGCGCACATCGGAGTTTCATTGCTGTCTATGTATATTGGAATTTTGGACATGGTGTGCATCGTTTTGCCGCCAGAAAGCAGTGTGCTATCTCTCCTTGGTTTCTCACCTCCGTCCTCATGGTAAGAAAAGAAAAAATAGTTTGCCTTTATTTGAATTCTTGCTTTGGAGGACTGTGTTATAAATCTGTGTTTGCTGGAAGGCGAGCTTTAGAATTAGTCATTAACGATGTCAAACATCGGTCCTGGACTATAACTCACTTCAGTGGCATACTCTCGGTTTACGTGCTGTTGATCTGGCGGGCCCCCGCCCAATTATCAAGGCTTCGCCCATTAATGACGTTGTCTAATAAAAAGCGGGGGCAGATTATTCTATACTGGTCTTATTGTAAACATCTTCAGATTACAGCCTCTGAATGGTTGCTACGATTTGACCAGTTGCAAGTTGCCGGTCATAGGTCTTGTTGGCGGCTTGACCACCGGTAGTCCATACCAGGACTTAAATCACGGTACCATGGGAGTCAGGAGCCCCCCGGATTTCGGTCCGGGCCTGACTTGTTAGAGGTAGGCCCCCTTGTGGGAGCGTCATGGTGGCTGTGGTTTAAACCCAAATCGCGGGTACGGGTTTCCTTTTTGGTTTAACCCATTGTAGAGTTGCAAATGAAGTACTGGGTGCTGCGAACCTAAGAGCAGCAAGAGGTTTTAGGTCGGCCTCGACTCATACCAAGGGTGGAACTTGTGCCTCCAACATAAGTTCTGCTTTGGTATAATATATAAGCGAAGTATTAATAAATATAAAGCGAGTTTATTAGTGATGGCAAGGCGTATCCTTGCTCCCTATGGGTTTATGGGCATGCATATCCGAAATGTTACTGCAGCAGTATAAAAATAAATCATTTTTGCATCGTATTGTCACTGGTGATGAGAAATGGATCTATTATGATAATCCTAAGCGCAGAAAATCGTATACAAAGCCCGGCGAGCCGGCCCAATCGACGCCGAAACGAAATATTCACGTGAATAAGGTCATGCTCTGCATATGGTGGGATCAAAAGGGTTTCGTATACTATGAACTGCTTCCGAGTGGTGAAACCATCAAAGGACCATTATATCGAACCCAACTAATTCGTCTGAAGCGGCATTAAAAGAAAAACGGTCAGAATATGAGACCAGGCATGAGTCCGTCATTTTTCATCACGACAGCGCTCGGCCACATGTTGCGGTTTCGGTGAAAAACTATTTGGAAAATAGTGGATGGGAAATTCTGCCTCACCCGCCTTACAGTCCAGACTTGGCACCATCTGACTACCACTTGTTTCGTTCGATGCAGAACGCTCTTACGAGAATACTCTTCAGCTCAGTAGAGGAAATCAAAAATTGGCTCGATACGTTCTTGGGCTCGAAAGACGAGAAATTTTTTTGGTCCGGAATTCATAATTTGCCAGAAAGATGGGGGAAAGTTGTAGCTTGCGATGGACGATACTTTGAATAAAGCATTGTAACTATGTTTTCATAATAAAACTTCAAATTTTAGAAAAAAACGCTGGAAACTTACTTGTAGACCCAATACGTAATATATAAATACATGTACATACATATATACATACATATATATATATATTTTTTTTTTCTCTTAAAATCTAACTTCATTCTACCTAAAAATATGTAAGTCGGCCAACGCTAAAACAAAAAAATTTAGGCTGACCCACTTTGCTTCGCAAGAAGCTATATATTGCTGAAGGAATTCGGCGACGACGCATCCTCTTCTTCAACAAGCCACCAAAATTGTTGGTGCTGCCGAGCAACATCCCTCATGTCGCGACTCCTTACCGCCCTACTGAACCGGAGACGCTCCGCACTGCCATGTGCGACGTCTCTGTCGTAGTTGAGTCGCCTGTCCGCAGCTGTTCAAGCAACGTGGAAGATTAGCGGCACAGCCAATCTGTCCTGGATCAGACCTTTGCTACCTAGATAGAGAAACGCTTCTGGAGGAACATAGCCGTCAAAGCGAACTCTCTCATGATACATGTAATTAGGGTAGTAAGCCCCAGAGATCAGGTTGTTCGACGATGTCATTGCTCTTGCAATGTGCCTTCGAGTCAACTTAATAACAAAATTGTCCACTCTTATTAGGTTCGCCCTATTGTACAAGACCTCATTGCGATAGAATTTTATGTACTCAGACTCTGGTGTTCTGTATAACCGAAAACAAGCCCTCTCAAACACCCGAATCTTTTCCAATAAATTTGCTCTCACGTTGAACCACACGGGACATCCAAACACAAGCATAGGCCGGATAAGGGCCATGTAGCAGATCACCTTCACCCTCGCATCGAGTTGGCTGTTATAAAACAGTCTCCTTGTAAGGGCAAAAGCACCTTTGGCTCTCGCCAGAGCAACATCTATATGTTTGTTAAAATACAGATATTGATCTAGCCAGATCCCAAGGTATCTGACTACATTTCGACAAGCAAGTGGCTGTCCAGGTTGTCCGACGATAGAGAACTTTCGCCAAATCTTTCTGGTATCCCTAGAGGCCCCAGACAAAGGCGTCCTAAACAGAATGGTTTCCGACTTCTGAAAGTTGATTTTCAACTTCCAGTCATCGCAATATTGTTTAATTTTGTCGAAGTCACGTTGCAAAAGTGTATTAATGACCTCAATCTTTGGACCTGTTCTGTAAGCGATTAAGTCGTCTGCGTACGCTATGGCATGGTGAAGCGAACCTATCAGATCACTTGTGTAAATGTTGAATAGGATCGGCGAATTTACCGCACCTTGTTGCAGACCGTTTTTAATGTTAAATGTTCCAGCAGAAGTCACATCGTCATTTTTCACGAAGAGCTGTCTACTGGAGAGCATATCAAAAAGGTGTTTGGCAACAATCTTCATAGAGTAATGCTTCCAGTTCTTCATCTTCAAACTTTTTTGTCTGCCCAGGACGTTCATCGTCTTCCAAGCCAAAATCACCACTTTTAAATCGTGCAAACCACTTTTGGCACGTTCGCTCAGCTAGCGCATGTTCACCATAAACTTCTACTAAAATACGATGACTTTCGGCAGCAGTTTTCTTCATATTAAAGTAATGAAGAAGAACTCCCCGCAAGAACACTTTTTCAGGCACAAAGTTCCACATATTTGAGTGAAAAAAAATTATTGTTGTTTACGCTTCAAATGAATGACATATACTGAAATGACGTACAATGACAGTAGCTTTCCAACGCATGTTCCAATGGAATAATACAAGTTTCGCCATCTCTTGGCAAACCGCACGAATTAAGTTATGGACCCAATACCTAAATTTATTTCTGAAGAGCATATATTTGTATTTGCCTCCAAATCACTCCTAAACTGTGCAGACCAGATGACCGGCGGGATAGATTACTCATATACATACGTTCGTTTCCATGCCGTATTTTAGTAATATTCTCCGTTCGTTGTTGTACGTACATCTATGTAGTCTCCATAGGTGGGAGTCGTATGACGCATGCAGATTTCGGAGAGTATTGATAGATTTTAATACGCCTCATCTTAATACAATTTATCTGCCCTTGATAAGGGCTAGTTTCGTGGAAATATCTGATACCCCATTCGAAGCGATTGAATGAGATTCAGAATAATATGACACTAACTGCAGAAAACTGCCTCTTCTCAGCTCCATTAATACTTTTAAACACATTCTTCCGGAACAAGAACTTCAAGGACTATCAGACGAAAGTGCCTTCGAAAACGCAACATTCATGAAACCCACATTCATATGTAATCGTATATTTGAACACACTTAACAAACAACTTCTTCCCAAAACATAATTCGAAACATTTTCACTTGAGTCAAACCTCAGATTCATATTCCTATGAATTCAAAATGAACACTTTCAATTGATTGCTCTTCTTCGTCACCACCAAAGTAAGTCATGAGGGTTGGCAATTCATCCCAAAAAAAAAACTCACCCAACCTTTTACATACTCGTAAATACACACACTTGTATCTGTTTGTATTTTTAGCTTACACAAAGTTCTAAGACCCCAACCGCTACCACTGTCAAATTTCTCGCAAGGAAATTACAATAATTTTCCATCAAAAATTCGTCATTAGGGTGAGTGGGGTGGAAAAGTAACAAAATTGCAAATTACAATAGATGATGGGAGGATGTGTCAAAAAATAAAAATATTCTCAATACCAACCATCGTGGCACAAAACGACCACATGTCGCTTCCCTTAGTGGGTGACGTTATGACGATCCTTACCAAAAAGTACGCACTCAAATTTCTCTTCTGGGTTTCCCATCTTTTTTTATTATTATTATTATTCCAACTCGTACGTGTAAATCTATAAAAAAAAAATTGAATGAATAATGTCACTCAGCGCTAAGGGTGGTGTTCTGTTCAGACAGTTCCCTGCCACTAATTTTCGTATTTAGAGCCCTCGTCGACGTCGCTCACTGACAATATTCCGAGGGGTTGACGTCCTATTTACTTTTTCTTATATCGATGGCCCGCAATAGAACAGAATAGAACAAAACCCAACAAATTGTCACAATAATCACGTAATCAAATAATTTTGCTATTTAAAAAAAAATACATAGCGTACGAGTATATGTACGAGTATATGAATGCAGCAGTAGTCATGCATACGAGTATACTCATAGTACGATGTTAACCGGTATATGGATGTAAGATACTCGCATATGAGTGCCAGTGTTCAATTGTTGAAGAGGAACTCTGTGTATGCAGGACAGACATTGTGAAAGCCATTTTGTGTAGTTTCACGTGAGGAGGGCTCATTTCGATTGATTCCCCCCTGCGGATGGTCATTATTATAAATTAACGATGGTTAGGGTAGAAAGTGAAGTAAGTGAACTGAACACTTTTTATAGCTACTCGTACTACTGTCGTAACTGGTGCTGGTTTCAGTAAGTGCTTAGGGGAAGACATGACTGCTCTAGTTGCGCGCCATGTTATACAATTACGAGTACTACTAGCCCCTTCCAGCAGCGCACAGGGAATTACGAATAATTTCAGAATGGCCGATGCTATGTACACGTATTTACGGTTGACAGAACTTGAAGGTTTACTGGTGATGTTATTTAGAGAGTGCAGTTGAAGTGCCTATTTTGTGTCACTAAATTGGGGTGTGTTCATGTTGTTCATGAAAATTGAATTAGCTGCCATGAGCTCATACCCACATGTACATATACATACGAGTATGTGCGTCGCAATATGCAAGTGTTTTTTTGGTTAAGTTTTGGAAGTTAAACTTGCTGCTTACTCTGTGTAATTAACGAAGATTTATTTTTATGAAAATGTGGATAGATTTTTCTGGGTGAAGACAATCTTATGGAGAAATTGCTTTCATACACTCTTTTCCTCTTGAAATAATATTATTAACCGCCTAAGCAAGATGCCAACCAAGTCGGTCTTCGCCCGTCAAATCTTTGACTGACGTGGTCGCCCCACCGTGGAAGTTGATCTTACAACTGAATTGGGACTTTCCGTGCTGTACCATCTGGAGCATCCACTGGTTTGCATGAGGCTTTGGAACTCCGTGATGAGAAGAAAAACAACTACCATGGCAAGAATGTCAAGAAGGCTGTGGATAACATCAACCAGATGTCTTGAGGGCTAATTTGGAAGTTAGCCAACAGGAGGAGATCGATAACTTCATGATTAAGCTCGATAGTACCGAGAACAAGTCAAAGTTAGGAGCTAATGCTATCTTGGGTTTTTGCCAAGGCTGGGTTGCTAAGAAGGGAGTACCGTTGTACAAGCACTTAGCCAATTTGGCTCACAACAAGAACATCATTCTGCCAGTTTTAGCTTTCAATGTCATGCAAGCAACCAATTATCCATACAGGAATTCATGATTTTGCCAACTGGTGCTAGTCCCTTCACTGAGGCCATGAAAATCGGCTCTGAAGGGTACCATCACTTGAAGAAGGTCATCACGGATAAGTTCGGTTTGAATGCAATCGCTGTCGGCGATGAGGGTGGTTTCGCTCCCAATATTCAAAACAATAAGGAAGCTTGATTTTGATTCAGGATGCCATTGCCAAGGGTCGATACACCGGCAAAGTCGAAATCGGCATGGATGTTGCTGCTTCTGAATTCCACAAAGATGGTCTATATGATTTGGACTTCAAGAACCCCAACAGCGACAAGTCATTGTGGTTGACTCCTGACAAAATGACCAACTTGTATCAAGAATTCTTCAAGGAATTCCCCATCACCAGCATTGAAGATCCCTTCGATCAGGATCATTGGGATGCCTGGACCAACATGACTGCAAATACGTAACTACAAATTGTCGGCGATGGCCTTTTGTTGAAGGTCAACCAAATTGGTATCGTCACCGAATCGAACAAGGCACATTTGCTTGCCGAGAGCAACGGCTGGGGCATCATGGTATCTCACAAGTCCGACGAAAGGACACAGGAGGCCACATTCATTACTGACTTGGTTATCGGTCTTAGCACCGGACAAATTAAGACTGGAGCTCCATGCCGTTCAGAACGTTTGCCCAAGTATAATCAAATTCTTCGTATCGATGAGGAGCTCGGCACTGCTGCTAAATACGCCGGCAACACAACGCATCTCTCTCTCTCTTTTACGTTTTATTGTTAATAATTAATGCGATTATATGTATTTTTAAACAATCTACATATTCGAATATATTTGTACTGTAATTCCATCTATTGGTGTGCACACAACAAATTCACTGTTTCGAATAGGAGAAAACAAAAGGGTAAGCAGTAGGAGACATTTGCTTTTAAGTTATTGTAAAATATCGTTTATTGTTGTTGCTGTTAGACTTAAGTCTTTGAATCAACAAATCTAAATATAAACAAAACAAAAATACACTATTCTACTTTGGTTCCGGCGGTATGTAAATGATCAGACACTATTTGAATTAATGTGGATTTTTGCACCTTGGATTCATAGTGTCCTACTCGTTTGTCCTTACTTTGACGGATGAGAGCGACGATGTTGCTGAGGATACAATATTTAACGAGAGCAAACGTGTGATATTTATTTTTAGCTTGGGATTGGAAAATTCAGTTTGCCCAAAGAAGACAGCCAATTTTATCGCGTTTTAATATAGCGGATGCCTTATCCGCAGAATTGAAAAGATGCAATAAATCTGGACATCTAAAACATTCACTACAATGCAACCAGAGTATCCTGTGGTACAATAAACATTCAAGTGACCTTACTGCAGCATGTCGAGCCACCCTTTAGTCGGTGTTATTTGATTTGAAAACTGGGGCCTCTTTATACAAAGTTGAAGGACTAAAACCATATTTTACGAGCATTCCGGTACATAGTAGAGCAAGTCCTCTCGTCTCTGGAGAATGTGAGTGACGCAACCCAGTCACTTATGATGGTGCATATATTGTACATTTTATGCTGAAAAACAACAACCGATGGTCCGCCGCTGGTTTAACCCACGTAATACGCAGGTGCTCCTAACCAGAATATTGACAATAACAGTAACCTGAGTTACTAAAATTTCAACGTTCTTCGCACAATCTATTAGAAATTTATTTAGATATCCTGCTCTAGCCTGCTCCAATGTTTATTTATAACTGAGAATTCCACCAACGACCAGACGTACATATTGCACCGAGTTCTCGAAAGGCCCAAGAAAAACATCTAGTTTTTTCTGAAGTTGGTAGCCATGGGAATCTTATCCGAGTCAAGCATCATTCCGAGTCACATGGAGCAAATATTGGTATCAGGAAATGCGATTACTTTTCCTAATATTTAATGGATAATACTCGTATCTTGCTGGCATTTTTCTCCATCAGATTATCATACTGATTATCGACACCAATATCGGGCAAGAAAACACTTCAACACTTTCCAAATTTGTGCTAAAATGCCGCTGCATATTTGCAATATCATTGGCAGTTACTTTGTCTGTGTTGGATCCAGCAACTTATTAGATGGCGCTACAGTCCGGAGTTTACAACATGGCCTCAGCTAGCAATCCTCTCCAGATAGCGTGGTCTTACGCTAACTGCCTCCAGTTGCGCCCATGAAGTTGACTGGCATCCCGTTTCATTTGCGCCCCTAAGATGAGGTAGCACTTTACTGCATTATCCATTTCAGGCCGGGACATTGGATTATCCGAGCTTTTCTGAAGAGGTCGGCATCACCGTATAGCGATGGTGGTGAAACGCCTTTTCCATTCTAATTGGTATCAGCGGGACCGAAGATTGCCCGAAAAAATTTTCTCTCGAAGCGCACAAGAGTATTTTCATCCTCTTTTGTCAGTGCCCAAGCTTGTGCGCCGTAAAGCAGGACTGGGGTATTCAGGGAGCTGTTAAAAGCCTTTTTGATTGCTCGAGAGATCGCTTTGCCACTGGATTGCATTCTAAATCCAAAATCTTTGCCTGATTTCCGTGTAAGTGTCGTAGTCGCAGTTAGTAATGAAGCCGAGTGGATGCTCGTAACATAAAGTCCCTTACTAAGGCAAGTGATAGCTGCTTATCGTGATATTTTGTCCTGCATAGGCGTCGATATTTTGTGTCCTTCTTTGTTAACAGCATACACTGTTTTTCCTTCATTGACTACTAAACCCATTATTGCCGCTTCTACTTCAATAGTCCCAAACGGTTCCACTGACAGCTCGCTGTGTTCTTCCCATTATGTCAATGCCATTTGCATATGCTAGCAAAATTTTGAAAAATAGTGCCCCTAGAGTTCGCTTCTTTCAAGTATGATGTTAAGGAACTCTCATGACATCGCGTTACCTTGTCCAAAACTTTTTTAGACATCAGAAGTCTCGGTTAGGTCATTATCGACCTTGACAGAGCAACGTGCATTCTCCATCGTCATCCTGCTTAGCCGAACGAGCTTGGCAGGGATGCCAAAACTGTATATGGCTCTATATACATAGTTCGTCTCTTTAAATGCTATTATATGCCACTTTGAAATCGATGAAGAGGTGAAGTGTATCGATTTGGAGCTCCTGCATACCGTATTGTGAAAGTGGACTTTCAAGGCCTGAAACCATGATAGGGGCCTGTCAGTTTGTTGACGAAGGGTCTTATGTTAGGCATTCACAAAATACGGCAAATTGGATATTGAGTAGACTTATTCGCCTGCAGTTGACGGAGTGCCGGGGTTTGTGATACCAAAGACGACGGTCGAGTAGCAACTGAACCTTATTGAATATGTGCATGAATATGCTTAGTGCTTGTAGAGTATATAAGGTTATGTACATATAGCTATTACTATTGTTTAAGGGTTACCATACTAAATTACATGTGGGTTAGTACTAAGTCTTTATGGTACTATGTTACAGCTCCCTTTTTCTAAATACTTTATAAGACTTAACATTAAGAAATTCTTTAGTTGATAAATTCAAAATCTAGTAGTGTATGTATAACTTATGAGAATCCAATTTCAGTTAAGTCACTTTACGTTAATTCATATAATGCAACGATAATATGGAACGATAATATAAATTCAGTTAAGTGTTGCGTGTCTTGATTCAATAATTATAAATAAGTTTTTAAATTCACAAATTACACTTTTATTCAAAAAATTAAATAATATACAAATTAGTCAGGTACTGAATCTATTAAACAATTACATTAGGTTTTACGCATGTGACCAACGCTAGCTCTCGTGGGTGACTGCGTCTAACTCATTTAGCTCTTTAATTTGTTTCTTATGTGGCGGGGGCATTGCCAGACTATAATAATTTAAATCCACCATATAAGTTATTTTATTTTTTTTTTCTAGTAATACAGTTCAGCAACATCAAATCAAATGTCTAATCATGAATATTACAAGTATTATTTTGTGGAATAGTTATTTGAATTGTATCTAGATGGTGGTTTAACGATTCTACCGGACCTTGTTACATATGGTTTTGGTCCCGTGTTGTTGGTTGTATATAGTATTGCTGGTGGTAGTTGGTTCGGCTTTGTTCTTGGTCACTTGCGTATTCTGGTTGTGCCTGGGAGTTGAAGTCTGATGTGATGTTATGTCTACTGCTACGTCCTTTTCTGGTATGATGCTGGCACGTGTCGTGTGTAAGTGGGTACTGTTACGGCGAAGCAGTTTTCCATCATGGGTGCATACTATGTACGAACGAGGTGCATCAGTAGGTTTTTCTACCGTACCTGTTGCGATTGGGTTGTTGGATTCTTACGTATTGTCCAGGTTGTAGAGGCAGCTTTTCACGGCTTCCTTTGTCAGCGTAGTTTTTGCTACGAATTCGAGCTTCGGTGAGATTGTTGTGTACTTTATATACAACCTTCGGGATGAGTAGGTCCTTACTGGCTGGTATGGTGGTCCTGGTCTTTCTGCTTATCAGGCGTTGGTTTGGTGATGCTAATTCGTTGTTTCGGGGGGTGTTACGAAAATTAAGAAGCGCAAGGTACACATCTGACTGATCTTTGTAGCACTTTTTTAACAAAGATTTAGCGATTTGAACATGTCTCTCCGCTAGTCCATTCGATTTTGGGTACCTAGGGCTCGACGTCTGATGTGTGAAGTCCCAATTTATTAAAAAGCTTTGAAATTCTTTAGACGCAAACTGAGGACCGTTATCGGATTCCAGAATGGTTTGATTCCGTGAGTTGTGAACCACTTTTTAAGATGAAGTATTACTTCTGTTGACGTTGACTGTTTTAGAAGAGCAAAGTCGAAGAGACCGGAATAACTGTCTGCAATGAGAAGATATTCATTATTTTTAAAGTAAAACAAATCTACTGCAATAATTTCCCAGGGTAACTTCGGAACTTTCTTGATGATGATAGGCTCTTTTGGTTGAGACCGTTGTTGACTTTGGCAAATACTGCAGGATTCGACATATCTGGTTATGTCTCTCGTCATGTTGATCCAAAACAACTGTTCACGTGCAATATTGAACTTTTACCATCATATCCTTCTTCAACGCCTCGGGTATGACGACTTTAGAGCCTTTGAATAGCAGGCCCTGGTGATTACTTAATGACTCTCTAAATGTCCAAAAGTTCCTGATATCTTTTGGTATATCTCCGACGTGATCTGGCCATTTGTCATTTATATATTCTAGAACTTTTTGTATATTTTCGACGTTTCGTGTTGCTGTGAGGATCCTGTTCATAGATGTTTCGCTAATTTGAAGAATTTCGTGGATTTCCAGTTCATCGTCGCTTTCTTTGTTCCTAGGATTACTGCAATCTCTACTGAGGGTGTCTGCTACTGGTATGTGCTTGCCTTTAGAGTAAGTTACTGTTCGCTGATACTGGAGAACTTGCAACATAATTTTTTGTAAGCGAGTAGGTGCATTGTGGATCGGTTTTTTGAATATAATCTCCAGAGGTTTATGGTCGGTTTCGATGGTGAGCTTTTTGCCGAATATCAGGTCATGGTACTTTTCACATGCTAACTTGATTGCGAGTGTCTCTTTTTCGATTTGTGGTGCGAGATTTTGCGGTTCTGTCAATGCTTTTGATGTACATATAAGCGACTGGTTGATTGTCTTGCAGCAGGACAGCGCCCACGCTAGATGAACTAGCATATATATACTTGCAATTCGATAGGTAGGTTAAGATCATAATATTTAAGTACTGGTGTTTTCCATAGCACTTTTTTAAGTTGAACGAATGACTTTTCTTGTCTTTCACACCATAGCCATGGAACACCTTTTTTAAGTAGTTGTCGCATTGGTTCTGTAATCTTAGATAAATTATTTATGAACTTACCTAAATAGGTCGCCATTCCGAGCAGTCTTTGTAACTCTGTTTTGTCTGTAGGCTGTTTCAACTTATCGATGGCTTCAATCTTATCGGGATCTGCTTTGATTCCCTCCGACTTGACTATGTGTCCTAGAAATCGTGCTTTTGTTATTCCAAAAATAAATTTTTTTTTATTAAGTTTTATACCTGCATGTTTCAGCTTTTGGAGTACCTTGTTTGTGCATGATTCTAGGGTTTTTTGGTCTGGAGCGTGAATTAAAATATCGTCAATCGATACCTCGGTATTAGCGCAGTCTTCTAGCAGGTCTGCCATGATCTTTTGATAGATTTCCGAGCCTGACGCCAACCCAAATGGAAGACGAAAGAATGAAAATCTTCCCCAAGGCGTAGCCATTGTAAGATATTTCTTCGTTCGATCAGTTATTTGGATCTGCCAAAATCCATGATTGCAGTCTAAAATAGTAAAAAGCTTTGATTTACTTATTGTGGCAGAGATGTCGTCCAGTGTTTGGAGTGGGTGAAATCGTCTGACGATGTTTTTGTTTACGTCGATAGGATCGATGCATACTCTGATTTTGCCATTTTTGCGGACGATTACCATCGGTGACGTTGCTGGAGTTGCACCGTTTGTTTTTTCCAAAACTCCCATTTTGATAATTCAATCGATTTCTTTTTCACTTCACTCTGAATAGCATGGGGCACTTTTGTGGTGCGTAATTTTCAAACGCTGGGTTTTCAACCAAATCTATGTCATAAACGAAATTTTTTATGCATCCTAACCTTCAAACAAATTTTCTTCTACCTTTAGTTCTTGAACTCGCATGATTAGTTTTAATTTCTCGCACGCATTTTTTCCTAAAATGGGACACATAGTTTTATCAATCAATAACCTTAAACGTCAACACATCTTTTATTTTTCGCACTCTGCAGCCTACTGTCACTTCACCAAGTACGCTTATTTTTTCATTTCCAAATGTCACTAATTTTTTTGTACACGATGGTTTAACGGTGACGTTAAGCTTGTCGACTATTTTTTTAGGCGATACGTTGCATTGTGCACCGGTGTCCAGTTTTATTTTTACTCTTTGTTTTCTATGTCTATCTCTTCCATATACTAGATGGAGTGAAAAGTGACCTCCTTGGGAATTAAAATTTTTTTTTTTTAAATGTTTTTTTATATTATTCAATATAGTCCCCTTTTAGTTTGATACACTGGAATAAGTGATTTTCCAACTTCTTAATCTCGTCCGAAAAGTAATTTTTCGGAAGGTCTGCAAAATACCCCTCCGTGGCGTCGATAATTTCCTCGCGTGAGCTGAATATTTTATTGATGAGCCATCTTTTGAGGTTTGGGAAGAGATAATAGTCCGAGAGATCGAAATCCAGTTACCAATCGACGCCAAAAGACCGCCCGATTCCGCATCAGCAAGTCCAAACACCCTTTCGAAGTGCTCTCGCGTTCATGTTTTTGGTCATTCGCGGCACCCAGCGGCAGGATAACCTTTTCATATGCAGAATCTTGCCCAAAATATGGCGTGTGCGCTCAATACTAATCTTTGTGGTATCTGCTAGCTGGCGCACCTTCACTTTCCGGTCAGCCAACACCATTTCATGTATTTTTTTGACATTGTCCTCTATAACCGCATCGGAGGGCCTGCCGCTGCGGACTTGATCGGCAGTGGAGTTGCGACCGCCACGAACCTCTCGAAACCAATATTTGACGGTGTAATCTGACGGAGCATTAGCCCCATAATATTTATCCAACTTTTCTTTTGTTTCCTTCGCCGTTTTACCTCTCAAAAAATAATGTTTTATGAGAGAACGAAAATCGTTTTTGTGCATACTCAACATGACGCCAAACACGTCAACAACAATCACCTGTCAAAACAAAACTAAAGACAGTATCGCACCGAAATTTGTCATGTCTACCTAAATATGAATGGACTTCAAGGCAACATAACCTTTTTTGCAGTAGCAGCGCATTCTGGCGGTCAAGAAGGTCACTTTTCACTCCATCTAGTAATTGTTGCTGTCGTCTTTGTTGGTATCAACCGATAGTACAAGTAAACTATCGTTTTCGCTCTCTTCACTTGTGCTTTCTTTATCATTTGTGATTGCATGCACTTTTCTGTCTCGTTTTCTAATCTTTGATTTGCATACCACTGCTAGATGTCCCTTTCTTTTGAATTTTTCGCATCTTTTGTTGAAACCTGAACAATTTCTTGGTGTGTGTATGTTACCACATCTTCTACATCTTCTGTGCCGTTTTTTTGGAAGTTATTTGGTATTTTTCTCTTGTAGAATTTGTTACGGTATTTATCGGATATATAACTTAGTTCGTGCGGTTTTTTTCAAAATTTGAACGTTTATTTAAGAAAAACATGTACAATAGTATTATTCAAAGTATTGCCCATCTGAAGCTATGACTTTTTCCCATCTTTCTGGCAATTTGTGGATCCCATCCCAAAAGAACAGCGGCTTGGCAGCCAAGAATGAATCCAACCAATTTTTGATATTCTGCTCTGATGTGAACCGTATTTCAGTGAGTGCGTTCTGCAATGACCGGAACAAATGGTAGTCAGAAGGGACAAGGTCTGGGCTATATTGCGGGTGGGGTAAGACTTCCCATCCACTGTTTTCCAAATAGTTCTTAACAGGAATAGCAACGTTGGGCCGAGCGTTGTCATGATGGAAAATTATTGCCTCGTGTCTGGTCGCATATTCCGGGCGTTTTTCGGCCACTGCTCTCTTCAAACGGATTAATTGTGTTCGGTAGCATTGTCCATTGATGGTTTCACCCGGTTTTAGCAGCTCATAATACAGCACACCCATCTGATCCCACCAAATACAGAGCATTACCTTCGCGCCATGGATATTCGGCTTTGCCGTTGATTTGGCTGGTTGGCCGGGTTTCACATATGATATTTTGCGCTTGGGGTTGTCGTAATGGATCCATTTTTCATCACCAGTAACAATCCGATGCAAAAATGACTTCCTTTTGTGGCGTTCCAGCAGCATTTCGGACATGCAAAACCGTCTTTCGACGTCTCTCGGCTTGAATTCATGTGGAACCCAATTTCCTTGCTTTTGAATATATCCAGCTACAATCAACAATCTTCATAGAGTAATGCTTCCAGTTCTTCATCTTCAAACTTTTTTGGCTGCCCAGGACGTTCATCGTCTTCCAAGCCAAAATCACCACTTTTAAATCGTGCAAACCACTTTTGGCACGTTCGCTCAGCTAGCGCATGTTCACCATAAACTTCCACTAAAATACTATGACTTTCGGCAGCAGTTTTCTTCATATTAAAGTAATGAAGAAGAACTCCCCGCAAAAACACTTTTTCAGGCACAAAGTTCGACATATTTGAGTGAAAAAAAATGATTGTTGTTTACGCTTCAAATGAATGACATATATTGAAATGACGTACAATGACAGTAGTTTTCCAACGCATGTTCGAGTGGAATAATAATAATGCAATAATACAAGTTACGCCATCTCTTAGCAAACCCCACGAATTAAGTTATAGACCCAATAGTAATTGCATGGACAGTTTCTTCGTTTCTATGTAATTCTTTGAGCTGACTCGCCGCTACCTCGCTATATTAGCTCTGCATGTTTGGATAGTATCATCTGATGTAATTTCCGCTTTAAATAACAGCTTTTCTCTTATAGCATCACTTAAAATACCTATGGCAATTTTATCGCGCAAAAGAGACTCTTCTAGCGAACCAAACTAGCAATTTTTAGCCTGGTTTTTGATTTTTGTGAAAAATTCGTCGAAATGTTCGCCGTCGCTTTAGGTCATTTTATTAAATACGTACCTTTCAAAAGTGATGCTTATTTTTGGGGCAAAATGATCCTCGAATTTCTTAATAACAATGTCTAATTTTTTGCTTTCTTCCGTAAGCGGAGAAGCGTAAAGGAATTATAGTTGTCCATTGCGTCGGCTTCTAGTACAGACGTAAATGTGGCCACCTGCACCTCAGACGATTTTTTCTTTAGTTCAGACGCGCTTTCAAACCATTTATATTGTTGCAACCATTTTTTCCACGAAAGAGCGACGTTATTACTGGTTATTTCGGTTTTGGCGGTTTAATATTGATCCCGGCCGTTACATTAATCACCTCTGGTTGGTCAGGCATTTTTTTTTATATATAGAAGATGTTCCCACTATTCTGACACCAGGTGATACCAAAGACGACGATCGAGTAGCAACTGAACCTTATTGAATATGTGCATGAATATGCTTAGTGCTTACAGAGTATAAGGGTATGTACATACATATGGCTATTACTGGTGTTTAAGGGTTACCATACTAAATAACATGTGGTTTAGTACTATGTCTCTATGGTACTCTGTTACACGGTTCTTCCTTCTTTCGGATCGGACAAATAATGCTGATGTTCTATTCCATTTTGTAGATGATTTGATGCCTGCTACGTATCCAATCAGCACTTGCTGATTTAGCAGCTCGAAAGTTAAGACATCGGGTCTAGTAGTTTTATTATTGTAGATTTAAGCTCCTAATTTCATCTTGGTCAGGTGGACAGAAATGTTGTCTCTCTTCGTCCAGGAATGGTTCATTCTGGCTGGTTCCTCTATGAAGTTTCGTTCTCCATCCTTTTAGATTTCTGTTCGAGCTTTACAGCTTTGGCATTTTCTCCTTTTTTTTGGAAAAACTTCCAAACTATGTACATTCTTCCGGTAGCACCTCTTTAAGGCAATCGAGCGCTTCTTTTTTTTCTCTTTCTATGTTCTCATGCTGCCTATGTTCCTGCCTTATTTTCAGCTTATATTGCTCGCAAGCCGCCCTCGTTCTTTTCTATAGGGCCGCTCTGTAATGTTAGTAAAGGTAATAAATCTCGAACTCAGGAAGGAGCTGAAAAGTAGGGTCATCTGTGAGTTTATAAAAATAATGGTGTACAAATCACCCATTCTTCGTAGATCCATGATGGGCAACCATGATAGGATATTGATACCATTCAAAGAAAAAATTGTCGCTTAATACTCAGTCTAATCTACATTAGATGGAGCAACCAACAATTAACCGACTGTCACATATAAAAGCATACAAGTAGAACGGCTGTACTGGATTGTGCTTGTGCTTGTTACAATTCGAAATGTATTGATGGATCTCGATGGAAAGGATGTTTCTTGAGAGCTTTACCATGCTTTGAATTTTTAGCCGGCATATAATAATTGTTTTTGCAAATATTCTTAGATATGCGTCTGGATATCGTGAATGGCAACGCGGTTATTATGTATTTAAGGCAATGCCATACGATTTTTGCTGTCCAATAAAAAAAGTTTAGATAAAGGCAACATTTTATTGTATGCATTCGGTTTTGAATCCAAAAATCAATAAAAATATCAGCTACGTACATTTTTGCAACTTGCTGTAGTAATGACAGTCCTATGCTACCGTCAGCCCGAACTCGACTTTATTTAATTAGTCTTTCTTGCCGCAGATGCAATAGTTTTGCTTGCTGCAGATAGAGATCTGCTTCAGCGGGAAAAGTTTTTTACAATAAAAATTAAAAGATTCATACAATCTTAGAAACTTATATCAAATATTGAGAATCTTAGCTAAGAAGACATTGTAGATGAAGTTGTATGTCCCTTTACGTTTACAATGTAGTCGCAAAAGTTTCCGACCGAACAATGATACAAGACATTTTTTCCCAAAATTTTTTTTTTATTTTTCTACATAGTCTCCTTGTAACTCTACACACTTCTCCCAGCGATGCTCCCATCTCCCTAACCCGTCCAAATAGTACTTGACGTTTTTCTATGCCTCCTCATTTGACGAAAATCTCTGTCGTCCGGGCGCAGTTTTTAGATGAAGGAACGAAAAGAAGTCGCTTGGGGCTAGATCTGGTGAATAAGGCGGATGGTCAAGCAGTTCAAACCGTAATTCATGGATTTTCGCCATGGCAACCGCTGAGGTGTGAGACGGCGCGTTGTCTTGGTGAAACATGATTTTCTTTTTCTGCAAATGTGGCCGTTTTTCCGCAATTTTTGTCTTCAGCTTGGCAAGTAATGATGCGTACATAGTATGCTCCTGTAATGGTTTTTCTTTTTTGAAGATAATCGATTAAGGTAACTCCTTTACTATTCCAAAAAACGTCGCCATCACTTTCCCAGCCGAAAAAACAGTTCTTGCTTTCTTTTGGAGCCGTCTCGCCCTTTGCAGTCCACTGTTTTGACTGAATTTTTGTTTCGGGCGTATAATGGTGTATCCAAGTTTCATCTACAGCAATTAATCGTTGCCAAAACTCGGATTTATTGCGCCCAAACTGCGCCAACAGAGCGTTGGAAATGTTCATTCGAACACGTTTTTGGGCTAACGTAAGCAAACGCGGCAGCCAACGCGCGGACAGCTTTCTCATGCCTAAATCTTGATTTAATATGTAGCAAACACGTTCTTTGGATATTTTCATAACCTCTATCTCTCTCAATTCTGTTGCAAGCGATCATCGTCAAAATTAGCGATGATTTTTGATTGTGGGTCAATGGCTGCAAGTTCAAATTGGATGATACGAGGGCGGGTCAATAAGTCCGTGCATTTTTGAATTTCTGACCTCTTTACTGAAACAGCAACACTGCTCCTGTCAACAGGCAATTGTCAGTTGACTCCTGTCAAAATTTAAACTTGCTGC
Organism: Volucella zonaria; assembly: GCA_963966105.1. NCBI lineage: Eukaryota > Metazoa > Arthropoda > Insecta > Diptera > Syrphidae > Volucella > Volucella zonaria. Next base: position 52,765,863 of record OZ014532.1, read on the forward strand.
GTCAGTTAGTTTGTGTTTGACAGCTATTTTTATCAGACTACTCACTAATTTGAGGAGAAAATGGAAAAAAGTGAATTTCGTGTGCTTATTAAGCATTATTTCTTGCGAACGAAAACCATTACCGAGACCAAGGCTAAGCTTGATAAATACTATGGGGACTCTGCACCATCGATTTCAATGGTAAAAAAGTGGTTTACTGAATTTCGTTGTGGCCGTACAAGCACTGAAGATGCCGAACGTCCTGGACGCCCAGTTGAGGTCTCTACACCCGAAACAATCGAAAAAATTCACGATATGGTGTTGGCCGACCGAAGATTGAAAGTGCGAGAGATTGTGGAAGCCGTAGGGATCTCGCATGGCTCAGTGGTTTCAATTTTGAATGATCACTTGGGCATGAGAAAGCTTTCCGCAAGATGGGTGCCGCGTTTGCTCACAGTCGACCACAAACGCAATCGTGTAACAACTTCACAGGAAGGTTTGGCGTTGTTTAATCGCAATATGGAGGAGTTTTTGCGCCGTTTTGTAACCGTGGACGAAACATGGATCCATCACAACACACCAGAGAACAAACAACAGTCAAAACAGTGGGTTTCTAAGGGTGAATCGGCGCCAAAGAAGGACAAGGTGGGTTTGTCAGCCAATAAAGTTATGGCGACTGTTTTTTGGGATGCACGCGGGATAATCCACATTGACTACCTTCAAAAGGGAAGAACAATCAATGGGGAATATTATGCCAACTTATTGGACCGATTCAATGACGATTTGAAAAAAAAACGACCTCATTTGGGGAAGAAAAAAGTTCTTTTCCACCAAGACAATGCAAGGGTGCACACATGTGCAGTTGCCATGGCAAAAATCCATGAATTGGGCTATGAATTGCTCCCTCATCCACCCTATTCTCCAGATTTGGCTCCGAGCGACTACTTCTTGTTCCCAAACCTGAAGAAATGGCTTGGTGGAAAAAGATTTGACTCCAATGATGATGTCATCTCGCAAACAAAGGCCTATTTTGAGGACCTCGACAAATCATTTTTTTTGGAAGGGATAAAAAAATTGGAGAAGCGTTGGACAAAGTGTATAGAGCTCAAGGGAGACTATGTTGAAAAATAAAATTATTTTTTTATCAAAAAATCTGGGTTTTAATCAAAGTCACGGATTTATTGACCCGCCCTCGTATATTTGAGATTCTAAATTGACACTGGGTAATTGGCATAGACCTTACTCTTCAAATAATCCCACAGGAAGAAGATTAAAGTTGTCAAATCGCATGCCCTTGGATGCTAATCCACTTCTCCTCAAACCGAAATAATGCGATCTTCAAATTTCATATGCAATAAATTGATAGCTTGTGTAGCACTATTCTGTTGAAACAAGAGATCATCCAGACCCAATTCATTCAATTTTGGAAAAAAATTCACCGTAAAGTGCCATAACTGAGGCCCAATTGTTAACTTTGGCGACGAATATAGTAGAGGTGCCTGGCTGGCTGTGAATACTTTTGCTCATAGTGGTAATGTTTTGGGATGTACATACTGGCCGAGCATACTGAAATAGAGTCTGACCCGATACCTAATCGGTTTCTTCAAAACGCTTGACCATTGCACGAATTCCCGACTCACAGGGGCGATTATGTTAACCGGAAAATTTACAAATTTTACGAAATGTTGCTTTTACAGATCGCCCATATTCGTAATAAAATTGAATAACCACGCGTTATTGTGTGGTAAACAACTCCATGACTAAAATTGCCAAAGATTGTATGACATCCGTCAAAAAGATCAACCACATTGAATTCAGCAAATGACAATAATTGACAGCCAAAATCCATACCATCGGTTGGCTCAACCTATACTTCAATCGCACTATTAACTTTAATAATAATAATACCTCTTCGGAGAGTTACTTTTGCCAATCTCTGTTTCTTGGATCGAAGAAGGCACTGAGTAATAAGGCCCTGCTGAGTACAGTCAGCCAACGATCTAACCGCGACGGTAGCGGCAATAAAATAAGAAAGTCAGTAAGTACATATTGTACATGATCTATCCACAACTAAACAGTGATACGAATAATACTCTCAGCGTCATCGTTTTTAAAAGAGTACGGCACAATTTCTGAACTCTGTAATCAGCTAAGTGAATATCATGGCAGTGACTTGAGCCATTTGTAGACCTCACGGCCAAAATGTGGCAACATGATTTCATAAAACCGGCTTCAGTCGTCTCTTGGTTAAGCACACGAAACACATATGCAAAAGCGAAAGATTGTAAATAAATGGTTGGTGTGAAAATTTTCGTTTACACCACCTTTTAATACTGCTGTTTGCAAATTTCATGTGATGCTTCGTTGGACTTAAGGCGTCATTAATGCACGCGTACCATCTTTTTGTCTAAAGGGCTTGAGCTCTCTCCATCTTCCATGTCCATGGTATTACGAATCTACTACTCCTTCACTCTATGTATAGTAATGTGTATATATTTGTTTATTCACATTCACAGAAAACACTCGGGATGACTATAGACATAAGCCTGGGACGTACCCCTTTAAAGGGTGTCTTTTTAGAGTTTTAGTTTTTAAACTGGTAACACTGTTTCTACAGATTGCCAATTTGACAGTTGAAAGTTGATTAATGGTTAGCACGTTTTGCTATTTTACGATCAATGGACTAACTCCAGAACAACGCGTCCAAACCATGGTTCGGTTCACCAAACTTATTGTCCATTTTACAGTCGACATAATCATCCATCTGGGCAAGATTTTCGGAACACGATGAATCGTTTTCGAACCACGTACACTCTAGTGGATAATACGCATCCCTAAAGACGACAAACAGTGCGAATAGAAGAGGTTACTGCCGTTGTGGAGCGCAGTCTTGAGGAGAATTCGAATGAGTCAAATCGCCATCGTGCACAGCAATCGGAGCTATGCCCATCCACTTTGTGGAAGATTTTACGGAAAGATCTTGGCCGAAAAGCTTATAAGATCCAGCTTAAGTAAGATTTGAAATTGCGTGACCAGTATACGCGTCGTAGGTTCGGTGAATGGGCCGAAAACATGACTGCGGAATTTGGAGTGGAGAAAATCCAGATGCCTTTGTCGAGACGCCCTTACAACCATTAAATCTCACTGTTTGGTGTGCTTTATGGAATTTTACTGTGATTTCTGACTTCTTCGTTTCTCAGTTGAATGGCATTGACGTGACAGAGCTTTGGTTTCAACAAGACTGCGTAACGTGCCACACGGCTCGCGATACTGTCAATTTATTGCGGAAAACATTTACTGAGCGCATAATTTCGCGTGATGGACCTATAAACAGGCCTCCACGATCCTGTGATTTCACTTAGATTACTTTCTTTGGGGGTATGTGAAGTCACTAGTCTAAACTAGAGACGTTGGACAATTTGGAAGTCAACATTCGCCGTGTTATTGCTGATATACGGGACCAGTTGCTCGATAAAGTTGTCGAAAATTGGATTTCACGATTGTGGTTCATTCGAGCTAGCCGTGGCGCCAATGTCATATTTAAACACTAATGGCATACAATCATCTATTAAATGCAGCTAATATCATAGACATTCTTTCCAATTCATAGCTTGACGTCGCCAAAGTATCGAATGAAGTTGTTGGCTTCCTTGATTTTGAAAAACTCGTGGCTTTGAAAGCGTTTATCTCAGTGCCTTATCTTTTACTAAAAGATTCATATTCTGCTTATATTTTATGTTTGGGATTGTGTATTGAAAGTATATTGCCATATGGGAAGGCAACTAGAAAGGTAAGATGTCATTCCCCATTGGATATCATGCTAAGTGTCATTAGCGTATAATAAAAGGTGGTCTTCTTATACTCCGCTATCGACGAAAATTCGAAAGTATCTGACAGCTCACAGTTATATAAAATACGACATTGTGCCAGTTAATAAGTATACTCGTACTTAGCAAAAGCAATTATCTTTACAGAATTTTTGGCCAGGTTTTCTACTCTGTGGAAAGTGTACTCAAAGACAGGTAGCACAGAGACCCATGCAATAGTCCACAACAATCCAGAACGTGTTCATATTTTCGTTAAAGAAAGATCGAAAACTGGGTCCTGCTTGCTCGACGGCGTAGGTGCAATCCATGTATTCCCCAACGATTACACTAATATCGCTCTATATCTTGGTAACCAGTGCGTCGTTCGGGAATTTGCTACTTGGAAACATTCGTTCATATTCGAGGAGACGTCGCACAGTGCGTCGAGTCAATAGAAAGTGAGGAAAAAAAATCAGAAAAACTTAGTTTCCATTGTTTTTTTTTTCATAACGTGTTTTTATTTTAATAAAAAGGGTACAAAAAAAAGGGTTTTTATCTATTTTTGAATTTTTTTTTTGCTTAAAATGAAAAAATGAAACTTAGAATAAGATATTATAATTCATCAAAAGAAGAACCATGTTCCTCATTAGAAATAAAGTAGTATCTTATATTTTCATCAATTCTTTTTTGTTTGCGCCTAATTTTTCTCTGTGATGAAATTAGAGGGTCAGATATTAATAGCAAATAGTTTATTACATCTTGCATGTTGTTAGACCTCGAGGACTTTCTTGCATGATGAAGCCTAGTGCGGCGGAAAGTCTTGTGTAAGCCCTCTAGTGCTTCCACGGATAAGTGTCGAATTGGTATTTGAAAACTTTTTATGATATCAATGACATGAAAGCAAAGTAATATATTAAAAGTTTGAAAGTCGATTTCTGCACCTGCTGAAATTACACATAAGATAACTGAAAATTTTTCAATCAATCTTTGATCTATTTTTGTGATTTCCGACTTCTTTTAGGGTCAGAAAAAAACCTTCTGGCGGTATTGCCATCATTAGACGATACAAATCCTTGCCTAGGCTGGTCAACATTTAACCCCATTCTTGACTTAAATTCCGCCTGAATTCATTTTTTTTTTCTTATTTGAATACGGCTTTGTTTGTTTCCCCTCGTACTCGCCATTTTTTAAAAGGTAATCTGTATGCAATGTGTAACATACATTCAAAAGTTCTTATCCAAAGATGAAGAGTTGATAAGCCAAAACGATAGTTGTCTTCTTCAGGAGCTTTCTCGTAACATTTGACTGTGTTCATTTCACTGGGTAATGCACCACATACATAGCATTTTGAAGAAGAGTTTGTTTCTGACAACACATTACACACACTTCCATCAACCATGGTTAAATGAAATTGAAATGATATTCTAAGGCAATATCCAGTTACACACGCAGATGTGTCACGAAGCTGATTAATTTTGACTAGCAAGTGGCCTCCTCTTCTTTCACCAATCCAGAACTCTCTTTGCGAAATAAAAACTTCAAAGGCCTACAATCCAAATTTCATTCAGGACGATCATTTATCCAGAGAGGTTCACCTGAATCGATGTCAATTAATTTCAAGGGAACAAAAGCGATTAAAAATAAACATTCGTCGGAATTTTCGGGATTTTCAAATCCCATTTTGTACAAACTGTGGCTGCCACTACCGTCAAAGCCCCATTTGCATATCAACTTAGCGTTAGTATTTTTCCTGACACTTACGGACTTGGGTATGTTTTGCACCATTTTTACCATTACATCTTGGAAATCCACTTCAGCAGATGTTTCTGTGACAATAGATTTTGGCAACATACTCGTTTTCATCTGCCGTAGAGCATAAATGCTGGGAAAAGTCTTTGTGCAATGCGTTTACGGTGTTTCACAAAACTTGATAGCTTCGCTCGGTTGGGTCAAGGTCAAGGTGCAGTGTCAAAACTTCCTCGGATGTCAAAACTTTTTTTTCTTCGGCTAAAAACTTCGAACACGATTAATTTGCTGCTGAAACTTCTGATGCTAACCTAAGCTCCTCAAGAGATTTCGTCTTTAACAGCTCTTCCACTCTCTGTTTTTTAGTTTTTCTGCAACACTCTTGAAAGAGTTTTTTCGGTCGTCCACGTTTATTTTTTAGGTCTTGATTGTTAGACTCTATGCTTATGGAAGAAATGTTGTCTGGAAACGAGTGCTGCAAATCGAGCCAATCCTTGTTTCTTTATAGAACCCGGTTACGGTTCCTTCCGGACTTTTGCCACCGTTTGTTAATATTTGAACACAAAGTAAAAACATGACTTCGCAAATTTTCTTCCTCTTCTGGATCTAAAACAGTCTTAATTATGTTATTCTTAATGAACTGTAATACGACAGCAAATCGGTTGGTTAGGTCGGATGACCATAATTGAAAAAGTTCTTTATTAGTAAACATTCGATAAATAGATGGATAAATAAACAGTTGCAAAAAAAAACAGTCGCAAGTTGTCGCAGACAATTTTTACCTTGTCGAAATAACCTTACAGTCTTAACAGTCAACAACACTCACTTTAAAATCTCTTTTCAACGGAACTAAAAGTGTCCTAATGGGAGTTGTTTTAAGCTTGATAACAACTGTTGAAAGGTTGCAAGTAAAAATATAAAAAAAAAAAAACAAATAACCTCTACTTGTCCTAGTGGTGTAGATCCAAGTAAAAACTGGTTTATAAGATAATTATTTTACTCTGCCAGTCGAGGCTTCATGTACTGGAGCTAACTATCATTTTTTTAAATAATCAAGTAAGGTAAGGTTTTGTGGTGAACAGACAGCTTGCGGGTAAATTTTACCGCTTATAAAGTTATAGTTATCTTGTTTGGGAATGTGTAATGCCTTTTCAGTGTTTCGAATTAATATTTTGTAGATCTAATTTTCTGATTTCTTTCCATTGGTCGACGCACTGTGCGTCGCGTCGTCATCTAAATGGCTTAATTTGGTTTCTGGGTCCTTAATACTCGTAGAATGTTGTATTGAGATGTTAATTTGGCAAGCTTCTTTGTAATAGCATAATCTGTCCTGCTGTCGCAACTATTTGCTGAATTTTGAATATTTGTGATTAAAATTTCGATGTTGTCACATCTCTTTTATACAGTACTGGGCTTTACTTGCAAATCTTTCTTCTGCTGAGGTTGCTGCAATTTGAAGTTTAAGTTAAATGCGCTCTGCGCTCTATCTATAAACTTCAGCAGATGGTCTTGTTCTGTGGTTTCTATGCTTCTTAACGACATACATTGGTCCCCTGCTTGCCCTCCAATGCTCGTTCACTATATGTTATCAGAGTAACTGGATAAAGTATTGTTATTATTATTATTATTATTATTATTATTATTATTATCAAGGGAACGATACAAATTAACTTGTAGGGTCCGGGATTTAACGCCGGGGTACTATGCCCATGTGGCGCGTTTTGTCAACAGCACGCGGGGAGTGCTGAGTTCCCATGTGGTCATCCACATACGTACTTACCGTACTTACCCAACACTGCTTAATTTCGGTGATCTAGCGGGAACCGATGCTTTCAGTGTGGCGAGGCCGTTGACAGTATTGTTATAATCTCTTATCTTGACATAGTGTCATTTATATTTGAATAGCAGAAGACTCAACCGTTGGAGTATGGAGAGTGGAAACTTTTATAGAATATTCTGGTAAAGTGGAAACTTGTATAGAACGCTGGAGAGTATAGAACGTTCTCGAAAGATGTCAGGGGAGTATAAATATCAGCGTCCCACAAGAGGTGCAAGTAATTTCTAAAGTGGACTTGGAAAAGTGATTTAAGAGAAGCGATTACGTTGTTTAATTAAAAGTGTTTGATAAACGTTCTATCATTTGAACCCACACAACTATTTTACAGGATGTATATTGGCCCTGTTGCTTCCTATATGACAAGTGTGGGTGAAGTTCGATTCTTGTCGACACATGTAGGTTCAGTGTTCAGACAATCTTCCACCGATAACTAGATGATTGACGTGCAGAAATCAACAAACGTTCCAACGTCCTTTATTTCGATCATCAAGGCCATTTGCGCGGTGTTGTCTCTGCGTTCTTTAGTGTTCTCATTAAGATTTCGATCAGGCATTAAGTTGTTGGCGGCACCTGTTTTATGGTATGTCCCCCATCCTTACTGTAAGCTTTCGTAAGTGCATTATAATTACGTCAAACAAATATTTGTCTCCCATGGGGATGACACAGCCATTCAGTATGTTTACGATATGCTACATATACATTTCAAGTAATTGCACGATTGACGAGGTCACCAGAAAAGACACTAAGTACTCCAGATATGCCAACACTTCATCGATACCCCTAGAATGTAAGGTCGATCGCTATTAGCAATTCCAATGACATAATATTCCTCCTATAGAAGATGTCTAGTTTTTTGGTAACTGGTTGCATCTAACTACTTCAGCTTGACCGCTAAATACTTTGTTGGTCGCATGGCTTTGCTTTTTAACAAAGTAGCCGCTACAGCAAGTCATACCTCACAAACGGTTTACGTAATTATTATCATCCAATCTACTGATTCAAATTGGGAGTTTGCTCAGTTGTATTGTAGTATTTCCCATGCAAACTTTCTCACAAATATCTATAGGTATCTTTTCCCAGTTGCACTTAACCTTAAGTGGATTAACCTGTCTGTGATATGAAATCAATACTTTTGTCCCCTTTGCCAGTCCATTCAAAGTTACACTAATTCGAAATATAATGCCATCAGCGATTTCCATTCAATTTCCTTCCGTTACGGTACTCTCTAAGAGTAGTATAGATAGTCATGTTCATAAACGGATATTGCATTTACATCGTAACCTATATAGATATTGTCAATCCTATTGATGTTCGTCTCTTCGTATATTGGAATTCGAAATTCAGTTTGCTCTTATTTAAGTCTCAGGAATTCCTGGCCTTGTTGGATGGAGTTTATTTAAAAAGGATCAGAAGTAAGGGCTGACAGCATCTTTTGTTCACACATTAAGCATTTGTCAAAATATTTACCTTTCAGATGTCACTGTGATGTGCTTCTTGTTAACGCATACAAAGACCAGCGAGCAAACAGAAAATTTGTCTTGTTCCGTTCAACTTTTGTTAGTCCCCAGCAGGAAGGGAGCAAAAAAGGATCTGCAAAGGAATTTCTCTTTACTAAAAAGAATAAAATGTAAAAAAAAAAAAAAAACAAACAAACCACCGAAACCAAGCAGAACTCGCATGACCATATTTTCTTTACGCTTGTTTCACATTCAGCAGTGAACCAATACATATCTCAAGGATTCAAAGTGGTTAAACGCCGAGACCAATTTGAAGTGTCATTTCAGTCCTTAGTAGTGCCACCATCATGGCATACACAAATACCAACGAGAGAGAGAGAGATGTTCTTCAGTTGTTCAGCCATAATAGCCACTTGATGTTTGCTTTTGCGCTCTCTGGTAGCACCCTGAAATATGTTTCACACATCGTTCACGCCTGTGCGTACAGACTGTGTAGGATGCGTACAGTATTCGTATGATACTTGAGGCATTCTTAATGACATTATTGGATAATGAGTATAATTTTGACAGGTCTTCCTCTGACATAGTGTTGATTTTGTTATTGGTACATACTGTTGTTGGTTCTTTAGATTTTTTTGTACCGAAGTTTCCATTCTTTTGTTGACTGGGATTTTTTTTTTGTTTGTTCTTTAGAATTAGTGTAGTGGAAGGAGAAATTGTTTTAAGTGGAGATGATTTCCAGGGAAGAGACTATTATTTCGGTCAAATGAGTACACACCTCCTTAGGTAGTGAGTGTGGGAAAATGTAGCTACGTCTCTTATCCTTATTTAAATAGAAAATATCAATTGAAATTGTGTTCTATGTACAATATTATTCGCTTCATTGCATTGTCTGGGTTTTGATAAATTTTAAAATTATATTACTTTTCGACTTTACCACTCCAAAGGTATACACGTACCTTTCCAGACTTTTGAAAGCTAGTGATCGAACATTGAGAGTAAAGCTCAATGATACTGAAAATATCTCTTCGGAAATTTGAAGCATTAGTACTATAAGTAGTCCACAAATAGCGATTATTTCCTACTACTCACAACTGCGTTTGGTATGGAAAGCAATGCCGTCACATTATGAAAACGGTACAGAAACAATGCTATCATATTAGCATGCCTCATGAAGAGGCCATGATATAGTGATAAGTAGACATACCGGAAAGAAGGTTGGGCAATATGTTAATGGATAGTTTTAAAAATGTTATTGTGTGAGCATATACATAGTTAACAATCGACCCATAATACTCCAACATGATCACAAAATAATAAGCAACAACTAGATGCATTAAAAAGAAGACAGATTCACTGAATCCAACGTAGCCGCTTTGGTATTTAAGAATAATGGCATAATAGTCAAGACATAAAGAGCGCGGCAGGGCATTCCATAAGCGAGAAATACGGCTTAGGTAAGAATCACGCTACTATTTCAATGTACCGTCCGAAAGTGAGCTTGAGGGAAAACTGTTGTGCATTCATAGCGAGACGGGTGTTACGGTTAAAGATTTGAAGGAGCGGAATGCTACTGGTAATTTCAATGCAGCACTGTTGGTAAAAATAGCAATAGAACCAGGAAAGACAGGACACATTTCGTCGGTGTTCCAAGTTTTCAATTAACTAGGTGATATTGGCATCACCTATGAGTCTTATCGCACGGTTTTGAATCCTATCTCGCAGGTGCAGAGATGTTTTAGGAGCACCTAACCAGATATGAGCATTGTACTTCAATTTTGGGCGGATGAATCAGGCCAAGCGGGTGGACCAGATCTACGCGATGCTGCCGGGCCTAACGCAACACATGTTGTAATGGGTACGCACATGGTGGAGCAATCTTTGAAGGTCCTTGCGGTGAATGTTAATTCACTGATTAGGATCGAACGAAGAGCCGCGATGTTTAAATTGCTACAAGACCAAACTCCTGATGTGCTTTTCGCTAGCGAAACCAAGCTAACCGATAAGTACAAACTGGAGTACAATAATTATATTGTTAGAAGAAGAAACCGGCCCCGATCCAAACGTGGAGGCGGTGTCGCGATCTTCATTAAGTAAGGTATAAAATTCCACAGAGTGTACAAGGGAGTGTTGCCTAGGTTCCGGGTGTTGGAGGCAGTCGTCATTTACATCCCGCTCCGCAGTGGAAAGCAGCTGTACTTGGCCCCTGTTTATGCACCTGAAACTTCACAATCCACTTTATTTATTACAGAGCTCGACACGCTTTTTCGACTTCTGAGTCTGGAATCGGGGGAGAATTATTTTACACACGGTAGGGATTTCAACGCTAAACACAGAGATTGGGGAAATAATGTGCCAAATACTAGAGGGAACCTACTACTCGATTGGTGGGGTCAGCACGATGTCATGTACAGACTCGGTCTTAAAGCGGATAACCCGTCGTTTCCCAGAGGCGGGTCTTATTTGGATCTACTGCTGTATGAAGAACGTATACGACTGATAGTTTCGAATTTACAAACGCTTAACTGTCTGCGTGTATGACAGCGACCATTGCGCTCTCCTCGAATACGCTCCACCCACCGTCCAATATGAACTTGTCAAACGAGGAGATCGACAATTACCTAAAACAAATGGACGAGACAATTAAACAAACTATGGACGCTACAATACCGCGGTGTCGACATACGACTAACGAAGACCTGTTCCGAAATCCTACTATTGACGCACTGCACCTACAGAAAAGTAGACTTCTGATAAGACTCAAAAACTTGTACAGACAGCTAACTGACAGACAAGACCAGGAGATTAGGACACTGAAGTCGTCGATTAAAAATCTTCAAACGTTAGTAAAAGAGAATTACAGAATTTCTGTAAGTTTGTATTGGAAAAACAGGGTTCGGGCTGTAAACACCAGCAACCCGAATATGTTCCCGCAAATAAATAAACTATTTCGGAGACAAAATCAAAACGACCTTCAGTGTCTTAAAATAGCGCGGACAACAGACAACGAACGGTTACTGACAATAGCAGGTATTGATCCAAATGAGGCCGTTGATGAAAACGACTTCTTTGTGATCGAGGATCCACAGGATAAGGTTGAGGTTGAGATATATAAGGCCACTGATACCATTGGCCCTAATTATGACCTGGACAATCGCGTGTTGGTGCACGATTTCTACATTCGAAATGAAGTAGAGAACTGGCGATCCGAGGGCTCTGGTTTCACCCGGTTCAGCGAAGAAAATATGGCTCCATGAGATCTTCGACACAATCAGGGCTAAGAAATCAGTGGGGTCCGATGGTATTCCGAACATCGTGCTTCGACATCTTCCTCTAGAAGCGGTGGACATTTACACCACCCTGTTTAATAATGCAATGAATAATGCACATTACCCAGCGGTGGTGCAACCTACCCCCAAGGATATATCCAACCCGGCGAATCTCCGGTCGATAAGTCTCCTTCCGAATATCAGTAAGGGGTTTGAAAAAGTAATCAATAGAGCTCTGATTAGGTGGGTTGAGGACAAACTTATAGTTCCGGATAATCAATCCGGTTTTAAGGCGGGACATGATATCTCACATGCCGCGTCTAAACTGGTGTCCGATATCCAATGGAATAAAGGCAAAAACCAATGTACTGGTGCCTGCCTTGTTGACTTGGAGAAGGCCTTCGACACCGTATGGTTAGAGGGTCTTTTCTATAAGCTGACTAGGCTGGGGATCAGTAAACCACTCTTGTACATTCTTTATAATATGCTAACCAACAGACAGTTCATCGTGAAAAATGGTGATGTGACTTCTGTTGGAATATTTCAAATTAAAAATGGTCTGTAGCAAGGCGCGGTCAATTCGCCGATCCTATTCAACATTTATACAAGCGACTTGATAGGTTCACTTCCCCATACTATTGCGTACGCAGACGATTTGATAGCGTACAGAACAGGTCAAAAAATCGAGGTCATTAATACTCTCTTGCAGCGTGACTTCGATAAGATAAGACGATTTTGCGATGACTGGAAGTTGAAAATCGGTCGGAAACCATTCTCTTTAGGACGCCGTTGTCTGGAGCCTCTAGGGATACCAGAAAAAATTGGCGAATGGCCCTTATCAGGCCCATGTTGGTATTTGGGTGTCCCGCGTGGTTCAATGTGCGAGCAGGCTTAATGGAAAAGACTCGTGTGTTTGAGAGGGCTTGCCTTCGCTTGTACAGAACACCAGAGCGGGAGTACAAACATTTTTATCCTAATGAGGTCCTTTAAAACAGAGCGGACCTAATACGAATGGACAACTTCGTAATTAAGCTCACTCGAAGGCACATTACAAGAGCAATGGCCTCGCCGAATAACCTGATATCTGGGGCTTATTACCCCAATTACCTTTACCACGAGAGTGTGCGCTCTGACAGCTTCGTTCCACCGGAAGCATTCCTCTAGCTAGATCAGATAGGGTTGATCCAGGATAGATCAGCGGTCCCGTTAATCTTCCATGTCGTTCGGACAGCTGGGGACAGGCGACTTAACTACGCCGTAGCACACAACAGTGTGGATCGTCTCAGGTTCAGTAGGGCGGTGGGGAATCGCGATAAGAGGGATGTCGTTCGGCAGCACCAGCATTTCTGGTGGTTGAATGATGGAAAGATGTTTCTTCGTCGTTTCCGTCAATTACGGACTAGCCTCACTAATCAGGCAGAGCTGACCAATCTATTTGCTCTGTAAATAGCGATGGCCAGCTTGCATAGGTTTAGGTTAGCATTTAAGGAATATATACAAAGGCATATACTAGTATATGTATGCATTGTGTATAATGTCTATATCTGTGTATGTGTGTATTGTGTATGTAGGTTAGGTAGACTACGGTTTATTTTAAGTTAGATATTAAGTTTTTATAGAAAAAATAAAAAATCAGGATCATATGCTAAGTTTTTTGTTAAGAATTTCTTTTCGTAGCCTTAAGTATACAAAATATATTTTCCAATAAAATGTAAATAAAGTCGAAAGACATAGATATAAGAATTTAGAGTAGCTTAGAGTGCCTGTGTGGGGCCATACGATTGTTAAGTAATTTTAAGCTAGCATTTAAGCATTTTTTTGTTGGTATGTAAGAGTTAATGATTAATATAATAAAAAGCATTTAAAACTAAAACTAAAACTAAAACTTGGGCGGATGAATACTTTATATTCAATTGTTGAATTCCAGCAGCTGTCAATGTTACCAATGACATCCATCTGCCAAAATGTTCAGTAATGTTTGCCATTTCAGCATGCATCGTTTTACGGATGCCGAACGTGAGAAAATTATTAAAAAATATTATCATAGTTGTAAAAGCGCAACGTGAATTTTGTCGTGAGGTAGGTAGTCGTCATGGCTTCAGCGTGCAGGCAATTCGTCGCACCGTTGAAAGTTTGAGCTTGAGTATACTCTCTTGGATCTTAAGCCATCAACCAGATAGAGATTGGTGCGAAATGAAGAAAACATAGCCGCCTTAGCGGACAGTATCGAAGAAGACCCAGAAATGCCGATTTGGCGCCAATTTTGCAGTTGAATTTGGGCCTACATCTGTATAAGATTGCGCTTATGCAAGAATTGAAGCCGAGCGACCATAGAAAACGTGTTGGGTTCGCTAATTGGGAGCTGGAAATGTTCCGGGCATCCGGATTTTGGCCAAAAAATAATCTTCTCGGACGAGGTCCATACCAACAAGCAAAATTGCCATTATTGGAGCAAACATAATCCACACGTGTTTGGCCAAGCATCACCATTCACAAAGATTGACTGTTTGGTGCGGCTTTTGGCATGGCGGCATCATCGGACCTTATTTCTTTCAAAATGATTGAGAAGACACCGTTACCGCCAATGGTTTCAAGTATAGAGCGATTTTAACCGACTTTATGTGGTGAGGGCTCGATAACATCGATATATCCGAGTTGTGGTTCCAACAAAACGGTGCTACATGCCATACAAGCGACACAACGCTCGAAGTTGTGAAAGAGAAATTTTAAGGCTTGGTCATCTCACGGCGAGCGTTCGTTAACTGGCCACCGCAATCATGCAATTTGACCCCACTCGATTATTTGCTAGGGGGTTATGTCAAGTCCTTCGTCGATGCTAACAAGCCAACCAATTTGGACGAGCTCGAAGCCAACATTCGACACGCTATTACCGGAAAAACGCCGAATATATTGAACCGAGTTATCAAAAATTTCACCGACCACTTGAAGCACTGACAGCGAAGGCGAGGCGGCCATTTGAATGAAGTACTATTCCACACATAATGGCATGACAGTAACTGCAAAATAAAGCCAGAATCAATTTTATATGTCACACACATGAGGCAGAATTTCTAATACTTTTGACGGACGACCAACAATTGCTACTACAGGGTGAATGACTCGAACTCCAACTTTTTAAATTGCTATAATTTTTTTATTTTTTGATAAACTTTACGAGTATTGTACTAAAGCAAAAAATGTTGGAAAATACATCAATTTTCAAACTGTGTCAATAGTTTTTAATATGTCCACCTTTGGCGCGAGTAATGGCCTTGAGACTGCCGAAGAAAGCATCGCACGCTGCACGCAAGTGGCTCTGCGGTATTTTGGCCCATTCCCGACGCCAACCTTCGTATTCAAAATACCACAAGCCAACCACAAATACCGGATTTGCATCCGGAGAATTTGCGAATGAAGTGTGGAACATTGGTTTTTAACCAATATTGGTTGACGCGCGCTTTGTGAGACGGTGCCGAGTTTTGTTGAAATGTCCATGGTCTCCGACCGAAATGATTGTTTGCCCAAGGCTTCAATACTGCCTACAGTTTCACGGTATTCGATCGCATTAATTTTGACGCCGCGGTCCAAAAATACGAGCGGAGAGCGACCATCGGCGGTTATGGCTGCCCAAACCATCACCATCGGTGCTGCCTGCTTTCTGGTGGCCATCCGAAGGTGTAAATTTTCGAAGGACCTCTCGGGCAAGTAAACTCGGTCATTTTGTTTGTTGACATATTGCTCGATAACAAATGGCGACTCATCGGAAAAAACCAAATTCGGCAACTCACCACCACCACTTTCGTGCAAGAGCAGAAACTGCTTCGCTCTTTCGACTCTAACTTTTTTCTGTTGCGGTGTAAGATCGTGTGCTTTTTGGAACTTCAATCGTTTGAGCCCAAGCTCATTTTTCAGTATGTGCTGCATCCGTTCCAACGATATGTTGAGCTCACCAGCCATTTTTCTTCCATTTCGACGCGGATTTCGCTCAATTGGAGCCTTCACTTTCCGAACCATTTCTGCCGATGTTGCTGTTTTTTTTATGACCACGTCCATGGAGGGCTCTAACGATGACTACTTGTGGTTTTCCACGTTTGAATTCCATAGAGGATAAAAATTTTTTCAACACAACTGAGACACAAATCGTTTCCTGACTCGTTTAATTTTTTTCGGTTTTCCTCTCTCGGCTTGACCTCGTAATACCGAAAAAAGATATCTCTAACCCTGACAGCCTCTTTACAGCTCGAGCCGTATCATGCCTTTTCTTTTGGTCTGATACTATTAATCCGATGAGGGATAAAGGATTTCATTTCAAAGAGAATATTGTCTATGATCATATCAGCAGCGGTATTCACGTCGTTATAGAGGAAACATAACGACTAGTTAAAATTCTTAAAGAAGCTGTTAAGCCCCCTCCAATTGGGATTCTCGTATTGCGATACGTTCTTTTATGAATCTTTCCTCCAACTCCATTTTAAATAGTATTTTCCCATATGATTTGAAGCTAGCTGAAGTAATATTTTTCCTCAAAAGGAGCAAGAGTACTTAAAGATCTCAACATACATAAATCCGCTGGTTCATCAGTCCTACTCTTTCTAGCTTTTTCCGGTAAGATGAAAAACAGCATTTGTCCAGCCCGTCCCTAAAAAAGGCGAGTCTCCTTCTCTCTCCTCCTACAGACCCATTGCACTTACGTGCCTTCTTTCCAAGGTCATGGAAACGCTGATAGACCGTCAGCTCATGAAATTTCTCGAAACACGAAAACTTCTCAATGACCGGCAGTACGGTTTTCGTAGCAACAGGTCCACTGTATTCCTTTGCTGATGACAACACTCTCTGCTTTTCATATTCGTTCCCGGAATCACGTCCCTGCTTTTCGGCTGTAGAACAAGAACGGCAGTGTATACTAAGCTCATTACATTCCGATATTAACAGCATAACCAATTGGGGAACTATCAACCGAGTGGAATTTAATTCTTCCAAAACTCAATGCTGTCTGCTGTCATTAAAGCGAAATTCAAATACGCAGCCATTACCCATGAATGGCACTTGCATCGTCGAAACCGATAAACTTTCCATTCTCGGTATGTGTGGCAACGATAACTTATATTGGAATGACCATATATTGGATGTCGTCAAAAACGCTGCGAAATGTCTATGATTCCTCAAGCGATGTAAGAAATATTTCACCCCCTCTGATCTGGCCTCAATATATGTACTCGTATAAGGCGTTTAACCGCCCAAAATTGGAGTACAATTCCCACATCTGGTCAGTTGCTCCTAAAACCCCTCTGCTCCTGCTAGATAGGACTTAAAATCGTGCGATAAAACTCATAGGTAACGCTAATATCACCCAGTCAATTGACAAGCTGGAACACCTACGTAAAGTCTCCTATCTCACTTTGTTTTATCGCTATTTCCACCACCAGTGCCCCTTGAAATCGCCAGTAGCATTCCTCCCATTCAAACTTTCAACCGTAACACACGTCTCGCTATGAATGCTCATCAGTATACCCTCAAGCCCATTTTCGGGCGTACTCTAAAATATCGTGATTCTTTCCTAAGCCGTACAACTCGCTTATGGAATGCCCTGCCGATCTCTGTGTTTCCTGGTTGCTATAACTTTCAAACATTTAAAAACAATGTACATCGGTACCTGTCTTTTCTTCCTCCCTAAATTTCCTTCGCCTGCGCTGTGTACAAACATTTTAAGGGTACAAAAACCCCTTGCGCTCGCTTATTATAAAAAAGAAATTTATATGTGGCACTCTTTTTCGATATAATTAAAGCATTTGACATAGTCAACTACATAATACTTGCAGATATACTTTATAAATGCGGATTTAATGGAATTTATAAATGGTTTCGTTTCTATTTATCCCTTCGAAAGCAAAGGGTTGAAATCAATGGTGTTCTAAGTTCCTTCAGTACTATCTCATTAGGAGTACCTCAGGGATCCGTGCTTGGGCCAATTTTGTTTTTAATCTTCATTATTTCGCTTTTTCAACAAAGTTTTCGAAGCAAAATGAATTCGTTTACTGATGATTTAGCTTGCACTTTCTCTACTCTAAATCGCTATATTACTGACCCTATACTGATCCGAAAGCAGAGATTCTCTGTCTAATGCTTGAGGTTCAGTTCCCAGGTAAACTGAACAGAACCTACATACCGCCCGTGGCTGGTATCTGCTGTCGGTTATTGTGACAGATGATGGCTTCAAATACGCTGTTGCTTCCTTTGATGGTTTCAAGTCGCACGGCACCCATGGCATATTCAATTGTACGATATACACATAGATCAATACGAAACGGTAACAGTAGACTTTAAGCCGAGAATCGGCAAAGATGACAACAAGCTCGTCAAGAGTCTCACACCAATCAATCTGGCTTCCTTCTTTGAAAATTTGGCGGAGAGTGTTTGAGTTTCATGTTGCGCAAAATTGCAACGTCATTTGTACAAGAGGTAACAAGCTTACGAGTACCTTTACGAAATATCTTGCGAGACTGCGCTTCAAAATCTGTTTGTCTGAATTAAGAACTCACTCACTTGACAAGGAGTTGTACTGCGCAGAATGTAGACGAATTACTAATTTGTTTCAGACAAAAGCAATGTTGACGAATGATCCTGATAGCAGATGCTAATTGTGGTCAGTATGTGATGGGTGTTAAGCCCGGTTCATCCGCGAGGAGGGCTTTGGTGCATGCTGGTCGGCTCTCAATAATTCTGCTCTAAAACGTCAATAGTCTTCTACGTGATCGGCACTAGAAATAGACTTTCAATCCATCGTCTCAAAACTGAGGTTGTGCTCGTTACGAGGAAGTTGATTGAACTGACTCATCTAGTGCTTAAAGGCATCGCTATCTAAATATTCAAAGAAGCTAAGTATTTGGGCATCATCCTGGATAATTAACTTCTAAACATATTACGTCGCGAAAGCCTCTATCGTGCTGTTGGGCTCCTTGCAATGCAAAGAAGCTGTCGGAAAGACATGAGGCCTATACGTCTATATTATACATAATTATATCTCATGCGTCGGCTGTCTAGTGGAACAATTTCTCACGAAAACACGTTATTGCTTTGTTTACCAGACTTCAAAGAAGGGTCTATGTGGGCTGTATACTGTATAGTCGAGTATGCTTACCTCTCTTTTAGACGCACTGTTAATATTCATATCATGAGCTGCACTCTAAAAGCCATCTCCCGTTTAAAAGGAATTGGTATTTTCTAGATATCGCACTGGAGTTTTAATGACTTTGCGCGCCGACTTGTTTTGGACTCTTATGCAATGACACCAGAATTCCTATTGCTGCGATAATACGAAATTGATTTTCCCTGTGCGGAATAATGGTTACAGTCGAAATCTTAATTATGAAAGTCTCCCAAAAACTGATTAAGAATGCAGCGCTGGAACCTTCTCGAGGACGACAAAGTTAGATCCACTTCTCATTAGAAAAACTTCCAAGCTAAGATATACGCAATCCTGATGGCAATGAACCATATTGTGAAGAATTTGTGGAGAAGGCGAAGTATCTGCATCTGCATATGTACTCTTTCCGAGCCATGTTATTATTTCCAGGCTAGTTCCAGAATGCATGTGTTCTCTGGAAGATAAGTTAAATTCACTGAGTCTTGTCTGGGTCCGAGGCAACATTGGAATCACGGGTAATAAAATCGATGATGAAGTTATTATGCAAGGCTCCAAGGAGAGTTCTTCAGTACCAGAATCTGCGTTCTGGATTTCGCATGAGCATAACAACAGATACTCGTAACATGACTCTACATATTTCCGGTAGACCATACGAGTGAATCCCGACGTCTCTAAGAGGTAAGCGACTTCCTTGCTGTCCCTCATTAGGAAAGGCACTAGGGTGCTCAATGGTCTCGCAAAGAGGCATTACGATTTTGTTAAGCCCCTAAGTATGATGGACACAACGTCCTGCGATGCTTGCTGTGAATGTTTACTCATCTTTCTGCTAGTAGCTCAGAAATTCCATTTAAAAGAACATACAGAGAGTAAAATGGAATAGGTTTTTATCTGCGTGCAGAAATGACATATTAAGAAAATAGACATTGTCATCGCAATGGACTTTTGAGCCGGATAGTCAAAGTTCTATGTCACGTAGGCAATTTCCTCCAGCACTTTCATGAACTAAATTTAGGTTTGATAGGTTTTGGCTCCATTGAGGAAATTTTTTTTATTCGAATTAAGAGCAAAATGCTTTTAATTGTTCGATGGAATTATGAACAGCAATTTTCGTTCCAGCAATTACAGCCATTTTTCCTCAATCATTTTGCACCTCCTCTTCGGATATCGTATTAGTCGAGTGAAAGAATGGAAAAAAGTGCAACAAAAGCGATTACAAATTAAAAATCACACTTCACCAACAAAAAGCATTTGCATCAACCCATTATCCTTAAAACGAAGATCAAAGCAAACATTTACCAAACATCGCTCATATCCAATGATTTTGTTTGATCCATTCTTCATGAGATTACAATTTTCCAAACGTTGAAAAAGTAAAACAAAAAAAGAAAAAAATAATAAAAAAATAGAAGGAAAAAACGAATGCCTCTCGGGCGTTTTCATCTTCAGAAAAAATGAGGAACCAAAAGGATTTGCACTTCATCATATGCATTCTCAAGGATTATGCACATTGAAATTGCAATTTACTCCTTATCCTATGAAAAAATTATAAAATATTCTTCTTCCCCTTGTGTATTTTCTACACACAGATGCATCTAAAAAAAGTGAAAGAGCGAAATAAAACAAAAAGACAAAAAAAAAAAAGCTTTTCGCAAGGATATGCACTTTGCTGTTTGCATTTGATAAATGCAAGCTTTAGTGAAAGGATGGAAAAAAATAGATGAGACTTATGTACAATCAAAGCGCGGGCGGCGGAGCTAGCAGAGTAGCACAAGATTTGTTTTTTTATGAATATGAATAAGAATATAATGACAGCCTGAAAAGAAAATGAATGCAAATTGCACTCAAGGATGTCACTAATGTAAAAATCCTCCTGAATGGATGATTTTTAATGAAGAATGTCCTTATGGGCCGATGTATGGGATGCGTTTGAGTTTATTCGGATTTTTGTTTCCATTTCTATTTCTACTCCCACTTCTGCACTAATTCCCTTTATCCTTCGCGTCCGGATCAGTGTTGTCGCGAGAAAGTAACACCGAACATTTGCGGTTTGCAGATGGTAGGGCAAAAGGTAGTAAAGGATTCACTTAACGAACTAACAGCGTGCGAGCCTTTGAGAAAATCGTAAACCATTCAGTATTATTTATGGAGGAATTCCTAGGATACTTTGGCGAAAGGGAATATTGATGACGACGTAGGATACCACACTTAAAATCGATCGAGCTCTGAATAGATCCCATTTTTAAAAGCTGACGCTATAAACGAAGGCAGAGGGATGGCGATAGCTGGGATTCAGGCTTATTGATTTCATTTTCGTTAATACTATTTTATATAGTAGCATCCTTGTAGTAATTGAATATATATGTGTAATTTTAGAATATGTACCATCCGCCCAAAATGCGCTGCGACTCTTCGTTGTAGTATCCGGTGTCAGCATATCGGAAAGTTGAATTGAAAAGTGTTCGACCTAGGAAACACTTACGAAGATAGTGCCAGATTACCGTTGAACATTTTTGTTTACCATTCTTACTGGAAATTGGGTTTCTTCTTTCCTACGTTCTCTATCGAATCAAAGCAAGCAGTTAAGCTAAATCAGTGATCGTATTGTTTTAAGATCTGTGAAATCGATTTTCTCTCAAAGTTACTTTTGATAGCGCTATAGTCCAGATTGGTCCAGGAGCTTAAAATACAATCTACTTCGGGCAGGTCAATTCATAAACATCTTTCTCCATTAAGGTCTCCTCTTAAGCATGTGCGCCCAACCAATTTATATTTGCTGTGTTGTTTCAACGATGTGGATTCTGGGACCTTAAATCTCACATATCCTAGCCGTCTAAACCGCTAGAAGAAAATTTATTTAACCAGCTTCATGTCGCCTGGTTAGCTTAAATTTTAATATTCTCAGAGAATCGCTTTGATCAAAGAAGCGGTTGTCTATAGTTAATCTCCGCCAGATCTCTATGCCGGTATATAAACCAGAGAAGAGGTTCCTGATGCTATAGGTATACTCCATTTTTTCGAATTGCAGCCGAATTCGATTTTGCCATTTGCACTTAATTACTGACATTGCAAAGAGATCACAAAGAGACAGAGATCTGCTCACTGATGATGTCCTTATATTGTAGTTTGAGTACGCCATTAATTTTGAAGTTAAAATTTAAATTTTCTATAATTTTTTTAACAACGAAAAAATCTGAGTTCAGTGCGTTACCATCTCTTTTCAAAAATCGAAAAGGACAGACAACGTTCGGATTTGTTTATAAGACGCTTTAGTCAATCTATTATGTTCGTATGTGGCATTAAACGATATTCTATTATGTTCGTATGTGGCATTAAGAATAGTTGACTCCATATTTTGAAGGTGCAGAGTTGGGAGTTTATTCATTCTTATTCTCTTCTTACCCTTTGGTACCATAATTCTACCCTACCCTACATCTTACCTCTAGAGTTCCATCCCTAATTATCTCTCTAGAAAAGCAACTACTCTGGCTTATTCTTCCGAAGGTTCATTCCTATTTGGGAGCTCATATGTTTTACAAACAACTCTCGTACTTTACTGCAAGCGTTATATCGTTATTCGCACGCATTTGCTGTCATTGTTCTTCAAATCAGGTGTTATCGGGTTAAACATATCTCGATATCACGTTGACGGCATAGATGTTGGCGCCGTTAAATATTGGCGCTTCTCATTTCATAGTTTCACTATGCATTCGCACTTTGGGTACAACCAGGTGGTGGTCCCTAAGGCCAAAGTCCTGCAAAGTTTCGAGTTAACCGAACCATTATTCTGTTCTCATTTACTTTTTCCTTTTACGTGCGTAGTTATGTAGCTCAGCAAACTCCACAACAACGTAGTCCCTGTTCTCCAATCCGGAATTCAATTTCATGTGGTTAAAATTCCATCTTTGTAAGCAAATTATCCACTACTGCTCTATGTATTTACAGAAGCCCCAAACTGGACAGCAATTCGACCTCTAAAGAGTTTGATGCGCTGTCTGACTTCATATAAAGAACGGTATCCCTGTATCTGAAATGGTCATTATGGGCGATTTCAATATGCACACTTCTGAGTGGCTTCGAAATTCTGGACAGATAACACCCAAAGGACGGTGTGAAAAATGACTTGACCCAGCTTGTAAATAGTCCCACACGAATACCAGATGTTGATAGTCATACCGCCAATAACTTTGAGCTGTTTTTAACATCTCATCCTGAGAAATACAAGGTCGATGTGCTATCCTCTCTAGACTCGTCGGACCACTGTGCCATAACAGCTAATTTATCGTGCACCACCCACACAGTTAAAGAAAGATTCCTAAAAGAGCCGTATGGCAGTAAGAGAAAGCTATTTGGAGCGGACTTACCACCTTCTTTAAGAACTTTAACCGGTCGTTATGTTTCCTCGATAACAATGTGGATGCCGCTGCTAATATGATCACAGATACTATTCTCTGTGGAATGAGATAAATATCCCTCAACGGATGAAGAGTATCAAATCAAAAGAAAAGACATGGTACGACTAGAGCTGTAAAGAAGCTGTCAGGGTTAGAGAAATGTTTTTTTCGGTCCTTCAAGACCAAACAGACAGGGGAAACCGAAAGAAGTTTAAATGAGCCAGGAATGAATGCAGCGTCTTTCATAAGCATGTGAATTTTCAATACGAGCAAAATCTGAGGCAAAAAATATTACAATATCTAAAAGGTAGTAAAAGTTTTTGCTCATTTACAATGACATTCCAGTTGTCAGTTCTTTGGACAAGGCCAATATGCTTGCGGCACACCTTGCGGCCAACTCAACACTCCTACGTTATGCTTTGTCTATGCCTACACTTGAGTGTGTCGAATTTTCAATGGGATAAATTTACCTTCGCTCTCGCGTAGTCGTAAGAGCTCTTAAATGTTACAAATCCGCTGGTCCATATGGTATACAATGCCTTCTTCTGAAGAGGTATTCTTCCTCGCTGACAAAACCAATGCGCTAGCTTTTTCTTCAATCTTACACTTTAGGACTCTTTCTGAGCAGGTGGAAGACAGCTCTTGCCCCGCTCGTATCTAAAAAAGGCAAATCTACTTCTCTCTCCTCCAACAGACCCATTGCATTTCCGTCCCTGCTTTTCGAGGTCATGGAAACTCTGATAAGCCGTCAGCTCATGAAATATCTCGAAACACGAAAACCTCTCAATGACCGGCAATATGGTTTTCGTAGCAACAGGTCCACTGTATTCCTTTGCTGATGACAGCCCTCTCTGCTTTTCATATTCGTTCCCGGACTCACGCCCCTGCTCTTCGGCTGTAGAACGGGAACGGCAGCGTAGATTAGGCTTATTAAATCCCGATATTAACAGCATAAGCAATTGGGGAACTATCAACCGAGTGGAATTTAATGCTTCCAAAATTCAATGCTGTCTGCTGTGATTAAAGTGAAATTCAAATACCCAGCCATTATCCATGAATGGCAGTTGCATCGTCGAAACCGATAAACTTTCCATTCTCGGTATGTCTGTCAGTGACAACTTACGTTGGAATGACCACGTATTCCATGTCGCCAAAAATGCTGCGAAATGTCTAGGTTTCCACAAGCGATGTAAGAAGAAGAACGGCAATACGGATTTCGTAGCAACAGGTCCACTGGCATGTGGCACGTCTCAGCGAAAAGTTTAACCAAAGCGTACTTCAGTCTGGTGAAAGCAAGATAGTTGGAATTGAGATTTCTAAGGCATTTGACAGAGTTTGGCATCGGACTCTTTTGTAGAAAATGCGTGCTTTTGGGATCGATGACTCTTCTTCAATTGATTAGAAGTTACCTTTCGGAACGTTCAATTCAAGTTGTCTTGGATGGTTCCAAGTCTGATATTCACAAAATAAATGCTGGTGTGCCCCAGGGCTGCGTTCTGTCTTCGATACTCTTTTTAATTTGCTGTTCAGTGCACCTAAAATATCTCTGCACGTGCTAATCGTAGATAGGATTCAAAACGGTGCGATAATACTCATAGGTGATACTAATATCACTCAGACAATGCACAACCGCGAACACCGACGAAACGTCTCGTATCTCACTCTGTTTTATCGGTATGTCCGCCACCAGTGCTCCATAGAAATTGCCAGTAGCATTCCATCCCTTCAAAATTTTAACCGTAACATTCGTATCGCTATGAATGCTCATCAGTATACCCCCGAGCCCACTTTCGGACGTACTCTAAAATATCGTGATTTGTTCCTAAGCCGTACAACCCGCTTATGTAGTGCACGGCCGAGCTCTTTATTTCCTAGTCATTATAGCCTTCAAACACTTAAACCAACGTTTATCGGCACCTCTCTTTCTTTCCTCATTGTCTTTGCTTCGCCAGTGATTTTCACATCATACGTATTCTTTTGGAGTTATAAAGTGGTATGAGTGCACATCATTTTTTAGAATTCGGTTTCTATATTTGTAAATTGTAATTCACTCAGGCTCTGGACTTCTTAATTAAGTCCTCCAGTTCAAATTTGCCCTATTGAATGTCGTCATCAGTTTTGTCACTCTCTCTTCATAAATAGCTGCATACTCGTATATTATCTATTTCGTGTCAAGTAGGATATAGCCAAGATGTTTGGCTTAACTTAATATGTACTCGTATGTCGAAAATATTCCTTCATTGGCTTCCTATAGGCAATAAAAACTCATGACGTCAGTTGCCGCATGTCTGATATTCATATTATCAACCAGTCCACTTACTTACGGCTTGACATTCGATGACAGAGTTCCTTACGATTAAGAAGCAGCGGAAATAATTAATGTTTTGCTTTATCGCTCTCCTAGAGTTGTTTCAGTCGTATATCTGCTTGAAATATTCGCTGAATTTGCTGGTTTAATTTTTTAAAGGAACTTACTGTCATTTTAAGACAAGGAACTGGTCCATCTTGATAATAACCTCGCAGTCACTCAGCGGTCCTATTGTGATCTGGAATCCAGGCAAGGCTCAGCGTGTAGTGAATACGTTAACTGTTCAGAGGCAACTTTGCATTCTTGAGTTGATTATAGAAAAAATAAGCGAGACCTAGAGTTTATTACTCAACTGGTTAACTTTAGACAACATTCACCAACGATTTCCTCTTTGGTGCAGGATAGCTTTAAAGACGTTTTTTGTTTATTTGTTGATCGGATTTCCGCACACCGTGAAGGTGTCAGTAGAGAGTTCTACTCACTAAAGTTTACCACCGTAAAGAAACAACGTTCCTGTTTTCGCCCTGTGGAACCATCGTAGGGCAGGGAAGTAGCCTTTGGCAAGCAATTATGGGCATGTGAGTCGATTTTTAGTCAAGTTCTCGTATTTCGTCATTTTGTTGGCTTTTTAGGCCAACGACGTTCTCCTGGCTGTCTGCTCTTGGAATGGATTTTTGTATCAATGTGGGGAAAAGTCAGAAGGAAGTGTATTGAAGTCGTTGAATATCTGCATATGGTACGTCGGGAGAAATGGGAAAGGAGAGTTGTGGGCCTGTGTATGTGGCGCGTATCTGCGACTTTTATTCTTGTATGTACAAGGTGGCGCAAAATTAATTACACTATCGGAAGGTGGTATAATTTTAGCAAATAGCATCGCACGTCAGTCATATTTGATATTTGTGAACTAGACAGCTGCAGTATATAAATAGACAAGCAATAGCGCGCTATACTCCACAAGAGCGTGGAATAATTGTGTCGATGTTTTTGACCAATAATCGGTCGGTGCTGTTAGCGCAGCGTGAATTTCGACGTCGATTTCCTAATCGTGCCGCGCCAACTATGCAAACAATCCGGAGCATAGCTACTAGACTTGAACAGATTGGAACCACAGGAGACCATGCAGACCGTGGCCGCCACCGGCCGAGAATATCGCGGCTGTGGCTGCCAATGTCGCTGAGAACGAAGAAACATCAACCAGATGACGGGTCACTCAATTGGGCATCACTAGGCGGACCCTACAGCGAGTTTTAGTAAAATACTTACCCATGTTTCTGTACAAAGTGCAAACAGTGCATCAGTTAATGCCTACTGATCGTCAGTCACGTGTGAATTACTGTAAAGCCGTCCTCAATCTCAACAACGAAAATAACGATTTTGTGTCGAAAATCATCATGAGCGACGAGGTGCATTTCCACTTAAGCGGTCAATAAGTAAAATCTTCGTTTCTGGGGCACTGAAAATCCGCGTGTGATGCACGAAGAGCTAATACATCCACTCAAAGCCACTGTGCGGTGCAGAGTTGACGCGGGAGGAGTGATTGGGCCGTATTTTTTTGAGGACGCCATCGGCAATACGGTCACTGTTATTGGCGAACGCTACAGGGCCATGATAACCTACTTCTTACTGCCGGAATTGGATGAGCGGGGCTTGGTGAACATGTGGTTTCAACAAGACGGTGCAACTGCACACACAGCACGAGCCACAATGTATATTGTGAAGGAAGCGTTTCCTGGTTGTGTAATCTCCCGTTTTGGCTATTTAGCATGGCCAGCAAGATCGCCGGATTTAGCCATCCCATATTTCTTTCTTTGGGGCTATTTGAAGTCGCGCGTTTAAGCCAACAAGCCTCAGGCAATCGCAGCCCTTAAGGAGAATATTCAACATAAATGCGAATGGCTATCATCGGAAATCTTGCGTAGAAAGTCATGGAAAATGCGATAAAACTGGCCCAAATGTGTATCAACACTGACGGCAGCCACTTGGCGGATATCATATTGTCCACTTAATAGAAACAATTGTGAAGGTCCATATAAAGGTTTTCATTACTCAAAGTTATTTTTTTTTTTATTTAGTAAAAAACAAAATTGGATGATTAATTTTGATCCACCTTGTATTTGTGTCTATAGCGACGTAGTTTTTGATTTTCACCATTCTCCCCGCTAAGCTTTCTAATTTCACGGGGCTGGTTAGCAGTTTTTTTATTGCCTACAACTGCTGCCTCAGACAATATTATTTCCTTTGTCATTTTGTCTTCTTTGACGCTCGAGTCATCTCAGCTCTATTAGGAAGGGTCTCACTAACTGGCCAACTCCACTCCATTCTGAGTTATCTAGTCTTGTGAAGCGTGGGCAGTGAAAAATCGGGTGATCTGCGTCCTCCTCGTAGTTTGGATAGGATGAGCAGACTTGGGAGGAGTCATGTCCAAATTTATGCAGATATTTCCTGAACAAACCAGGGCTGGTTAAAAATTGTGTGGTTCAGAAGTTTAGTTCTTCAGCTTTTCTTTCACACAAGGTTCTAAGTTGACATGCCATAAAGTTGAAAGCAATATAATGTTCCAATAGGATTTTCGGAACCCAAACTGATATTCTGACTCTGCACTGCTGTTGTAAGTGACCTTTTCCAATGGTATCCAGAAGTCCAATAGGGCGATATGATGAGGGAACTCCTGGAACACTAAACGCTGTAGTTTCCAGTAACCTGGGAATGTCCCCTTTTTAAGGCAGCTGTAAATTACCTCTGTAAAGAAGTTCGGTCTCGATGTAATTGTTGCTTTAAAGGCTCTGTTTGGTATTTCACTCGGACCTAGTATTTCCTGTCGCCAATCCTTTTGTACCCCAGCAGCAATTCGTCTTCTGTAGCAGGTGAGATCTCTTCATCCACAATTTCTATGATTTCACGAAAACGGTTCGATAATTATTCTGGAAACAATGAGTTAGTAATATTTTCCACGATTGTCGGGCATCTTAGTTGAGGTGGTCTACATATGTCCTTTGACTTTTACCATGACGATCCTGTTCAGGTTTGTATCGGCTTCGCCAACAGCTTTTTGAAGCTTGTGTTTTTGCTTTGAAGGTTTAGAAGATAATACTCGTATTTACTCGTATAACAAATCGAAAGGATATTCATCCGTGCATCGTCCTATAACATACATATTACAGAGCAGGGCGTATAAGTTTAAGCCCATATGTAGCCGATATAAATTGTTCTTTGTGCTACTCGTATATAGATGGACAGATATTGTCGATAAGATGTTTCTTAATATATAAAGCCCTTTTCGAAAGCAAGTCTCGTATTTTCTTGGAACTATTTTGCACTGCCAGAAGTTTGCCATTAAAAATAGCTCACATATTACTTTGCCGGAAAAATGGATCCAGTCCTGAGTCAGATCAGACAGATATATTCTCCTCCTACAAAAGGTAAAGACAAGGTCATTAATCCCATTAAGGGCTTTAGAGGTTAGTCGCTAGGTATAGTCCGATTATAGTAAGGTGTATCTTTATATCGGCCGGACCAGGATATGGTATACATATACAAGGGTTGTCTTAAAAGTTTCCGACCGAACAATGAAACAAGATATTTTTTCTCAAAATTTTTTTTTATTTTTCTACATAGTCTCCTTGTAACTCTACACACTTCTCCCAGCGATGCTCCCATCTCTCTAACCCGTCCAAATAGTACTTGGCACTTTTCTATGTAAAATAATTGTTCACGAAGGTGATTGCCTCCTTATTTGACGAAAATCTCTGTCGCCCGAGCGCAGTTTTTAGATGAGGGAAAAAAAGAAGTCGCTTGGGGCTAGATCTGGGGAATAAGGCGGATGGTCAAGCAGTTCAAACCGAAATTCATGGATTTTCGCCATGGCAACCGCTGAGGTGTGAGACGGCACGTTGTCTTGGTGAAACAGGATTTTCTTTTTCTGCATATGTGGCCGTTTTTCCGCAATTTCTGCCTTCAGCTTGCCAAGTAATGACGCGTACATTGTATGCTCGTTTAATGGTTTTTTCCTTTTTGAAGATAATTGATTAAGGTAACTCCTTTACTATCCCAAAAAACGTCGCCATCACTTTCCCAGCCGAAAAAAACAGTTTTTGCTTTATTTGGAGTCGGCTCGCCCTTTGCAGTCCACTGTTTTGACTGAATTTTTGTTTCGGGCGTATAATAGTATATCCAAATTTCATCTACAGCAATTAATCGGCACCAAAACTCGGATTTATTGCGCCTAAACTACGCCAACAGGGCGTTGGAAATGTTCATTCGAACACGTTTTTGGTCTAACGTAAGCAAACGCGGCACCCAACTCGCGGACAGCTTTCTCATGCCTAAATCTTGATTTAATATGTAACAAACACGTTCTTTGGACATTTTCATATCCTCTACTATCTCTCTCACTTTAATTCGGCGGTCGTCTAACACCATTTGGTGAACTTTAGCAATGTTATCGTCAGTGGTTGCAGTTTTTGAACGTCCCGAACGTTCATCATCTCCCAAGCTCTTACGGCCACGTTTAAATTCAGCTGCCCAAAATTTCACTGTGGTAAATGATGGTGCATCATATACAGAGTCCAACTCATTTTTGATTTGCGTAGGCATATTGCCTTTCAAAAACAAGAATTTAATAACAGCTCGTATCGATACTCAATTTTTTCCAATTTTACAAAAAACACTCACATCGACTCACTCAAACGACTGTCAACTAAAAACTTCGCATCCAAAATGACTGAAACTTCTGTAAGTACTCGTAACTGTCATAAGATGCACAACTAGCATTCACTAGCTTTTATTGACGAGTGCCACTATCTTTACGTTGCTGTCGGAAACTTTTCAGAAAACCCTCGTAAGTGCTGACAGTATTAAGCAAAGTGCCCACGGCACATGCAAACAGGATGCCAGCCAGACAGAAGCAAAGATTTCGGATAAATTATGAGCTCTTATTACGTAATTAAACCAGGAAATTGAATTCAAGCTTGGATCCTTATTTTAATTGAGGGTTATTGTGTAACGGCTATCAGAATGAAAAAGGAATTCAACTTAGTCTTAGTCTGATTGGCGTTTGGAGAAAACTTTGTGAAAGTGATTGATTAGATCGATTTGCTAAAATTGTTGCAGTACTTTTGGACCTTTTTTAAAAGTCATATTACTAGGAGCTTTAGTAGTCCTATTTTGTAATGTTTACTAAGACAGCCGGATAGAATCAGTGGGGTGCTTCCAACTTCATAGGTAATTCTTCTATACAGCTGATAAAAATAAAAGTCTTATATACAAGAGCAATCATGGCCGAGCGCAGCGTGCTATCCTTGAAGAAGTTCGACAGACGTGTGTGTGAAATTACTCCTTTGACGTATCTTTGTGGTTCTGCATCTATCTTACGATTGTAGGGACTAACTTTCAAGGTTTGTGGTGTGTATTTAGGTTTCGTTGGAATTATCTGATTGCTCAGTCTCTGAATATTATGGGAGTTTTAAGTAGACAGTCATTTCAGAGAGGATTTGATTTTTGACTGAAGATTGCTTTGTGGAAATACAATAAATCTATACACATAAGTATGGTCTCGACTTCAAAAGAAAAAAATCCTTTGGTCATGCACTTGGTTATAATAAGTTCCGTCCGAAGCTGCTTTAAAATGCAGAAAATTCTTGCCGTAGGGATATTTGATCAAACTTTTCAGTGAACGAAAGGAAAGACATAAAACGTGCTCGAGACGTGCTTGAATGCTCTCAATCAGAATTCTGCTTTATGGTTACAATCAGAAATATTACTTTGAGAAATGGAACACATACTACTTAATAATAGAAACGACAACACAGACGCATATGTGTCTGAGTGTAGCATTGGGGGTTTTGCAAAAGTGTTGTTGCCCCCAAAAATGCGGCCTTTGGTTGTTTTTTCCATCCTTTTTCTAGTGTCATCTATTGAATCCTTTTCTCATTTTGTAATCAGTGGGAGATTATTATTTTCATCTTCTGTGGTATACGGTGTGGTGAGCCACACTTGATTGTCGCCCTATGTTTGTTGTATGGGGTGCGACAGGATTCCTATTCTGTGCTAGGATACAATTTTTTTTTTTTTTTGTTGGTTTCACCATCCTCATTTAGAATAATTTATGCACGCAAAATAGGAGAAAATAACAACAAAAAAGGAGAAGATTCTGAGGATGCATTATGGAAAATACCTTCGGCAGTTTTGTGTGCACTCATTATAAGGCGGATGAGTTTCGTTCTTGTTTTTGTTTATCGTTGTTGTTGCCTCAACTGCAACTGCATAGATACGAGTAGTGTTGGCTGTGATTTAAGCTATGCTAGAATGCACTTTCACATTTATTCAAGCTTCAGACTCTTATTTGGAAGTGCGTATCTATGCAGTTAATTGCGGTTTTGTTATAATAAATATATATGTACGAGTACATACACATGGAGAAAAAAAAACGGATTGTGTTGTTCTCATTTTTTAATGAGTCTTCGGCAAAGAGAAATCCCCATCCATTCACAATATGGATGCAAAATTAAAAAAAAAAATAAATAAAACAATTCGAAATTCTGGTTTAATTACGGAATTATGTGGGCGTTTTTGAGGCGGATATTTCTTTAATTTTCATCTTTTTTTCATTATTTCCCATGAAAAAATGGAAAGAAATCGCCTTCATCGTACATTTTCTACTCATCTGCAGGCTTAATGGGAGAATGCATTCGAAAAATGTAAAGTGTAAAGTGCACTTAACAAGAGGGATTATTCCTGTAATGAGTTTATGCATCAAGGAAAAAGGACATTTAAATTTTTCTCAAAGCATCGAATGCATAGAAAATCAGTCTTGCCATACGAAAACCGCAGGAAGCAATTCACTTATTTGTCTTTCAACAATTTACCATTCACAGTTCTCTATTAACACTTTGGATTTTGATTTGAAAAATTCGGATAAATATTTGGGCTTTTGTTTTTGTAGGCGGGACTGCTGTTTATTCATTGAGTGGACTATTGATCACATCTGTCAACAATTATCATTACTTGGCACTTAACCTGTTACGCGTTTTATGAATTTTTATGTAGCCTTCCAGCGCATATGGCTTGGATTTTGACATACTCGTACTATGCTAAATTAATCGAGTCCTGATGATGATTTTATATCCATATTTATAGCATGAATAACAATTCCAAGTAAATTCGGGGAATTTTGATGAAAACAGTGTTAATAGGAATGTCAGAGAGTATCGGAAGTAAGACAGAATAATTCCTTGCAAAATTAGCTACACAGCAATTTTATCAACTGAAAAATGACAGATATACATAGATAAGGTGTCATACTTTGTGGACTATTGAATTGCCCCAGCTTAATTAAATTTCTGTATTCCGTGGGATTGTAGGAGAATTAAATATGGCCCCCTAATTCACTAAAACCTGCGATACTTTGTCAAGCATCTCAAATTCTTTGCCCAATTGCGGTTTACCTCCTATTGTACTTGGTGCTAGGGCAGTCAGTAAACATGGACATTTACAATTAAGCTGCAGGCAATTGGTAACCAACTATAAATAGTTGTGCACATGACGTTTGTCATGAGGTCATATTGCTCCTTGCTGCGCCTCCTTCTCGGAAGCAGCTTGTAAATTATTTCAGCTAAAACTCTCTTATCTCCACGTTCATTAGGTTCGTAGCTTTCTGATTAGTAGGTTGGTATGAGTGTTCTCCACGACAGAACTGTACCCTTCAAAAGTACAATATACATCATCAACATCCACCTAATGGTAAGCATTAGGTATCTGCGCTCTTAGAGACAGAACGGATACTTCTGATTCATGTCTGATCGAGGGATGTGTTTTTAACAAGTTTTCTGAGCCGAGATTAATCAGGATTTTCAAAAACTAGTCCCGGTGCTGACTGGGTTTCATTTACCCAAAGTGGGACTCCGTCTATCTCACCTCCTTTTCAGAACGACCCTAGCCTGTGGATTACTTCGAATCGCTTAAAAGACGTCTTGCAGCTGCACAATTAGCGAAGGTTCTTTACTGCTGAAAAGCAGACAGAAAGAGAGAATTGTTAGTAAGAATAAGCTACACGGGCGCTCTTGCTTGCTAAAGGACATTGTGGCGTGCTTTGAACTGTGTAGTTGGTACGCATTTTTCGCATTTCACTATTCACCAGCGAACAAGACCTCCATATCAATTAGCCGTCAATCAGGTGAAAGTATTATACAGGGTGAATGACTCGAACTCCAACTTTTTAAAATGCTATAATTATTTTACTTTTTGAGAAATTTTATTGTGCCAAAGCAAAAAATGTTGGAAAATACATCAATTTTCAAATTGTATCAGTAGTTTTCAATATATCCACCTTTGGCGCGAATAATGGCCTTGAGACGGCCGAAGAAAGCATCGCACGCTGCACGCAAGTGGCTCTGTGGTATTTTGGCCCATTCTTGGCGAAGTGCTTGTTTGAGGTGGTCCAAACTTTGGTATTTTTTAGTGCCAGCCTTCGCCTTCAAAATACCCCAGACAGAGAAATCTAATAGATTTGCATCCAGAGAATTTGCAATCCATTGTGTCGAAGAAATGAAGTGTGGAACATTGTTTTTTAACCAATCTTGGTTGACGCGCGCTTTGTGAGACGGTGCTGAGTCTTGTTGAAATGTGCACGGTCTCCGGCTAAAATGTTTGTTTGCCCAAGGCTTCAATACTGCCTCTAAGACAGTTTCACGGTATACGATCGCATTAATTTTGACGCCATGGTCCAAAAATACGAGCGGAGAGCGACCATCGGCGGTTATGGCGGCCCAAACCATCACCATCGGTGCTGCCTGCTTTCTGGTGGCCGGTGGCCGTCCGAAGGTGTACATTTTCGAAGAACCTCTCTGACAAGTAAACTCGGTCATTTTGTTTGTTGACATATTGCTCGGTAACAAATGGCGACTCATCGGAAAAAAACAAATTCGGCAACTCACCACTTTCGTGCAAGCATAGCAACTCCTTCGCTCTTTCGACTCTAACTTTTTCCTGTTGCGGCGTAAGATCGTGTGCTTTTTGGAACTTCAATGGCTTGAGCCCAAGCTCATTTTTCAGTATGTGTTGCATCCGTTCCAACGATATGTCGAGCTCACCAGCCATTTTTCTTCCACTTCGACGCAAATTTGGCTCATTTCTGCCGATGTTGCTGTTTTTTTATGACCACCTCCATGGCGTTTTGCAACGCTGCCAGTATCACGATAACGAGCTATGGTTCGAGACACAACTGATTTATTCACGTTGAGGTGCTAGAGGGCTCTAACGATAGCTACTGGTGGTTTTCCAGCCAAAAGCAATCACACTATCACGTTTGAATTCCATCGCGGATAAATATTTTTCAACACAACTAAGACGCAAATCGTTTAAAAGGCTTGTAAATAATAAAATTATCTGTCATGTGTCAAAATTGGAGCTCACTGTCATGAACGGTTTGGAAATTATAGCAGTCTGAAGTTTGTTGCAGTTCGAGTCATTCAGGATGTAGATGCCATTGTGAGAAGCAAACAGGGGTATGATTGCGTATATCTTGAACATCCCAAAAACAATAAAACACTGTCACAATTTAAGACGGCTTCAACCTCAAGCGATTTCCAGATCATATATTCTAATCGAGTGCTAGTGTCCTTTCAGGCAATTATATACCGCCAGCTACAATTATTGAAGACCAGTGCCGGCACTGCCAAGAAATAGTACCTTTAGGTAGGTAGAGGTGGCGGTTCAACATGAACACAAGTAGCACTAGAATGTTCCTTTTTGTTATCACACGACGTGGTTGATGCTACTCGTTTTTGAGGATGTGAGATAGTCGATGCCTAGATCCAGCTTATGGAGTTAAGTAAACGGATTAGATCTCGTATCCCTTTACCCGTGATGTCATTAAGGTCGTCGAAGAATGGTTGATTTACTGCACGCAGTCTGGCTCTTGCTAGTGATCTCCCAAGTCGGAAATCTGTTGAGGTGGCTGAAAAACTACTACGGTTTAATAACCAAAGCAGTGACACATTCATTCCACTCAGGTTTTCTGAGGATCTAAAAGCAGACAAACTGATAACAGAACAGACAAGAAGCTACTACACAACACTTGAAGAGCTCACAGACATATTCAGAAAACTGAACAATAAAAAGTCATCTGGTTTGGATGGCATCCCAAATGTTGTACTTAAGCATATACCGATCGAAATCATAAGGCAATACTGCGTAATTTTTAACAACTTGCTTAAGAACTGCTACTTCCCAAACTGTTGGAAAACATCGAAGGTATTTCTGACAGTAAAAAAAAGAAGGATCTTTCAGATCTTTCGAGCTATAGGCCAATAAGTCTCCTGCCTAATATTGCGAAGGTTTTTTAGGTAGTTGCCAGCAAGTCAATAAGTCAATCTTGCTCGCGTGCGAAAATAAGGAGATCATCCCGCGGAATCAATTTGGATTCAAAAGATTTCACCCGTCAGTGCATGCTATAACAAAACTTGTTTCCGATATCAACTGGAACCTTAACGCCAAAAAATGTACAGGTGCCTGTACGTCGAAAGAGCAATCGACACGGTTTGGATAGACGGGTTAATATATATACTTATTAAATATGAATTTCCCCCTCACCTTATAAAGGTGATCAGTTCAATGATACGGAAGAAGAGATTTGTTGTAACAGATGGAAAATACATGACGAATAGAGTCTTCAAAATCGCCAATGGTCTGGCACAGGGCACAGTAACGGCGCCAATCCTCTTTAACATCTATACCTCTGAAGTACTTAGGGACATGGCTTCTTCGATAGCATCCGCTGATGATGTAATATTACACTCTCATGGCTCTAAAATCGGCGAGATACAAAATAATCTCCAAATAAAATTGGAATCTCCAAATGTGAAACCATACTGTTCCGCACCCCAGTAGGCCAGGGTAATACAGACTTGAAACGCATTTGGCGAAACCTGGTAATAAAATCCTCTGATGGGCTTCGCATTGAGTCAAAGACTGTTGTGAAGTATCTAGGTGTCCATCTGGATAAATTTTTTTATTACAATGAACACATAAACCAACAGTTCAAAAAAGCATTTATGTTGATTGAAAAGCCTTTTTTACTCGAATCATCTGAGATCCGATGTGAAGGTCATTTGCTATCAAGCGTTTGTGCGTTCAATATTGACTTACTCGAGTCCCGTATGGTGGAACATAAATCCTTCTTAAATGGAGAAATATCGAGCTTTCGAAAGAAAATGCCTTCGAGCCTGTTTACAAATGTACGGAAGCGCTCATTCCGACTTTCGGCATTATGTCAACAACAAGACAATATTAGATGCTTCCGATGTGTCCAGGATAGACAATGTTATTCTGGACCTTCAATAATTTCGGGCACTCAGTGAAGGTTGTTGAGAACGAGTTCATATCGGGCTTGTTTTATCCTAACCCTGGTTACTTCAGAAACACATTGTCGAGTGGATATATGTATATTACCTGAGGTGTTATTGCATCTAGATGCACACGGCAATCTGTCTGATGCTAGTAATGTTTCGATTATATAGTATCATGCTGCTAGAAGGGCCACAGACCAAAGAATCCAACATGTGCCGGTACACTCAGATGATGGGGCTAATGTTCGGAGATACTGCGTGAGCGTTCCGGAAAGGGATACTCTCGATACATGTAGATCAAATCGGGATAAATACTGGTGGCTTGATTGGGTTGAAGCTGACGCTTAGGTTAATCTAGTTTTAGTCTTTTTTTTTGTTTTTAGTATCGTAGGTAATTTTAAGTAAAAAAAATGAAATACGCAAAAGAAATTTTTTTTCCACATTTTTTGTTTCTTAAAATAACAAGGTCCATATTTGAACAAAATGTTTCTTAAATTTTTTTTAACACAGAGCTGTAGCTAGCGTAACACATAAAGATTTAGTGTACTGGGTACCACTTCTAATGTGGTTTTGTACTTCGTTATTAAGATAACTCGTAAGTATTTCGCTTGTTTTTTGCTTAGTTTGTGAGAGAGTTTCCTTTTCATTATCGTTCCCGCAACTGCAGCAGTTGGGGTTATATTGGCCGCATAGTTTCCAATTGTCCAATGCCCAGTAATTATTGCTGTGATTCTGGAGATATCTGGGCGGGTTCTTGTTAGTAGGTCATTTGTTCTACTTTTATCGTAGGTCAGCCATATCATCTTTGATATGATTGATGATTGTCCTTCTACAGGAAGTATGAGTGGATTTGTCCTTTAACTACTTCTAGGGGGATGTGGACTCTTACTCCGAGGGATCCGCGCAGAACTGAGCTCTGCCTAGCCATTAATATGCACCTCAAATGCCCTTGAACCCAGAGCAGTGTGATCCTGAAGCGCTCGCCCAAGCGGACTAGCTCGTCCTGCCACTCCTGCACCGAGTCAATAACTAGGGCTATTTATAGGGATAGCGATGTTTTGTTTGTTCGGTGTGTTACGCCCGAGTTACCTTTAAGGCTCTTGGATTGCCAGTAGTTGCGCCTGAAGACACTGACAAAATCCGACATGCGGTATGATATTGATATTTTCAGTGATTCCCGGTAGACACCGACCCCCACACCATAGCTCATCTTTGAACCGTCGGCGTAGATGACCATGTCGAAGTCCTTTATTACCTTGTCTTTCTTCTACTGACCTCTGGTGGGAAATTCTACGTGGAAGTTTTTCTTGAAGTTTGGTTTGGGTGTGATGTAGTCGGTTGGAAACGTGACCATGTCGCTTGGTAACGAGTCCAGGATGGCACTATGGCCGTACGGCCGTGCATCCCAGTATCCAGATTCTTTAGGTCTGATCGTGCGGCAAAGTGCGTCATTTTTTGTGTGTACTACGAGTATATGTCGAGAAGAATAGTGCACATAATATGCAGAATTTTCCCAACCAGATCATGGAAACTTCTGGTTTTACACAGAATGCCACTGGGCACATACTAGATGGAGTGAAAAGGAAATTAAACATTTTTTTTTTAAATAGTCCCCTTTTAGTTTGATACACTTATTCCAGCGATTTTCCAACTTCTTGATCTCGTCCGAAAAGTAATTTTCCGGAAGGTCTGCAAAATACTCCCCCGTGGCGTCGATGATTTCCTCGCGTGAGCTGAATTTTTTATTGATGAGCCATCTTTTGAGGTTTGGGAAGAGTTAATAGTCCGAGGGAGCCAAATCGGGCGAATACGGTGGATGCGACTGCAATTGGAGCCGTAAGTCATTGATTTTAGCCGTGGTTGCGATGCTCTTGTGCGCCGGCGCATTGTCTTGCAAAAACAAAATTTTTTTTTGCTTCATGTGAGGTCGTTTTGCAGCGATTTCAGCCTTCAATCGCTCCAATAATACACAGTAATACTCGCTGTTGATGGTTTTTGCTTTTTCGAGGTACTCCACTCCATGACAATCCCAGAAAACAGACGCCATAACCTTTCCGACCCATCGAGCCTCCCTCGGCCGCTTCGGAGCACTCGTGCCGGCTTCAGTCCATTGCCGGGCACTCATTCTGTTCTCTGGTGTGTAGTAGTGGATCCAAGTTACCAATCGACGCCAAAAGTCCACCCGATTCCGCATCAGCAAGTCCAAACACTCTTTCGAAGTGCTCTCGCGTTCGTGTTTTTGGTCATTCGCGGCACCCAGCGGCAGGATAACTTTTTCATATGCAGAATATTGCCCAAAATATGGCGTGTGCGCTCAGTACTAATCTTTGTGGTATCTGCTAGCTCGCGCACCTTCACTTTCCGGTCAACCAACACCATTTCATGTATTTTTTTGACATTGTCCTCTATAACCGCATCGGAGGGCCTGCCGCTGCGGACTTGATCGGCAGTGGAGTTGCGACCGCCACGAAGCTCTCGAAACCAATATTTGACGGTGTAATCTGACGGAGCATTAGCCCCATAATATTTATCCAACTTTTCTTTTGTTTCCTTCGCCGTTTTACCTCTCAAAAAATAATGTTTTATGAGAGAACGAAAATCGTTTTTGTGCATACTCAAAATGATGCCAAACACGTCAACAATAATCAGCTCTCAAAACAAAACTAAAGACAGTATCGCACTGAAATTTGGCATGGCTGCCTAAATATGAACGGACTTCAAGGCACCATAACCTTTCTTGCACTTTTCACTCCATCTAATACAGAATAAATAAAAAGATGTTATAGGAATAAGGTTTAACAATTTTGTCAACAGATACAAAAGCACTGCCAGGAATACAGAGCCCTAAAGAAACATTAAAACAAAATTGCAGTCTCTCGTGAGGACTGTCGCTATCAGGTTAAATAAACCATTGAATCTGGGGATGATAGCTGATTAAAGAGAGGGGAGACGACTTGGAAAGAGGACGGTCGTTTGAACAAAGGTTTTCCCGATAAGCAGACCCTCCGCATTTATTGCCTGATATCAAAGAAAGGAGATTCCTTAAAGCCCGCCAACAACTGAAGCATTACTCTTCTCAATATCAGTCTTCCAAGGTTCCATCTGCTGCAATATGTAGCCTCCTAAAGGTTTTTTCATGCCGTTTTTTCTCGAATCGATAAACACCTTTTTTTTATCGATTTTAAGTCCTCACATAATTGCATTCATAGAAGCGAGTTGTACCGAGCCACATTCTATTTTGGTATACCTCACCAGTAGACACCTATGTACATCAGATTGTGTTAAATTCACCAGGGCGTTTGATATAAAAAAAATGTATGCAAGTCGTCATAGTTTCCTGACATCAGCCTTGAAAAATTTAACTAGTCTCACACACCAACAGCTGAGGCTGTTGAGCTACTCGCATATGACGACGGTATTGAAATAAATGGAGCATCACAGCACGACGTCAATATCGCATTCATGAGTATCGATTTTGAAATGGTGAAGATTGATCTAACGGTCAACGACGGCAAGACGATGTATACGTTATTTAGAAAAAAATTGCACTCAACGTAGTCATCTTTGACAGAATGTTACTTTATATGTATAGGCAGAACTTTTGAGTCATAATAAACTTTATCTAGCATTCGCTATTGATCCCAACAACGACACCAACACAGAAATCAAAGGAAGGATACCACTTATCAATCGCTGTTTCTCTAGGTTAAGAACAAATCGAGTAGCAAAACGCTATTGAACACAAATTGAGTGATTATACAATATATTAGACGCTGTTCTGCTCTATGGAATAAAAGAATGGAATTTTTTAAGAATACCAACTTAATCAAAAAGTTCCCGGGGAACACCACCGTGTGGCGCTCCCATTATTCCGATTTGAGTTCTGTTTTTTTTGTTAAGTTGGTAAATCTGTTGTTGACATTCCCTCTAAATCTTAGCATCATAGCTTGACATTTGCAAAAGTTACGTAGCCAAGAGTACATCTATCTCAGTGTGTGTTGGCGATTTTTTACAATTTTAGAAATGGATTTCAATTTGCAACAACGAACTTGTGCTCGTATTGAATTTTACGTAAAAACGAATTTAATGGTGCCCGAACGTTGGAAAAGTGTTGGATAAGTGTTTCGGCAACGATTCTCTAAAGAAAACGGTCGTTTACTAATGGCACAAGCGGTTCAAAAGTGGTCGAGAGGCAATCGAAGATGATGAACGCAGTGGCAGACCATCGATATCGAAAACCGACGAAAACATTGATGAAGTACGAGTAAAAGAAATGTTGGTCAATAACCGCAAATTAACCATCAGAGAGATAGCGGAGGACTTGAACATTGCCTATGGATCCGTCCAAGACATTTTGGTCTCTGATTTGTGATTTCCGTAGTGTAGCAACAAAGTTGGTGCCAAAAGACCTCAATTTCATGCAAAAAAGAGACCGTGTTGATGTCGCAAAAGAGATGATTTGCGAGGCTGAATCCGATCCCACATTCATCAAAAGGATCATTGCTGGAGACGAGACGTGGCCATGGGTTTATGAGTACGACACGCAATCCAGACATCAGGCAAGTGAATAGCGTTCACCAAATGAGCCGAGACCAAAAAAACCACGTCCTTTTCAGTCAAAAAAGAAGGCAATGCTCACGATTTTCATGGTTTACAACGGCAACGGTGTAGTGCATCATGAATTTTTGCCAGAAGGCCAGACAGTAAACAAAGAGTATTACATATTTGGGCGTTATGAGACGTTTTCGTGAAGCAATTCGCCGAAAGAGACCAGAATTGTGGACAGAAAACTCGTGGATTTTACACCATGATAACGCACCGTCGCGGTCGCACAGTGCCATCATTATTCGTAATTTTGTGACGAAAAATGCAACAACAGCCACCGAATTCACCTGATTTGGCTCCCTATGACTTCTTTCTGTTCAATTGAGTTAAAAAACCACTACGGAGAACGCGTTGCAGCAGCCGAGCAGAAGTAATGGAAAAATTGTAGGAATCACTGATGGACATACCGAAAACCGAATATAAAAAATGTTTCGAGAATTGGATCAAGCGCTGGCATAAGTGTGTTGCAGTCGATGGGGATTACTTTGAAGGGGACAATATAGATTTAAATGAATAAACTTGCATTTTTAGTTTTTTTTTATAACTTCCGGGATCAAGGTGGTAGATGATCCTGGCTTAGGGTGTCTTTGGTTTCGTCTATGTGGACGGTGGCATCGCAACTTCCACCAGTCAGTGCACGCAAGAATCTTGAGCTTAATTGGTTTTAAAGCTAAGGGAACCCGAAGATCACTCCTCAATTTTCTGGGCCGCAATGCGGACTACACACTGTACAGTGATGATTTTGAGATACCATTCTCCTGTGCTTTCGCAAGAAGTCAGGCATGGAAGAGAAATCAATTAGTAGACGATTCGATATCAATCGAATTTTCGATATGCAAATGAAAGCCAGTGTTAAAATCCATTTACAGATTACAGTAGTGCATTTCGAGCTGAAATAGCTACTGTATGTAGAAGATATGTGATTAAGTGGTTTTTTGCTGTTTAATGAGGGTATGCTACTGATATGCAATGACGATACTATCGAAAACTCGACAAGTGACCTCCTTCATACGAAAAGTTAAGGAGTTCCTGGTGCAGTCGATTTCTGACACAAACAATTCCAGAGATGATATTTAGTATTACTGCTTGTTTAGTTTGCTCAATTCTTTTCCCTTGGATTGCCTTAGTTTTCGCAAATACTTATGTAAAAGAACATGTCATGTGAAGATCTCTACCCTAGTCCTCTATCACAACTCATCTTCTCGGAAATATCAAACAGAAAAGGAAAATGAAAAATGAAAAATAAAGCCGATGTAAATCACAATTGACAATCGTGCACGGATAGTAAAAAAACACTGTCTGTTCCGTTTTCCACTTCCATAACACTTCAAGTTTCTGCCACTAATTGGACAAAATTGAATAAAACGAATCCTTTCAACCGCTTCAAATTGCATAGATGAAGAACCACAGCGATTTGCGTTTGCGGTCCTATTAACTAAGCAAAAATCATCTCTCTCCACATAGGTAGCATTGTTCAAACCTCAACAAGAGGATAACGGAAAGTATTGTAGAAGCAAGAGTGCACATATTTGTTCGTAAACGTACGGATACATCCATACCAAATCCAAAAGAAAAACAAAGAGAGTTCCCTCCTCAACAATATTTTTTTTCTTTTTTCTCTCGATCCGAAGAAAAAAGGAAAAACACTTGAATTGATTACTAGGAATCATTCATCCTTCATCCAGTTGTTCGTCGGCATTTTATATGGTAGACTAGAGAGCACCTGTTTCCTAGACACTCACTCAGTTGAACTGGGTGGCACTTGACAAATGCTCTAGGTCTGCACTAGACAAGTTTAGGAATGAAAAAGAAAAAATATTAATAACAACCGCCCACCATTTAGCGGGAATTTGTTCCTCAAATTAATTGCTTCAACACCCGTAATAATCATCTTCATCAACACCATCATCATCGGTAGGTTTAGTGTCCCGGTGTCGTTGGAAGTACTTGCTGCAGTCGTTGTAATCATTTTGTTCCAGATGAAACGAACCATTCTTCAAATAGCAATTAGAAGCTACCAATGCTACTAACCAATCCAATCATCCATGTCATTCCCTCATTATCACCAATTTTGTTGTCGTAATCCTAATGCTAGGTGTTCTTAAGAAATTGAAGCCGACTATGATTTACACACTCGTGTATGTGTGGATAGATCTTCATGCAAGGTTGGGTTGGATGGTTTGTACATATGTATATTCGTTTAGAGCACTTTAGAGGCCGAAGATCTTAGAACAAACACATGGTCTTTCATGAAGGGGATAGGCCAAATTAGTGAGCATCTAAAAAGTTTTAAAAAACTAATTGATGGTTGCCCCAATTTTGGAGAAATGAAACAAAGTAGTTAGTTAAAAACTCGTTTAGTATGAGAAGATCTTGTGTATTTGCTTAAGATAAATGGAACAGATGAGGCCTGATAGGATAGCATCAACACGTAGAAAGCCGCTAACAAAATTTGGGAGTGAATTCTTCAACACATTATGCTACATCGAGTATTCATATTCTATAGGGTAGACAACTCAGTCCGTTATTTTTTCTTTTATTTCATTTTACAATGCCAGATGTGAGTCAAAAAATTTGAGCAGGACAATTATCTGATTATCTGTTTTGTTCCCACTGCTATACGCTGAGCTAGTGGATTCCGGGGTGATGCGCTCCGTTTATAAAAATATGCAACAGAGGAAGTCCATTTCAAGCAAGTGGTGATGCCATATGGCAAGTTCGCATGGATATACCCTACTACAGAAGACGAGGTGGTGATAGGTTTAACTATTATGTTATATGACCATACATGGTTTTTGGTTCCTGACACCAGATTTAACCGTATGTCCGTCGACGTACCCATAAAGCATTTGGTTGCACATATCACT
Organism: Volucella zonaria; assembly: GCA_963966105.1. NCBI lineage: Eukaryota > Metazoa > Arthropoda > Insecta > Diptera > Syrphidae > Volucella > Volucella zonaria. The sequence goes on from OZ014532.1 coordinate 52,810,614, forward strand.
TTCAATGAGGAAAATTCAGATATTCCCCGGCAATTGCTAAATACCAGAAACAGTAATAATAAGAAAGTTGAAGCGACGCATATTGATGAAATCGTAAAGGGTTCATATCAATACAAAATCAGAATGAACAATCCTGCAGTCCACCAAATATTTATTGACTGCAACCTTAAAACATAATTTTTACACTAAGCTACGCATATTGTAAATCCACTGACGAAGAGATTGGACCAAGAAAGTAAAAATTTCTTTAATCAGTGCCCAAAATATTCAAACAAAAGTCAAGTCTTTTATACATGGAGACCATATCAAGCGCTGGGTGTTTTCAATTTCACTAGGCAGGGGCTAGTAAATACTAAATGCGGAACAATACTCCAAAAAATTATTGCTAGCAGATCCAATGATCTTTTTGCTGTCTCATCCCCATGATCGAAACAACTGTTATATATTTTAAAATCATGCAAAAGGGCCAGAGTGATCTTCTACAGCACTGAGGTCTAACTTTTTTTGCCACAAATTATGGGTAACCTCTAACAGTGACGATGATAAGGGCATTATTGTGCTGGCATTTAATTTGGAAGTTAGAAAAAGTTGTTGATTGAAACAATCCAACATTAAATGGTCAAACAACAAGATCAACAAATACGAGTATATGTTCAAACTCAAATTGGGCCTGATTAGGTCCAGCTGCTCATCCTATAGTTAAGCGTGTAAAATTCGAATACAACCAAAAGCTGAAGAAGGAAATACTACAATGTACCAAAGGTAGTAAACATTTTTGGTCGTTCGTCAAAAATATGAGAAATTCTGTCTAATTCTGCGTCCCAACGCTCATTTGTAATGGCATTCGAACTATCAGCTCTTTGGGCAAGGCCAATCAGCTTGTTGCACAATTTGCGGCCAGCTCAACACTTCCACATTGTGCACTGTCTCCGCCTACACTTAAGTGCTTCGAACCTTCAATGGGATGAATCCATTTTCGCGCTCATGTAATCGCAAATGTATTTAAAGATCGCAAATCTACTTGTCCAGATAGTATATTTCCCCTTCTTCTGAACAGGTGTTCTCTTCGCTAGCAAAACCACTGCGTAAACTTTTTCATCGACCCTACTCTTTAGGACTCTTTCCGAGCAGGAGAAAAATAACATTTGTCCAGCCTGTCCCTAAAGAAGGCGAATCTTCTTCTCTCTCCTCCTACGGGTTGAAAACTTTTCAACGATCGGCAGTATGATTTTCGTAGCAGCTGGTCCATTGGTAATTTGATGGCACGATAGTCGCGCTTGCAAATGCACTAAGGCATTTGACAGAGTTTAGCATCAGATATCCACAAAATAGATGCTGGTGTGCCCTAGGACTTCGTTCTGTCTCCGACATTTTTTTAGTTTTCATTAATTATCTCTTGTCTACAACTTGTAATCTAATATATTGCTATGCTGACGACAGTACTCTCCGCTTTTCATATTCGTTCCCGGACTCACGTACCTGCTCTTCGGCTGTAGAACGCGAACGGCAGAGTATGTTAAGCTCATTAAATTCTGATATTAACAGCACAACTAATTGGGGAATCACTAACAGAATTTAATGCTTCCAATACACAATGCATGACACTTGCATCGTTGAAACCGATAAACTTTCCATTCTCGGTATGTATGTCAATGAGAACTTACGTTGGAATGACCACACATTCGGTGTTGTCAAAAATGCTTCAAAATGTCTAGGTTTCCTCAAGCGATGTAAAAAACACTTTTCGCCTTCTGAGATAGCCTCGATATATAAGGCACTCATCCGCCCAAAATTGGAGTACAAAGCACAAATCTGGTCAGGTGCGCCTAAAACATTTCTGCAGCTGCTAGATAGGATTCAAAACCGTGCGATAAAACTCATAGGCGATGCTAATATCACCCAGTCAATGGGCACCCTCGAACACCGACGTAATGTCTCATGTTTCCCTTTGTTTTATCGCTATTTCCACCATCAGTGTTCCATAGAAACAGCCAGTGGCACTACGCCCCATCAAACTTTTAACCGTAACACCCGTCTCGCTATGAATGCTCATCAGTATACCCTCTAGCTCACTTTCGGACGTACTCTAAAATATCGTGATTCGGTCCTAAGCCTTACAGCTCCTTACATTTCCTGCCGAGCTCTCTTTTTCGTAGGCATTATAATAATGGACATCAGTACCGCTCTTTTTTTCCTCCCTAAATTTCCTTCGACCGTGCTATGTAGAACATTTTAAAGGTACGCAAATCCCTTGTGCGAGCGCTAATTATACAAAAAAAAAATAATGACATCTAATGTAAAAATATATAGATTGTTGTTTTAGATACTCAGTTGTCAACTGTTTCAAAATAACTAAAATATTTCTAAGACTTAGGATCGAGATATAAAACAACGGGAGTATCGTTCTAATTAGAATGTTGACCATGGACAAACGCTGTTTAATTAAAGTCAAGAAGGGACTTGCAAAAATGGTGCGCAGTCATTTAACTTCTACGTAAGCATAATAAAAAGCATAAGCGAAATTCACAGGACAACATCAGCAGCGCGATCTGTATAAATTATGAGATAAAAGCAGCGAAGATCAGTTTCACAATGAAGGCAAAACCAAAGTATTGCCGTCGATAAAAAAAGGGACAGCTCAATCATCGCTCCGAAAACAGATAGCATATCTGGAATTGAAGGATTTCAAATACATTCCGGAGAGATAATCCCTTCACTTTGTTCGTACAGTTTAATGAAAGCTAGATTTAGATAACATTTCACAGATATTCGCTCCAGGAGGCAAGAAGCCAGTAAAGGCGATAAAGCACGTTGACGATAGTCGAAAACGTTTCTTATACTTTGAACATTGTGCACATGCTTGAATGAAAAGAGCGTTTTCAAACATGACGCAAGATACACTTAAATGCGTTTCATCATGATCCAAAGTTGGTGAACTTACTTAAGTACTTTGATGCTTGGCAGTCCGTAGTGAACTAGGATCTTAGCTAACATGCTTATAATCTAGCGTGGTCCTTTTCCCACTTCAGTGCGCCATTTAAGCTGAAGCCGTCCTCAAACGCGTTTTCCGTCTTGGTTAGAGTCGAAAACCTTCCGGGGCGGGACGTTCGTGTCCATGCGTTTAACGTGGAATGTCCCTCCCATTTGATGCAAAAATTACCAGAAGAACTTTTATTTCGAAGCGCGTGAGAGCATTTTCATCCGCTTTTGTCTGTGCCAAAGCTTCTGCCCCGTAAGCGGCGCTGGGATGATTAGGATCCTGTATAAATTCTTTATGCTTGCTCAAGAGAGGGCTTTACTATTCAATTGCCTTCCAAGTCCAAAGAAGCAGTGATTGGCAAGAGTGATTTTTCGCGTGATTTCTACGTTGGTGTCGTTGTCGAAGTTGATAATGGAGTGGAGGTAGATAAAATTCCCTACTTACGTTTTACCTTAGCCGTGGATGCTGACTACTAAGACAATCTTTGTCGGTTCTCATTCAACAGTACCAAACATTCCATTGACAGCTGTGTTCTTCCCATTCTGTCAATGCGTATGAGAATGTGAATAACCGAGTAACAGAGTTTTGAGAGACGGGGCCGCTGAAATTAACTTCCGAGTTTCGCACAATTCTTTTAAAAACGAAATCACATGATGACATATCGCATTATATAAACCCTTTTCTGGCATAGAATGTTTCGGTCTTGTCAGATATAGCTCTCTAAAGTTCGTTTCTATAGATGCTGTCATGTGCGGCTTTAAGATTGGAAATTTGGAACTCCTGCATTTTTTCCAAGATCCACCGTAATGTGAAAATTTAATCTATGGTGGACTTTTCTACCCTAAAATCGCACTGATAAGGGTCCCTTAGACTGCTTACGCGGGGTCTTAGGCCTTCACGTAATATGGCAGACAGCAACTCATACGCGATGTTGAGGAGACTTATTCCCCTTTGGCGCAGTTGATGCAGTTCAGGGGGTCTCTGAAGACTTGCAAATTATTATGTCTGCTGAACGAGTACATATAATTAAATAAGACGGAATTCGCATTCCGTTGCTGTTCTAAATTCCTTAGATCGCACATTATTCATACTGCTGCATGGTTCCCCGCAGCCCAAAGATCTTCAGATTTCAACACACCATATATTGAACTATGTTTTCCGGTGTTGGCCGTTCACCAAATTCTTCACACAATATAGCTCTTTCGTTTGCATACCGTGCACTTTCGAGGAAAACGTGTTCCACGTTCTCTACTGCGTTTACGCAGCGAGGACAGGACGAGGAATCACAGTTTCGCTTGAATATAGATATTCCCGGAAACAACCGTGACCCGTCAAGAACTGTGTAAGATAGTAATTCAGTTCACCGTGCTTTCGTTTTACCCAACTTTCAATCCTTGGGATTAGTCGGTACGTCCATCTCCCTTTATGGGACTCGTTCCATTGTTGTTGTCACGCTTCTATACTGCAGCCTCTTTCGAATTTCTTCGCTTGATTTATGGATGGCCCGATTTGCACGCGATTTTCATAAAGTCGTCTAGCTTCTAAAGCTAGGATATCGATTGGTACCATAGAGGATAGTACCAATATCGCGTCGTGAGATATCGTTTGAAATGCACTGCTAACTTGCAGTGCACATAATCTGTACACAGATTTGAATCTCTTCATGTGTGTCTTTTTATTCCCGACGTCAGACCATATTTGTGCCCCGTACAGCTGTATGGAGGCTACAACTTTCGCAAGCATTAATCGTTTGCCTTGTTTCGGGCCGCCGATATTCGACATCGCTTTCGACGATTTCTTGCAAGCGTATGCGAAGTGATGCTTGAAATTAAGCCGAACATCAATCATCACTCCCAGGTATTTTATAAATGGGCTGGAAATAATTGTGTGCTCTCCGACTTTTAAAGTTATCGTCTCTAGCACCCTCTAGTCGTAATGAGAACGGATTCCGTTTTATGTTCCGCGAGGTCTAAACTCTTATCGCGTAGCCAGTTTTTTATCAGTGATATTGCTTCGTAGTAATACAACTCGATTTCTTCAAGTCGTTTCACCACGACTAAAACAGCAATATCGTCCGCGAAACCAATAATGGCGGCTTTCCTGGGGACTGGGAGTCGTAGAATGTCATCATACATCACGTTCCACAGTAAGGGACCTAACACTGATCCTTGGGGCACGCCCACTGTAATTTTATATAATTTCGTCGCGTCGTCGGAGTCGTAGAGGAGCAACCTATCGGTAAAGTAGCTCCTGATCAATCTTAATACTCGTATGTACTTCGGTACATTTAATCTTTCGAGGCATTGTAAAATACGCGACCAGTTCGCCGAGTTAAGAGCATTTTTCACGTCAAGTGTAACCACGACGCAGTACTTTTTACTGCCTCCTTTCCATCATCTACCTTCTATGGCCGATTGGGCTTTGTCTACATACGAGTATTACGGCTTTAATCGCGTCGATTGTCGATCGGCCCTTTCTCAAGCCGTATTGATATTCCGCGAGTCCATCATTGGCTTCAATGATAGGCTGTAGACTGTTGCATATAATTCGCTCTAATATTTTGCCCATAGTGTCGAGCATATAGAGCGGCCGATAAGATGAGGGCTCCTCCGGCGGTTTATTTTCTTTTGGTAATCATACCAACCGTTGGTATTTCCATTGTTCCGGAAATATTCCCTCGCTTAAGCATGCATTATACATGCTAACGAAAACTGCTAGGCGGGCCTTCATCGCTATTTTTAAAAGCCCTATTTGGTATGCCGTCTGGACCAGGGGCTTTCCGATCTTCTAGCCTCTCGATTGCAGCGGTAAGTCCATCGGTTGTTAAGGCAGGAATGTGTTCACGTAGTTCTCCGATCTCGCTTAGTAGAACTCCGTCATCTTGAGAGGGAAACAGAGTTTCTACGATTCTGCTGAGAAATAGCGGGCAAGTTGGTGCCGGTCTCTGAGGCATTTTGAACTTCGTGGCTATGATTTTGTACGCTTTGCCCCATACATTTTCGTTCAATTGCGTACAAAGATCCTTAAAACACTGTCTTGTGCTAGACTTAATGGCGGATTTGAGTGCGGCGCGTGCTTCTTTATACGCTGTCCTCAATATCAAATGTCTATCCGTATCGCGTCTACATAGACCGTTGGTATTTTCTTCGTGCCTTAAGACAGCCTGATCGAAGTTCCTTAATGTCGTCGTTCCACCAATACGTTGGACGCCGGCGGTTTTGTGTCCCCGTTCGAACCATTGATATATCGCAGGCCGCGTGCAGTTGTCGCCTTACTTGACGTACGATCTCGTTAGCTGTTCTCCCTTCAACTAAAGCTTCAGTGATTGCGTACTCTAAGAGCTCCTCATCTAAGGTGTTTACGTTTCATTTCGCCTTGCTAATTTGAGACTGGGTGTTTCGAGGTCGTGTAAGACTAGGAGATCGATTATAATCGCAATATGGCCATTGTGGGTGTAGTGATTACTGACGCGCCATGTCGTATGCCTAGATAGGCTACTACTACCGAACGTAATATCAAAAATCGAGCCTGCACCCGCTCTACTAAACGTGTTTGCGTTTCCCATATTAGCTACGACGACGTTTGCACGCTTACCCATTCTACTGCCCATGCATTAAAATCACCGGATATAATAGTTGGCGTATGATCCTTAGCATTAAGAACTACGCTTTCGACGACTCGTTCGTATTGCTCAATAGTAGAGGGACATAACAGCGGTATATGTATATATCGTTTAACTTTGCTCATACAAAGTAGTTTTTCTCGCCGAAAAGTGGTATCTGAAACGTGGTATTACCACATGCCTATATGGTGGCTTTTTTCGTCGCATCATGCGCCCAGTTGCCCGAATTAATATTGCAATATTGCTCCGAGAGTATTGCAATGTCGACCTTATGCTCATATACCGTTCGATGCAGTAGATCCTGCATTGAAATTAAGTTGCAATATTTTCATGTGTTCGCGTGTAGGCTCTCAATTGCTTTTTTATACTCTACCGGTTATATGCCCAAAGTCTACTCCGTTTACACTACAGTGCAACCATTTTGGTTTTGCCTTGCAATCCTTCAATTTATGCCTGTTTTCTTTGCATGCATTCGATCGATCGGTAGGGCTTTTGCACGTTCTTGCCATATGTCCAAACCCGTGGCATCTAAAGCATTTCATTGGCGAAATTTTTTCTCGGATCCTGCAATAGATCCAACCAACGCGGTAAGTAATCTTTTACCGATGTCTACAGGCAATCGTATGGTGGCTTCTTAACTTCATAATCTTGAAGGAACTCGGTGATGGCGCAAACTTCTTCCTTCGACGTTACTTCGTCTATGTCCTTGCATTCGAGGAATATCTCGTGAGTGATTGAGCGAACGCTAGCATCTTCACCTAACGAATCTCCGATTTTTTCTTTTAGGCTCGAAGCAGCTATCTCGGGAGATTTTTTTAGCGCTAAAAGGAGGTGTCCGCCTACTGTTTTCCGGATTCGACTTACGTTTGCTCCGACTTCTTTTAAGCTCGTGTCCGATTTTAATTTCCGCAACAGGTCAGCGTATGTAATTTTGCCCATTCTTTTTATAATAATTGCGTCGGGACGTTTCGCCTTTGGTGCATGATTTTTCCGAGCACCTCTTTCGACCTTCGTCCACTCGTTCGTTTTCATTTTGGCAACGTTTCTCTCTCTAAGGGGCTCCGGCTTTGAGGGAGTTGATTGTGGACTTATGCGGTCACTTTTTGAATGCGTTTTTGAGCGCGTGGTTCTTCTGGCACTGTTCCTCGCCCTTTCTTTGGAGATGGAGTCTTAGTACGCTGTTCCTTATTAAATCTGTCTTCTTCCCTTACCCTCTTTACAGGACGGACGGTACCATTTAATTTGGGGGCTTAGCGATTTGTCAACTTAGAGCTGAGTTGTTTTCTGGCAACGATGCCACTGGTACTCGGCGTTCCTCAAGACGAAGATTAATGATTTACACTTCCCGTTCGAGTTGAAAAACTTTGCAACGCAAGTTTGATGTCTCAACCTCGGCTTCTCGAAAAGCGGACTTGATCAAACTTCCGATTTTTTTGATTTCACAGTAGACGTTGTGCTTGTCTTTATAAAAAGCAGTCAACCCGTCAATTTTTGCACCCAGTTGTAACATTTGATTTCCCGTTTGAGACGGAGTCTCAGTGTTTGGCGTGACCATTGGGCTCCGATCTACCACTCTGGGATTGATTCGTGGGTTTTCTATCACGTGTTCCTTCAGGACATTTGTTTTTGGTGGTGAACGCGTGACCCTCATACTTTTCTTGAACGGGTCTGTCGCGACGTCTGTCTGGAGGAGATTTCTTGTATAGTACGAGTATTACTATTGAGGTTTGTCTATTATTGCAGTCATTGTATCTCGACGACTTTGAGCCTGCTTTCGCACTCTCCGCCGCCAGTACTGGGGATCCGATTCCCTGCGCCGTAACTTTATTTTTCTTTGCCTCACTATTCAACATTGAATTTATTTTAAGTGTAATTCCGCTCTTGCCAGTTTTTTGGTCAGCAGGTGGTATTTGATATTTTCACCAACCCTGTGTATGTATAGGTTAATGCCCTACCCCACACAAAGGGCCCCCTATCCGCCACCTAGGGACGCGCCCGATGGGAGAACTGGCTAAACTCCACACGGGATATGAACAAAGATCTATTAGATAATCCAGGCTAAAGACATTAAAGGTAGTATAGAACTATTATCATTAAACATTCTAATTTCAAGAGCAGACTATTGAAAGAATGCAGTCATTTTGAATCCAGATTCACTCTCAAAAGTCAATTCGTCGTTCCAGCAACTTTATTAAACAATTCTAACTCCAGACGTCCTCATGAAAGACCCATTTGGAGTTCCAACATATGCACGCATTCAATTGTTTTTGTTAAAAAGCGACCCTTCTCAGATGAATATATATTTCGACGACAGTCCAACGGTAATTATCATACCGAACCAATGTCAGAATGTTAATTGGAAAAACACCAATTCCCCATGTCAAAGGAGTTACTATAAAACCCTACATTTGTAGTACTCAGAAACATTGGAGTTTTCCTTACTCCTGTACGATTGCTTTGTGAAAGATATCGCCACAAAAAAAAGATGCAAATAGACTCATTTTTGTCGTTATTAGACTCGTCTGGCAAATTCGGAGCAACAAAAGCAGTTTTAAAAATATATAAAAAAGGAACAAACAAATCCTTTGATGTTGTCCTGGGTAAGTCAAGCGTAAATTTCATCGCATTATTTTCTTAAGGATAATTCGTTAGAAAATTGATATCGTGGGTTGTTGTACCACGGAGAAATCTGGAAAAAAAAAATACCGAAGGGCGCTGCGTGCCCCCGATATACAAATAATATTCAAATGATATTCAAACTCAGTACTAGCAGAGCATATCCCAAGCAAGGACTTCTCCATCCAACTAAAGCTATGTAGAGCAAGTAAAATTTCCAGGGAAATCACTGCAATTAAAACGTAATTGTTCATAAGGATTTTCACCAGAAGAGAACCATATACGAGATCGGGAGAGTGGAATCAAAAAACAAAAAATGGAAGGCAAAACAGGACTCATTTGCATAATTTCTTAATATTTCAGTTTGTGAGTGTCTTGTGTTGGCGGTAAAAGCTTATGGCTGAGAGAATTTTTTAATGCTGATGAGGGCAGGACTACCATACATACCCCTTACCTGAACATCGCACGGGGATTTGACTAATGTTTCTTATAATCACAGTCATTCGTCATACATAAACGAGCGGTAAATCCTTATGCCATTAACGCCAACGAATTATAATTAAAATATGAAGGAATAGAGGAGAGAACGAGAAATCGGGTACCTTTAGCGCCTTGGCGCTCGCAAAATAAATTAAAAGACCAAGCCTAGGGAATGGCTTGCTGGAACACACCTTTTTCTCCGCACACATGTTGAGTGCAAATAGACGACGTTTCTTCATGCATTTACGTACATTAACGTTCAAAGGGAAAAAATAAAAAAAAAATTAATAATAATAATATCCTCTTTAATTTAAAATGTGAAAATTGCATGCACACGCAAATTAAGGATAGAAGGATATCGTCTGCCGTTGCATAAGCCTTACTGTCGAATTAAAATGACTTTGGCACATCACACAGCATTTTTCTTAGTGAGCAATTATCTTGAGATCTGATGGCGGGGAGGTCAGCAACGCGATAGTACTCATTTGGTAAATTGTATTCGCAAAAAGTCATAATGTAGCCACTAAGTAAGTGCGGGTGATTAAGCTGCATGAATAGAAATTGAAAAATGACATCCAGACATCGGTAAGTGCCATACATTTTGTAATTAAAAATTTCCTTTGATCCAGGTCTTTAAAGGCACAGAGCACAGACATGTCTCAACTGAAGAGCCTTTCTAGAAATGCACAGAAGGGATATGACCCTCATACCAAAATGTTAAGATTTTTTTGGTTTTGTACAATTTCAATATAAATCTCTGCTCCTTCTATGTTAAATAGCTTAATTGAGCCCTGTCAGGACATGAACTCATTTTCTAATTATTTGCACGAATTTTGACGTGTAATTTTAACGAGTTTTGTGTAGTGAGGGCTTACATATCGGCGTAGGACTAAGGTTTTGAGCTGTATGTCCTTAGATGCGTAAGTAAGAGCAAAACCAATACTGCATATTGTCTACACCTAACCTACTACGAAGGTGGTTCAATTAGTTTGTGACTATTTGAATGAACGATAGTTTTCTCGGTAAAAAAAAAACGTTCTCAAAATAGTCTCATTTGAGCTCATTACAATTCGTCCAACAATTTCTAAAAAAATAATTTATCGGGGTCCTACAAATAGGCGTTTGCTTGAGCGATGATTTCATCGTTAGAGCCAAATTCCTTTTCGCCCAGCCATTTCTTCAGGATTGGAAATAAAACAAAAAATTTTGGGCTTGATCCGGAGAGAATAGCGGATGAGAGAACCCAATTCATGATATTTCACTCTGGCGACTACTCACATGTCTTGATGGCCAAATGCTACGTTTTTTCCTCAAATTGTCATTAACCTGGTTCAATAAGTTGACATAATATTCGTCGTTGATTATTTTTGCTTTTCAAAAGTAACCGATGTGGATTATGACGCGTGATTTCCTAAAAACTGTCACCATGACCTTGTTTCCCGAATTACTATTCTTCGGCAACGATTCGCCCGGATAAACCCACTGTTTCGACTTGAGCTTGGTCTCTATTGTATCGTGGTGGATCCATGTTTGGTCCATGTTTACAAAGGGCGAAAAGTTCATGGGAACTATACAGGGTGACTCGAACTCCGTGGCTCTGCGGTATTTTGGTGCTTGTTTGAGGTGGCCCAAACTTTGGTATTTTTTAGTGGCAACTTTCGCCTTCAAAATACCCCAGACAGAGAAATCCAACGGATTTGCATCCGGAGAATTTGCAATCCATTGTGTCGAAGAAATGAAGTGTGGAACATTGTTTTTTAACCAATCTTAGTTGACGCGCGCTTTGTGAGACGGTGCCGAGTCTTGTTTTAAATGTCCATGGTCTGTGACCGAAATGATTGTTTGACCAAGGCTTCAATACTGCCTTTAAGATAGTTTCACGGTATACGATCGCATTAATTTTGGCGTCACGGTCCAAAAATACTAGCGGAGAGCGACCATCGAAGTTGTAAAGGACTTCTCTGGCAAGTAAACTCGGTCATTTTGTTTGTTGACATATTGCTCGATAACAAATGGCGACTCATCGGCAAAAACCAAATTCGGCAACTCACCACCATCACTTTCGTGCAACCGTAGCAACTCCTACGCTGTTTCGACTCTAACTTTTTTCTGTTGCGGTGTAAGATCGTGTGCTTTCTGGTACTTCAATGGCTTGAGCACAAGCTTATTTTTCAGTATGTGTTGCATCCGTTCCAACGATATGCTGAGCTCACGAGCCATTTTTCTTCCACTTCGACGCGGATCTCGCTCAATTCGAACCTTCACTTTCCGAACCATATCTGCCGATGTTACTGTTTTTTTTTACCACCTGCATGGCGTTTTGCAGCGCTGCCACTATCACGGTTACGAGCTATGGTTCGAGACACAAATGATTTATTCACGTTGAGGTGCTGGAGGGCTCCAACGATAACTACTTGTGGTTTTCCAGCCAAATATAAAGCAATCACACTACCACGTTTGGATTCCATCGCTGATAAAAATTTTTCAACACAACTGAGACGCAAATCGTTTAAAAGACTTGTAAATAATAAAATTATCTGTCATGTGTCAAAATTTGAGCTCACTGTCATGAACGGTTTGGAAACTATACCAGTCTGAAGTTGGTTGCAGTTCGGTGCAGAAGTTGTCACACGAAATTAAATTTTTTCTATTTTCGCCAAAATTCACGCGGTCTGATTTAAACACTTGTCATACCCAAATTAAATGACGCAGGTTGTTCAAAATTTTACAAAAGCTGATGGGAGCAGTATTGCTTTTTAAGTTACAATGTGGTAAATTCTATAGGTCACGGACTTAATAGCTCGATTGCTAGGTTTGAGGGGTTTTTTGGGTCTTCTTTCTGTTCGTTTCCCAGAATATTATTGCCTACACACCACTGCCCTCTAGGGTTGGATCTATTTTCTTAAAATTTAAGCCTATAGCATTTAATTTTCTGTCTAGCTATGAGGTCGCGATCATTAAGGGGTTAGGCCACTCTAGGATTTAAAAAAAAATAGATTTTTTTTTTGCTTTCAATGGTCCCTTAGAACCCCAAAAATGATATTCCATACGATTAGGGTCGGAAAATATCTCAAAGTAGGTACTTGTTTTTCAAGTATAGTACAAGGCCGCCAGGTAAGCAGCGAACTTAACTTAAACGCGCTTACCTCAAAACCGCATTTTTCAAGTTGGCCGCACCTAAAACTTGAACAATTTTCAACCAATTCACTTCAAATTTTATCTAGATCTTTAAAAATATGTTGTCTAAATAAATACTCTGGATTTTTTTTTATATAGCATAGTTCATTTGTTATTAACAATTTTCTGGCAATTTTTCTGCTAATTTTGCAAGTTTGACTTTGGAAGTGCCCCATTCGGTCAAAAATCAATACACTAATACCCCGGACTTCCGGACTTACGCGATAGGTGGAACCAAGAGACAGCCGTGTAAGTCGAATTCGCGTAAGTGGGGGTTCAACCTTGCATATACATAAATACGTATAAAGTTTGTGTAATCGGGACCAGAGTCTAAAGAAACCAATAATTTAGAAAAAACATGTTAAATAAAATGTCAGATAATTAAAACAGTTTAAATTAGTAGGAATAAAACAACGTAAATCAAAGTTATTCTGATTCTGTTAAGTTTGAAATCGTCATTTGATTTTCCAATTCAACTGGGTCTAAGGAATCAGTTTGTTCAATGTCTTGATCATTCTCACGCATTTCTATGAGCTCGTCATTTGTTAGCTCCTGATTGTGTGAATTCAGCAATTCTTAGACGTCATCAGCATCCATCTCTAAATTTAATTGTTTGGCAATATCGATCACTTCTTCTATTATACCTTCGATTTGTTCAGGATCTGAGGCTGATTCTCCTTCGGTTTCTGAGGTGAAAAAAAATGGGCACAGCTTTTCCCAGATGCTATTCAAAGTTTTTTGTGAAATCTCATTCCAAGATTGTCCAATAATTCTTACAGCATCTAAAACATTGAATTGCTTCCAAAAGTCTTTTACAGAAAGCCCGCTATTTTGTCTCATAGCTTCATTTATATGCGCAAATGATCGCCTTGTGTAGTAAGCTTTAAATGTTTTAATGATTTCCTGGTTGAAGCAAGCTGGTAGTGTTTGGTGTCAAAAATACAACTTCCACCCGTGGATCGAAATTAATTAGAGTTGTAGGAGGATGACCTGGTGCATTGTCAATTAGTAGCATCATGGAAAATGGAATTTCTTTCAATTGGCAATAACGTTCGACTTCAGGAATAAAATGATGACCAAACCAGTCTTCAAAGCTGTCACCCAAGCTTTCGCATTAGATTTCCAAATGACGGGCAAACCAGCTATAGATTTGTTTTTTAAGGCTCTTGGATTTTTTGAGCGATAAACTAAGAGAGGTTTAAATTTTCAATCACCAGCTGCATTCGCACCGACCATCACTGTCAATCGATCTTTGGCGGCTTTGAAACCCTGTAAGGTTTTCTCTTCACGCTAGAGCCACCATCTTCAATCATTTTCTTGAGTTTTCTTGGATAAAAAGACGCAGCTTCTTTGTCAGCACTTGCCGCCTCTCCACTTTCTGCGATGCTATGCCAATTACAACGACTTTTAAATCTGCTGAACCAGTCGTTGCTAGCTTTAAAGTCTTCATTTTTGGCCGCCTCCCCAGCTTCTTCTTTTAGTCTCTGAAAAATCTGCTTAGCTTGAAAGCGCACTGTGTTTTGCTCAACAGGACAATTTTTAAGTCTTACTTGATTATCACATCATAACAGTAACATTGTTTCCATCTGAGTGATAATACCGTGACGTTTACGAATAATGCTTGAATTCAAACATTGAGAGCCCTTCACAGCTTCAGTAATTTTTTCTTTATTTTTTATAACCAACAGTTCGAACTGTTGATTCCGGCAGGTCAAATTTCTTTGCCAATTCAAGAATTTTTATTTTCGATTCAAAGTCTTTGATAATATTTAGTCTACACTCCAAAGGCAGTGTTTTTCGTTTCTTGTTAGGTTCACATGACTCATTTAATTATCTGATATAATTACAATAATGTTCCACAAGGAACACGTCCGACCTTGTTATAAACCGAATTTGTACTGCGTATGTAATGTTTTATGGAATTGGAATTGTTATTCTACCCGGAAAACGTTCGAACTTGCCGTAAACCGAACACGCCGATGGGCGCAATGACCAGAAGAAAAACCCCGTATCTCCGAATTCGCGTAAAACGAGGTAGCGTAAGATGGGGTATATCAAAAAAATCATACGTCCTTCACTAGCTGTTGTTACGTACAATAAAAAAAATTAGTAACTCATCATAATTCAAAATTTACAGGAACTGTTGGTACGGCTGTAGACCATTCCAAATATGAGACGTCAGCTGAAAAACGCTGCACAGACGCTATTTTCAAATAAATTATTCTACAAAAATTATGTTTTACAGTCAATCATATGTACGAGTACAATAAACTTCTACCTTTGTAAACTCGATTTATTTTATATTTTTCCTGGAAAAAAAATTCACAAAAAAGCCTATTTTTACGGCCTCTAAAGTGTCCTAACCCCTTAATTTTATTGATATGTTTGCTATCAAAAATTTTCGAGGCAACTGTTGATTCACTTTTATTCAAAATGTCTTTAAGAGCGATGACAGTGGCCGAATGATCAGTAATATTACGCTCTAAAACAAAAGGATGATTTCAGGTTGGTATATTGACACACGACTGAAAACCCATTGACGAAAGCAAGAACATAAATTCATCACTGGTCCTTGGAAGGATGAGAATACAATATTTATGTCCACAAGTAAACAGATATCCCTGCAGTCAACTGAGCACAATAGACCCGCGAGTTCTTTGAGAAAAATATCAACTTGCACACACTGTAGCTGGTATACACACTCGAAAAACAGGAATTGCTTACCCACTTTCACTTTCAAGGCAACGCAACTGGATTTCCATATCTGGGGTGTAAACCATTTAATATCATTTCCAAAAATAATTTTTCACAAAAACCAGTGCATCGCCCGCTGTAGAGAATATTTATTTACTGCATCTTTAAATATCCAAATTTCTATCAAAACTATAATTTGGGGCAATACACTTAAGGAATTAGTATCTACCACTACAATCAATAATTTTTGGGAATTTATTCAGAAAATTAAAAGTACAAGTTTATTCATCTAAATCTATATTGTCTCCTTCAAAGTAATCCCCATCGGCTGCAACACACTTATGCTAGCGCTTGATCCAATCCTCGAAACATTTTTTATATTCGCTTTTCGATATGTCCATCAGTGCTTCCTGCGATTTTTCCATTACTTTCTCTCGGCTGCTGAAACGCGTTCCCCGTAGTGGTTTTTAAACTCGATTGAAATTGAACAGAAAGAACTCACAGGGAGCCAAATCAGGTGAATGAATTCGGTAGCTGTGGGATGGTACTTGTTGCATTTTTGTCAAAAAATTACGAATAATGATGGCACTGTGCGACCGCGACGGTGCATTATCATGGTGCAAAATCCACGAGTTTTCTGTCCACAATTCTGGTCTCTTTCGGCGAATTGCTTCACGCAAACGTCTCATAACGTCCAAATACTCGTAATACTCTTTGTTTACTGTCTTGCCTTCTGGCAAAAATTCATGATGCACTACACCGTTGCCCTTGTAAACCATGAAAACCGTGAGCATTGCCTTCTTTTTTGACAGTAATGATCCTTTTGATGAATGTGGGATCGGATTCAGCCTCGCAAATCATCTCTTTTGCGACATCAACACGGTCTCTTTTTGGCATGAAATTGAGATCTTTTGGCACCAACTTTGCTGCTACACGACGCAAACCCAAATCATTAACCAAAATGTCTTGGACGGATCCATAAGCAATGTTCAAGTCCTCCGCTCTCTGATGGTTAATTTGCGGTTATTGACCAACATTTCTTTTACTCGTACTTCCTCAATGTTTTCGTCGGTTTTCGATGTGGATGGTCTGCCACTGCGTTGTGCGTTCATCATCTTCGATTGCCTCTCGACCACTTTTGAACCGCTTGTGCCACTGGCAAACGAGTGTTTTCTTTAGAGAATAGTTGCCGAAACACTTTTCCAACATTTCCAACATTCGCGCACCATTAAATCCGTTTTTTACGTAAAATTTAATACTCGTACAAGTTCCTTGTTGCAAATTGAAATCCATTTCTAAAATTGTAAAAAATCGCCAACACACACAGAGATAGATGTACTCTTGGCTACGTAACTTTTGCAAATGTCAAGCTATGACGCGCTAAGTTTTAGAGGGAATGTCAACAACAGATTTACCAACGTAGCAAAAAAAAAACAGAGCTCAAATCGGAACAATGGGAGCGCCACACGGTATCCCGGGAACTTTTTGATCAAGGTGGTATTGACAAAGACGCGCAATAGAGTGCGTTCAATTAGACTAGACCTTTGTCTAGTTGTTTTTCTATAAAACATTACGATATGTCGCTATTTTTAGGCATACTTGCTTACCATATTTCACAAGAAGTATGTTTAACAATAGCAGCAGCCTCCTCTAAATTAAATTTATAAAAGTGATTGAAAATGTCGGGCTTAGTGAACAAAAGCAAAATCCGGAAATGTCTAAATATAGAACAAAAATGAGAAATACTGTTGGCGCTAGAAAAAGAACAGTCTGTGATTGCGCTCGCAAACAAATTTAACGTTTGTAAGTCGACCATCACGGGCATAAAGAAAATTAGTAGAAATATTAAAGCGCGTATACCTAAATCATACTGCGGACTTGCAAAGCAAAAAACTTTACGCCAAGGAGAGTTTCCAAGAATGGGATCTCATTTATATAAGTGATTCCTTAAACAGAGCGAAGCGGGTATGCCCATATCGGATGAAATATTGAAAACTTTTTTAAAATTTAAATATGGAGATGAAAAACAGTTGTTTTGCCACCAACGGCTGGCTAACTAATTTCAAAAGAAGGTTTGGCCTCCATCTACTAGCCATATCTGGAGAGAAATCGACAGCTCAATCAGAACTCGTCCCCGGGTTTAAAATTCAACTGATCTAAGAAATCAGAAAACTGAACTTACCTACAGAACAGACTTACAATGAAGACGAGCCTGGACTCTACCATGAACTACTCCCTGGCAAAACATTCGGTGCTCCGGGAAGGAAAATATCCAAGGAGCGCGTTACGTTCTTAGCTTGCACAAATGCTACAGGTAC
Source organism: Volucella zonaria (assembly GCA_963966105.1). Taxonomy (NCBI): domain Eukaryota; kingdom Metazoa; phylum Arthropoda; class Insecta; order Diptera; family Syrphidae; genus Volucella; species Volucella zonaria. Next base: position 52,828,501 of record OZ014532.1, read on the forward strand.
GCATAAGCTAAAGCCGTTAGTTATTGAAAAGGCCAAGACACTAAGAGCATTTAAAAACTTTGAGATACCATTTTTAAAAAATGGTTCCGCAAATCTTTCGTACGAAAAGGTAAGTTTTCCAATTCAAAAAAACAAACAGGTTTGAAATGCATTTAGACTCGAAAAAATCGTGTAGAAAAGGGTTATCCTCCAAGAGCGCTGTTTCTACTAGACAATACACCGTGTGATCCACCAGAAGATGAACTTAAAAGCACTGACAAATTACAGTGATGCTTATACTACCTTATGTCACATCCTTAATACAGCCGATGGATCAAAATATAATCCGGCTAACAAAGTTGTATGACCGCAATTTTTTGCTGCATAAAATAATAGCGCGCAGTAATAAAACTGTATCCGAACTATTGAAGGGTACAACTTTGAGGGAAGCAACAACATTCTTGGGAGAAAAGTTGAGCGGACACAATTTGCAAATGCCGGCAGACAATATTTGAGGACGATGATTTTACAGAAGATGACGATGTGCCCTTCTCTAGATATTTTCAACAACTTAATCCAGAATTAGCAGATGCAGCGCAAACCACAGTGTCTTTGATAAGGAGTACTATTCGTTATGGCACTGTTTCGAATAGGTCTTGGCAAGAATTGGCAGAAGACTCAGTCCCAACTTTGTTCGTAGGAGATACTGACGAAGATGTATCCGACATTGAAAATGCAAGTCAACCATCGAAAACTCAATTGCAAAAAGCAATGCCGGTGAAAAAACACTTATAGATGGGGCCTCAGGAAGTGATTCTCTTTATGAAAAACTGCTGATGCTACGAAGAATGCGTGGAAAAGCCATTCAACAAGGATTTCAAATTATATTGCCCCAACTTGACAACTTCTTCAATTGTTTTTTTTTCTTGTTTTACTTTTCATTGCCTTGTACTTAATGCGATCCCTCGATAATATGAACTTTTCGATTATATGAACTTGCCTGATATTAATTCGTTCGTATAATAACTGAGTTTGAATTATTATCACCATACTAATGCATTGGAAAGTATTCCTAACCAGGAAACATAGCATTTCCGTCTTTGCTTCAATGTTCAACTTCGATGTATTCTTGGTTTGCTGTTCGTAAACTCCCGATATCTCGAAACACAAAAACTTCTTAATGGCCGGCAATACGGTTTTCGTAGCAACAGGTCTACTGGTGATTTGATGCCATGACTTACCAAAAATTGGAACCAAACCGTACACCAATCTGGAGAAAGCAAAATAGTTGCACTTGATATTTCTACGGCGTTTGACAGAGTTTGGCATCAGGCTCTTTTGTCGAAAATGCGTGCTTTTGGTATCGATTACTCTCTTCTTCAATGGATTAGAAATTACCTTTCGGAACGTTCAATTCAAGTTGTATTGGATGGTTTCAAGTCTGATATTCACAAAATAAAGGGTGGTGTGCCCCAGGGCTCCGTTCTGTCTCCGACACTTTTTTTAATTTTCATTAACGATCTCTTGTCTGCTACTTCTAATCCAATATATTCCTTTGCTGATGACAGTACTCTCTGCTTTTCATATTCGTTCCCGAACTCACGCCCCTGCTCTTCGGCCGTAGAACGGGAACGGCAGCGTATATTAAACTCATTAAATTCCGATATTAATAGCATAACCAAATGAGGAACTATCAATCCAGTGGAATTTAATGCTTCCAAAACACAATGCTGTCTGCTGTCGTTAAAGCGAAATTCAAATACCCAGCCATTATCCATGGATGGCACTTGCATCGTCGAAACCGATAAACTTTCCATTCTCGGTATGTGTGTCAGTGACAACTTATGTTGGAATGACCACATATTCGGTCTTGTCAAAAATGCTACGAAATCCCCAAGCGATGTAAGAAATATTTTACCCCCTCTGATCTGGCCACAATATATCAGGCATACAATGCCCACATCTTGTCAGGTGCGCCCAAAACATCTCTGCACCTGCTAGATATGATCCTAAACCGTGCGATAAAACTCATAGGTAATACTAATATCACTCAAACAATGGACACCCTCGAACACCGACATAATGTCTCGTGTCTCACTCTGTTTTATCGCTATTTCCACCACCAGTGCTCCATTGAAATCACCAGTAGCATTCCGCCCCTCCAAACTTTTAACCATAACACCCGTCTCGCTACGAATGCTCATCAGTATAACCTCCAGCCCACTTTCGGATATACTCTAAAATATCGTTACCCGTTCCTAAGCCGTACAACTCGCTTATGGAATGCCCTGCCTAGCTCTTTATTTCCTAGTCATTATAACCTTCAAACATTTAAAACCAACGTTCACCGGTACCTCTCTTTCCATCCTCCCTGATTTTCCTTCGCCCGGTCTGTGTGCAAACATTTTTAGGGTACTAAATAAATAATCACTTGAGCTCGCGCAAGTTATAAAAAATAAAAAAACCCCTTTCATCACTCTCTCTAAAGAGATTAATGGATATTGCTGGATGTCCGGTTCCTCACCCACTTTCTAGCGTAAGACTCAGACTTGAAAATTTGTTAATACACAGTATGCATAATTTCGAAGCGGAGCCTTGTGCCAAAGGTAATCATCGATTACTTGTGATCTGCTTCCTCTAAGCTGAAGTCTTCGGGCCGAGGTTTTCTCAAACCACTTTCGAAGCACTTTATTCGATGGCATTTTAGGGATACTAAAAATTCTCTAGTAATCTTCTTTTTACATATATGGCACATTCACCCTTCAATGGCAGTTATTACTTCCGACAGGACTCTCGAAAAGTGTAATCCTCAAGGCCAACTCTATGCGATGAAATCTATTTAAATTATTAACGCAAGCTAAATGACCTTTAGCCAAACTCCTCATACGATTGAATTAAAAAAAAGACTACAGTCTCTTTCATCCCGTCATGATTCTCACATACATAAATATGTAGGTATCTGAAATAAAAAAAAATTTCCTTTTTAATTTAATGGCATACAAAAGGAATCACCACCAACCACAAATCAAATCGTCCCTTTTGAGTGGCCATCGAATCTCGAAAAAAAAAACAAAAGTGGAGAGTTCCAGAACAAAGCTGTTCAACCAGGCAAATTGAAAGGGTTGAATGGTACGTTGAATCCTTTCGCAAATACTTTTTGCACAATTAGCGATGCCACCCGGGGTGGTTGCACGTGCTTGTCAGTTACAAATATTGGTTTGTGAATTGGATTGAGCTTTCCCTTTTTGTTCAGGAGAACTTCTGCCTTTTTAATTTTTTTTTTAAAAAAGCACTCAATTCGATGGTTTCTCCTTTTCAATTGCGGATATGGATAACTCCTGTGTGAATGAGATATTTTCAAAATCACCATGTGACGTACATATTTAAACTCAACAGCGTTCCCCTAATTTTTCTTGGCTGCCCTGCTATGTCTAATGTCACATTTATCATTACACACAGCATTATCCTTTTTCCGTTTTTGATTCAATTACTTACTACAAATCGAGTTAAAGTTGTTTCTGTTTTCCAAAGAAGTTATCGCCTCTCAAAATCATCAAATCATCCTTTGGCACTGCTGTACAATTTTACTCACAAACTTTGCCACCAACAGGAGCAAGTCCTGTTTTTTGGATGGAGGGTCTGAGAATACACATAGAAGCCAGCAGGAAATGTAATTTTTGTGTATACTGGTATATAACATACAATATAAGTCTTCTTATCTAAACTGTACTTAAACTAAATGGATCCACATCTTCTGCTACACAACAAGAATCTCTCTGAAGGGTGTACAATTGACCAAAGTGTATGTTTGGATACTACAATGACGGCTAAGACCTGTCGAGTGGTTGGTTAGAGAGGTTTCATTGTATCTAAAAGATTGAGAAGAGAAAACGTCTTTTGCTATCGGCATTCAATGATGACAACAACCAAAGAGGAAAGACGAAAACGACGATGACAACATCGAGGATAAAAGAAATCGGAAATGTTCTATTGGAAGGAGAATTTAATGGACAATTTGTCTAGAGAGACATATAATAAGAGATTGAGATGATTTAATAAGAAACTCAACACCTTTCAGCGCCGACCAATCAGAAATCATTATCCTTCATTGTGTATTCAACGTAAAACGAATAACAGGGGGAATTTATGGTATTCAATCCTCCGTCGAAGAGGAATAGGCACTCGTATGTATCCGTAAACAAATGGAAGCGAACAAAACATCCCACAAAAATATTTGCCAACTTCACACCCCGGTTGTATTAATTTTTTTTTTTATTTATTGTATTTTCAAGAATAGGACATCTGGTATATGGTTTCCTGCGAGTGCATAATAACGCGGGCTTTATCTTGATTCCAGGTATTTATGTAGGGATGATATGATCTATTGGTTATGTAGGTACTCGCTTTGATGTGTCATCATCACCTTGAACAATTAAAAGGGCATGAAGGAATACGCAACATGTAAACAAAGAGTTTTATTTCGAACTCGATGTAAGAATACTATGAGCGTTCGTATCTAATGGAATGATCACTTGAGAATTGAAAACGGCAAACAAAGGTGTGTGATGTCAGAGTGACAGTAGCGATCAAAATGACAACGACAATCGTGTCATTATTGAAAAGTAGATGAAAATCTTTAAAATTCTGACAGGGTTTAGTGATGGAAAAAAGGATTTTACATTTTTGCAAGCGATTATCTGTACACAGACGCAATCACAAAACCTCTCAATGGCATTTGGTTTAAGTCTAGTTCAACATTCATGAAGATTTAATGAAGTAACAATAAAGGATGACCTTTATTCTGTATTTCAAATCTATATAGGTGGCTGAAAGTGCTGTCGTTTATTCCCAACATACTAACAGGAAGTCAGGTCCTGAAACGGTCTTTTCTATTGAGACATGCAGCGCTTACAAGAACCCTGAAGATGCAGCCAATCTCAACGCAGATTGTCAATTTGATAGCTGAAAGTTAATTTGTGGTTAGTACGTTTTGCCATTTTGCAATAAATAGATTAGCGCCACAACAACGGGTTTAAATTGTTGAAACTTTTTCTACGTTGTCTCCTTCTAACTCTCCACACTTCTCCCAGCGATGCTCCCATCTCTTTAACCCGTCCAAATAGTACTTGGCTTTTTTCTCTGCAAAATAATTGTTCACGAAGGTGATTGCCTCTTCATTTGACGAAAATCTCTGTCCTCAGAGAGCAGTTTTTAGATGATGGAATAAAAAGAAGTCGCTTGGGGCTAGTTCTGGTGAATAAGGCGTATGGTCAAGAAGTTCAAACCGTAATTCATGGATTTTCGCCATGGCAACCGCTGAAGTGTGAGACGGTGCGTTGTCTTGGTGAAATAGGATTTTCTTTTTCTACAAATGTGGCCGTTTTTCCGCAATTTCTGCCTTCAGCTTGGCAAGTAATGATGCGTAGTATGCTCCTGTAATCGATTAAGATAACGCCTTTACTATCCCAAAAAACAGTCGCCATCACTTTCCCAGCCGAAAAAACAGTTTTTGCTTTTTTTGGAGCCGGCTCCCCCTTTGTTTCGGGCGTGTGTGTGTCCAAGTTTCATCTACAGTAATTAATCGGCGCCAAAACTCGGATTTATTGCTCCTAAACGCGAAGAGTCGATTCGCCATCGTGCACATCCACTTTGTGAGAGACTTTACGGAAAGATCTTGGCTAAGATCCAGCTTGTACAAGAGTTGAAGCCGCGTGACCATTAGACGAGTCGTGAGTTCGGTGAATGGGCCGAAAACATGATGCAGCTTGATCCTACTTTTCAACGCAAAATTTTGTTTTGCGACTAGGCCCATTTTTGGTTAAATGGATATGTAAACAAGCAAAATTGCTGAATTTGGAGTGGAGAAAACCCAGAAGGCTTTGTCGAGACGCCCTTATAATCATTGGCCCATATTTCTTCCAGCACGATGCCGGCCAGGATGTTACCGTCAATGGAAAGCGCTATAGAAACATGATTTCTGACTTTTTCGTTCCTCATTTGAATGGTATTGACGTGACAGAGCTTTGGTTTCAACAAGATGACGCAACAAGTCACACGGCGCCTAACACCATCAATTTATTGCTGGAAACATTTGCTGAGCGCATAATTTTGCCTAAATTACCTGTGAGCTGGCCCTCACGATCCTGTGATCTCACACTGTTAGATTGCTTTCTTTGGGGGTATGTGAAGTCACTAGTCTATGTCTACAAATCAGAGACGTTGGACGATTTGGAAGTCAGCATTCCCCGTATTATTGCTGATATACGGCCCCAGTTGCTCGATAAACTTGTCGAAAATTGGACTTCACGATTGCGCTGCATTTAAGCTAGCTGTGGCACACATATGCCGGATGTCACTAATGGCATAAAATTATCTATTAAATAAAGCTAACATCATAGACACTAACATTCTCCAAGTGTTCTATTTGATATTGAATATCTCTAAAAAAAAAACACCCTTTATTTTGGAGGTCCCAATTACCTTTATCCTCATCGATTGGATTTCGATGATTCTCATCACTCGATGAGCTGCAGTCTGTTAGACATAATTAAAGTAGATGGGTGGGTGGTTACAGCTGCTTCTGCTAACTGGACTTGGTGATCAAAAAATTTGGATGGGCCTCAGACACCGTGCTTAAAGAATCATCGTCAACTGAAAAGGGAAGAAAACTTGCTTGATAAGCAAGTTCCTCCAACTGAGGCCAACCAATGTTTTACAGCTGTACTTTACTATTTCCCTGTTTTAAACACAGCGAAAAAAAGAAAGTTTTCCAACACATGTTTTGCACAAATGTCGGATGAAAGTGATGCTTCAATCAGTAAAAGCTGCTGTACCCGTAGACGGAAATTAGATATCAGAGTAGATTTCACCCCAAAAAACAAATACCCGACAGTAATGGAGGAAAAATCGTACTGCTAACTTCTCGCTCCTGGTATTTTCTAAATTATAAAAGCAACAGTTTGAATAACGCATCTAAGATACCGCCATAAGTCAAATAAAGAGGCTAGCAAGGAATAATTGCAATCAAAAGGATGGCTGCAATCAAGATAATGTGGCCTTCAGGACGAAGTTTGCCACTAAGTCTAATCGATGATATTCGATACTTTAGCACTTTAAAGGTGTTACTGTTATTTTGTGTCGTTTTCCGTGTTGAATACAAAACGCCAAATAATATCTGTTCGGGAGGCCGGTGGGGTCCTAAATCTCGGTTATCGGTCCGAAAGGCGGGCAACTTGTCTTGTGCCTGTATCTGTACCTGAATCATTTTTTGTTCCAAAGACTTTTCCTCGGTATCAAGGCCCGTGCCATGCCGAAAGTTCCCTTAAACTTCAAGAAACCCAACAGCATTTGGGAGATTTCCATTTGACTAATATATTTCAAAGAAATCTGCGACCCAGAATAGTATCTAGATACTTAGCAATGAGGCTGACACCTTGAAGAACTAAAAAATCAGAGCAAATGACTTTCTTTTGGGTTGAAAACAATAATTCCAGTCGTAAGAGGATTGCCTCCAAATTTATTCTTGTGCACCGCCGCACAACATAGCATCATCTAATCATATGCCCCCATGCCTAAATGTTGTCATTAGAACTGTTAAGAACGTCAAACAGAAATCTCAACAACATGAACCGAGACTGCTCATTATAACCGCATTCTTTAATTGCAACTAAAGCGCTGTATTTAAGTCATGCTTTTATCCAGAAAGCTAATGGATCGTAGTAACGTCTTGTTTCAAACTGTACTCTTATATTTAAATACCCAGGCTGTAAACTTTTATCAAGTACACATCCAGTTTTCTTCCAAGAATCCTCGTATTTTGAAGTGCGATCTCGCCTGGTCTTCGATAGACGAAACGTGAAACTAAAGTATCCGAAGGTCTTGGCGAATGAGTAAAGAGGTAACTTCACTTTCGGCACATGTTTGGTATGTATGCTTCTGCCATGTAAACAATTAATGTCCTCTTCAGAGTTTACAGTAATCGGTCTATACCAGTTTGCCGAATATCAGACCCTGTTCCAGTTAAATCTTTGTCAATTATTAACTTCAGGGTCCTGCAATACGCTCTTCCAGATGATTGAGTATATGCGTCACACGCCTATTGCATATTCAGCCATGTACATGCGCAAACTTAATCCAATTATCTGACACCTGCATTCCTTTGTCACAAAAAAGCGGCTTGGCACAATGCCAGCAACCGAGAATCATAACAAGGTGCAGAAAAATCTAAGCTCATTTATAGTTGCAATAGAGGCAAGAGTCGGAGGAAATTAGGGCTGCCTTTGGAGGGCATACTTTGCGCACTACGAGCAGTCCTCCAGTAAGAGTATGAAAACCCGGCTACATTCCCTTCCTGGCTCAGATTCTGGTCGAAGCCAGTCATTGACACAGGGAAAGCCGATTTCGTTATTCTGGTGTCATTGCATCAGACGGCATGTCCATAAGATTAGAGTCAAAAGACAGTTGTGACTCTGGGATATTCATCAGCGCATCTACAGAAGGGCTAGTCGTGCTAGTGAAAGCCGCAAGCTGGTATTTTCGTGAAAATTTCTTCCACCAGACAACCGACGCATAGGACATCATGTAAGTCCAGAAAACCTTCCTCGGTGACAAGCGCTTGTCTTGCCGAAATTTCCTGTACACTATCAGATGCCGAAAGCGACTTAGAGGCCTTCATCGTGACATGATTAGTCCAAAGAAGTTTCTTATCCAGAATGATGTCAATATAGTAAGATTCGTTGGAGAAATGGATGGTGATGCCTTTAAGCACTAAATGAGTTAGAACAGTCAGAGGGAACATGACGTTATGTGGGTAGTACTAGCTAACCCCATCATCACATATTGACCGTAGTCAGCATCCGTATTCACTTTCCTATTCACCAGCATTACTTTTATCTACAAAACTAATGCTTCGTCTTGTCATCGAATGCACCATCAATGTCGGTGAAAATGCCCAGCGCGTATTACTTTTTATCAAGTGCGCCATCAATTCTGCCTACCAGCTTTTGAAGCGCACTCTCGCAGGATCGTGACGTGTTTCATGTTGGAGAAAGGATTCATTCACAAAGCACTTTTGGGCACATTAAGCTCTATCATTCTGTCCATGTTCTCAACATGAAGAGGTCAGACTACTTGGTCTGTAACTCTTAACGAGCGTGTAGTCATCTTTTCCGATTTTCTGTATAAAGGCTGCTCTCACCGATTACTCCGGTTTCAGTATGTATGCCAGTGTCAGGCTAGCAGTGAAGATTCCCTTCGGAGTTACCAGCAGCTAATCTTTGCCTTTTTGTAACATAACTGGGTATACGCGTATGCAGTATATGCCATCGGTGCCAGGCGACTTAAGGAAGGAAGGAACACTTTGTTCATTACCGCAACCGATGACAGATATCACCTACTGCGTATTGTGTAACTCTAGGTGTTCTGTATAGCTTCTTTAGGTACACCTGGACAGTGAACGAAACTGAGCCGCCACGGTCAAATTTTCAAGCTTGTGTTAAGTCGATAACCCTACATTTGTTTCAAAATATGGTGTCGTCTAATTATTGGTTTCAAAACATCTTCTTCTTTCCTGCTTTGGTGTAGAAATTTCAGCTTTGCGGTCAGAAACGCAATAGACCAATTATGACGAATGAAATCTTAATGCAATTTGCTGTTAGACAGTTGTTCATATATTAAGGGATCTAAACTTCTTGACTGAGACTTTAGCAAATTAAAAATATTTATCCAGTCTGCCTTATGACATTTTTTTACATCTCCAACGCAATTTTTATTGTGGTCTAAGACATCTAAGACCGTCGGTGCTGTGGATATGAAAAAACCATTTTTGCTGACTGCTAAACGGCGAGATAAATTCCGCTGTCAGGTAGAGCGAACCATTCAATATTGACGATGCAAGTCAAGAATCCCATCCACCCAACCAAAATGAAGTGAGGATAGCAATATCTAAACTGAAATCGAACGGACGGCCTACCCGCCGAACTATTTAAGGCAGCAGGAAATGACTTGGTAGAGAGAATACTCCAACTTATTTCCAAGATTTGGTCGGATGAAGTTATGCTGTTTCCTATTGTTGTAAGGGCATAACACCGACGACAATTTGATTGGGTAAACCAACTCTGAATTTGTACTTCACATCTGCACTTAGTAACGTCGGTGTTTGTGTTTTTTGTGCTTGTCTTTCGTTATAATGACTCCTGAACTCAGAGTGGATATTGCTAATCTACGCGGGCTAAAAAGTATTCACTTTTCTTCGTACGTCCACATCTGCAAACACAGACCAGCTGTTTTGGCACTTAGTGAATCACAGGTAGATCCCCGCCCACACTTCTCAGATCACTCTGATCTGAAGCTACCTGGCTACAAACTAGTGCCATTATTCTTCTCTCACCGCAGTCTCGACATTCACGTGCGTACTGATGTAGCTTACCAAACTCCACCACAATGTAATACCTGTTCCAATCCGGAATTCAATTTCATGTAGTTAAAATTCCATCTCCGTAAGCAAATTATCCAGATCCACTACTGCTTTATTTACAGAAGCCCCAAACTGGACAGCAACTCGACCTTTAACGTGTTTGATGCGCTATCTGACTCCATACAAAGAATTGTATCCCTGTATCCTCACACTGAATTCTGGGTGGCTTCGACATTCTGGACAGACAACATCCGAAGGATGGTGTGTTGAGATCTTCGCTGCGGAAAATAACTTAACCCAGCTTGTAAATGAGCCCACACGAATACCAGACGCTGACAGTCATACCGCCAATACCCTGGACTTGTTTTTAACTTCTCACTCTGACAAATACTGCGTCGATGTGCTCTCCCCCCTAGACTCGTCGGACCATTGTGTCATATCAGCTAATTTCTCGTACACCGACTAAATAGTTAGATAACAGATTCCTAAAGAAACCGTATGGCAATACGAGAAAGCCATTTGGAGCGGTCTTAACAGCTTCTTTAGAATTTTAACTAGTCGTTACGTTTCCTTAATAACGACGTGGATACCACTGCTGACATGATCACAGAAACTATTCTCTTTGGAATGAGATGCTTTATCCCTCGTCGGATGAAGAGTATCAAACCAAAAGAAAAGGCACGGTGCGACTCGAGCTGTAAAGAGACTGTCCGGGTTAGAGAAATGTTTTTTCGGTCCTTCAAGACCAGCCCAACTGAGGAAAACCGAAAAAAGTTTAAACGAGCCAGAAATGACTGCAACGTCTTTCTCAAGCGTGTGAAATTCCAATACGACCAAAACCTGAGGCAAAAAATACTGCAATGTCCCAAAGGTAGTAAAAATTGTTGGTCATCAAAAACATTAGAAATTCTGCCTCATCCTCCATCCCAACGCTTATTTACAATGACATTCCAGCTGTCCGCTCTTTAGACAAGGCCAATCTGCTTGTTGCACACTTTGCGGCTAGCTTAACACTTCCAGATTGTGCTTTGTCTCCGTCTACACATGAGTGCGTCGAATCTTTAATGGGAGAAATCCACTCGTGTAGTAGCAAGAGTACTTAAAGATCTCAACATATGTAAATCCGCTGGTCCAGATGGTATATCTCCCCTTCTTCTGAAGATGTGTTCTTCCTCGGTGGCGAAACCGCTGCGCTAGCTTTTTCATCAATCCTACTCTTTAGGACTCTTTCCGAGCAGATCCCTAAAAAAGGCGAATCTTCCTCTCTCTCTTCCTACAGACCCATTGCACTTACATCCCTCCTTTTCAAGGTCATGGAAACGCTGACAAATCGTCAGCTCATGGAATATCTCGAAACACGAAAACTTCTTAATGACCGGCAGTATAGTTTTCGTAGCAATAGGTCCACTCGTGATCTGATGGCACTGCTCTCCGAAAAGTGGAACCAAAACGTACAGCAATCTGGCGAAAGCAAGATAGTTACACTTTTTATTTCTAAGGCATTTGACAGAGTTTGGCATCAGACTCTTTTGTCGAAAATGCGTGCTTTTGGGATCGATGGCTCTCTTCTTCAATGGATTAGAAATTACCTTTCGGAACGTTCAATTCAAGTTGTCTTGTATGGTTTCAAGTCTGATATTCACAAAATAAATGCTGGTGTGGCTCCGTTCTGTCTCCGACACTCTTTTTAATTTTCATCAACGATCTCTTGTCTGCTACCTCTAATCCAATATACTTCTTTGCTGACGACAGTACTCTCTGCTTTTCATAGTCGTTCCCGGACTCACGTCCCTGCTCTTCGGCTGTAGAAAGGGAACGGCAGCGTATGTTAAGCTCATTAAATTCTGGTATTACTAGCATAACTAACTGGGGAACCACTAACATAGTAGAATTTAATGCTTCCAAAACACAATGCTGTCTGCTGTCGTTAAAGCGAAATTTAAACACCCAGCCATTATCCATGGATGGCACTTGCATCGTCGAAACCGATAAACTTTCAATTCTCGGTATGTGTGTCAGTGACAACTTACGTTGGAATGACAACATATTCGGTGTCTTCAAAAATGCTGCGAAATGTCTAGGTTTCCTCAAAAGATGTAAGAAATACTTTACCCCTTCTGATCTGGCCTCAATATATAGGGCGTCCGCCCGAAATTGGAATACAATGCCCACATCTGGTCAGGCGCTCCCAAAACATCTCTGCACCGGCTAGATACGATCCTAAACCGTGCGATAAAACTCATAGGTAATACTAATATCACTCAAACAATGGACACCCTCGAACACCGACGTAATGTCTCGTGTCTCACTCTGTTTTATCGCTATTTCCACCAACAGTGCTCCGTAGAAATCGCCAGTAGCATTTCGCCCCTGCAAACATTTGCCCGTAATACCCGTCTCGATATGAATGCTCATCAGTATACCCTCAAGCCCACTTCGGACGTACTCTAAAATATCGTGATTCGTTCCTAAGCCGTACAACTCGCTTATAGAATGCCCTGCCTAACTCTTTATTTCCTAGTCATTATAACCTTCAAACATTTAAAACCAACGTTCACCGGTACCTCTCTTTCCATGCTCCCTGATTTTCCTTCACCCGCGCTGTGTGCAAACATTTTAAGGGTGCTAAAAAAAAATCCCTTGAGCGCGCGTAAATTATAAAAAAAAAGAAAATGCCCGGTTTGCCCAGTTCACAAGAAAGAAGACCCCCTACGCTGCGCAAACTATAGAGGTATCAGTCTCCTAAACATCCCAGATCTTGTCTGCCGTATTGCGCAAGCGGTTGAAACCATTTGTTAACGATCTGATTGGACTCTATCAGTGCGGTTTTAGGTCCGGTAAGTCTACAATTGACTAAATATTCACACTACAGCAGATCCTGGAGAAAACCCAAGAAGTTCAGATCAATACTCACCACCTTTTTATCAATTTTAAAGCCGCAAATGCCAGCATCTATTCAGAAATCCCTTCAGAAATCAAACAAAGAATAACGCTTGCCAATCGCTGTTTCTTTGAGCTGAGAACGCAACTAAATCCCAGGTTGAGGGCCAGGTCTACTCCGGACTGTAGAACCGCCTAAGTAAGTAAGTAATTAAGATATCGGTTTTCATTCAGCAGCGAATCTGCCCTTTCCAAAACCATGAAGTTGCTTCTAAACTGTTTTTCGTGGTGTAAACATGAGTTATCCATTAGCACAGATTCCAACTTGGAAAGCGTGAGACTGTGGGCATTACTATAGAGTCCGTAAGATATATTCCTTTGCGTTGCCAGTAGGTATACCGGTAGTGTGCCTCGGTGGAAGTATTTCCTTATTGAAGGAAAGAACTACAGGTTTCACTTTATTACTTAAGTTCAATCTATAGCAAAGAAGAAACTACAATAGTCCCGCTATGAAATAACTTATTAATACGGTCCTAAATTAAAAAGCCATTTTCTTAAATGCCTTGCGTTCGCAAATCAAATCATTTGCGCTAATGCGTATAGCTTACGCAGCAGCTTATTAAATAAATAGATTAGAGTATATGATGTAAGCTTGTGAACCCTATATAGGTTTCACGGAATGCAAGGAAGCAATTCAGATACTCCCTATTTCTCGTCAACACTGCTAATGTCCCATTCATATGCAATAACCAAATAACTGTTAGCAGATAAAAATCAACAAAAACCAATTTTACAATTTTTTTAAAAAAAATCCCTCAATTTAAAATTTCTTCAAACGTGCTCCGTGCTCCATCCAAATTGATTACCATTCATCTAATACTCAATCAATCAAAAGTCTATTCAGCACATTTGAACAAAAATTTCTTTACCGTCTTAACGAAATAATTTTCCCTCAAACCCCAGTCAGTCTTAAGAATCTGCAATCCTTCGCAAGATTTTCTTTTAATCATCAATTTCTCCTCTTCCAACTGTATCTACTCGTAAATTGACTTCAGATAGTATTTCTACAAAGAAAAAGTATCCTACAGCAATTTTCCCCATCCCTGTAATATCCATCTAAGATGAAAATTAATTCATGATTGGAGTCAAAGGGAATAATACGAGTATCTCCCGTTTTGCTTTTATATCACAATGTTCTCGTTTACTTTTTTTCCCTTTAATTCATAAAATAATAAGAGTGTAAGGACACTACCACAACCTTTGTAAATTATGGAGGACGATGGCCAACAAGAAGAGAAAAGAAAAACACCGAACAAGTTCCACTCTTGCTATAGCTTTTCCATCACCTGATTTGCTGATTTACTGAGGGCAACTCCTCTCCAAGGATCCATTTGGATGATACGGAAAGATTATTCAAGGAGCAGGGCATCGTATTTATAAAGTCGGAGGGACGACGTTGATGACTACTACGATTACAAGCAACACGACGACGACGACGGTGCGCCAGGGACTCCAGCATACCGAAAAGATGAATGGAAATTGATGAATCCGTGTTTATTTCCGTTGAGAATTATTTTAAAATTTCATCATAGCGACAAAGACTTCGATGGCGATGGCGATGACGATGACGATGACGATGATGATGATGACGACAATGATGATAATGTCCTTTCAAAATTATTCTTGATTCATTTAATACATATAGATGGACAAAATCCGGCTGTGAAGGCTGAGGGGTGTTTGCAAATCTTTCATCAGCTTGGCAGCAAGGACCTTTATTGAAATAAATATGTTTCGCTTATCTGGTGATTTCCTTTGTACAGGTCGGAATGGAAATATCTTCTCAAGGATATTGAATGGTTATTAAGTAAATATACCGCAGTACTCATCTATTTCTCATAGATTGTTATGCTAAGTCTGGAAATTCCATTTGTGTAAGAAGTTTTCTACTTCCTTTAGAATGAATGAAAGAGTCCTCGTTTATAGCTTTGCATTTTGAGAGGTTGGGAACGACCTAATAATGATGGTTCCCTAATGGGATTTGATAGTATATGAAGTCAGTTGAACCGTGTAATCCTAAAGTGAACGAATTGGTATCGAATAGGGCTTACTTTACTTTGGGGGGGTTTCCATTCCAACAGATTTCTCCATTTCTGGTGGTGTTGCGCTAATCGTTTGCACACCAAGTTTTCTGAAGTCCCTTTCGATTTGAATGCGCCATGGTTGTGTTCTTTCGATCAACACGTCCTAGCCATCAAAGCCCATGAATTCTAACTCTCTTGATAAGATCAGGGTTCATCGACGGGAGTGATTTTTCGCCTGATCTTCTGTTGTGTCGTTGTTTCTACTCCAAAGTTATGAAATCTATAGTTTTCTGTTGTGACATCATGTCCAAATAGTTGCTCTTGGGTGTCCGTTTACTTCTTGGCATAATATACTTCGGTTTACCTTATTTACCACTTAACCTATCTTCGCTGCTTCGCGTCCAGTGATGGCTCTTTGAATTAATATCGATGTCATCAGCCTAGCAGTTGTACAGACTTGTGGTACTTGTATAATAGCCCCAAGATATTGGTCTTTCAAGTAAGATGATGAAGAAGTCGCAAAACAGCGTGTCACTTTATCGAAATCTAATGGCGGTGCAGCGAGCGTTCCACATTGTGATCCTATGCAGACAGACGAGTTTGGCAAATACCATATGCCAAAACTTTACATAAAACTCATCTCTATTAGTTCAAGTGGTGTTTGTAGAGTGAAGTTCCTGGGTTTGCCCAAGATCCGTGGAAAGGTGAATATCTGGCCGTTTGTGGACTAACTCTACGCGAAGTTGTGATGAAGCTAAGGTTGCTAAGTGGTTAGCAACCCCTTATTAGACTTTGTCCATGCCATATGCATCGGACTTACCCGGAGATCCATTACCTACCTCAAGGAGTACTGCAGTCTCTTCAATTTTTACTGCGACGAGTGCAAAGAGATCACCTTGGCTCACGTTATGATGGCAATTAACTGCAACAACGAGTCTATTAATGCGATGCTAACCGAGAATAATCATATTAGCAAAACTATTCTCGACAGAATAGAGAAGATCGAAGACACAGTAAACAGTCCACAGGAAGAATGATCGAAAAGAAACTGACAGCGATCTAAAATCTGTCCAAAAACCAATCTCATCACGACAACGAGAGCGAAGTGATCAAATACCACTTCGATGGATTAAAAGCATTCCTCAAAACAAATCCAACGTACTCACACACATAAACGACTCTATCAATCTTCTCCGTACTGATCTCGACTTGCTTTTTCAATCTTTCTCCAAAACAATACATCCCACCCCGCATCCATCAGACTCTACGCTCGATGACCTAACCCTAAAAATAATAGACGTCAGCGAGGAACTCGTTGCCGATATCGGTAAAGAAGTGAGATTAGCTTCCACATCCAATCGATGGAATATCCGATCAAATTCAATTCCAAGCTGGTTCCTCGTACAATGTCTCAATTTATAATGAATTAGTAGACACGGAGTCATTTTCAACCACTACTCCTGCCGCCCTAACAACGGAAACCGAAACCGCACTGCCTTTACCAACTAGTATCCCGCCCGTCCCCACCCCATGCAAACTGCTCAAATTATTCGGAACTTCATGGACCCCCTCCGAATGGAAAAGCCGACTCGAAAACTGAAAGAGGGAAACCATACAGCATTCTACGTTGAAGGGGCTCCTCAACACTCTGATGTTTCTTGGATGCGGAATTTCTTTCATCGAAATTATGCCATCACCATTAGCGAGTGCGAGATGATTTCCTCTGCTGACTCCAATAGTTCCTGCAGCTTCATAATCAACATTTCAACCGAATATTCGTGGTTGTTCCTTACTTCCCCTGGTAAGGCCACAAAAACTGGGAAGATAAGTATCACCAAATGCTCTGAGGAACGAGAAAACCCACATCTCGATAATTATCAAAATTTTAAAAATAAACGTAACGATAAGCTTAAAAAAAGACCGCTCCCAAACCCCCTTCCAACTAAAAAGCACGCTAACAAAAAACGAAGCTCTAGTCCCGATTCTAACTTGTTTCAAAACAAACATATTTCCCAATTTTAGTCCTCCCTTCTCACTTATCCGACACTAAGCCCTTACACATCAACAATCCCCTGATTCCACCCGTTCCACCCAAGCCCCAGCGCCAACGTCTCTTTCAACTTAACTCCAACCACCCATATTATCCCTTCTCAATCTTCTACGCCACCAATCCAAGCTAGGAACTCATTTCCTAACTTCGACCTACAAACTGGAGCTAAGTACCCTAATTTATTAACTCCCATACCCTAAACCCAACATCTCATCCGTCGCCCAACTCCATATCCAACCACGTATTTCCATCCCCCCTCTCCACTGCCCCTATTCTTGATATACGGAAACATTAGTCTCTTTCTTGCCTATCTACATGAAAAATCGAACTCGGTCTGTTGCGGGGAGAAGACCAAAACCAGCGTCATGGTTTCCATCCAACAGGAAGGCTTCCCTACCGACCCTAACAGTCTCAGGAATCTTTATATTAGGTACCACGAGATTTTTAACACGTCCCCTCAGAAAGTTGCAGACGACCTTGCTGCATTCGGCCACTACGTTCACTCTAAACGAGTCTCACACCTACAGCGAAGCCGAGCCGACCACGATAAATTTGTTCATCCATAACGTGCCCCCCTGGTCAGCACTTAAATCTCTACCCCACAACATCCCTCTTACATTTTACTACCAGAATGTAAGAGGTCTTCGCTCTAAAACCAATGCTGTCCTACATCAATCGCATTCTTTTCCCTTTGATATTTACGCCTTGACTGAAACCAATTTGATTCCCGACATAAAGAACCAGGAATTGTTCCCCCCTACTTTTAATATTTTTTGCGACGACGATCCTACCCGCCCACATGATGATTCCCCATGTCGAGGCGTACTACTGGCGATCCACAACAGCCTTAACTCTTCTCCCATTACCATCTCTTCGTCCTCTAAAGTCGACTTTGTCGCTATAAAAATATCACTCCCCTTCAAGTCCCTTTACATTTTATGTTGCTACATTCTGCCACCTCAACCTATCGAATCTTACCAACTTGTTGTCGATGGGATCGACCATTTAATTGACCTGTCTGATTCTACTGACGATATCTTTATTTTCGGCGACTTTCATCTTCCTCAGCTACAGTGGACTCCATCAGACGATCAATCGTTCTTCATCGCTTCAAATGCCAACTCAGCTAAGGAATGTCTCTTCTTAAATCGCTTAACAGACTCAAGTCTATGCCAAATCAGTGGTGTATCCAACTATGGGCAGCCAATTGGACCTTATTTTCACAACAGATTCAATTAACTCCTCAGCTCACTTTGTCCCCTATCTCTCTCTACAATCTACAACTACCACCAACCCCTCCCTTCTACTTTCATTTTTTCATAACTTTTCTTTCCAGTCCATTCCCCCCACAACTCTCTCATCCTACCACTTTCATAAAGCAAACTTTCACAAAATCCGTGACTATCTTAGCAGATCCCTCTTTAACTTCCACAACCTAAGTGTAAATGATGCCTTATTCATTTTTTATAAAGAAATATTTAATTCTTTTTGCCTTTACGTTCCGTTTTCCCGCCTTAAAACATCATCTACTAGTCCTCCCTGCTATAATCGCAAGCTTCGTTCCTTACGAAATAAGAGATACAAGTTATGGGCTGTTTTCCTGCGTACCAGATCCTTTTCCGACTATTCCAACCATTTTTGTGCTTATCTTCATTTCACCGAACTTTACGATTACCTTTACCAGCGTTAACTTAATAATGCGCAAGTCAACCTTATAAATGACCCTAAGTCCTTTTGCCAATTTGTTAACTACAAAAGAAAGTCCGATGCTTACCCTCCTTCCTTCTCTTACAACAACAAGTCATCAACCGATCCACTCACTATTCCGCCAACCTATTTGCCACCTTTTTTAAACAATCCTTAACCAACGACTCCTTTGTACCAGATCCATCCTATTTTAGTTACCTACTGAACTTCTCCAATGGCCCACTTCTCTCTCACATCTTGGACGACGAATTTACATCCGATCCGGATGGTTTCCCTGCCATATTTCTTAAAAAATTTTCTTCGTCTCTTTCCCTTGCCCCTTCTGATCTCTTTCGTCTATCCCTTTCACAAGGAGAATTTCCTCAGGTTTGGAAAACCTCCTTCATAATCCCGATCCATAAAAAAGGATCAAAGAACGAAATAACAAACTATCGTCCAATCGCTAAACTCTCCCATATACCCAAACTCTTCGAAAGTATTTTGTATGAAGCTCTAAGCTTCCAATGCAAATCACCAGGTCAACCACCACAAATCTCGTTGAATTCGTATCCTTTGTCTGCCCTCGGCTTTGAACCCATACTGTTAAAATGGATATCCTCTTACCTCGAAAACCGTCTTTACAGTGTTCGCTTTAGGTCAGCCCACTCGGCTCCATTTTTGGCCACCTCTGGAGTTCCACAAGGCAGCCATCTCGGTCCCCTTCTTTTTATATTAACCATAAATGATCTCGATAGGATCATCAAACACTCGCCTGTCTCCCTTTACGCCAGCGATACCAAATTTTTCAAAACCTTATCCGCTCCCTATGACTCCTTCCACTTTCAACAAGACCTTAATAGTTTTCGAACTGGTGCCTCAAAAATTGTTTGAACCTTAATATCCCCAAATGTCAATCCATCACCTTTTCACATAAGCGGCACCAATCTCCTCTCCGACTCTACCTTCTTCACAACCAACCAATCTCCTCCGTTGAATTTCTTCGCGACCTCGGCATTTAGTGTGATAGGGAGCTCAACTTCCGTTCACATATGGCTGAGATAATCTTTAAAGCAAACTCTGCACTAGGTTTTGTAAAACGGTGGTCGATTTACCAACCCATACGTGACCAGGTCCCTCTATATTACCTTTGTTCGCCCCCTCCTAGAGTACGCCAGTCAAGTATGGTCCCCATATCATCGCGTTCACATCTCAGAACGCAGAGATGTAGCCGACTTTCTCCAAAAATTAAAAATTAGGCCACTCTAGGATTTTCAAAAAATCGATTTTTTTTTATTGTTGTCAATGGTCCCTTAGAACCTCATAAATAATGTCCCAAAAGATTATGGCTGGGAAATATCTCGAAGTATTTGTTTTTCAGTCCGCCAGGTAGGCAGCGAGCCTCTTATGATCGAAACGAGGGACGGTATTTTAGGGGACTAGAGTAGATATACCGCAGATGTTTTCAAGCTATTTGCCACGTCTTCAATGCTTGTTTCGTCTTTAGAAACATCGGCTTCAGTCAGTTTCGTACAGTGAAACATTCGAGAATTGTGCTACCTTTTTTTTCTTTGTTTTGTGAGTGTTATTGGTTCGTTTTTATATTGAGCGGCAAAGTGTATAGTGGTCAAAAAGGTGCAAAGGAGACACGTACATACAGTTAGAGACTGAGAATATCTGGAAAAAATCGCTGAATCGACACGAGTTAGAGGCACCAAGCGAAATGAATGCCCGTACATCCGCGAAAAAATTGAAGCAATCGGAAGATATATACGATATTGAAATGAAACCAGGTTTTGGTTTTCTCGTATCATAAACTTTATTCCAGTGCTTTCAGCTATTTCAAACGTTGTCGCTTGTAAAGTGTGCAAATCGCAAGTGAAACTTACGGACGGAAAGTGGTAAGCACAGTTTGAGATTCAAAATAGTATGTCTTGTGAAAAATATGTACAGTCCAGTGGTCCATTTATTGAAAAAGGCCACGAAATAAATCGTGGAATTGGAATTTCCCTGCGATTACTTGGAATTGGTTTGCACGGAATAAAAAAGTTTTGTGCATTCATGGAGTTACCTCGGTCTATGTTTCAGTCTTTCTTTGGCAACCTTACTCGTATGTCAAAAGAATTTTATCTGCAAGTAAACTAGTTTGCAAAAACAGTATGATGAAAGCAGCGAAAGATCAGACAACCATTACTATTGAAAAAGGAGAAAATAGAATTATGGCAGCAAACGTGCGTTTGGCTTAGTGACTTTTATTGGCAATTTTTGCAGTGCAAGAATTATAGACTGCGCAGTGAATTCAAAATACTGTAAGGCGTGTGAGTACTCGAAGAATATACGGGATGGGCACAAAGTCATAAAGATAAGTGCGATGTGAATCACGATGGATCAGCAGGAAAAATACAGGTCAATACAATTGTTATGATGTTTCAGCGATCCGAAGCTTTGTACCAGGTAAAATACATCCATTATATTGGTGACGGTGATTCTAAGCCATTTAAGGGCATTACTGATGCTAAGCCCTATGGGAATTCCACAACACTAAGAAAGAGTATATAGGTCACGTTCAAAAGCGAGTGTCTACGTAATTTGAAAAAGAATACAAAAGGTCTCGATGGAAGGGGCAAATTGACGGGAAAACTAATAGACGAACTCTCTATTTATTTTGGACTAGCCATTCGTAGAAACTGCGATTCAGTTGAATATATGAGAAAGCCAGTATGGACCACACTCGAACATAAATTATCTATTGATGCAAAAACGCAGCACGTTAAATGCCCGATCGGAGAGGATTCATGATGCTCATGGCGAAAGGCAAAATTTGCAGAAAAATCACCAGAAAATTGCTTGAGATAAACGCGTTTAAAATTTTAAGTTATATAAAGTCATGAAAATTTTTGCAATACGTTTAAGCCGCGATGCCTGCAAAATATAATTGACCTTCTAGATTAGTGTACTGCTCTTCCATTTTAATTCGATCCTTCACTCTTTTGTAGCTTCAAACAGCGATTTTTCCGCAAGCTATTTGCTCTTTGTCAATCTCTAAGCACACTTCGTAGCTGTTCGGGCCGATAAGCCGTATTTGTACACGAAAATGGCAATATATTGGGTCTACAAGTAAGTTTCCAGCGTTTGTCAGAGATGGCGCCACCAGTGGATCCCGGGCAGAAATGTCAGACCCCATGTGTTTTATTTGTAGGTTTTGAATCTGTCAACAACTTTGCAGCGTTATATTTGAGCAATTCTATCGGTGTCGTACATTTTATCGAGCAAAATCATGGCAAGTTTCCAGCCAAATAAACGTCATTTGCGGGAAGCGCTGCTTTTATTCTTTAATATGAAGAAAAGTGCGGCTGAGGCCTATCGTTTTCTTTCGGAAACTTATGGGGCGGAATGTATTGGTGAACCGACGTGTCGCGAATGGATCAAACGGTTCAAAAGTGGTGATTTTGGAGTTGAAGACAAAGATCGCCCCGGAAAGCCGAAAAGTTTTGAAGACGAGGAATTGGACGCTTTACTGGATGAAGATCCGTGTCAGATTCAAGAAGAACTTGCTGCATCATTGGGCGTCACGCAACAAGCCGTTTCCCTGAGCCTAAAAGCACTGGGATTCATTTAAAAGGTTGGAAACTGGGTGCCGTACGAATTGAAGCCAAGAGACGTCGAACGGCGATTTTGCATGTCCGAAATGTTACTGCAGCGGTATAAAAATCAATCATTCTTGCATCGTATTGTCACTGGTGATGAGAAATGGATTTATTATGATAATCCTAAACGCAGAAAATCGTATACAAAGCCCGGCGAGCCCGCCCAATCGACGCCGAAACGAAATATTCACGTGAATAAGGTCATGCTCTGCATATGGTGGGATCAAAAGGGTTTCGTATACTATGAACTGCTTCCGAGTGGTGAAACCATCAAAGGACCATTATATCGAACCCAACTAATTCGTCTGAAGCGGCATTAAAAGAAAAACGGTCAGAATATGAGACCAGGCATGAGTCCGTCATTTTTCATCACGAGAGCGCTCGGCCACATGTTGCGGTTTCGGTGAAAAACTATTTGGAAAATAGTGGATGGGAAATTCTGCCTCACCCGCCTTACAGTCCAGACTTGGCACCATCTGACTACCACTTGTTTCGTTCGATGCAGAACGCTCTTACGAGAATACTCTTCAGCTCAGTAGAGGAAATCAAAAATTGGCTCGATACGTTCTTGGGCTCGAAAGACGAGAAATTTTTTTGGTCCGGAATTCATAAATTGCCAGAAAGATGGGGGAAAGTTGTAGCTTCCGATGGACAATACTTTGAATAAAGCATTGTAACTATGTTTTCATAATAAAACTTCAAATTTTGGAAAAAAAACGCTGGAAACTTACTTGTAGACCCAATACATAGCTACCAACTTGATCAAAAAGTTCCCCCTCCCATTGTTCCGATTTGAGTTCTGTTTCTTTTTGTTAAGTTGGTAAATCTGTTGTTGACATTCCCTCTAAATCTTAGCATCATAGCTTGACATTTGCAAAAGTTACGTAGCCAAGAGTACATCTATTTCTGCATGTGTAGGCGATTTTTTGCAATTTTAGAACTGGATTTAAATTTGCAACAATGAACTTGGATTAAATTTTACGAAAAACACGGATTTAATGGTGCACGAATGTTGGAAATGTTGGAGAAGTGTTTCGGCAACGATACTCTAAAGAAAACAATCGTTTACCAGTGGCACGAGCGGTTCAAAAGCGGTCATGAGTCAATCGAAGATGATGAACGCAGTGGCAGACCACTAACATCGAAAACATTGATGAAGTACAAGAAATGTTGGTAAATAACCGCAAATTAACCATCAGAGAGATAGCGGAGGACGTGAACATTGCGTATGAATCCGTCCAAGGCATTTTGGTTAATGATTTGGGTTTGCGTCGTGTAGCAGCAAAGTTGGTGCCAAAAGACCTCAATTTCATGCAAAAACGAGACCGTGTTGACATCGCGAAAGAGATGATTTTCGAGGCTGAATCCAATCCCACATTCATCAAAAGGATCATTACTGGTGACGAGACGTGGGTTTATGAGTACGACATGCAAACCGGACATCACGCAAGTGAATGGCGTTCACCAAATGAGCCGAGACCAAAAAAACTACGTCGTTTTCAGTCAAAAAGGAAGGCAATGCTCACGGTTTCCATGGATTACAACGGTGTAGTGCATCATGAATTTTTGCCAGTAGGCCAGACAGTAAACAAAGAGAACTCGTATTATTTGGGCGTTATGAGACGTTTGCGTGAAGCAATTCGCCGAAAGAGACCAGAATTGTGGACAGGAAACTCGTGGATTTTGCACAATGATAATGCACCGTCGCGGTCGCACAGTGCCATCATTATTCGTAATTTTTTGACAAAAAATGCAACAAATACCATCCCACAGCTGCCGAATTCATTCACCTGATTTGGCTCCCTGTAACTTCTTTCTGTTCAATTTCAATCGAGTTTAAAAACCACTACGGGGAACGCGTTTCAGCAGCCGAGAGGAAGTAATGGAAAAATCGCAGGAAGCACTGATGGACATACCGAAAACCGAATATAAAAAATGTTTCGAGGATTGAATCAAGCGCTGGCATAAGTCTGTTGCAGTCGATGGGGATTACTTTGAAGGGGACAATATATGTAGATTTAGATGAATAAACTTGTATTTTTAATTTTCTGAATAAATTCCGAAAACTTTTTGATCAAGGTGGTACAAAGCCCTTTGCTTTGTAATCTCATCCAAGATTGGTGCACCACAGAGTTCGGAACAACTTCCCTTATTTTTGCCAATGATAGCGCTATGGTAGGCAACAACGTGACAGCCTTCAAGTAACTCTTAATAACTGGTGAAAGGCGCTAGAATATAACGGGTTAGGATAAGTTGTACGAAGACAGAATATCTGCGTTGCCGTTTTTCCTAAGTAGCAAACCCAACTCCTGACATTATTTAGAAAGAAAATATGAAAAATTTAAGTACTTGGGATCTCTCGTTACCCACCAAGGTAATTACAATGACGATGCCGCCCATAGAATCAGTGTGGGGTGGCCTAACCGCCGCAAAACTCGGCTGTATTTGTGCCAGAAAAATGCCGCTTAAACTTAAGAGTGTGTTGTATTTGACAGTCGTTCGTTCAGCTTTAATAACATATACACATCGCAATGTTGGACAATATACGAAAAATATAAGGGGAAAATGAGAGTGACGAAAATGACAATATTACGAATGTCAGCGGGTGTAGCAAAACGGGATCTTGTAAAAAGTTCGCCAGTCCGCGGAAGTCTCCACATTAAGAAACGGATAGTAGAGTATTAGCGTGTCCAATGAAGGTGGTGGAAAATCCGGTGCAAAAAGCAGTAGAGTCTCAAGTTCCAGCCGAGATTAAAAAATAAAGTCTAGTCACTCAAATGCGAAGCACCAGCAAACTCCTAGCCTCACTAGAGTTGATCTAAAATAGAGTGGCCTTTAGAATGTTCTAAGATCGGCAAATGTAGCCAACCTCACAAATGTTGCAGTAGCATCGCAGATACGTGAGAGAAATGTGTAACATTAGATGTATGTAACTAAACTCATTACATATTTAAACGGTTAACAAAGAAAAAAAAATAAGATACTAAATCAAATGTCAAATTTCTTTGGTGTTCTGACGTCCATGATATTCGCATTAGCACCTTGGCTGCAACAAAATTGTGGTCTAAAACAATGTTGGCTTCACAGAACCTACATACGAGGGGCGTTCAACATATTCTCGATATCGGGGTGAAGCTGTGGTTGTATATATAAATTGACTTATTTATCAAGTAATACTAAAATTGCATATAAATGTGATTATTAATTCGCGTTTTATCTCTAGTTAAACAGAATCATAATGGCAACTGAGACGATGATGGTGAAAATTGAGCATCGCGCTGTAATTAAATTTCTCACTAAGCAAGGAAAAAGTCAAAAAACTATTCATGAAGAGATGGTGGCTGTTTACCAGGGTTCCGCACCTTCATTATCAACTGTGCAAAAGTGGTCAAGTGAGTTCAAGAGAGGCAGAGAGAGCATTGAAGACGACCCCCGCTCCGGCGCCCCGGCTACTGCTTGTACGGGAGAAAGCATCAAAGAAGTCGAAAAACTTGTTCTTGAGGATAGCAGAGATCACCAAGCTTTCAATTGGTACCATTCACACCATTCTTCATGACCATCTTAACCTTAACCTGGTCAATGCAAGGTGGGTGCCACGAATGCTCACAGCGCCTCAGAAAAAAGTGAGAATCGCATGCTGTAGAGAGCTTTTGGAGATGTGTAGTGAGAACGCGGACGGTGTTATGGATCGAATTGTTACTGGGGACGAAACATGGGTCCACCACTATGACCCTGAAAGCAAACAAGAGTCCATGCAGTGGCATAAAAAAGGAACAGACCCCCCGAAGAAGTTCAAAGTCACTCCGTCTGTCGGGAAGCTCATGGCCACAGTTTTTTGGGACTCAAAGGGAATCTTGCTCATTGAGTACAAAAAAAAGGTGAAACCATCAATGCCACATCCTACGCTTCCACTTTGCATAATTTGCGGGAGGAAATTAAAAAGAAAAGACGGGGTAAACTCGCAGCGGGTGTGTTGCTTCTTCATGACAACGCTCCTGTTCACACGGCGCGAGTTTCCAAGGCTGCTGCGCGAGATTGTGGTTTCGAAGAAATCCAACACCCACCCTATAGTCCAGACCTTGCCCCTAGTGATTATTTCCTGTTTCCGGATTTGAAAAAATGTCTTCGTGGAGAAAGATTTTCGGATGATGAAGAACTCAAGTCGGCAATAAATGGAGGAGGAAGAAATTTATTTTTTTGAGGGTTTAAAAAAGCTTATCTCAAGATGTAACAAATGCATTGATGTTAGGGGAGATTATGTTGAAAAATAAAAACAATTTAAATTGAATTCGCATTTTCCTTCATATCGATACCGAGAATATATTGAACATATGATGCCGCGACTTAACGCCAACCGACATAAGGCCAAATTTTGAAATTTGGCTTTCTCAAAGTGGCATAAGGCCAAATTGGCTCATTGATGGATAAGTTGTTACAGCTTCCAGTATGCTTTCATGTGCCAAAATTCTTCCCACTTGTGGAGCTCCACGTTAGATCGTGTGATAGTGATCCTGTTTCTGGAAGCCTTCAATACTTATTTCCAAATACTCCTTCACCAGGAAGTCGTCGGTTAGGATAAAGTTCATGATACCTTTGTCGCGCTCTAGTTGAACTTCCATTGCACAGCCCATAACGTAAATAATGTCTGCGTATTCTTGATTTGTAACATAAATGCACATATTTCAAATAGCATGTCTCAGCAACTGTAACCTTGGCATAGAAAAGTAAACTGATGAATTTATTTATTTTTTTTTAATCTTTTATACCATTTTTGTTTGCTAAATTTTTCAAACATTCCTTCATACCCCAAACCATATTCTTTATAAGAACTTTTAAGGAACGGAGTAAAGAATGAGGGTTTGGATAGATAGTCAGACAAAGGACGCTTTAAAACTTTTTAGAAGCTATGCAATTTTAAAAAATTATTGGAAAATTAGTAATTCTTGGAAAACCACTCTCTTGTCAACTGTTATTAGAAACGGAGGTAAAAAATCAAAAGTTCTTTTTTTACCAGCTATAGGTTTTCCCAAGTACATATCATACAATCTATGGGTTTTTCTGCAAGTTGTAGATGATTTTTTTTATTATCATTGTTACGTTCATAACAAAAAAAATAGTAAAACGTGATGTTTATTACACATTTTCTGGAGAAAAGTCACCTCAAAGCCAACAATTAGCATGGGCAAGAAAAATGAAACAGTCTTAGAAATTGGATATCTGAAGATTCAAACACGATATCAACTATAAACGCAGTTACAAACGCTAGTCTTTCTTCTAAAAATAAGGTCATAAACGAAGTTAATATTAACATAGCAATTTACATAGGTCAGGGTACAGCAAAGTAAGCCTTTTTTTTAAATCCTCGATAAATGAAATCAACATTGGAGATAGACCCTTACTGTAGAACGATTTTTTTCTTAGAATATACCCAAGAATCATTTCCTTGATATCCTTGATGCATTAGGGACACCCTGTAAATTAAAGGGTGTGCCAACAGCTAGTGGAGGTTTTCATTAAATTAAACACACATTTATTTTGAAATTAATATAGAATTTTATTGACTAACCAGCTGAGCCCGTGCTCGCCTTGCTTCGCCCTCTAAAGGCTTCCCCATGCATACAAATTGTATGTACATAATATCAGAGTATTTGTCTAAGTCTATAAAATTGTTGTGTACAATAAATTTTGTGGATTAATTACATTTTATCAATGTCGTTCCAATGGGTAGCTTTCAGCCCTTAAGAGCAGATTTCTTGTTCTAAAACATGCTGTGAAATGTTATCAAACGTAATAATAAATTAAATCCTATAAATTATGAACAATTGTACTTTATTATAGTAAAAATGGTTTACAAAGCTTCTTTGTAAACAATGTTTGAGGTTGCGTTGCCTGGAGCATAAACAAATTCATTTTTACCATCGCTGACACGGGAAAGATACACGTATAATTGACCGTGTGGGAAGCAGCCGGTGGTGAGGTTCACGCCCGCGGTATGCAGTGTTTGTCCCTGTACCTTATTTATCGTCATCGCGAAGCAGACGCTCGCTGATGGGGAATTGCACACGCTTAAATTGAAACGGAAAACTGTTAGGTATGATCGGAATTCGAGGAATAAATACATGTTCGTCGGCACCGCAGCCCGTCAACACTTCCGCTTCTACCAGATTTCGTTGCAAAGTTGTAACTCTAAGTCGGGTGCTGTTACACAACTTAGGCGGACTCAAGTTCCTTAGGAGAATAATACGTACACTCACTTTTAGTTTTAATGCATGTGATGGAAGCCCGGGGGCAGAAAGCGAAATTAAAAATTCGGCCGGATAGTTGGTTGTTTCTTCTTGGTCCATAATATGGTTGATTGAAGTGTATTCTACACTTTGACCATCAACACTTGTTAATATATCGTTATTAATAGCTGCAGCTTCATTATTCCAAGGCGACAAAATAGCTCGCTCCCAAAGCCAAGAATTCTCACGGTTTGTTTATAGCGATACATCACCGTAAACGGATGAGATAAGTTCTTCGGTAGAAGACACTATTTGACAAAAATGATGTAATAAATTTACTTTGCCATTTTCTTCCGGAAGCGTTCCTCCACCAATTTTAAGTAATATATCAGAGAAATGTTGTACGTTTGGATTGTCTCCTGTTCGTGCTCGCATATTGATGGGAAACGGTAGATCATTTTGTCGTATATACTGTAAGGTTCTTTTAACGGCCTCCACTGCCTTACGGTGTGCCATAGTGCATTCGTCCCAAATAATTAGAGAACAGTTACGGAGAGTTCGAGCTTTATCACTATTTCGGGGAATGCTGCGAAGTGGACTTTCAGTGGTGTCTAATTGTATGGGTATTTTAAATATTGCATGAGAAGTTTTACCACCAGGCAGCAATGTAGCTGCTTTTCCTGACGACGCCACAGCCAATGCAATATTACCTTGGCTTCGTATCTGCGCTAGTATTACGCTTGTTAAAAAGGTCTTTCCGGTCCCACCGGGTGCATCTAAAAACAACAATTCTCCAAAGCTGTTGGTGGCGCTTTGACAAACACGATCGAAAATTTTCCGCTGCTCTGCTGTAAGGCTAAGCACACCGTCTCGAATTGCTTATGCTGTTTCGGCGGGGTCATAGTTGGTTTCGGATATATATTCTCTGTTACCACGCTCACCATCTGAGTTTGGTTCAGGCAAACCATATTTTGACAGAAGATTACCACCAATAGACAAAACTGTATCTTGCGTAGCTTTTAAACCGCAATTAAGAATGCTATCTCACAACGCATTGTTCAGTTCGCCATCGCCAATAATTTGCCTCGTGTCTCGGAAAAAATCTTCTGATAAACTCTGTTGATATTTTTGCCACAATAGAGCAGCATCAGAAAGTCCGCAGAATACCAACATTATTGCAAATAAATGGCGCAAGAGAAGTGGGCTCTAACTGACACATGCTTCCGCCACCGTATCGTCCCAGTGCTGGTCGTCATCCAGCATATTTCGCGCCCGGCAAGCAGCTTGAAAAGTGGGATATTCGACGTCATCACCCATTCGCAAGGCGCCGAAACAAGTGGGTTCTTGTGCTGGGTGCTACAGCAAGTGTAAATAATAACTTTCCGAATTGTTTGGATGAACTTTATTTGTAGCCCCTTCATATAACGTGTTCTTGGAACACGTCTGGAACACCTTCTACCGTAGCACCTCGTTTTCGACGATTAAAAAGACCATGTTGCTTATCATATGTGTAGTTGGATGCAACTTCCTCGTACAGTAGCGTTTTAGCAAAGCTATCTGCCCCAGTAAACTTGTGTTTCTTGGGTTATCTAACCGCTCTCTGATATTCTCAAGGTCAAAATATGTATATACGTTGTCCGTCCTCTAAGCGAACGTTAAGATGTATGACCGGTGGGTACATCTCGTGTATCGGAAAACTGAAAGTTCGCCTCATAGCCTCAGAAGAGCTTATATAACGGATGGACTGGAAATGTGTCACTTCGTCGCGTTTGTTTCTCAATGCAAAAGTAGCTTCATCACCACCTTTATTTACATACTTACATATGTACTTTATGGACTGAACGCTGTTACACATTTCCACATTTATGTGAGCACAAAACGTCTTTGACAGTACTGGCGAGTATAGTACGACCCATCTATTGTCTACCACGATTTGCTCTCCACGCAGTCGTATTTGCGCAGTAAATCCACCTTGCGTCAGCGATATAATGGATACCCATCCTCTCTTGTTATAGTCTGTTGGATCTGCGCTCTCGGATATTTTTTCATGCAGGGAAAGTTGATATTCAATGTACCACTGGGACCATACAACATTTGATTCTTTACGATATCCTGTAATATTGGATCGCACTAATTATATCATCGACATCGTTGGGACGGACTTTTTCCTTCAACCATAGAAGAATGTGTGCATGGGGCAAATCACGCTTCTGCCACTCAACACTATACATAAAGCATAAGTCCTGTAGATCAATATAATTTTCAACACGCAATCTTTTTGATTTGTTCGAATGTATACCAAACGCTCTGTCTCGATCTTAGCGTACATATCAACCACAAACTGATTCAAAATACCTCGAAAGTAGTGCAAATGAGCAAAACGGTTGCGTCATACAATATATGCATGAGGTATGAATAGAACTGCAGAGCAGAGGCTTTTTTATTGTAATTTAGCGCCCCGGTAGTAGGATTGATTTGGCAAACGGCAAAATTGTATCCGTCCTCACCGCGACAATATAGTAAATCAGTGGGTACTGAAGACTATCATAGACCCTATGCGTTTCACTTATCCGTTGCAAGCGATCGTCACGGGTGCGCAGCACAATATCACGCCTATCGCACGCCTGATCCAGAAAAACAACGGTGACTTCGTTCGTGCTAGGGCAATTGTATCGGCCGCGACGTTCTGTCGCAGGTCGTTTATCAGAGCTGATTACAAATTTGTAATTATTTTATTGATTTTGAGAAATAGACTCCAGTGCAGCCTTGAGTTAATCACATATGGATTGTTTTCATGAAACTTGCTTTGCAGCTCGGAAATCAGACTGGATGGCGTTTAGATTTTGGAAATGTTGATTCCTGATATTAGCTTGTTCGCAATAGTCGGATACAAAGTATATTTGTAGGAATTTCGGTTCATCTGCTGGCAACACAGATCCAATTAAATAATAAGCTTGACCTTGAATTTTGAAGGTGGGCATAAATAGATTTTAATCTGTAGCTCAGTTTCTAGATAAAGCAGAAAGTTGATGGATAGCTTAACATATTAAGGGAAGTGTTGACCCCATTATGTATTCTTTATCTTTTATTGATTATGAATTACCCGAGTAATAGGAGGATAAAGGCAGGAGGAAAAAAGACAATAAAAACTACAAAAAACGCTCACAAAAAGGAGGCTGAGTAAAAAACGACATAGACTATGTCGTTTTTGGAGTCTCAGGAAACATTTAAAAAAAATGTCCTCCCGAATCTATAGAGCGGTTCTCATGCCATTATGTAACAAAAGAAAAACCTTGTTTTATTATATTTATGCATAGGTAAATATCGGTCTATGGCAGTTATGAATGGAATACAATATTGCTCATGTGACCACCACGGCTTACGTTGCCTTTGCATTTTTGAAGAATAAGTGGGTCAATGGCCTCAATTTCAGTTTGAGGTGCTTGGCTAGTTTTGAACACTTTCGCTTACAGTGTACGTGCTGGTCGAGCACGCTGATATGGAGTTTGACTCGATACCAAACCAGTTTCTTCAAAAAGCTTCACCTTTGCACGAATTTCGGCCTCACTAGAACAATTATGTTGACCGAAATATTCCCGAATTTTAGGAAATGTTACTTTTACAAATCGCCCAGTTTCGTAATAAGATTGAATAACAAAAATGCGTTGTTGAGTGGTAAACGACTCCATGACTAAAATTGCCAAAGATTATATGACATCTGCCAAAAAGATCAACCACATTGAATTTAGTAAAAGACAGTAATTGACAGCCAAAATCAGATTTTTCGACGCCGACGTTTGTGTTTGTGCTATCGACCACAGCCTTTTGTTTTACCCAGCAAATCCTCAGCCGTTTGCAAACAATTAACACAACTCAGTTGAATAAGCCATCTCGAATACAAGCCCGAACCGAAGACAAATTCGGGGTCGTCAAAGCACAGTGCAACCTGTCATAAAATTTTCGTGCAACCAGAACGGAAACTCGACAGAGGAACCACTGCAAATACAACATTCGTACAGTGAGAAAGAGCCACATCCGCCATGTCATTGTTGGAATCGTAGCTCCGACAAGCACTCGATCGACACGACATAATGAACATTTTTCGATTGGCCGGTGATCTGTCCCACTTTGCTAGCGATAATCATCCCGCAGCTCAAGATCTGGAAGACACGTTCGTGTGCGTACATTTCTGCCAAATCACAGATTCTATTCTGTGTGTTTTATGCGACCCGGTATCTGGACTCTTCACCACCTATGTATGTGAATACAATTCTGTGATGAAAGTGAAGCAACCATCTATCTGATGTATGCGAAATTTAAAGCCACCAATGGCATGAATCACGATGCGTTCCGCATATCGTTGGCTCTCAATCATTAATTTACACTCATGGAAGCACTGTGGACGTTCTCCATCTATCTGGAATCGGTCGCTATATTGCCGCAGCTAATTTTGTTCTGCAAAACAGTAGAAGCCGAATGAATTCATCACTAGTCATTATTTGTTCGTATTAGGTCCGTATCGAGCATTGTATTTATGGAATTGGGTCTACGGGTATGTTGTGGAGTCGCACTATGGTTTGATTCCGATATTTGCCGGCGTCGTAGTACAGGCCATTTTGTATTGTGACTTCTTCTATTTGTACATCACTAAAGTGATGAAGGAAAAGGAACTTCAACTTCCAGCCTAAGCCAAATTACTTAGGTTACATATCCCATAGAATACCCACGAAGTTCAATTTTCTCTCCTTAAAAGAGATGAGCTACATATACGGGTACCTTTTTGTTTTGCTGCCTGTTTTCCGAAATGTAGAAACATGCGCCCCGGTAAATGCGCTAACACTGTTAACTTGCATTGAAGCAACATGAGAAACAGGTAAATGAAAGCGACAGCTGAGTTTGCAAAAACCTAAAAAATTAAGACGCGTACTCGTTTTCTTTTTAACAAAATAGAGAATTGTTTTTTTTTTACTCCAATCGGTGAGAAAAATCTGAGTCACACACACACCGGCTACAATACAATAAGAAAAGCACGCTAGTGGTCGCCCAGAGGAGCTACTATTCCGATTGTAGTTTATAGTTATCAGTAATCGTTTCTTAATTATCCATCTTCCAACCCACCCCACCAGCAAATCACTTCATCTCCATTGCCTGTCTCTGTTTGCACAATTGCAATCGAGGCCGAAACCATAAACATGTATAATTTCATGACTGCAGCCGATAAGACCGTTGGTTCTAGCCAGTAGTTCAAGCGACTTAATCACAGCGAATGTGCATCGAAAGCAGCACTTAGTTTCCTCCAGCTTTCTTATCTTTTGAATATGGGTTGAAATTGTAGGAATCCTGGATTTTGTTATATGATTTTGAATATAGCGTTGGGTTAGAAGGGTTGGAGAGTTTGTATGCACGCTCGAGATCATCATACCTAATTTCAGCCTCTGGCCAGACTTACGGCATTTTCAATGTAACTAGTCTGTATCGGTATGCAGGCCTTCACTGCAAATGCAATGTGTTTAAGCCAGCCTACCATCCCGAATAGGATGAAGCTTTGCTAGGATTTTTACACAATTCAGCTTGGAAGATTTTAGCTAATGCCAATTTTGCTTTATTTCATCTGCTAACCGTAACTCATTGCTAGAGATTGTCGGGGTCTATAAGTTCATTTTTGTGTGATATCTCTATGGTATCAGTAAATGATTTGCTCTCTAAGATACGAGTACAGTTAACTTTATGAATTCTCTAGGAGAGCAGACCTCCTCGTTTCGAGAAACCAAGCCTGTTTTGGTTGATTTTGACATTGACCTAGAGTATTCTCAGCCTTTTTTATGGGGCATTTCTGTGAATGACTCGAACTGCAACCAACTTCAGACTGCTATAATTTAAAAACCGTTCATGACAGTGGGCTTAAATTTTGACAAATGACAGATAATTTTATTATTTACAAGCCTTTTAAACGATTTGCGTCTCAGTCGTGGTGAAAAATTTTTATCCGCGATGGAATTCAAATGCGATAGTGTGATTTCTTTATATTTGGCTGGAAAACCACAAGAAGCTATCGTTAGAGCCCTACAGCACCTCAACGTGAATAAATCATTTGTGTCTCGAACCATAGCTGGTTACCGTGATACTAGCAGCGTTGTAAAACGCCATGGACGTGGTCATAAAAAAACAGCAACATCGGCAGAAATGGTTCGGAAAGTGAAGGCTCGAATTGAGCGAAATCCGCGTCGAAGTGGAAGAAAAATGGCTCATGAACTCAACATATCGTTGGAACAGATGCAACACATACTGAAAAATGATGCTGGGCTCAAGCCATTCAAGTTCCAAAAAGCACACGATCTTACACCGCAACAGAAAAAAGTTACAGTCGAAAGAGCGAAGGAGTTGCTACGCTTGCACGAAAGTGGTGAGTTGCCGAATTTGGTTTTTTCCGATGAGTCGCCATTTGTTATCGAGCAATATGTCAACAAACACAATGACCGAGTTTACTTGCCAGAGAGGTTCTTCGAAAATTTACACCTTCGGACGGCCACCAGAAATCAGACAGCACCGATGGTATTGGCTTGGGCCGCTATAACCGCCGATGGTCGCTCTCCGCTCGTATTTTTGGAGCGTGGCTTCAAGATTAATGCGATCGTATACCGTGAAACTGTCTTAGAGGCAGTATTGAAGCCTTGGGCAAACAATCTTTTCGGTCGGAGACCGTGGACATTTCAACAAGACTCGGCACCGCCTCACAAAGCGCGCGTCAACCAAGATTGGTTGAAAAACAATGTTCCACACTTCATTTCTTCGAAACAATGGATTGCAAATTCTCCGGATGCAAATCCGTTGGATTTCTCTGTCTGGGGTATTTTGAAGGCGAAGGTTGGCAGCAGCACTTCGCCGGGAATGGGGCACTTGCATGCAGCGTGCGATGCTTTCTTCGGCCTTCTCAAGGCCATTATTCGCGCCACTGGTGGACATATTGAAAACTACTGATACAATTTGAAAATTAATGTATTTTCCAACATTTTTTGCTTTGGCACAATAAAATTTATCAAAAAATAAAAAAATTATGGCATTTTAAAAAGTTGGAGTTCGAGTCATTCACCCTGTATATGCCTTGATTTTTATTTTTTTTTTACTAATTCCATATTCGTCCCAAGGCTTCTAGATCTGGGATATGCAGGTGGGTTGTATAATTCGGAGGGCACCTGGTATCCGAGCACCCCGTTCGGGACAGAGCTCGACAGATCAGCCACCTCGATTATCGACATAGGTCGTATGATAACATAATCCAGCCCTAGGCGAAGAGCTGCGGAAGGGCTAGAAAAAAAAGAGGGGACGGGGACACTGTTTCTCTTACTAAGGTCCCCCACTTTAGGTATCTAGCAGAAACCGCGCGGGATTAATTTTGTAACTTAATCTACCTTAGCGGGGACTTAGTGAGAATCATATCCATTGCCTTCAATTCTAAAGGTGCTCCTATCTGCCATTTTATTAGGGAAATCATGGATCGAATGACTTTAGTGCTCTGCTTAAACAAATCTAATCAGACCAAGGTTATTAGCCGTTAGAATTCAAAGGTAGCCTTGCTGTTATACATAGAGGTATATAAGTTTGAAAATTTGGGACATAGTTCCATCGATCAGGTATTTCTTTTATAGACAACTGTGCCCAAGTAATGTATCTCTTATAGAGAAACCTAAATTCACTTGCACTCCTTATCAAACTAACAAGGATAGAACGTGAGTATAAACGAATAAAAAATGGCATATACTCGTAGATATAAAATATCCGTATGCCTGCACTAAAAAAGGAAAAAGAAAATGATCACCTTACCATTTCCTCCCCCACTCGAAATTGTTAAATAGAACTTTTCCATATCCTCTCAAGTGGATATGCAACATAGAAGTGGAAATCCTTCAGTTGCACACTCTTGACTTTCACTCGTATGAAATATGTACATACCATATGTAGTCATGCAAGGGAATGATGTGACAAGTTTCACAGAAGTTGAGGGCTGGGAAAAAAAACTCAAATTGTCGTTGAAACGTTTAAAAATTTCTCAGATAAGTGTGTTTTCA
This sequence comes from Volucella zonaria, assembly GCA_963966105.1. NCBI lineage: Eukaryota > Metazoa > Arthropoda > Insecta > Diptera > Syrphidae > Volucella > Volucella zonaria. The sequence goes on from OZ014532.1 coordinate 52,865,528, forward strand.
TTGCACTTCGATTGGTATTTGTCCTGTAATGCAATTTTTCGATTTCGATAAAGAAGTTGAATTGACAGTCACACTTAAGAGGAGAGAGCAGATGTGTTTGGACCGTTTACTTCTGTATATATACCTCGCATTGTAATTTCTCCATACAGTAGATACGATTAAATTGAAAAGATTGACGTATCTAGTATAAATTCTGAAGTGATGTACTGAGAATTGACTCCTCTTCCACAGTTTTGCACTATGTCCATACATATATCTGGGTCGATACGATCATATTCCACTCGAAGAAACCTTTTCCAAGTATTACACCTACAGATTGGATATTCTGTCAGAACATTCTTAATGTGGTTTTTAAGTTTCCAACATTGCTTCTACTATGTTAAGTTAAGTTAAGTTAAGTTTTCAATAAAAATAATTCCCTTTATTTAAGAATGATTAATTATAAAGAGATTTGATACAATATTCGCTCTGTAGCACGTGCGGCTATCACCAGGTTCACGGGAAGAAAAAAAAAGTGAGATCCCAATTTTGACATTCCAACAAATGTGGCTACTGCTGGACTTCTGAAACTTAAGATAGCAGCTGCTGGAAAGTTCACTTATCTTGGAGGTCTACGATGCAACAGCTCCCCCACACTTAATTCTGTTGAAACCTCAACTTCTTCTGACGCAGACGTTCAGACCTCCTGGGTGTTTTGCCAATACCCACTAGTTCCTGTGCGTCGCGATGAATGGACGTGCCTACTTCAGATCCTGGTTTTGACTGACTGAGAACAGCATGATGAGATTCTTGAGCAGGTGAAACCAAGAAGGTCCTCTTGGAAATCATCTGTTTTGGACTGCAATCCTTATGGTTGAGTGGTGCTCATAACTCGAAACTTATAAATGGTGAGCTTTCCTTCGAAACTCCGTTCGCCTTCGCAACTAATTCTGATGTCTTCTTCACACTTTACCATTTACTTGCACTTGGTACATTCTTCTTCCGCTACCACGTACAAATACTCTCCTTCTTCTTCTCCTTTCCTCAGGTATCATAGCAGAAAAGATCGTTCGATGCACTCGGCCGTGTAACATTTCCGTTAGAGACAACCCGGATTCACCCGATGTAGACCGATAGGTTCCTAAAAATGTAGCAAGTGCCTTCTCCTCACACGATTCTTGAAGATTCTTGGCTAACGCTGTTTTAAACGTACGAACCATACGTTCGGCTACTCCAGTCGATTCGGGATTAAAAGGTGCTGCAGTTAGGTGTTGAATAGCATTCATTTTACAGAAAACTGTGAACTCTTTGGACGCGAACAGCGACCCGTTGTTCGACACCAGTGTCTTAGGAAGGCCCTCCAGCGGGAAAATTGATCTCAATGCGCGAATGATAGCACGAGACTATCACCAACCACATGCTCTTCTTGAAAGGTCCAGCGAAGTCTATATGGATGCGCTCTCACACATATGTTGTCGACGGCCAACTGGGATACTCCTTAGGAGTTGGCAGGCGTTTAACTGGCAGATGTTGCACTGCTTCACGACTTGCTCAATGTCCTCATTAATCCCCGACCACCAGCAGTAACGACGAGCCAGCTGCTCCATTTTGCTTATTCCCCAATGACCTTGATGGATTAGCCGCAACACTTTGGCCTGTATCGACTTGGGAACTATTACTCTGAAAAAGAAGAACGTTGGTAAGCACACACAAAGAGAACTTTTTACGGAAAAAAGGTTGCATCTCGGCATCTGGAGACGGTAAGTAATTAGGCCATCCCTTCTTTATATGATCAAAAACTTTCTGCAATGTGCTATCTTTTTGTGATTCCGCCGCGATGACGGACGCGCTGAAATCTTTCAAGACAGCATCGACTTCTTCAACCACTTGCTGTACGGTATTCTTTACCAACCAAGACGTCGAACTCGACGTCTAGCCCCACTGGTAACCGAAATAAACAGTCTGCGTTCCAGTGGTGCTTCGTGCACCTGTAGCAAATGGAGTATGTGTAACTCATTAATATTATGGCCCATCTTTGCAGGTGATGAATTGTGGTCACGGTTAATTTTTTTTTCTGGATTGAACAGTGTGACCAGAGGTTGATGGTCAGTCAACCACTCGAAATGACGGCCATATAAATTTTGGTGAATTCTCTTAACGCCGAAAATTATTGCCAGCGCCTCCTTTTCCATTTGACTATATCCCTTTTGCGCATCATTCAACGTCTTGGACGCAAATGCTATTCGGCTTTCCGTACCATCGGAATATTCCCATGAGATGAAGCGTCGGTGGCGAGCACAATCTGTAGATCACTACGAAAATGAACAAGACGCGAGACTTCCATGATACGTGACTTAAATTCATCAAATTACTGCTGTTGTTGCTTACCCCAAATGAATGGCTCTTTTTTAGCCCTTAATTTGTTTAACGGTGCGGCTAATTGTGCAAAATTACCAGTGAATTGGTTATAATAATTCATCCTACCTAAAAACGCTTCTAGCTCCTGCAACCTATTGGGCGCTGGCAAATCTCGAATAGCCTTCACACTGCACTCCGATGGTCTTATTCCTTTTGCATTTATAATGTGTCCAAGGTACTCTATTTGCTCCTCCGCGAACTTGCATTTCTCCAGCTTACATTTTAGTCCATGGCTTTCGAAACGCTGAAGTAAAATTTCCAAATTTTCCAAACGTTTCACATCAGTTCGACCAGACACGATGATACGAGTATCATCCAAGTACGATACACAAAAATTCAGATCGGCCGTGAGTTGTTCCATATGTCGCTGCCAGTTGAACTAGCGATGCCAAAAGGAAGACGTTGATATTGAAACAATCTCTGCTCTGTGTTGATGACGCACAATTGCTTCGACTCATCGTCTAGCGGGATCTACAGATTAGCGTCGGAGAGGTTCACCTTCGTAAACAACTTGCCTCCTTGAAGACGAGAGCAAAGCTCATTTATGCGAGGCACTGGGTAACGATCGATGTCCAGTTGGGGATTGATGGTGACATTAAAATCTCCACAGAGCCTGAGACTTCCAATCGGATTTTTTACAACTACTACCGAAGCTGCCCATTGACTGGTTTCCACCGCTTTCAATATTCCTAGGGTCACTAACCTATTTAACTCCTTCTTCACACCTTCCTTTTGAGAAAATTGTACAGGGCGATGCTTAAAATATCGCGGTCGGCCTTCCGACTTCAATGTGAGATGCGCGACAAAACGTGTGCTACAACCGAGGCCAGGACTGAATACTGATTTATACTTTTCACACACAGCCTTTGCTTTCGGTGCGTGTTGGAGCGGAGAGCCTTCCACAACTTGTAAAGCTTTTTCAAGTTAACTATGCCGAACCGAAAAACTCAATGAGTCGAACCAGTCCAGTTCTAGAAGCCAACGGTCTGTCTACCACCAGCGCCCGCAGCTGACGCTCATCATATCGCCAACACACGTTCAGATCAATGGACCCTTCTAACGGAACAGGTGCTCCCCCATACGCTCTCAGAACCCTAGAAGCCGGTACAAGTCGGGATTTCCCTAATTTCCTCCAGCCATCTAATCCAATTAGCGAAACCGTAGCACCTGTGTCCAATTGAAATGTTAATGTACTAACACACTTATCATTATCTTGCGCTCCACATGCTCCGGATCAAAATGTTAAAGAAACTTCATCGGGAATTGCAAACGACACTTTCCTTCCGACTTCCACCACCGCGAATTTCTCCATCACTCCACCCTCGGCTTGACGCGCCAAGAAGCACACGGTTTTGATATGCCCCCTTTTTCTGCACACGTCACATGCAGACTCTAAGTGGCGGCACTGAGCGATCCACGAATTTTCTTACACTCCCATGGTGATGGTCTACCTCAGCTCCTTCGGATGTTTTTTAGATGTCTTTTAAAATACTAGTTGCCAGCTGGGTGGACTCATATCCCGTAGCGATGTCCTCGATTTCGTCAAGAGATGGGTTTTTGCGTTGCATTGCTGCACTACGAATTGCATCATGGGGAGTGTGGAAAACCAGCATGTCCCTAATCATTATGTCTGCATAGGACTGGCTGCAGCCCTCTTTGCCGCATGCAAAAGCACAATTCCTTGCTAATCCTTTCAGCTCAGCTATCTACTCAGCTTATGACTGATTCGAAAGCATTTCGGGACGCCAGCACACGCAATTTGGAAGAAAAATGACGACTTAACCTTTCCGTAAGCTCTTTAAATGTGCGCATACTTACGTCTCCTGTTTCGAACAATTTCGTGAGCAGATCGTTTACTGCCGGGCCACACTCAGCCAAGAAATGTGCTTTTCGTAGGTCGTCGTCGTCAACAAGGGAACTAGCAGGAAAATGTTGCTTGAGCTGGAACAAATAGCTCTCCCAATTTTCCTTTTCGGGAACAAATTGGCGAATTGGTGGTATTGAGCTGCGGATGCTGGTTGATTTTGCTAACATTCTGTCCATGAGTTCCTTGTTCGACGCCATAAACCCTTCAAAAAACTGCTGCTACTGTAACAAAATTTCCTTTAACATTGCTGGTTCCAAATGATAAGTTTTCAATAAAAATAATTCTCTTTATTTAACAATAATTAATTATAAGAAGATTTGAGCACGTGCGGCTATCAATAGCTTCACGGGAAGAAATAAAAAGTGAGATGCCAATTTTGACATTCCAACAAATGTGGCTACTGCTGGACTTCTGAAACTAAAGATGGCAACTGCTGGAAAGTTCACTTAACTGGGAGTATACATCTTTGCATATCATCGAGAGTAGGTATACCAAATATAGACTGTGCCCTGTTAATTCATTTAGCTATATGTATCTTGTTCTGTTCCACATTTTGTCGAGACGATAGTTTGTCCAATGGTTGTTCAGGAATTCAGCAATCTGTATTCTCTGGCATCTCCTGACAATATCTGCAGCCGAGGGATTCTTTACAGCTAAAACGCTAACTGTCAGCTTTATTAAACAAATTCATTTTTTTTTTGTTTTTTTAAAGAAAGAACTTATCGCTCAAGAGGGTATTACGACTACTCGTATGATTTTGAAATAAACGACTATCGTTTGCCGGGTTATGTTTTCCTTGCTAATCCAAATGAAAATTATGCTGCAGGCGGTGTCGGCTGTTTTGTTAAAGAAGAAATAGTAGTAAACGAAGTGGAGTGTGTCGATTTTCTGAGTGCAGACATTCTAAAGATTTCTGTTGGACTTAATCAGTTAGATTTTATTCTGTTATCCGTCTATCAACTGCACATGTTCAATGTTGTTGCGTTCATAGAGGAGTTTTCCTGTCTTTTGGACAAACAAAAGCAAATAACTTGATTATCTTCGGAGACTTCAATCTGAACCTTCTAGATAGTAGCGAAACTTTGACCTATTATTTAAACCTCTTGTCTGCTCATGGGCTAGCTAGTTTCATTAACGAACCTTCAAGATTGGCTTCGGGTAGGTGTTTGGACCATATTTATGGACGTTTTGCAGACCTTCCGATGAGCGCCTGTCAAAAGTGTACATATGACATGCAAATCACTGATCACTTATGGGCGCGGTAAGTACGTAGATGGGTGGCCACATGGGAACTCGGTACTCCGCGTGCTGTTGACAAAAAACGCAACATGGGCATAGTACTCCGGCGTTAAATCTCGGACCCTACAAATTTATTTGTATCGTTCCCTTGAAATAAAAATAAAAAAAATAATTAATGGTAGTTCTTTTGGTAAACACTTTTAAAAGCAAATCTATAAATAGCGAAGTAAATGCCACCCGAAAACCAAAGATAAAAATTGATTTTACAAAGCTAGCAAATCTTTTTATTCATGATCGATGGGGCGATGTTTACTTGGAAAATGATGCTTCTGTTTCCTATGATGTCTTTATTAGTTGCCTCAATAATCTTATATCAAGCTGCTCCTTTGCAATTCCACTTAAAAAATGTAATAAAAGACTTAAACCCTGGATCTCTAGTCATTTCATTGATAAAGTAACCACAAAAAATAAGCTAAGAATAAAGTGCTCAAAGAATTCCCAAAACCGTAAATTGAAGAACAAGTTTAAAAAGATGTGCTTTGAACTAAAGAAAGAGTTTCCCTTACGCCGTGATAGCTATTACCGCAACAAATTCATTTCCGCTAGGGGTAACCTGAAATCGGAATGGAAAGCAGTAAATGATATTTTGAACAGATCTCCTTTTACAAGCAAACCTATTTCAATCTGTGTGGAAAATTGCGAACTTTCAGATAAACTTGACGTTGCTAATGCATTCTATTGTGTAAACTGTATTCTTTATTAAATGATCGTGAAACTAGTGCTTGGGTTGTCTGAACGACCATGTTCCTTCGTAGCCTGAAAGTTGTTAGTTTTTTTTTTTTGTAAAATAAAGGATTACGAATCAGACAGTTGAGTGAGCTACACGTTCTTCTTTGAGATCTTTTAAAATCGTATACTCGTATAATCGGGAACATCTTTTGTGGAAAATTATAATTCAGGTGTGGGGTCGATTCACCTCCAAGTTAACTTTAGTAAAGAAAAAAAATATATCTTATAATTCAGTAACTTATATAAAAAAAGGAGAACAAAATTACACCCGTGACTTTCATACAAAATGGCGAAATGAATGAACCAGGCTGAAATAACTGAGGCATTGCAGGATGCTGGGATAGATTTTCCTTTCAGTCCAATCGGGACTTATCGCCGACACCAGAGCCCCAACCAGCAACCATACCTACCGAGCAGCCACAACCGCCAGACAACAACCGAGAACATTCACCGCCACTAGCATTACCGAAAGCATCTACCGATAATATTCCCTTACCATTACCAGTTGATAATATCGAAAATTTGGACACTAAAATAAGCCGATTAAGAAAAATGACAGAAATTGCAAAACTCCGGGCCGAACTTCGGCCATTAGAAGTCGATGACACAGATCCAGAAAGCCGAAACTATCGACGACGCCTGGAATTTAGCGATATCGAGTATTCCCTACAGAAATTTAATGGTGACGATAACTATGGAGTGCAGAAGCGGGTTGATGATTTCGAAGAAATCCTGGCGTCTGGTCGAGTAGACGAACGAGATAAATTAATTTTTGCTAGTCGGATGATGGAAGGAACTGTATGTAAATTTCTCATCACCATACAAGTTCGCGATTGGAAGTCCCTTAAAGACCAACTCATTATAGAATTTAAACAAAACCGTTCCCGTCAAGATGTGTATGCAGAAGTTGCCAACATAGCCGCATATCATTAAATAATCCGTCAACCCGTGCAACGTCACCTAATACAAATACCATGAGTAAAGAGAAAACGAGCCAGCCGAATGGTGTTTATCGCCGACCGAATTTTGTAAACCGCCAACCGAGAGACCCGAACAGATGCTCAAATTGCCGAGTAATCGGCCACCAAGAGACCGAATGTTTGAAATCCCGCCGTAAACCAGGCAGCTGTTTCAACTGCTAGGAAATGGGGCACCAATACAGAGACTGCCCAAGGAAACGTAACATCACGGCAGCAGTTGCAGGCGCTGGACTGGTCGTTGGGTCAACGTTAGGCGCTCGTGAGGATAAAGGAGAAGATGAACTGGCTGCTCTTCAGTTGGTAAGTGTCTCCTTTAACAGCAATAACATTAAACGCAATGGTAATAAGACCTTTGTTGCTTTATTTGACACTGGTAGTCCGGTGAGTTTCATCCGTAGATCCATCATGCCTGAGGAATTGCAAAATAAGCTTTTAGAGTATACACATCTTAAAGGATTAGGAAACGCGAAGTTATACTCTTATGGTAAAGTCACTTCTTGTATTCGATTTCAATAGCAATCTTGTTCAATCGATTTGTTTATCGCTCCAGATAATAAAGCAAATAAAGAATCCGTGTCAATTTCAAAACATTAATTATAATAACAGTCTTATTTTAACTATATACAATTCCTCAGAGCCAATAAAATTTAATCTTAAATCGTGTTATCGTGCGTTTCGATTGTTTGATTGTCCACTGATACGCCCTTATCATTCGGTTTGCGATCGGTTAATTATAATGATTTTAAGCAAGGAATAACGTCGTTTGAGGAACTTGATGAACTACCGTACGCTCTGAATGTAGACCGCCAGTTATTTAAATCCGAGGCTGCCGATATTGGTTACACTTTTGGTTACAAATATCATGACGAATGTAACCGACTACTAAATCATCAATTTGAATATTTACGAATGCCCTTCGGCCTCCGAAACGCGCCATCCGTTTTTCAACGCTTCAACTCAGTATTCAATGATATGATTCGATCTCGTGAAATCGCTATATACGAGGGGCGCTCAATATATTCTCGGTATCGATATGAAGGAAAATGCGAATTCAATTTAAATTGCTTTTATTTTTCAACATAATCTCGCCTAACATCAATGCATTTGTTACATCTTGAGATAAGCTTTTTTAAACCCTCAAAAAAATAAATTTCCTAAATACCCATTTATTGCCGACTTGAGTTCTTCATCATCCGAAAATCTTTTTCCACGAAGACATTTTTTCAAATCCGGAAACAGGAAATAATCACTAGGGGCAAGGTCTGGACCATAGGGTGGGTGTTGGATTTCTTCGAAACCACAATCTCGCGCAGCAGCCTTGGAAACTCGCGCCGTGTGAACAGGAGCGTTGTCATGAAGAAGCAGCACACCCGCTGCGAGTATACCGCGTCTTTTCTTTTTAATTTCCTCCCGCAAATTATGCAAAGTGGAAGCGTAGGATGTGGCGTTGATGGTTTCACCTTTTTTTTGTACTCAATGAGCAAGATTCCCTTTGAGTCCCAAAAAACTGTGGTCATGAGCTTCCCGGCAGACGGAGTGACTTTGAACTTCTTCGGGGGGTCTGTTCCTTTTTTATGCCACTGCATGGACTCTTGTTTGCTTTCAGGGTCATAGTGGTGGACCCAGTAACAATTCGATCCATAACACCGTCCGCTTTCTCACTACACATCTCCAAAAGCTCTCTACAGCATGCGATTCTCACTTTTTTCTGAGGCGCTGTGAGCATTCGTGGCACCCACCTTGCACTGACCTTTGAAAGGTTAAGATGGTCATGAAGAATGGTGTGAATGGTACCAATTGAAAGCTTGGTGATCTCTGCCATCATTTTCACCTTTATTCGGGCATCCTCAAGAACAAGTTTTTCGACTTCTTTGATGCTTTCTCCCGTACAAGCAGTAGCCGGGGCGCCGGAGCGGGGGTCGTCTTCAATGCTCTCTCTGCCTCTCTTGAACTCACTTGACCACTTTTGCACAGTTGATAATGAAGGTGCGGAACCCTGGTAAACAGCCACCATCTCTTCATGAATAGTTTTTTGACTTTTTCCTTGCTTAGTGAGAAATTTAATTACAGCGCGATGCTCAATTTTCACCATCATCGTCTCAGTTGCCATTATGATTCCGTTTAACTAGAGATAAAACGCGAATTAATAATCACATTTATATGAAATTTTACATGAATGCAAGTATTACTTGAAAAATAAGTCAATTTATATATACAACCACAGCTTCACCCCGATATCGAGAATATGTTGAACGCCCCTCGTACATCGATGACATTCTAGTTGCCACCGCTACGGCAGGCTAGCATATTGAAATACTGCGCAAATTGCTTAGTCGTCTTGCTGAGTATAATCTAGAAATTAAATTAAGCAAATGTAAATTTATGCAAAATTCGATTAACTATTTGGGATACATAGCCGATAATCGAGGAATAAGACCAAGTTATTTCCATATTAAGACAATCCGCCAGTATCCGATGCCTTCAAAACCTAGTGAACTCCAATCCTGTTTGGGATTATTTTCTTATTTTCGAAGATTTGTTCCGTCGTTTTCCCGAATAGCTGGGCCATTACTAACATAAATCTATTAAAGAAAAATACTCCTATTGAATTTGACGAGAATTGTCAAAAAGCTTTTACCAGCCTACGCGACGCTATTGTTTCTGCCCCAGTGTTAGCTATATATAATTCAAATAGAGAGACAGAATTGCACACTGATGCTAGTTTACACGGGTTTGGAGCAGTTCTTTTGCAGAAACAAGACGACGGTAAGTGCCATCCTGTTTCATATTACTCTCGTCGTACTACTCCTGCCGAATCGAAATACCATAGTTTTGAGTTAGAAGCGCTCGCTATAATATATGCTTTACTCCGATTTCGTGTTTATGTGGAGGGTATCCCGATTCGTATTGTCACCGATTGTAATGCCCTAGCTCAGGCGTTATCTAAGAAAAGCCTCAATCCTCGCATCGCTCGTTGGGCGCTTGACCTAGAAAATTATAACTATACAATTAGCCACCAAAAAGGAACTGGTATGTGTCATGTCGATGTGTTAAGTCGTTCACCGCTTGATGAACTGACCAAGGAAGACCATAACGGTCATTCAGTCCTTTTTGTTCAGGATGACGATATAGACGTTTACTTACATGCCACTCAATCCAGAGATCCCGTATTGACAAGTATTCGTGACCAATTACAGGAAAAGCAAGTGGAACCGTTCGAAATGTCCAACGGCTTAGTTTATCGCCGTATGGAACAAGGCCATCTCGCCTTATATGTCCCGAACGAGATGGAAACTCCGCTTATACGATTCATCTACGAGAAGATGAGACATTTAGCCACCGATAAATGCTACGAAAAGCTTCGTCTTCATTACTGGTTCTCAGCTATGCGTCGCAAGATTCAAAGTTATATTGAAAACTGTATCCGATGTATCATTCATAATCCTCCGCGCCATATAAATGAACGAAAATTGCACAGCATTCCAAAAGAACCCGTTCCATTCGATACCATTCACCTTGATCATTTCGGACCACTTCCAAATACTCTTAATAAGAATAAGCATATATTAGTAGTTATCGATGCATTCACCAAGTATGTGAAAATGTACCCGGTAAACACAACCAGTACTAAAGAAGTTTGTGCGGCATTAGACAAGTACTTTTCGTACTATAGTCGCCCTCGGCGACTTATCTCTGACCGTGGTAGCGCCTTTACATCTGGCAATTTCGCTGAATACCTAGCTAGAAAAAATATTTCGCACATTAAAACCGCTGTAGCTTCCCCTCAAGCGAATGGTCAAGTTGAGCGGGTCAATCGTGTCCTTGGCCGGATGCTAAGTAAATTAATCGAACCTGTTAGGCAAGCTGACTGGTCACGTTTATTGTGAAAGGTTAAATACGCTGTTAACAAGTCCATACATAACTCGACGCGAAAATCGCTTAGTATGCTGATATTCGGTGTTAGGCAACGTGGGCCTGAGACCGACAAGTTAACTGAATATTTAGACGAACAAAGGGTTGCGGACTAACCTCGCGATTTGAGCGGTATAAGGAGCAAGGCCGTGCTCGCAATTCAGAAGTTCCAAGAAAGAGATGAGTCGCAATATGCTAAATGTAGTGTTTTACCTCGGAAATACGAAGAAGGCGAATATGTAGTGATCCGTAATGTCGACAATTCAATCGGCCAGAATAAGAAATTGATTCCGAAGTATCGCGGACCTTACGTTGTTCATCGAGTGCTTCCAAACGACTGTTACATTATCCGGGACATCGGGGGTCCGAGGTGATTCTTCGGAGGGGCATGATGTGGACAATAAGGGAGACACTAGATCGAGGTCGATCTAAGTTAGATTGGCCGAATGTAAACTGTATTCTTTATTAAATGATCGTGAAACTAGCGCTTGGGTTGATTGAACGACCATGTTCCTTCGCCTGGCTGTCCATAATGATTTTTGACAGTTGTTAGTTTTTTTTTTGTAAAATAAAGGATTACGAATCAGGCAGTTGAGTGAGCTACACGTTCTTCTTTGGGATCTTTTAAAATCGTATATAATCGGGAACATCTTTTGTGGAAAATTATAATTGGTATTTTACGTCAGTAGCAACCTTCCTACCAAAGATGTACTCAATGGTACAATTCTAAAAGTTGTGGTGATCAATCACAAAAAACTAGTTTCGCGTTCGAACCTATTACTGCTTTGGAGCTCTTAAAAGCAATTGGATCTCTTAAAAGCACAAATTCACGTGGTTGTGATGGTATTTCAAACATATTATTAAAACGTATCTCATGCTTCGTGGTTGGTGTGCTGGCGGTCATTTTTAACCGTAGCATATTCTCCGGGACCTTCTCCGATGCACTGAAATGTGCTGACGTAGTTCCGCTATATAAAAAAGGTTCTGTGGATGATATCAAAAACTATAGGCCTATTTCTCTCTTGCCAACTTTTAGCAAGGATTTTGAAAAAGTAATTCAAAAAAGAATTTTATCATTTTATCTTATTTGAATAAGGTTAAGTTTTTTAATCCAGTACAGTTTGATTTTCAGCAAGGTAAGTCTACCGAAAACGCCCTTCTAAGTTTTTGCTCAAATATTTTCACTAACCTTGACAGTAAAAAGTTCACTGCGGGTTTATTTGTTGACATTACGAAAGCCTTTGACATGATCAACCATATAATACTATTAGATAAAATGGAAAGGGTTGGTTTTCGTGGATTCATGCTGGACTGGTTTAGATCATACTTATCAAAGAATGAATATTGATGATGTGAGAAGCGAGATTTGCTCGTTTAATATAGGTGTTCCTGAAGGTTCCGTGTTAGGACCCATTTTATTCCTAATATACATAAATTCACTATTTTTCTTGAATTTCAGGCGTAAACTTACGACCTTCGCAGATGATGTTGGGTGTACGTATGGTTCTCATAGTGTCCTGGACCTAATTTCCGACATAAATTGGGATCTTAGTCTACTAAGAATTTGGTTTAATGAGCACATTTGATAATTAGCTCAAAGACCAAAATAATATTTTTCAATTTAGCTACCCCAATAAGTATAAATGCTGATGTTTATTTTCATGCGTCAGAATGCCAAAAGTATGAATTAGAAATCTGCAATTGTGCTTCCAACCAGCTTCCACCTTTTTGCAGCTGATAATTGATTCTAGAATGTCATTTGTAAGACATACAGAGTCCTTAAAAAAATATTTGCAAGGCACTCTTCGAAGCTTCTTCTATCTTAAAAACCTCTGTTCGAAGCACTTAATGAAAGCTATTTACTATAGTATCTTTCACTCGAGATTACAATACGGAATTGTATGTTAGGTTGGCATAAATATGAAGAGAATTAAACCCTTATTAGTCTTGCAAAACAGTGTACTGAAAAAAATCTGCAATAAGCATCGGCGTCATCCTAGCTTTCCATTGTTTCGCGATTTGAAAATCCTACCTGTTCGTCATTTATACTGTTTCAAAGTTTTGAAAATGTTCTTTAAGAGATCAGGAAATTTAAATTACAAATTATTTTCTGATTATAATCTACGCAGAAACTATTTATATGTATGTTGTTACTGTACCCATTTTTCGCACAACTGCATTTCGAAACTTTTTTATAGTCTCATCATGTCGATTATTTAATAAGCTGCCTCTAAGTATTAGAACAATATCAGTTCCTAGACGTTTTGAAAAGTTTGTAAGAAATTGGCTCTTTGATTCTGATTTGCATCACATATAGAAATTCTTTTCTCTGACATTCTGGTGTAAACTAGGCTTTCTTTTTGCATCTCTCAGTTATTGTAAACTACTTGTAATCCTTATTGCTTAACTTACTTCTATTGTTTATACTTTCTTTAAATTTAATTTTTTATATATATTTTTATTTTTTTTTGTCACCCCACCCAAATTTATTATATTGTTCATTGAAGTGGCATTTGACACTATTTTTAATACTGCATGTATAGAAAATACAAAATGTCACCACAATATTTTTATATTGGTCTTGTAAAAAATTTGTATAATATTGCAAAATATATATAACATATAATGAAATAAAAAAAATAATAAAAAAAAATATAAAGCCGGAACACGTGTTTTTCGTTTTTCGTTTTCGAAAAAATGGATAACGAGAGAGAGAAAGATGTTTGGGCTCAGTGGTTATTTCGCTTCATGGATATTGTATTGTATTGTATTGTATTATATTTACTTATTGTTATATTCATCGTACACATAAGATATAAATTATACATCTTTTAAGTTGTACATGCTTATATTACACATATTCCAGAGTTACACATATTTTAAATAATAAACTTAAAACTTATAAAAGAAATTCAGTTTTAAAAAATTAAATGAAATAAAGAAGAAAAGAAAGGGTAGAGAGAGAAGATATAAAAAGATAGGAAGGAACATGTAAAACAAAAAAAAAAAACAGAAATGCAGGAATAAGGAGTTTTCGGCAAAAAATGTAAAAGCCTTTTTCGCGAAAGTGTTTGTGTTGCTTATAAGTTTAATACTGAGGTGAAGTTGGTTCCAAAGTTGAACAGCATGAACAAAAAATTGCCTTGAGGTCACAAGATACTAATATCTGGGTAGTAATATTTGTAATGTCCGATTACTTCATACAAAGTTAATATGGTCAAAAAGATATTTTGGTTCTCGATATTTCAATAGATTTGATAAGAAACAGCCTGCTATTTGTTGAGAGTAGTCGGAAATGTGGTCGTAGCTTTTCATATCAAATATATATCTTGATTAAAAAGCAATGCATTTTAAATACAAGTTTGTTCATCTAAATCTATATTGTCCCCTTCACTGCAACACACTTATCCCAGGGCTTGATCCAATCCTCGAAACATTTTTTATATTCGGTTTTCGGTATGTGCATCAGTGCTTCCTGCGATTTTTCCATTACTTCCTTTCGGCTGCTGAAACGCGTTCCCCGTAGTGGTTTTTTTCACTCGATTGAACAGAAAGAAGTCACATGGAGTCAAATCAGGTGAATGAATTCGGTGGCTGTTGGTGGTATTTGTTATATTTTTCGCCAAAAAATTACGAATAATGATGGCACTGTGCAACCGCGACGGTGCGTTATCATGGTGCAAAATCCACGAGTTTTTTGCCCACAATTCTGGTCTCTTTCGGCGAACTGTTTCACGCAAACATCTCATAACGCCCAAATAATACTCTTTGTTTACTGTCTGGCCTTCTGGCAAAAATTCATGATGCACTACATCGTTGTAATCCATGAAAACCGTGAGCATTGCCTTCCTTTTTGACTGAAAACGACGTGGTTTTTTTGGTCTCGGCTCATTTGGTGAACGCCATTCACTTGCCTGATGTCCAGATTGCGTGTCGTACTCATAAACCCATGGCCACGTCTCGTCTCCAGTAATGATCCATTTGATGAATGTGGGATCGAATTCAGCCTCGCTTTTGCGACGTCAACACGGTCTCTTTTTTGCATGAAATTGAGGTCTTTTGGCACCAACTTTGCTGCTACACGACGGAAATCCAAATCATTAACCATAATGTCTTGGACGAATCCATAGGCAATGTTCAAGTCCTCCGCTATCTCTTTGATGGTTAATTTGCGGTTATTGACCAACATTTCTTGTACTTCATCAATGTTTTCGTCGGTTTTCGATGTCGATGGTCTGCCACTGCGTTCATCATCTTCGATTGACTCACGACCACTTTTGAGCAGCTCGTGCCACTGGTAAACGACCGTTTTCTTTAGAAAATCGTTGCCGGAACACTTTTCCAACATTTCCAACGTTCGCGCACCATTAAATCCGTTTCTTACGCAAAATTTAATACGAGTACAAATTCGTTGTTGCAAATTGAAATCCATTTCTAAAATTGTAAAAAATCGCCAACACACACAGAGATAGATGTACTCTTGGCTACGTAACTTTTCCAAAAGCCAAGTTATGAAGATAAGATTTAGAGGGAATGTCAACAACAGATTTACCAACTTAAAAAAAAAACAGAACTCAAATTGGAACAACGGGAGCGCCACAAAGTGGTGTCCCCCTGGAACTTTTTGATCAAGGTGGTATAAGGCATTCATCTGCCCAAAATTGATTTTACTCCAGGTGCTCCTAAAACATCTCTGCACCTGTTAGATAGGATTCAAAACCGTGCAAGAGAACTCATAGGTGATGCCAGTATTACACAGTCACTCGACACTCTCGATCACCGGGTTAATGTCTCCTGTGTCACCTTGTTGTATCGCTATTTTCACCACCAGTGCTCCACTGAAATTGTCAGTAGCATTCCGCCCATTCAGACTTTCAATCGTAACACCCGTCTTGCTCATCAGTATACCCCCAAACCCATTTTCGGACGTACTCTAAAATATCGTGATTCTTTCCTAAGCCGTACAACTCGCTTATGGAATGCCCTGCCGATCTCTGTGTTTCCTGGTCGTTATAACTTACAAACATTTAAAAACAATGTACATCGGTACCTGGCCTTTCATCCTCCCTAAAAAAATTAAATATACCAAAATGCTGCTCATATTCAAATCTGGCGCTCTTTGTATACCAGTCGCCAATTGTTGAATTCGTTGTAAATTTGAAAAGTTAACAAAATAACGTTCTACGTGAAAAAACCGTAATCTAAATTTGTATAAATACTCGTACCATCGCAACAATAAAACGAAAAGCTTTTTTGTATTCATAGCTCTTAGGTGAAACTTTGCCCGTTTAATTTGTCGTTCGCAACAGTTAGCTAATTTCTTCGGTGTTGGTTCTCAAACATAACATAAATTTTGTCGTGCAACATATGCATTTCAACCTTCGCATTTTTTCGCAATCGTTGACAATACAAATATCACTTCAATACAGTAGGGTTTGAAGTGATATTTCGTTGCATACGTGAGATTGGTTCGTTCGCATCATAGTAGGTGCGGGGGGATGGTTGATAGAAAGGACGAGTGGTACGTACATTACGAGGGTTAGTGTTGAGGAAAATAGAGTTGTGAAGGGACACGCATTCAACGTGACCTAAAAGGAGTCGACGAATGAAAAGAAAGTCGGCTGCATCTTTACGTGTTTAAGTTAATAAGGTTGAGACGGTGTTGATAGGAGGGCAGAATAAAAGAATCGTCCCAGGGCATACCTCGAAGAGCAAATCGAAGAAAACGGCTCTGGATGCTTTCGATTCTCGAGATATGAACGCGATGATATTGGGACCACACTTGACTAGGAGGGGGCGAAAAAAGGTAATATAGAGTGACCTGGTCACGTATGGGTTGGTAAATCGACCACCGTTTTACAAAACCTAGTGCAGAGTTGGCTTTAAGGATTATCCCATCCATGTGTAAACGGAAGCTGAGCTCCCTATCACACAAAATGCCGAGGTCGCGAAGAGATTCAACGGAGGAGATTGGTTGGTTGTGAAGAAGGTAGAGTCGGGGAAGAGATTGGTGCCGCTTATGTGAAAAGGTGATGGATTGACATTTGGGGATATTAAGGTTCAAAAAATTTTTGAGGCACCAGTTCGAAAACTATTAAGGTCTTGTTGAAGGTGGAAGGAGTCATAGGGAGCGGATAAGGTTTTGAAAAATTTGGTATCGCTGGCGTAAAGGGAGACAGGCGAGTGTTTGATGATCCTATCGAGATCATTTATGGTTAATATAAATAGAAGGGGACCGAGATGGCTGCCTTGTGGAACTCCAGAGGTGGCCAAAAATGGAGCGAAGTGGGCTGACCTAAAATGAACACTATAAAGACGGTTTTCGAGATAAGAGGATATCCATTTTAACAGTAAGGGTTCAAAGCCGAGGGCAGACAATTTGAAGATTGTTAATCGATGAGAGATTTTATCGAAGGCTTAAAATCGGTTGTAACTACATCGACTTCGTTGCCATTCTCTAGGGCAGAGAGGGTAAAGGATACGAATTCAACGAGATTTGTGGTGGTTGACCTAACCTTATTGTCTTGGGAAAATAAGTGATTTGCATTGGAAGCTTAGAGCTTCATACAAAATACTTTCGAAGAGTTTGGGCATATGGGAAAGTTTAGCGATTGGACGATAGTTTGTTATTTCGTTCTTTGATCCTTTTTTGTGGATCGGGGTTATGAAGGAGGTTTTCCAAACCTGAGAAAATTCTGCTTGTGAAAGGGATAGACGAAAGAGATTAGAAAGTGCAAGGGAAAGAGAGGAAGAACATTTTTTAAGAAAAATGGCTGGTTGGCTATCTAGGCCGGGTGTGAATTCGTCATTAAGTTGGTGTAACTTATATTCGATTTAAGACGGGTCCAAGGTGTGAGAGAGTAGTGGGCTATTTGAGAAATTCAGTAGGTAACTAAAATAGGATGGATCTGGTACAAAGGAGTCATTGGTGAAGGATTGTTTGAAAAAGGTGGCAAGTAGGTTGCCAATGGTGAGTGGATAGGGTGATGACTTGTTGTTGAAAGGGAGGGTAGGAGCGTAGCCATCGGACATTCTTTTGTAGTTGATAAATTGAGGGTCGTTTATAAGGTTGACTGGCGCATGGTAAAGGGATTCGTGAGGTTCGGTGAAATGAAGATAAGCACCAAGATACTTGGGATAGTTGGAAAAGGATCTGGTGCGAAGGAAAACAGCCCGTATCCTGTTTCCCTTATTTTGTAAGGAACGAAGCTTGCGATTATACCAGGGAGGACTAGTAGATGATGTTAAAGAGCAAAAGAATTAAATAGTTTTCTATAAGGAATGGATAAGGCATCATTTATACTTAGGTTGTGAAAGTTAAAGGAGGATCTGCTAAGATAATCACTGATTTTGTGAACGTTTGCTTTATGAAAGTCGTTGGATGAGAGAGTGGTGGAAGTAGTGGGCTGTACGTTATGAAAAAGTGTGAGAAGAACGGGAGAGTTGTAGTTATTGATTGTTGAGAGAGATAGGGGACTAGTGGCACTGAGTCTGATTGCCCGTCCATGTAGTTAGATATACCGCTGACTTGGCATATCTAAGACGAGATATTCTTTAGCTGAGTTGGCATTTGAAGCGATGAAAAACGATTGATCATCTGATGGAGTGCACTGTAGTTGAGGAAGATTAAAGTCGCCGAAAATAAGAATATCGTCAATAGAGTTAGACAGGTCAATTAAATGGTCGATCGCGTCGATATCAAGTTGGTAGGATTCAATAGGTTGAGCTGGCAGGATGTAGCAACATAAAACGTAAAGGGACTTGAAGGGGAGTGATATTTTTATTGCAGCAAAGTTGACTTTAGAGGATGTGGAAATGGTAATGGGAGATGAGTTAAGGCTGTTGTGGATCGTAAATAGGGCGCCTCGACATGGGGAATCATCATTTTGGCGGGTAGATCGTCGTCGCTAAAAACATTAAAAGTAGGGGGAACAATTCCTGGTTCTTTATGTCGGGAATCAGATTGGTTTCAGTCAGGGCATACCTTATATATCAAAGGGAACAGCATGCAATTGGCGTAGAACAGCATTGGTTTTAGAGCGAAGACCTCTCACATTCTGGTGGTAAAAAGTAAGTGCTTGCAAGGCAGGCAATTTATGGGCTAAAGAAATTATAGTGGTCGGCTCGGCTTCGCTGTAGGTGTGAGACTCGCCTAAAGTGCACGTAGCGGCCGAATGCAGAGAGGTCGTCTGCCACTTTCTGAGTGAACATGCTAAAAATCTCGTGGTACCTACCATAAAGATTCCTGAGACTGGTAGGGTCGGTAGGGAAGCCTTCCTGTTGGATGGAAACCATGACTCTGGTTTTGGTCTTCCCTCCGTAACAGACCGAGTTCGATTTTTCATGTAGATAGGCAAGAAAGAGACTAATGTTTCCGTATATCAAGAATAGGGGCAGTGGAGAAGGGAAATGGAGATAAATGGATGAATCTGGAGTTGGTCAAGGGATGAGATGTGGGGTTTAGGGTATAGGGGTTTAGGGGTTTAGGGTACTTAGAGCTCCAGTTTTAAGGTCGAAGTTAGGAAATGAGTTGCTAGCTGTGTTTTGTGGCATAGACGGTTGAGAAGGGTTAACATGGGTGGTTGGGGTTAAGTTGAAAGAGACGCGTTGGCGCGGAGGCTTAGGTGGAACGGGTGGAATCAGGGGATTAGAGGGTTGAGGTGTAAGGGCTTACTGTCGGATAAGTGAGAAGGGAGGACTAAAATTGGGGAATATGTTTGTTTTGAAACTTCAGTTAGGATCGGGACTAGAGCTTCTTTTTTTGTTAGCATGTTTCTTTGTTACTTTTGGAAGGGAGTTGGAGAGTGATCTTTTTTTAAGATTATCATTAATACTACAATACGTTTTAATTTTTAGAACTTTGATTGTAGTAGAGATGTGGGTTATTTCGTTCCTCGGAACATTTCGTTATACTTATCTTCCCAGGTTGAGTAGCCTTACCACGGGAAGTGGGGAATATTTGGTTAGGATGTTGAATTTGAAGCTGCAGGGACTTTTGGAGTCAGCAGGGGAAATAATTTGGCAATAGCATAGCTTCGCTTTAAAGTTTTAAAAAATATGCTTGTCGTTTAGCCTTTCACAAAAATCTGTTGTCTAAAGGTATGCTTTCGAACAGTTAAAGATTTCAAAATATTCTCGTAACTTGTTTTAACCGAAAAAGTTATTTGATTTTGAATCTTTATTAACACGTACGAACATCTACAGCGAGAGGAGCTTAAAGAACATTCGGTTAAGTTCAAATCAATTACCAACCTATGCCTCTAAGTCGCAAAAGCGAGTCCATAATTAATTTTAATCCCCATTCAAATAGAAAAGGATCTGCTCTCGATGACTGTAGTATTAGCGGATAAAAAGGATCCATATCGAATAATTATCCTCTAATTACAATCATGAATAATAGGCAAAGTACTTAAGAGAAATGAATCCGGCCAATAGGCAAAAGATTCTCAAAACAATCCTCCGTACGAAAGAAAGGCGAATACTTTCCACAAACAACAAGGATTCTTAAAAATTGGATTTCCTGCTATTTAGCACAGAAGCCCAAAGCCCAAATGAAAGCAAAAAAAAAACCACCCTTATTAGTTCGTGAGAAGAAAGAAAACTTCCATTTGAAGAGATTGAAGAAAAAGAGGACGAATGGAATGAAGCAGGATAGCAGGATATATTTTTTTGTCATTTTATTCGTGATAGGAAGGAAACATCCGAATTGGGAGGGGCATGCGAGTCAAGGAATGAAGATATCCTTTTTTTAAACAGAGAAAATGAAAAAAACAGGGCAGTCCTGTCTCTTCAGGTGATGTACTCAATGTTCACCACTAGCTGTGAAGAAAAACGACACGAATTGCAAAAACAGGATGAGCGAAAGAGATGTAACAACAAGGAATGAGTGGTGGTTGTTTTTGCTTTATCCTAATTTAAAGGTTGCTTATCTATTGAATAGGACTGACTATACTTATATAACTATGAAGTACACAAGAGGAAGAAGAAGGAAAAAAGGACTGAAATTATGATGACGACGAGTGTTATGATGAGTGTGTGTGTGCTTGACGGAGTCACAACAAAAGAATATGCAGCCGGCGGCGGATAATATGTATGCATATGTGTAATTGTGTGTCAGGATAATAACGAGTATAATTGCACAGAATGAATGATGATGTATATAATGATGATGATGGCGATGGCGACGACACGGTATGCAGTAGAACTACTGGTGGTATGAAGGATTTAGGGAAAGTGGTGCGTTTAAGCGACGCACACATACACAAACGCCGCGTTACCTTCTATCCAACTTCTACCCACCTATCTACCTTCGTCATATTATATTTGCTGCAGGAATAATGATTATTGCTTGAGTGGGAGAAGTGAAAAAATGGAAATCAGACCGCCATTAAAAATCAGGAGGTAACAAGAAGGAAAAGAGCACGAGTGGATTGAGAAAAAAGGGGGTAAAAAAATGAGAAAGATTTCTGCCAAGAGGAAAATTATGCATATCCTTTTGAATTGGAATTTGAATTCTGGTTGGAAGGGCATTGAGTTAGTTGAATGCATGGTATGAGGGGTTAGCAAGGAAAGATGTGATGGTAGATGGTGAATTACTGCTTACAGAAAGCAACGGTAATGATGAAAAGAAAACAGAATTGCGAATTTCAACCGATAAGATGTGTATGTAGGTACGGATTTGAAAAGGTTTTTTCTTTTTTTCCTCTTCAAATTTTATGATACGGGTATGGGGATTGAAAAGTAATAAAGCGATTTGGGGATTTTTTTTTAATGTGAAATGGCTATGTGGTTTCGATGGCTAAGATTTTGGAAGATGCACAGGTTCTCGTGGTTGTTAGTCCTGCCTTTGCACTTTTTGCCAATCCACCTCAAGGCGAGAACTTACTATGGCTCGCATTCGTTCATAATTAGCAACATTATAGAGGGTCATATAGCCAGAGGTGACATTTTCCATTTCAATTTTATTGTTAAACTGTCAACAGTCACCTACCATTGCGATGACTTTTGGTAAGTAAAAACTAGGAGGTTGATAAATACAATATGTATCGATGCACACTTGCGCAAGGTGTACAAATAGTGAAAATCCACTACAAAAACGGTTAAAATATCGCGGAAACGTTTCGCAATGTTTGTACTGGTCTTGGTTATCATCAAGCGCCTTCTTCCACAGCTACAGTGAATTTAATCGATCAGTTTTAACGTCTCAGTCAGGTAAGTGATGTGAAGACTCCAACTCGTGTTCGTTCGGCAAGGTCAGCTGAAAATATCACCGCGGTAGCTAAGAGTGTGACTGAAAACCCAGGAGTGTCCAATTCGAGGCGATCAGAGGAATTGGGCCTATCCGCAACCATTTTCCGCCGTATTTTGCATAAAGATCTTGGCATACATGCTCATAAGGTCCACAACGCCGTACCTTTGCTGATTGGGTGCTGGATATGAATGAACAAGATCATAATTTTTTGCAGAAAATTATTCTGAGTTGCGGGGTTTATTTCCATTTGTCTGTATACGTAAACAAACCAAACTGCGGCATCTGGGGCTCCGAAAACTCACTAGAAGTAGTGGAACAAAACGAGTTCGGTGCGGTTTTAGGGCCAGAGCGGTGTCATTGGGTCATGTTTCACCGTTTCAATGAATGGATTGCATTACCGAACGATTTTGACTGACTCTTTTAGCCTGAAATTGGTGCTATTTACGTGGACGTGTTTATGTTCAGCAGAAGGGCGCCACATGACACAAAGCTGGTGAAATAACGGCCCTATTGCGTGACAAATTTCCTGGACGTGTGATATCTCGAAATGGCGACAACAATTGGCCGCCGAGATCGAGCAATTTAACAACAATAGACTTTTTATTTTGGGGCTATGTTGAAGATAAGGTCTACGCCAATGCTCCTCCAAAGATTCAAACACTAAAAGAAAATATGAAAGCGAAATACGGCCCTAATTATGCGTAAACGTGAAGAAAATGTTCAAGACTATTTGTAGGCAGAGGCGAGTCTGACATTTGGCAGATATTGTACTTCAGTACTAACCTCGAGATTTCTATTTTAGACTAAAATAAAAATGTTTCGTTTTCCTTTTGATTTAAAATGACACATCTACGTGATTCTTTCGTTGCACTGAAGACCCAATCGTAGTACACATGTATGGCAAACAACAATAAGGGATTCTCTTTGACTCGATTGGCTATAGGTTCAGAAGATTTACAATTTTCCTTCAAAAATTAATTTTGCGGCTACAAAAAACATGGGAAAACAGTACCCATTGAAATAGGGTCCAGTTCCTATCACCAATTTCATTGATCTGTGTCGAATTTGAGATTTTTCTTGAAAACACTCACAAGCAGATATTTAAGCTTACGAAAGTTTGGTATTTGTTGTCAAAACACTTAAGATATGGAGAAAAAGAACTGTGAGACTGACATTTAAAGGGCCAATCGCCGCTGTTATTTCCTTGGATATCTTAAAAAATAAAGATCTGACCATTCAGAACGTCTTTCTATTAAAAGTTTCATACCAAAGTTATACATTTATTAAATCTTGTCAGCGTTGTAAAACGAAAACAGAAACTGTGACGTACATATACAGGGTGAATGACTCGAACTCCAACTTTTTAAAATGCTCTAATTTTTTTTTTATTTTTTGATAAATTTTATTGTGCCAAAGCAAAAAATGTTGGAAAATGCATCAGTTTTCAAATTGTATCAGTAGTTTTCAATATGTCCACCTTTGGCGAGAGTAATGACCTTAAGACGGCCGAAGAAAGCATCACACGCTGCACACAAGTGGCTCTGCGGTATTTTGCCCCATCCCCGGCGAAGTGCTGCTGCCAAACTTCGCCTTCAAAATACCCCAGACAGAGAAATCCAACGGATTTGCATCCGGAGAATTTGTAATCCATTGTGTCGAAGAAATGAAGTGTGGAACATTGTTTTTTAACCAATCTTGGTTGACGCGCGATTTGTGAAACGGTGGCGAGTTTGTTGAAATGTCCACGGGCTCCGACCGAAATGGTTGTTTGCAAAAGGCTTCAATACTGTCTCTGAGATAGTTTCACGGTATACGATCGCATTAATTTTGACGACACGGCCACTGTCCAAAAATACGAGCGGAGAGCGACCATCGGCGGTTATGGCTGCCCAAACCATCACCATCGGTGCTGTCTGCTTTCTGTTGCCCGTCCGAAGGTGTAAATTTTCGAAGGACCTCTCTAGCAAGTAAACTCGGTCATTTTGTTTGTTGACATATTGCGCGATAACAAATGGCGACTCATCAGAAAAAATCAAATTCGGCAACTCACTACTTTCGTGCAAGCGTAGCAACTTGTTCGCTGTTTCGACTCTAACTTTTTTCTGTTGCGGTGTAAGATCGTGTGCTTTTTGTAACTTCAATGACTTGAGCCCCAGCTCATTTTTCAGTATGTGTTGCATCCGTTCCAACGATATGTTGAGCTCACGAGCCATTTCTCTTCCACTTCGACGCGGATTTCGCTCAATTCGAGCCTTCACTTTCCGAACCATTTCTGTCGATGTTGCTGTTTTTTTATGACCACCTCCATGGCGTTTTGCAACGCTGCCAGTATCACGGTAACCAGCTATGGTTCGAGACACAAATAATTTATTCACGTTGAGGTGCTGTAGGGCTCTAACGATAGCTACTTGTGGTTTTCCAGCCAAATATAAAGCACTCACACTACCACGTTTGAATTCCATCTCGGATAAAAATTTTTCAACACAACTGAGACGCAAATCGTTGAAAAAGCTTGTTAACAATAAAATTATCTGTCATATGTCAAAATTGGAGCTCACTGTCATGAACGGTTTGGAAATTATAGCAGTCTGAAGTTTGTAGCAGTTCGAGTCATTCAGGGTGTATTATCTACGATTGGTCTCAACAGGAATCTACGCCGAAACTTTTATCTGGAGGTGAAGTGGTTTAAAAAATTTGGCTTACCTCAATTTTAAACTGATGACAACGGCAATGCAATTCTAATGTTTGCCTTCTTATTGAAATTTATCGTAGAAAAAAGACTCATCACTTCAGTTCGAGGACACTCAATTATCCATGGAGAAGATTTTTTAAGCCTGGACTCGTGTGATTCCACTTCTTGGAAGTAGGTTGTATTTAATTTGCAGGTGTCTAAGGCTTGACAAAATTCGTTGTTCTTATTTTTTGTTAGCATGAGTTGCGTTGAGTTAATCTGACCTAACCCAAGTCTCTTAGTTACTTCGCAACAGTGTAGTTTTTACGATATCGGGTACTCAACCACAGGCTCATGAGACGGATTAGACTTATTGACATCAACTCTAAATATATTGAAGTAGCTAATATAAGTGTAATGCTATAAACGAAAGCGTGTAAAAGGCTGCAGCGGAAATGGAGGCAGACCTCCAAATATCGTTTAAATAACGCGCACAGAAGTACTCGTAACAGTCGATTTTTGTTGTGCGTGTGTTTTTTTATTTTCCTAACATCTCAGAAGTGGTATGTTAGGAAAATTGGGAATTGGATACCAGACGGTAGACCGTTGACCCTGGTATTGCCGCGCTACTGTATTTGGAAGGATTTGGAGATAGACGATTGCACCATCTCTTGTGGCGATTAGTTAGCTGGTTTGCGTGTACCAGCAGTACAAGATCCCATTCGCAGAGAAAAAAAGCGGAAAACTCATGGGGGATTGCATAGTATGGATTGCATTCCCCTCCCAATTAACATCTTGGAGCCTTCACCAGGTACTTTTTTACTTTAGTTGACAATTCCACTAAATATACCATTCTCCGAGCCGTGGAGACCACGAATACCAAAGGTGTCTTCAGCATCCTGAGTGAAGCGGCCAGCTACTTTGAGTTGCCGAAAAGGATTGTCACCGAGCAAGGAACTGCAATCACTTTGCGGACTTTCAGCCAGTTTTGCGGAATGGAATTAAGACCGCTGTCAGAACACCTAGAGCAAATGGACAGGTTGAGAGATGCAATCGGAGTATTCTCACGTTACACAGGTGTATGAATACTTCAGAAGGGGGGAGGGGGGAATCATCTGCGAGCTGTCCAGTGTGGGCTGAATTCCGTCCGGAACTGCACAACAAATGCGAGCCCGCAGGAACCGAGGAGTGTTACGGGCGACAAACCCGTGGAACTACTGGAGCTTGGGGAGCAGACCAAGCTAGAAGCCGGTGAAATGGAACGACGAGGCGAGGCGAAGCATTAGTCAACATTGAGCACAGCCAGGCCCGTCAGAAGGCAAGATTCGATGCGAAGCACTGGTTGCCAACACGGTATCAGTCGCAAGAACTTGTGTTGGTGGAGAACGAGCCTACAGCCACAGGTGAGTCTCGGAACTTGGAACCACGATATCGAGGCCCATACCTCTCCAAGGTTCTACCAAATGAAAATGGTAGAGGATACCCCTCATATGCAGCGAAACCAGCGGAAACTTGACACCGTCATAGCGTCGAACAAAATGAAGCACTGGTGTGAGCTTCGAAAAGAGGGCTTTGTCAACGATGTCAGCGACTAAGAGTACTCTGATCACGAGGGCGAGATCGAAGATAGAATGGCCGATTTGTAACACTATAAACGAAAGCGTATAAAAGCTCGCAGCGGAGACTGTGGGATCAATCTAGTTCCAATTGGGTGCAGACCTGTAATATCGTTTAAATAAAGCGCACAGAAGTAACAGGCGATTTTTTTTTGTGCTTGTGTTTTTCTTATTTTCCCATCATAAGGTATTTGCCAATCTGACTGTAAATACCACTACTGATTCAATAGGGTGAATTCGTCTAATGCCATAGGTTCCGTCATTCCTGTTAAATAGTGTAATAGTAACAATCTTGGTTACAGTACGGGGCATTGACTACTCTAATCGTTCACCACCGAAACAGAAAGCATGTTTAATTCATACACTGACAAACCATTCTAAATAAAATCTTCGTAAGGCAAGAGCAGCAAATTGGACACTGCACCAGCAAACATAGATCCTGGACAGATTACCATTTATTTAAAACAACATGAACAAAACATACAAAGGTCCGTAAAACGATCCTGAGCCAACCAAATGGAAGTCAGTGACTGCTTTTGTTGACACGGTTTTCTGTAAAGGAACCAAAAGGAAATATCTGCAACCAGGAAGAACTGGCTTATTTTAGAAAAAGAAATAAGCCATCTCTAGTATACACCGCAACATCAAAACCATAAACTATGTTATATGTGATTTGCAAAAGTTGTTCTTTGTTAATGTCGCTGTTGATTTGACATGGGGAATAGTGACACATGTTGTGGACGCTGTGTAAATTGCTGAGCGCATCATTGTTTAATTCTTTATTTGTGAAGTATTTTGCACAATCCCTTATTGTTCAATTTCCCCAGAATTGTTATATCATAGACACAGATTTAGCACGAAAGAGAAAATATGCGAGTGTAGGTCGGAAACTCTGTTCTGATTTTTTTAAGACAACTGGCTTCTTATAAAAAGGACTGCGACTTAACAAAGCAAAAACCAACAGACTCAATCACCGAAATATATGGAAGACGATGAAGAGAGCAGTTTACTGTTGGAAAGTGACAAAATTGCGGTGGAAACAATAGAACTAGGCATCATAGGATTTGTAGAGAGAATTTGAATTAGCCGTGACGCCTCAGAGGTTTCTGTAATTTTTCCACAGAATAATCTCCAGAATAGTCGCTTTGCCTTCCTCTGTTCTTTTTTATATTCAATATTTTGAAAGATTCTTTGTATGAGTCCCAGTCCGTCACACTTTTGAAAAGTTTTCTGCAAATGTTTCTAGACGGTCACAGTGCTGATGTTCACCAGTGCGGCTTTTTCTTGCTTCGGGGTTTAATAAGAGGGCAGGAAGCAGCCATAGCGTGATTGAGAGTCAGGGTGAATTCACTGACTTTCATGTGACGCTCGTTTAGAGAATAGCGTTTCTGACAGTATTCCTCTGTATTTTGGCCAATCAGTTTTCCGATAATTCCGGAATGCTGGGAGGTGAATCACTCAGTAGTCTGAAAATCAGTGTTCAGACGATACCATCCAGTTCATAGCATTTGTGTTATGTTGTCGGAGACAAGAGTGATGTCTAGCACTTGCTGTCGGTTTCTTGTTATAAAAGTGGGCTCACTGCCAATGTTACAAACAATAAGGTTAATACTTATAATATAATTAAAAAGTGACTCATCTCTATCGTTGATGTCGGTACTGCCCCATAGCATGTGATGAGCGTTAGAGCCGCAACCGATGATGAGGCCAGTTTTTAGCCTTCCATCTTCCACACTTTCTAGGTTATCACCAGGGAGGAGGTGATCGTGGCCAAGAAATGCGGAGCCATTAGGAGCCTTTGGCAGTCTCTAGTGTGGCAACTGTTAAGTCGCTGTCGCTGAGATTAGGAAGTAAAAATCCATTAAGGCTACGTTTCACTAATATACAAGTTCTAATCCTACCTTTCTTTCTTTTATAGAGCGGAGCGTGTACAGATGTCTCAAGTCCTCAAGTCCATGAACCACGCTTTCTACGATCCAAGGTTCCTGGATTAGTGTGATATTGAAAAGTTCATCAGTTGTTGCTAAGAGACTTCCAAAATAACTATTTTGGGAAAAATGCTTAGCAAAAATGAAAAATTCTGACGGACATTCCATATACACGTCTCGTATATACATGAACGAAAGTCTTACACCAGGGAATAGCTCTCTATTAAAACATGCTCTTCGTCTGCGCAAAGAGGGTCTTTTGTTCTCTGTTAGAACTCGTAATGGTTTCGTTTATGTAAAAAAGAGTGCAGATGATAACGAAATAAAAATCTCATCAACATAGACATTGACTTGAAAATGTTCTTTACCCGAATCTTCAACAGTCCAGTCATCTAGAGCGAACTTTAAATATGTATGTTTTATAACAAAAAGTAGTAAATTAGTTTCTTCTTAAAATTATTTTAAATCTAAAAATGTTTATAGTTAAGTTCTCTTATATATACTCTTATTCCAGCCTTCTGCTTTTCTCCTTTCCTATTCCATTTATTTGAACTCCTTATATTTTTCTATCTTCGTCTTCCTGTTGCGTTTTTATATGTAAATTTATTAACAAAATTGTGCTACTTTTATCTGTTTTTGTTATTAATGATGGCTCATAACAACACGTATACGTCTGATGGCAATGCTGAAGTTACCGTGCGCTCAATGATAAAAATTCTATCGAATGCGTGTGAGGGGTTCAAAATACATATGTTATATCAACGCACGTAGTTTAAATATCTCTAAGGCCGATTGCTTACGTCAAATTTTTAATGGTTCGGCTGTTGATGTTATCTGTTTTACTGAAACATGGCTAAGGCCTGATTTAAGAGAAACAGATAGGTCTGATTTGGAAGATCTCCTATACCATATTCTGGGGTACAGAATAGTTCGGAACGATAGAATCACGAGTACAATAGGTGGTGGAGTAGCTCTTTGTTGTAATATTTCCTTGAATTGCCGTGTAATTGTGAAATCCGTGGTTAGTGCTACTGAGTATCTTCTTGCAGAAGTTACTGATGGTAATACGAAGTGCCTTATAGGCATTGTTTATAGTCCCAACCGGAGATGTTCTCCGCACTACAAGAAGTCTCCCCATATTATGAACACATAATTATATGCGGTGATTTTAACGCTGACCTTTTCAAATATGACAGTAGATCTCACCAACTCTTAGATTTAACTGCAAGTTCCACGTTAGCTGTTGTTAACGCATATGCTACCCGCTTCGTACCTAACTGTTCTACAAGTCTTCTGGACCTTTTGTTGGTATCTGATCGGTTAAATGTGTTACTGCAGGACCAGTTGTCATTGGAAGGTGTCACAGACCACGATCTGCACCTATAACATTGACTTATCTCGTACCCCTATACCATCAACTTTCCAATTCAGAGATTTCGCTTCAGTAGATAACTGCGCACTGCAAGTCAAGGCGAGTCTAATTCCTTGGCATAGTTGTTATTTTGTCTCAGATGTATGTGATAAAGTTGACCTATTGCAATTGCAAATACTTCACCTATTCAATAACCATGTGCCTTTAAAAACAGTGGTGGTGCGCAATAGAATTTGTCCATGGTTTACGTCAGACGTAATAATGCGATTAAAGTTCATAGGAAACTCTATTCGAAGTGGAAACGAAATTCAACAAATCTGAATTGGGTAAACTTCTGTCGAGCACGTAATTTCTCAACTTTTATCACGAGACTCTCTAAGAAAAGATATTTTTTATCTAAGCTGGGAACGGACCAAAATCTCAAAAAGCTCTGGAGTAAATTACGCTCGATTGGTGTTTCTAAAAACCATGCTGTAGATGTCTTACCTGATCTTGATGATCTTAATGATGCTTTCTTATCCACCTCATTAGGAAGTACAACTTCTCTACCCAACCTTCAATATTTCTCTGAAACACCCACAGTTTTTGAATTCGAAGCTGTATCGGAAGTTGATCTCATTAATATCATTCGTTCACTCAAGTCAGATGCCGTTGGTGAGGATGGAGTTCCTATCCGGTTTGTCAAAATGGTATTAACCCACATTCTTCGTGTAATTACTCACGTAATTAATTTTTGCATTACGTCATCATCATTTCCGTCTAATTGGAAGCTGACTAAAGTAATTCCTGTCCCGAAAAAACCACAACCGACCTTGGCTGCTGACTTTCGACCCATCAGTATATTACCTTGCTTTTGAAAAGTCTTGGAAAAAGTCCTTGCCAAGCAAATCTCAAGTCATCTAAATCATCATAAGCTTCTTGCTTCGGTACAGTCTGGCTTTCGAGCCAACCATAGTTGTTCTACAACCATAGTTGTTCTACAGCTATGGTTAAAATTCTCGATGACATAAGGATCAGCTATGACTCGGACTTCCTCACTATACTTTGCCTTCTTGACTTTTCAAAAGCTTTTGACACAGTCAACCACTCAATCCTTTCTGATAAACTAAGAAGGTATTTTGGTGTTAGTGAAAGTTCGGCGCCTCTCATAACCAATTACTTAAGTAATCGCTGTCAAAGGGTTGTGGTTGGTGACCAATCCTCTCGTATTAGGAATATATGTTACAAGCAGGAGTACCACAGGGCTCAATACTTGGTTTCTCTAGTTTTACTCCTGTTAATACGAGGCTGAGACTTGTTAAAGCCTTACTTGTTCCGTATATTGATTACTCATCAGCGGTGTACTGCAAACTCGACTCCCTATCTCAGCATAAACTTACTATGGCATTCAATGATATGGTAAGGTATGTGTATGGGCTACGTCGGCACGACAACATATCCAATTACCATACAAATATCCTCGGTTGTACGCTCCAACAGTTGTTGCATATTAGGTGCTATATCTTCATGTACAAAATTATTCAGACCAAGTCGCCACCATACGTTTTTGAGAAACTTCAATTCGCTAGTTCGCCTCGAACTAGTTGAACTCTTCGCGCCTTTTCTTCGTCTTTGCCACCAGACTTTGGAATTCTCTGCCCACAACAGCAAAACAAATAATTGGAGCAATACAATTTAAGAATGCTATTTTGGAGCATATTCTATAAAAATGCAACAGCAGACTATTTCTTGTCCTTTACTATTCCCCTCCTCCACACTATCCATCCTTTTGTTTTCCTTTACTGATTAAAGTATCTCTTACTGTTAAATATAAATATTAAACTAATCTTGTATATTATCCATAATTTTAAGTACTATAAAAGACTAAGTCTTATTTGTATATCCTTAACTGAATAAAATTGAAATTTAAATTTAAATTAAAAATTGAAATTGAAAATGTTGTTTGTTCATCATTTTTTAAAAACGCCAGATATCCTGTAAGATAACGCATTGCAGTCGTTTCCAATGGAATTCCACTTGTAATTTTGATTTCATTTATCACTTTTTCGAACAAGGTATTATCAAGTACAATTTCCTCGCGTGCTTCGGGTAATAAAAAAGTCCTTGATGTGGTGTGCAATTGAGTCTGGGAGGTATCTAAATTTAAAAATTCTACGAGTACATCGTCATCATCACAATTACTATGAGGAGAGAAAGCAATTAGATTTGAGGACAGACTCTTTGACATTAAAACATTAAATTCGTACACAGAGGGATTTTTGTTATTACCGCCTTTACTGTGAATAATAGAAAATAAATTTTCCAAAATATCTTGATGAGTTCCCTTTGTAAGTAAATACTCAATTTTCCCGAATAAACCATCACTTATATCTTCCCTAAGTAATAAAACCCCGTTCATTGTCTGTACCATTTCTTTTACAGAAAAGTTCCTCTTGAATTGATCTTAAGTAAGACAAGAATTGTTTAAGCTCATTATAAGCTGGATTTCCGAGCTGAACTCCACGCTTTAAAATATTTTTATCGTAATGAGACCCACTATCCACACAGCCGAAAGCATTATTCACACTTCTGTTGCTAGAGCTTGATTTGAACTATTTTTTAGGCAATCAAGTTAATGAGCAGTTTGTATTAATGCTGCCGTTGTCCTACTAAAGGTTTCCGTAACCAAGCAAACAATCATTTTTTTCAAATGTATTTGGAACTATGTGTGAACTTGTAAATTTCAAGCATGTTTTAGCCACATTATCTCTTTCTAAATTGAATATTTCTCTGAAGACATCAAAGGCAAGATTACCATCTGGAGTTAGCTTATCAGATTTGAGTAAAACATTACGCATGGATTTTAATAAATGAGGAAAATCATAAAAACAAAATATTTTTGCATTATTGAAAATTTTAAAAGGCTTTTCTTCTGCAACGCCTAATAGTTGGTAAGTTTTTCTGTTGTTAGGTTCTTGGTCGCAAACTATAGCGCACACTTTCAGACCAAGTTCTTGGCAAGTTGTCAAATTATTTTCTAAAATATGTACATCTTATTAAAAGGAAAAAATTACGGCCGTGCCATTCTCCCGGTCCGGATGGTATTCTACCGATTACGCTACAGAAAGCATCGGAGGTAGCAATCCAAAAAATTATGGAAATTCTTAACCCTTTTGACAGAGTTTGCTGAAACAAAATAATTTAAAATACTTTTCCAGCTATCAAAGAGGCCGTTTACCATGAAAACAGAAATGTCGTTGCAGTACAATCTTTTTCGATCCACTTCTTGATCCTCAAATCTATCAATTAATTCAATTTTGATGTTGTACGTGAGATTTGGACAAATTCTAATTTCATCAAATATCAGTACCACATTCCGTTGGCGTTGGCTTAATGATGAAAAACTTTGCTTTCAGAAAACAGTGGGCATTGTTTTGGAGTCCAGCTTGTAAGCCTTTAACAGGAGCCCCACCATAAAATGTGGATACGAGGGGAAGTCTATAAATCCTAGTCTATGTCGAAGAAATTTATAAGCGTTCTGAGGTCTGTAAAAAATGTTTTGGGAAAATTCTCTTTCGGCAATATTATATTTTTTGGACTTGGACAGCCCCACCAATATACCACAAAAAATTATTGAATGCTCTAAAATACCAAGTGCTTGAATTTGGGATGACAAACAAGATGATATATTGCTAGTTCGTAGAGCGTTATGCGTTTTAGTTCTAAAGCGAAGTTTTCTTCTCAAGCTTTGAATTTTAAGTCTGCAGCTTAATATATTTTTTTTCAATTCAAAATTTGTTTTCCCCTCTTGTGAGCATTTTTCTAATTACTTTATTATCTGTGCTCTTATCTTTATGTCTTCCTTAAGTGTTTGGTCGTTTTCATCAATTCGGGCTAGTGAATGACTGGAGGATTTTCTGAAGCAAGTTATGGTACATTCCCAATCTCTTGTTAAAGCCGTTGTTAACCCATTTATGCCCACAACTACTTTCGTTCGAATATTTTGTTTATTTTTACAGGGCCAGTTTATAATGCTTTCGGATGCATAGGAAAAATAATAAAAAAAATATTCTATGCGTTATCTTGGAAATATGCGCTGGGTCGTTAATGACCCGTTGGGCATATAAAAACTAAATAATACGTGTTACGCAACCGATGAAAAGTTAAAAGTCCAACGTTGAGACGATAAATAAAATTCGAAAGCTAAACGTTATAATATGTATAATTTATTAAATGTTACCAATCTCGGTTCTGGTCCAATCGCAAGTGAACGAGAGCAAATATAAATTTCCATGAATAGCTTAAGGAAAATCAAAACATAGAATTTCCAACAATTGAAATCATAGAAAACTTGTTTTGAGAGATGTACATAGAGCAAATAAGAGAATAACTAGATATTGCATTTTAGTGAATTAATTTTTTTTTTTTTTCGTAGGAAGATAATAAATCTTCATAGACACTATATGCCCGGAGCCTATAGTAGTGTGAGATTCTTACTCACTACTCAATTCACACTCAACAAGCAGTTCTTCTATCGCATTTTATTTTGTTTTTATAAAATATCCTGAAGGCGATTTTCCACTGAAAATTCCTGTGTACTTTAGGAAAATTACGCGCTGCTAATCACCGCGCTAGGTCGAGAGGCTTAGTCCTTTTCAGACGGCGCAATAAATTTGTCTCGTCGAGGATCTGTTGAACAGAAATATTCGCATGACCTTGTAATCGACTATTATGTTTTCGCGCAAACATTTTAATTTCGTTCTGAACGTTTTCGACTCCTAAGTCTCTGTGGATATCATCGTTTCTAATGTACCACGGCGCATTAACAATACCTCGAAGAACTTTGTTTTGGAATGTCTGTAATACATTAATGTTACTATTTTTAGTACAACCCCAAAAATGTACACCATATGTCCAGATCGGTTTTAGCACTTGCTTGTATAACAGCAGTTTTTTCTCTAAGCTAAGCTTGGAATACTTTCCAATAAGCCAGTAAATATCTCTATATTTGATTTCAATCTCTTCACTTTTTTTCTTGACGTGTGCTCTCCATTTTAGTTTAGCATCGAGTGTCATACCGAGATATTTGGCCTCGTTCGCGTAAGGAATTCGTACTGCTTTGATTCTCAATTTTCTTGAGAGTGAAGTTCACGTGGACAGACTTGTTTTCATTAAGCGCGATTCGCCAAGTCTTTGTCCAATTGTTAGTCAGTGTAAGGGTAGTTGCAACTTGGCAGTTGCTTCTTCGACTGTTTTAGCCGTTGCCAAAATGGCAGTGTCATCAGCAAATGTGGCTAGGACAGTGTCGTCCGTTTGCGGTATATCGCGGGTAAAAAGCAAATATAGCAGAGGGCCAAGTACACGTCCTTGTGGCACCCCCGCCTTTATTGTCATAAAAATGGAATATTCGTTTTCGTGTCTCACACGGAAGAGTCGGTCTTCCAGGTATGAACCTAAAATACAAGACAATTGCTGGGGTAGGGCTTGTCGAAGTTTATATTTTAGGCCTTCGTGCCATACCTTATCAAAGGCTTGCGAAACGTCAAGGAATGCGCTTGAACAGACTAACTTACACTCGATTGCTCATTCAACTACATCGGTTATTCGATGCACTTGGTCAACTGTAGAGTGTTGGCTTCTAAAGCCAAATTGATGATCAGGCAAGAGGGAATTTGTGTCGGTAATTGGTTTAAGACGATTAAGAAGGATTCGCTCGAAGACCTTCGATGTAATCGGGAGAAGCGATATTGGTCTATATGACTTGACTTCAGTCAGCGGTTTACCGGGTTTCGGGACCAAAATAACTTCGGCTACTTTCCACTGGTGCGGTACATGCTCTAATCTAATGCTGGCATTTATAAGATAGAGCAGCTTTAGCAAACCTTTTTTCGGCAACGCTTTAAGTATCCCTCCCGTTATTAAGTCATATCCCGGGGCTTTATTGGGCTCAAGTGTGTCTATAACTTGTCTAAGTTCCCTAAGTGTAGCCTTTTCTACTGGAAAGTTTGTCGTCACGTCTAGCATATTGACATTCTCTGGAAGCACTTCCCCGTCGAATGGTTTAAACGTTTCTGCAAGATCGTCGGTGAAAACATTAGCTTTTTCCTTATCTTCCTTCACTCAGTCATCCTGGTTTCTTCTTATTGGCGCCACGTGTATTTGGGGCTTTCGAACACTTTTAACGTCTCTCCATATGGAGTAGTTGGTACCCTTTGTCGCTGTGAGTCTTTCAAGGTATTTATTAATACCTTTATTTATTAATACCTTGATTATTGAAGTCCTTGATCGATTTTTTCAGCAAGTTTCAAGAGCCTATTGAAGGACGTTTTATCTTGTGGTGCCCGGGTTTCATGCCACTTTTTCCGCGCTCTTCTTCCTTATCATTTCTCTGATTTCCGGCGAGTATCTTATGCCGACTTTGGGAACTTTGTTCGATTCGCGGGGAGTGTTCTTCTAGGCCGCTTGTTGTATGATTTCAACAAAACGTTCAACTTCTTTTTCAAGTTGATACGGCGTTCTAAGTGCTACTTTCAACTCAGTATTGTCTACAACGTCTATTCGGAAATCTTCCCAGTGAGTTTTGCTGTTAGTTAATCTGGGTGGTCTTTATTTCTTTATTTAGCAACCACATTCCATACCAGCCCTGTAAAGAGTTTTGCCTTTTTGAGAGATACATCTTGAGCCCCAAAAGGTGTGCTTCGGGTTAAAGTCGCCACAAATAATGAAGATTGGTCCAAGAGAGTTAAATAGGTCAATAAATTCGTGTTTTTCTATTTTGCAGCGCGATTGGCAATAGATTTAGGATATATTAAAAGAGTAATTTTTATTTTTAGCGCGCACCACGGCCATTTGAAATTTGTCAAGTTCAATTATTGCTTCCAGAGTATGTTCAATGCAGTCTTTTATGAATAGGGTAACCTTTTAGTTCCACTCGCGATTCTGTCGCCAGGTGAGTTTCAGAAATTAAACATACTCGTATGTCAATTACTTTTTCCTGCATGAAAATATTTAGTTCATCAAGCCTTCTCTGTAGCCCGTTGGCATTTCACGCAAGTATATTGAGCTTCTTTGCCATAATTAGTTGCAGAAATTGGCTTCGAACTTAAGAAGCCTTTCGACTATTATCTTATTTATTTTAGTCTGTTCTTCTAGTCTCTCGAGAATTACTGAGAACAGATTTGAGGCAGGATCCGGTGTGTACAGTTAGTCATATTTACTCGCGCCGCTATTTGCGCGTAAGTTTTTCCACTTTCCACTTGCGCATTGTTATTTTTGACGTTGTTGTTATTGGTGATTTTAGCGTTTGTCGCCATTACCTTCTTTAGAGGCCTTGGAGTAGGACCGCTGTTGTTATTTCTCATTCTAGCTGTCCCTGCGTTTTTCAAAGGCTTCGTTTTTGATTGATCTCGTAGCTTTTGCAACTCCTTCGCGACTTCGCAGCCTCGATAATTAGCTGGATGTTTTCCCTTGTAGTTAATGCATATCGCTGGGGACTCTTTCGCGGCATTGCACCCTCGAGTCAGATGTTTGCCAGCACATTTTACACAGCGAGGTTCCTTCTGGCAGTAGGCTTGAGTATGGCTGAATCCCTGGCAACGTGTACATAGGGGAATCAGCCTAGAGTTTTTTCGCGGAGGTTCAATTATGACAACAAGTCCCAAAATTGAGTTTATGGCATAAATTCTTTCTAGGCTTTCGGTTTTGTCGAAAGTTAGCCTAAAGAGGGGAAGACCGCGTCTTGGGGTCGTCCTCTCGTTTTCAACATTGCGCTGTTTTTGTGCAAGTATATTAACTGCGTCGGTTATATTAAAGTCTTTATTTTTAAGGTCATTTATGATGTTTTCTTTAAGGCAAGAGGGATGCAATCCTCTAGCTACAACGCGTGTGGGTCTTTCCGTTTTATTTTCGTACGTATGCCATTGAATCTTCTCGGCATTTAATTTTTGCGAAAGCGAACGCTAGTTGTCTAGATTAAGGACATTAATAGTCCATGTATCATTATTAGGAGATCTTACTTTATAATCGGTTGAGCACAGTGATTTCAGGATTATGTGCAACTTGTTGTAGTCCGAGATTCCAAAAACGTTTATTGGCGGCGGCGGTCTTTGTTTGGGTTGCTTTGTTGCCTTATCGACCTCAGCAGTGTTAAAGCTGGCTTGCTTCTTTGTTTATTCGATATCAGGCGGGAAGTAACTTTGCGCTTCTTACCTGACTTTTTTTTAAGTATCCAGTCCGTTTCGCGGACTAGCTCTTCTTCGTCCGTGTGAAAACTCTAGTTTTCGGGGCGGTCAAGTAGCGAAACAGACTTAGTCTCAGATCTAGATTGCCCATTAATGGCATCTAGTTGCTTTTTGAGTTCAGCACAGAGCAATCCCATATTTTGGAGTCTGGAGCGGAGATCAGAATTTTTGCGTTCGAGATTTTGTAGCTTATTCGGTGTAATGCTATTGCCTTAAGCTACCGACTGTGCTTGATCTTTGCTTTCGCATGATCGATCCGCGTGCTGGAGATCTCGTGACCCTTGAGCATTTTTTAAAGGGGTCCTGGTTTATATTTGTATTATTTTGAAGATTATTTGAACTCATTTTAGTTCCCACGAGTAGCGGAGAAAGGGTAGTCCGTCTGTCCAGAGATACGCATTAGACAGCTAAGGCTGGCTGATCCGGAGGTCGCCAAGTATCCGGATGCTCCGTTAGAGATTGAGCTATTTTTATACTGGGCCCCCAACCTGGTCGATTCTGGCACGGGTCGCTTAACGCCTTAATCCGGCCCAGTGGACTTTAGTCGGCTCTTACGACAGGTATGCCTTACCTCGGGTATATTCTAACCCCTACCCCGAAGGGGACTTAGTGAATTAAATGATAATGAAGTGATTAACATACATATGCACAATTGAATTATTTCTAAACAATACGGTAACTCAAAAACAAAAAAAGTACAATTTATTTTTCATTATTTAAACCAAATTAAAATTTATTTCTCGAAAAAAATTAAAATTAATAACTATAGTTTTACGTACATGCTATATTCGTATTATTACTTAAAAAATTTTGTATGATGGTCCTTAAAGCATTTATCGTGGAGTGGAATTCCACACCCTTCGCAAGCTTTCGTGGTTTTATTCGAACATACACGGCATCTTCTTCTTTGAACACCAGTAATAATTAGATGTTGTGATGATGTGGATGGAGTAGGAACTAGACAGCAAAGTTCGGACTATATGTCTCCGAAATTCTAAATTGTCCTCCTTATAGCCAAATTGTTGTGCAAGTGTCCAGACATTTGTAACAGCGACATCCAGCATCCAGAGCCATATTGGGAAATACAATACCATTTTTTTTCCTCGTATTTTTATACTATAATTTGAGA
Organism: Volucella zonaria; assembly: GCA_963966105.1. Taxonomy (NCBI): domain Eukaryota; kingdom Metazoa; phylum Arthropoda; class Insecta; order Diptera; family Syrphidae; genus Volucella; species Volucella zonaria. Next base: position 52,904,898 of record OZ014532.1, read on the forward strand.
TGTTATTGTCCATTAAATCTACTCCGCCCATAAATTTGTTTTATAGCGCTATTACAAATGGTTATTCTATTTGAATTTTTTGTTTTTCTTTGACGGAATATCGACTTGCTTTTTGTATTGGCTCAACCCCATTCTCATTTGATAATACTAGATGGAGTGAAAAGTGACCTCCTTGGGAATGAAAAAAAATTTTTTTTTTAAATGTTTTTTTATATTATTCAAGACAGTTCCCTTTTAGTTTCATACACTTATTCCAGCGATTTTCCAACTTCTTGATCTCGTTCGAAAAGTAATTTTTTGGAAAATACTCAAAAATTTTCTGCAAAATACTCCCCCGTGGCGTCGATGATTTCCTCGCGTGAGCTGAATTTTTTATTGATGAGCCATCTTTTGAGGTTTGGGAAGAGATAATAGTCTGAGGGATCCAAATCCAGTTACCAATCGACGCCAAAAGTCCACCCGATTCCGTATCAGCAAGTACAAACACTCTTTCGAAGTGCTGTCGTGTTCGTGTTTTTAGTCATTCGCGGCACCCAGCAGCAGGATAACTTTTTCACAAATATTTGACCGTGTAATCTGACGGAGCATTAGCCCCATAATATTTATCCAACTTTTCTTTTATTTCCTTCGTCGCTTTGCCTCTCAAAAAATAATGTTTTATGAGAGAACGAAAATGGTTTTTGTCCATACTCAACATGATGCCAAACACGTCAACAACAATCAGATGTCAAAACAAAACTGAAGACAGTGTCGCACTGAAATTTGGCATGTCTGCCTAAATATGAACGGACTTCAAGGCACCATAACCTTTTTTGAAGTAGCAGCGCATTCTGGCGGTCAAGGAGGTCACTTTTCACTCCATCTAGTATAGTGGCAACATTATAATCTTTCCATTTGACAGCTGCAATTTTATTTTCCTTTTCAAAAGAAAAACAGAAGTGACCTCTTGCCTTTTTGATCATTACTTTTTTGTCTTCCAAGGGACATTTTTCTGTCCTGTTTTCGCGAACAGTTCCAGTGCCACAAAATCCCATATCACTAATTGCGGATAACAATTTCATACTATTGTAGCAAAAAATTTGTCAAAATATAGGGAAAATTTTGTATCTGTAAAAGAACTTTATAAAATATTTGCGAAGTCCAAAACAACACCTTCTCCCAATCCACAATTCCTGTGGCCACTAGATAAGCGACCTTGGTAAATATCAAAATTTAGGCAATAACCATTAGGTAATGCCATAACCCACGCCTTATAACCAAATCTAATTGGCTTGCCTCGAATAAATTGTTTGCATCCATTACGACCAAAATAGGGAATCATTGATTTGTCAATAGAAATTTCCTTTCCAATATACGAGTAGTAAGTGCCAAAGTTAGAAACTTCGTATTTAATTTTTGGATTAGAGGTCTAACTTTGGCTAATTTATCATTTGCGGCAAGATGGTTGTTGTCTGCTGCGTGAAAAAATCTAAATATTTCCTCAAATCGATTGCGCCTCATAGACTTTGAGACCAAAATGTTATGTGTGTCATCAGTGTTTTCCCAATACATTCTGTGTCTTGGAAGTGGAACATATCCACTTAAAATCAAAATTCCCAAGAACACATAGAATTCCTCACTTTCAACAGAAATGTTATGATTTTTCATAGCAGCATAATTATTTGTTTCTTTCATTAAGTATTCAATTATATCTCTGCTAATGAATAATTCGAAGAACTCAGTTGGATTACTTTCAGATGAAAGTGTCAGAACTGGCGATTTGGGTGGTCCAAAATCCGTACCCAATGTCGGTAGATTTATAATCACCTTAATTATGAAATTCGAATTTTGAAGTAGTATTCGTGTCGTATCGTATTTTAAAAGCATATTATGAAAGTAGTATGTCTTCTATACGACTCCATTCAATATCAACGCAGCTTGAAATGTCAGAACGGAACAAACAAAATTTAGTTTTCTTCTCAGTAGGTTTGAATTTTCGTTTCGCCTTCGTACTAGCAATTTTGAAAGATTTAATATAAAAAATGAACTAAATTGAATTGTTTATTATAGAGGACGACATTGAAGACCGAAAAAACGAGTTGATTTTGATTCGCCGATCGATCCGAGACAAAAGTGATCCAATGAATTTAGAGGATTCGCGGTAGGCAGTTTTTTTTTCACATATATTTAATCATGTTATTAAATTTTTAACTCCTAGTTTTATAAAGCTGTTTCGTTTATCAGAATATGCTTTCATTCAACTTTTAACTGGGATAAAAACGCATTTGAAAAGTGTTCAAATTCGACGGGTGTTCCCATTATTATTTTTGTTTTACGGTTTTTTGCTGAAAGGAGTTATCAAACCGGTCTTGGCAACGATTTCAACTTAGGAATATCTCAACCAACATTTTGTGTTATTTTGATGGAACTACTATCGATATTTAAACTATATATCTGCCCAAAATGAAAAACTTTTGAGATGACAGAATTCGAAAAAGAAGAAGCAAAACTCAGTTTTTATCAAAAAACAAGATTTCCAGGAGTTATTGGGTGTGTAGATGGCACTCACATAAAAATACGATCTCCAAATAAACAGATACAGCATCTTTATTACAATAGAAAGGGGTTTTTCAGTTTTTTTTTTCAGTTTATATGCATTTTTATTGTTTCACTTAATTTACTCTTACTTGCTAGACAAAAAAATGCTTAAAAGTTAGCTTAATTAACTTAAAATTATCTTATTCTAACTTACTGGCCCCATGCGGGCACTCTAAGTTAAACCTAACACTTAAATTATGTCTTTCGACGTACCTTACTACTATACTATACTATTTCTATTAATTACAATTAAAACTAAGAAAACATTTTTTACAAAAAAAACTTAGTAACAGGACTGTCCTTTTTATTTTATTATAAAACTTAAAACTAAAATCCTACAAACTACCTACAAATAAATTTTAATCTACTTAACCTACTTACATACATCTAATACATACATGTATACATATATATATATACTTAATATATATACATATGCATATACATATATATATACATATAAGTTGTTGTTTTTTTTTTTTGATTTTTTATTTTTATTAATTTTTTTTTTTTTTTTTTTATATATATTTTTTTTTTTCTTAAATCTAACTTACTCCTACTTAAAACTATGTAAGCCGGCCAACGCTAAAACAAAAATTAGGCGACCCACTTTGCTTCACAAGCTATCAAGTATTGGAGGAATTCGACGACGAAGCATCCTCTCCTTCAATAAGCCACCAAAATTGTTGGTGCTGCTGAGCAACATCCCTCATGTCGCGACTCCCTACCGCTCTACTGAACCGGAGACGCTCCGCACTGCCGTGTGCGACGTCTCTGTCGTAGTTGAGTCGCCTGTCCGCAGCTGTTCGAGCGACGTGGAAGATTAGCGGCACCGCCAATCTGTCCTGGATCAGACCTTTACTATCTAAGTAGAGGAACGCTTCTGGAGGAACAAAGCCGTCAAAGCGAACTCTCTCGTGATACATATAATTAGGGTAGTAAGCCCCGGAAATCAGGTTGTTCGATGAGGTCATTGCTCTTGCAATGTGCCTTCGAGTCAACTTAATGACGAAATTGTCCACTCTTATTAGATTCGCCCTATTGTACAAGACCTCGTTACGATAGAATTTTATGTACTCAGATTCTGGTGTTCTGTATAAGCGAAGACAAGTCCTAAGACAAGCCCTCTCAAACACCCGAATCTTTTCCAATAAACTTGCTCTCACGTTGAACCACACAGGACATCCAAATACAAGCATGGGCCTGATAAGGGCCATGTAGCAGATCACCTTCACCCTCGCATCGAGTTGGCTGTTATAAAACAGTCTCCTTGTAAGGGCAAAAGCACCTCTGGCTCTGGCCAGAGCAACATCTATATGTTTGTTAAAATATAGATATTGATCTAGCCAGATCCCAAGGTATCTGACTACATTTCGACAAGCAAGTGGCTGTCCATGTTGTCCGACGATAGAGAACTTTCGCCAATTCTTTCTGGTATCCCTAGAGGCCCCAGACAAAGGCGTTCTAAACAGAATGGTTTCCGACTTCTGAAAGTTGATTTTCAGCTTCCAGTCATCGCAATATCGCTTAATTTTTTCGAAGTCACGTTGCAAAAGCATATTAATGACCTCAATTTTTGGACCTGATCTGTACGCGATTAAGTCATCTGCGTACGCTATGGCATGGTGAAGTGAACCTATCAGATCATTTGTGTAAATGTTGAATAGGATCGGCGAATTTACCGCACCTTGTTGCAGACCGTTTTTAATGTTAAATGTTCCAGATGAAGTCACATCGCCATTTTTCACGATGAACTGTCTACTAGAGAGCATATTAAAAAGAATATACAGCAGTGGTTTACTAATGCCCATCCTGTCCAGCTTGAAGAAGAGTCCCTCTAACCATACGGTATCGAAGGCCTTTTCCAAGTCAATTAGGCAGGCACCAGTGCACTGTTTTTTGCTTTTGTTCCATTGGATATCAGAAACCAGTTTAGACGCGGCATGAATGATATCATGCCCCGCCTTGAAACCGAATTGATTATCCGGAACTATATGTTTGTCCTCAACCCACTTAGTCAGGACTCTATTGATTACCTTCTCGAAAACCTTACTGATGTTTGGAAGAAGACTGATCGAGCGGAGATTCGCCGGATTGGATGTGTCTTTATTCCTTTTGGGAATGGGATGTACCACCGCAGTTTTCCAATGCGCTGGATAATGTGCATTATTCATTGCATTATTAAACAGGGTGGCATAAATGTCCACCGCTACTAGTGGGAGATGTCGAAGCACAATGTTCGGTATTTCATCGGTTCCCACTGATTTCTTACTTCTAAGCGATTCGAAGATCGATTGGAGCTCTTCCTTCGAAATGAACGGTGGTAATACCCTTTCGTTGGTGATGACATTATTTGCCATATTCTCGTCACTGAACTGGGTGAAACCCGAGCTCGCGAATCGCCAATTCGCAATTTCATTCCGAAGGCAGGTATTGTGCACAAGGACTCGACTCTCCAGGTCGTGGTTCGGGCCAATGATGTCATTCGCCTTGTACACCTCCTGGAAAGTCGCTCCTATAGCCTCTACCTTCTCCTGCGGATCCTCGATCACAAAGAAGTTGTCATCATCAACTGCCTCATTTGGATTAATGCCTGCTGCTACAAGTATTTGTTCGTTGTTCGTCGTTCGGGCGATTCTAAGACATGGAAGGTCGTTTTGATTATTTCTCCGGAATATTTTATTTATTTGCGGGAACATATTCGGGTTGCTGGTGTTTACAGCCCGAATTTTATTGTTCCAATACAAACTTACAGAATTTCTGTAATTTTCCTTTATTAATGTTTGGAGGTTTTTAATCGACGACTTCAATGTCATGATCTCCGGGTTATGTCTGTCAGTAAACTGTCTGTACAAGGTTTTTAGTCTTGACAGCAGCCTACTTTTTTGTCGGTGCAGTGCGTCAATAGTTGCATTGCGGAATAAGTCTTCTTCGTCAGTGTGTTGATACCGAGGTATCGTTCTGTCCATTGTTCGTTTGATTGTATCGTCCATTAGTCTAAGATACCTGTCAATCTCCTCGTTTGACAGATTTCTGTTGGACGGTGGGTAGAGCGAATTCGAGGAGAGTGCTCTAGTCAGTGTTCTGGTGAAGTGTGTCCAACGCACTCTACTATAATTGTAAGAATGCCTTTGAACAAACTCGTCCAATTCCGCAATTTCGTTGGGAACAGTTATTTCGGTGCTGAGACCGCAATGGTCACTGTCATACACGAAAGTCCGTAGACAGTTTGTAGTTTGTTGGTTAGTGCATGTCAGTTGTATTCGTGAGTCGAACAGCAGAAGATCCAAATAGGACCCGTGTCTGGGAAACGACGGACTATCCGTCGCCTTAAGCTCAAGTCGATACATTATACTGTGCTGACCCCACCAATTGAATAGTAGGTTCCCTCTAGTATTTGGTGTATCATTTCCCCAATCTCTATGTTTGGCGTTGAAATCTCCGCCAATAATAAAATAGTTGTCTTCCAATTCCAGCCTTAGGAATCGAAAAAGTGTCTCGAGCTCTGAGATGAATAAGGTGGATTGAGTAGCCTTAGGTGCATAGACAGACACCATGTACAACCGCTTTCCACTACGGAGAGGAATGTACATGACGCATGCTTCCAGCACCTGAAACCTACGTATCACACGACTGTATACTCTTTTGAAACGCAGTCCCTTTCTTACAAAGATCGCAACACCTCCTCCTTGAATGGAATTGGGTCGGTTTCTTCGTAATATTTCATATCTTCTGTGCCTCATTTTGTGTCTTTTGGTAAGCTTAGTTTCGCTAACCAAAAGCACATCAGGGGCTTGGTCTTTAAGCAACTTAAACAGTGCGGCTCTTCGTTCGAACCTAATCAGTGAATTAACATTCACTGCAAGGACCTTCAGGTTTTGCTCCGCCATGTACGTACCCATTACGACTGGAGGTGCGTTAGGCCCGGCAGCAGCGTGTATATTTGATCTACCCGCGTAGCCTGTTCCTGTATTTGACGCTGAAGCTGAGCCATCTGCCCCTGAATAGAGAGCAAGATAGCCAGCATGTCAGGTACAGATTCAGGTGCTCTAGGCGCTGAGGCCTGAGAAACTACCTTTGCTTGTTGTACCGTAGTTCCCCTACCTGCCTCCATTTGGGCGTAGGTAACTTGGGGAGTAACGGCTGGTGTTTGTGCCTGCGCGAGTGGACGTTTAACTTCCACTTTCTGCTGCCGAGCCAGATTTACTCTTTTGATGTATTGGAATTTGGGACAACCCCGATAATTTGCGGTGTGTCCCGTGTTCCTACATAAAGCACAAGAGAGTTGGCTTTTTTCCGACGCTCCGTCCTTGCCTAGAGCGCATTCCTCTGACTTGTGGTTCTTTCCACACTTCACGCATCGAGGCTGCATTTCGCAGTTCGACGCGGCGTGCCCGAACCTTTGGCAGCGAACACATTGTAAGATGTTTTCGCTCCTCTTTAATTTTTCCCAGTGTACAACCTGGTAGTCTAGGACTTTTATACTCCTTAGACCATCCAGTTTGCTGTTGGGACTTAGCTGAACCAGGAAGAATGGTAGTTTCCGCTTCTCCCTTTTGGCTCTAGCCGTGACAAATGGCTTGACCCCCACGAATTTGAGCCCTTCGCAGTCCTTCTCTTTCAGCAGTGCAAGGAGCTCCTCCGGATCAGTCGACGGTTCTAACCCCCTCAGCAGCATTGTCTGCAGCTTCTCCCCCTTCGGGGTGTAGGAGAAGAACTCCGTCGTCGAATCCTTCAATAAACTTTTAATTTTGTGGTAGCGCTCCACTGTATTGCAGTGGATCGCATGCCTATCTAATGATAATCTTTTTATAAAAAAGTTGTTGCCTATGGCCGACTTACACAGTTCTATTGTCTCTTTGAGTTCCATTTTGTATGTATTTATAGGTGGAACCCTTTGTTTTGCAATTTGCTGTTTCTGCTGTTGTTGTTGCTGTTGCTGTTGTTTTTGCTGCTGCTGTTGTTGTTTCTGCTGCTGCTGCTGCTGTTTTTGCTGCTGCCGTTGTTGTGGTTGCACTTGTTGTTTTTGCTGGTGGTTTTTAAGTTTTTGTTGGTGTTTGTGTAGCACCTGCGCTATTGTGTTTGTTTGTTGTTGTTGGCTCTGATTTTGAGTTAGCTGCGTTTGTTGTTGCTGCTGGGATTGCTGTTGCTCTTCCCTCTTCCTTCTTAGCATTTGCTTTCCTTTAATGGCTAGTACTCTTTGTTGTAGCATTTTGATGCTACTACTAATTGACTCCATTTCTTCCTCTTCGTCTTCCGATTCGGTTGACGCCAAGGAAGCGAAGCTGTTCCCTTTCTGATGTTGGTGAACATCTGAAGCGAATGGGTTGCTGTCGGTAAATTGTCCGGGCGTTGATTGCGCCCCTTCCCTCACTCCACCAAGCAGAGTGGAAGTTGGTAGGGAGGGGCGTTGTGCTAAGGTGGCAGTTGGCCTTAGCGCCCTCCTTCTCTTTGTCTTCGGTTCTGTTTGGCTTGAACCACTTGACGCCTCGCCTGATTTATCTGCGGATCCCGTTACTGGCATAACGGACCGCTCTTCACCATCCATCGCGTGATGATTTTATCACTCACTATCACTCTATCAGTTTATTTTGTTTTTTTTTTTTTTTTCAATTGAAAAAAAAAAAAAAAAAGTCTATTCGACCCGGAGTCGAACCTGCTACCTTTCACTTGGTAACCGGGTGCACTACCTCTGGACTAATTGGAGCCCTATATCACTTTTGTCAAATTCTTTTATACTGGTATTACTACCCAACCGAAAGCCGAAACACGTCAATACTCTACGGAGCTCAATGAACGACTGATAGAAAGGGGTTTCATTCATTGATTATTATGCTGGTAAAATCAATTTAACCGTAAAAAAATATCATGCATTTTTAAATGCGAATTTTTAGGTATGCGATCATAAACTTCACATTAGATATGTTGATGCTAGACATCCTGAATCATGCCATGATTCGTTCATCTGGAATGCTAGTGAGTTGCGGAACTTTTTAAACCAAAAATATAATGATGGAGAAAGAAACACTTGGCTTTTAGGTAAAAACATATATTTTTTGCTTTCATATTAAGTTTCTAAAAATCTTTTTAAAATATCCTTAGGGGACTCTGGTTATCCATTGAACAATTTTTTGATAACTCCTTTCCGTTCCGCTTTAGAAGGATCGTCAGAAGCAGTTTTCAACACTATGCATGCTAAAACACGCAATCATGTCGAGAGGTCGATTGGCGTTTTGAAAAATAAATTTAGATGTATTCTGGGCGCCCGAGAACTGCATTACGCTCCAGATAAAGCCACGGACATCATCAATGCCTGTTGCGCTGTTCACAACATAGCGATAAGTTTCATAACACGATATGACATTGAAGAAATTGTTGATCTGGACAACCATTCTGAAGTGTACGAAATAAACAACGATAATGAAAGTGCAAATGAAATCCGAAATTCAATAATGAACTCAATTATAAACTAATTAATAAGTTTTTTATTTAAAAGAAAATAAACTTCGTCTTTTTACATCAATTAGACTCTTCAAAATCTTTTGTCCGATAATTTACTTTCCTTATCATTTGTTCAAGTTTTTGCTTTCTTATTGTAAGAATCTCATATCTGAAACGTTTTATTTCTGCAAACTCCTCCTTGAACGTATTTAATTTTTCCTAATCAGTCTTTGAAATTTTTCTCAAATATCTGTTCGTGTCCTTCTGCTCTTTTAGAATTTCTCCTTGGATTTTAGTCTGTTCCTTTAAAAGGAGCATTCTCTCGTCAATTTCTTTATTTACCCTTCTTTTCCTTGTTCGATTTGAAAAAGATGGACCCGGCTCATTAAAATTTTCTTTATTGATATCCTCCTCTTTATTGATATCCTCTTTATTGATATCCGCCTTTTTATTGCTATCGTGTACCTCTTCAGTTTCTGGGTCCAACATTTTTGTTAGTCCGAAAGTTGGACAAGTAGGACTAACCACATGCTGCAGCTGAAGTATTTCCGCAATGCATTCCTCCAACTGACTGAGTATAATTGTTTTATTTGGACCACCTTCAGTGCCACTTAGTAGTTTCTGGTTTTTTTGGAGTTTTTTTTTTAATAAATATTTTCGGTCATTCCAAACCTGTTTGATCAAAATCAAATGAAAATTTTTTTCAGAAAAAAAAAGAAAAAAATACAATTTTACCTTTAACCAGCCTGCACCATCACGAGTTGGAGGCCCTATGCTAATAAATTTCTCTGCCAAAACACTCCAAAACATTTTTGAGACCCCGTTTCCCATGCCCTCTTGCTTTTCCCATAATAGGGAAAAAATAAAGCGACTGATATGCAATGAAATGCGGTAGGTTGAGCATTTGAATCAAATGTCAAAATTTGAATTATGCCTACCACCTACTATGACTGAATGACGTAAAGCGATTTTCATAATCACGATATACGAGAATAGTCGTATGCACTCCAAAATACGAATTTCATAATTGGGGTGAATGTTAAGACCAGTCTGGAGTTGCCTCTTTTGTTCTTTCTAAAGGACGTGGATCATCTAACTCCGTTTCTCCGCTTTCTATATTTTGATTACCTCCCTGATATTGAACTTCAGCATAGGTATCTAGTTGACCTCTATTCAGTCTATCGGGATCATTACACTCTTCGTCTCCAGTATCAGAATCTGTTTCCCAGCAACTATTGTCTGGAGGCATAATATATATATCATCTGGCACATCCTCACCATTTTCAATCGATTCTATTTCTTCCAAAATTTCTGCAGTGGTTAGTTATTTGTTCCTAAGAAATTTACATATTAGTGTATTGTGTGCCCAACGGGTCGTTAACGACCCACAAACAAATGATGCAAAATTTTTCAGACATGCGAAGTAAATTTTATTCAATTTTTAAAATAAAATGATACTACAATTTGTGTTTGAACAAAAAAAGTATTGTTTTATAAAATAGGTAATGATTAAAGTGTACTTACAATTTTTTCAATGAAGTCATGATTCGTTCGTTGCAAAAACTAAGTTACTAGATGGAGTGAAAAGTGACATCCTTGACCGCCAGGGTGCGCTGCTACTGCAAAAAAGGTTATGGTGCCTTGAAGTCCATTCATATTTAGGCAGACATGGAAAAGTTCAGTGCCATACTATCTTTAGCTTTGTTTTGACAGCTGATTGTTGTTGACGTGTTTGGCATCATGTTGAGTATGGACAAAAACGATTTTCGTTCTCTCATAAAACATTATTTTTTGAGAGGCAAAACGACGAAGGAAACAAAAGAAAAGTTGGATAAATATTATGGGGCTAATGCTCCGTCAGATTACACCGTCAAATATTTGTTTTGAGAGCTTCTTGGTGGCCGCAACTCCACTACCGATCAAGTCCGTAGCGGCAGGCCCTCCGATGCGGTTACAGAGGACAATGTGCAAAAAATACATGAAATGGTGTTGGCTGACCGTAAAGTGAGGGTGCGCGGGCTAGCAGATATCACAAAGATTAGTACTGAGCGCACAAGCCATATTTTGGGCAATATTCTGCATATGAAAAAGTTATCCTGCCGCTGGGTGCCGCGAATGCTCACTTTTGACCAAAAACACGAACGCGAGAGCACTTCGAAAGAGTGTTTGGGCTTGCTGATGCGGAATCGGGCGGTCTTTTGGCGTCGATTGGTAACTGGATTTGGATCCCTCGGACTATTATCTCTTCCCAAACCTCAAAAGATGGCTCATCAATAAAAAATTCAGCCCACGGAGGAGTATTTTGCAGACCTTCCGGAAAATTACTTTTCGGACGGGATCAAGAAATTGGAAAATCGCTGGAATAAGTGTATCAAACTAAAAGGGGACTATATTGAATAATATTGTATAAAAAAACATTTTAAAAAAAAAAAATTTCATTCCCAAGGAGGTCCCTTTTCACTCCATCTAGTATGCATACACTTTGTGAACTAGGAGAGAGAAATAAACACTTTGTCACATCCAAAAGTTATTGACTAGAATGTACGGTAACGATCGTAACAACAACTAGCCAACTGCAAGTCAAAGACATGTGCCTAGCAAAACAATTGGTGAGATAAAAAATTCAAATTCTTCTGCGGCTGAAGGAATATCAAACTTAGTTCTTAAAAATATTGCATGCTTCTTAGTTGATGTGCTGGCGCATATTTTTAATAAAAGCATTTTTTCTGGGATATTTCCGGATGCACTTAAATGTGAGGATGTTCTACCTCTCTTCAAAAATATATCGACTATTGAAATGTGTAATTATAGGCCGATCTCACTCCTACCCTCAGTCAGCAAAATTTTCGAAAAAGTTATGAAAAGTAGAATGGTGAGTTTTTTTAAATAAAACAACTTTTTTCAGTAATGTTCAATTTGGTTTTCAGAAAAACAAATCCACAGAAGATGCCCTCAAGTATTTGCCAATCTTGACAAAAAAAAGTGCACCGCTGGGTTGTTTACTGATATATCAAAAGCCTTTGATATGGTGAACCATGATATACTGCTATGTAAGATTGAAAATGCTGGTTTTCGGGGCTTTGTATGTGATTGGTTCAGATCTTACTTGAAAAATAGAAAACAAAGAGTGAAAATTGGTGATACCAGGAGTGAATTAAAAAATTTGCACCTAGGAGTTCCTCAGGGATCTGTTTTGGGACCGATCCTCTTTTTAATTTATATCAATTCCTTGTTTATTTGGATTTTAAGGGCTTGCTGACAGCTTTTGCGAATGATGTGGGTTTTGCCTATGGTTCAGATAGTGGTTTGAATCTTACCGCAGACATAAATTGGGATCTGTTTTTATTAAGAATCTGGTTTGCAGAGCATAAGTTAGTTATAAGCTCCAAAACTAAAATTATGTTTTTTAATTTGGCAGCGCATAACAATTTTGGTGCTGAGGTTTACTTTCATGCAACCGACTGTCGGAGGTTTAAACTCTGTTATTGCTCTTGCAAGTCCAGTTCCTCCTCTCAGACTTTTAATAATTGTTTCGGTTGCAGCGATAAATGTTTTCAAGTTGAAATTGTGAATAATTTTAAATACTTGGGACTTATCATTGATTCTAGGATGAGTTTTTTTTAACCACACAGAGTATTTGAGACATTATTTTCATGGCACACTAAGGAATTTTTATTTTCTGGGCAATGTTTGCTCTTTTAAACTGTTGGAAAAGATATATTATGGTATATTTCATTCGAGACTACAATACGGGATTGCCTGCTGGGGAGGTATATACTTCAGCAAAATTAAGCCTCTTTTGATACTCCAAAAACACATCTTGAAGAAACTTAGCTATAAGCCCTGCTTTTATCCCAGTTTTCCACTCTTCAGAGATTTGAGGGTTCTTCCAGTCCGTCACTTGTACCGCTATAAAGTTCTAAAGATATTTTATTTAAGATCAGGAAATCTAAACTTCAGACTAATCGCCAATTACAGTTTACGTGGCAATTTATTAAATCAATTCACTGTACCCGTTTTTCGTACAACCGCGTTTCGAATCTTTTAGAGTTTTTCATCATGTCGGTTATTTAACAAACTTCCACTTTTTATCCGAGCAATTAATTCTCATCTTGTCTTTGTAAAACTTGTAAAAAATTGACTCTTTCCCTTGATGTTGAGAGTGTTGAATCTTTGCTTAATATTCTTCTCTGATATTTTGGTGTAATGTTTAGTTTTCGATTTGGATTTCATAAAAAATTGCATAAAATAATTGTTAATTTTTGTTGTCATAATATGTATGATTTAATTTATGGGACCACCCCACCCATTATTTTTTTTCTTTATTAAAGCTTTAACTACATAGCCTTGAAATGACATTATCTCTATTTTCCTTTCAAAAATACTTATGTCATTATTATTTCTTTTAATGCTAATGTAACTGGTAAATTGTAACTGAATTTTAAGAAGTAAATAAAAATTATCTATCTATCTAAGTGTATTTACATGTCGGTCATTAACTACGCGTTGGGCATAAATGAGTGTAGCATTTTCTTGGTACACACGTCCAGGTTTCTACAATTATTGCCTTGACCGAAATTAAACCGACTCCAAATGAAGCGATCTTATATTGTAAATTTTTTATATCAGGAGACAAGAGACACCAGATAGCATGTTTGGTTAACTTTTAACTTGTGTGGATAGTTATGATCTGAACTCAATCTATAACTTTCTAGCTTACATTCAACAACAATTTTTCTTCATCATCGATCCAAAAATAAGTTCAGATACTTAGTTACAAATCGCAGTTGAACTTATACATTTTGATGCTACCTTTTTTGTTTGGTACGAGTATTTTTTACTTTTAAAGGCCTCCCTTTACCACTTCTTCCCCTTTGGTAGAGGAAAAAAAATAAAAAATATATGTACTCGTATACTCGTATATCCGTGGAATAAGTCATAAATGATTTTGTAATTTTCATTTTCCCCCAGCTACATTGAGTGCTGCAGCATTCATCGTCCTTATTTACTCGAAATTGGACTTCCTCCATAAGCATGTTGATGGATTTAACCCTCTTATTCGTTATACCATAATTTCCACACCTCTATCACATCAATAATAGTCCTTCAGCGATGATTATGCGATGATGATGATGATGATGATGACGATGATGACATCTTCACTTAATGCAAAACGAATTTGAGAACCCTTTTCGATTGGTGGAAAGGTGGAGGTTTTCAGGTAGGATCGTACTTCATAGCTTAATGGGGTAAGAAATGGGAGAGAAATAATCAGAGAGAAAAAAAAATAAAAATAAACTTCCTCCTGAATCATAATGAAGTATAAAATGCTTGGCGACAACAGCTTCTACAACTACAACGTTCGAAGAATACACCAACATTACAATGCGAAGCAGGTACCTATGCACGAGGATCCCATCGGGCGTCATAAAGCTAGAGAAAGGAACTCCACCTTTCGCGCCTGCACGTCCATTCTGATTCCAATCCCCGGGCTGGGAGGTGGAATTTTTCAATCCTTGTTAGTTAAGGTAGATGCGCGCTCGTTAGCTTAACGAGCCTGATGGTTGATTTGATTATATTCCATAACACGGCATTAATGTTTATCCTTGTTCCCATATCCGTCAGCATAATGATGCCATCTCGTCTCATTATTCATTCGGGGACGTTCGTTCTTTCATTCATTCATTCAGTTATTCGCTGAGAATAACTTTTGTTCTGTTTTGTTCTTTCTTATTCGTCGACTTATTTTTTCGAAGTTTTTTTTTTTTTTTAAGTCGATTCGGTACCGCATGAGAAGTTGTATGTATGTTCCTTTGGAGTGATAATACTAGAGTCTTATCCTGGATGTCAAGTGGTTGATAATGGAGAGCCTAGGGAGGTTTTAATGCAGAAATTTGAATTTTTCTTTTCGTTTATGTGATTATGTCCTTGGAATTGTGAATAATGCCATCATAAACGGGCGGTAGCAGTATGCAATTAAGCGTAAGCGAACATTTAAATTATTTTGCTTCGTTAGCTGGCACATTAATAATACGGGACGCAGCAATTATTTGTTAAGAGTTGCATTTTATTCACGATACGCACTCGTGGCGTACTCAGTTGTGAAGGAGAGATTGAAGCGTGAAGGGGTCTTGGATGCCCCTTCATTTAATGATAGGATCTGATGTCATTAGTAGAAGCATATCTTAGCAGCTTTAGTTCAATGGCCCTCAGAATTCCGGAGTTAATTTGTGGCGAAATCAATTGGTTTAGGAAATATTTACATTTAGTGTACTTTACTGCGATATTCTCTCCATGCCTCCATATTATTATTTCTTAATTGATTTTCAGAACTTTCTTGATGCCATCTCAATGAACTCACGATGATTTCTCTATGTTTTAAGTGCTTCTTCGATGATTTTCCATATACATGAAATGATAAAAGGCGAACTGTTAAAGATTTATTTAATTTTCCTTTTTGAATTCTCATGCTAAGAATCCACTTGGAATAAAACTATTCTGTTGCATTCGAGGTTCTATCAGTACTCAGAAAATATGCAGACTTTAATTTATAAATACACGTACGTATAGGTATAGTTTCTGATTAAGGGATTCGGAAACAACACTACTAAATGAAAAAGAAATTAGAACATATCGCTAATATTAAATTTTTGTTTTTTTTTTCGTCGAGTGCAGGTGAAAATCTTCCATTAGACAGTACGTGGATCACAAGCTCATGTTCATAGTAGTGTTTAAGTTTCGACTTATCAGGTAATTTTTTTTATCATTAAATAGACTGTTCAATGAAAGCTTCCGCATATTCCACGGTAGGTTCAAAGATTTGGTCCCTTGGAGACGGCGCAATAGGTCTTTCTTGTCCAAAATTCGTAGAAATGTATTGTTATATGTCCATTTAGTTCAATTTTCGGTTTTCTTGGAAAGTTTTTTATTTCGTCTTCGACAGTAGGAATTCCGAGATCTTTCATCTCCTCTCATCACCTGCACCGCAGTACGGCACCACACCGGATTTAGCACTTGCTTATATAGGTCTTAGGCCTATTGGCCCTTTGTGATGCCACTAGGATCTGTGATCGTCCTACTCATGGAACCTATGTGAACTTATGATAAAGCGTAGGAGACTGTTAACGTTTACATATATTTTTAGGTCGTTTAAGTTGTTGTAAAAGAAAGCTTTTAAGTGGAATTTTCTTCTATGGGAGAGAACTGGACATGTAAAGGGTAGGTGGAGGGATGTCTTCTCTTCCTCCTCGTCCATGCAGCATCTACAGAAATCGTTTTTAAAATTGCCAAGCCTATAAGGCAGTGTTCAGAAGGACCAGACTCTTAGAGCTAGCTTTGGCCAGATCTCTTTGCTCGCTAGACATGTTAGTCCAACAGTCCATCTAAGGCCTGTTCTTTTATTAGAATCCAGATTCAGTATTGATTTAAACGTAGCGATAGGTATACCGGTAGAATAGGTAGAGTGGTTCCAATTTTGATGAGTTCGTCGGCCCTACAATTCCCTGGAATGTCTCTGTGGCCCGCCATCCAGCACCCAACATAGGTAAAGGTTGAACTGCTCTGCCATTTCCGTCAGAGATAATCGGCGGTTTTAGAAATTAATGAGATTGTGCCACAGAGAAGACCAGGGGAGAAAGAACGCCAATCTGCAGCGTACCTCTGCTGACACATCTTTAGCAGAAGCCCCACCCAGTTTGGAGTTGATTATCCTGCTATTTATCATAAGACTGATCAACTCCCGATCTACCTGCAGAATTGACAGCGCAGTCGTGATTGCGGATGTGTTGACTTTGTTAAAGGCACCCTCTATGTCCAGGAAAGCGACCATTGTGTGCTCTCTATATTGTGGGGATCGTTCGATGTGGCTGGCCAGTGAATGCAGAGCCGTTTCCACCGACTTTCCTTCACAGTAGGCATGTTGAGCCGGTGACAAAAGTCTTGGATCAATTTTAGCTCGTATATGGATATCAATTAGTCGTTCTAGAGTTTTCAGAAGGAAAGAAGATAGACTTATAGGTCTGAGGTCCTTTGGGACAACATGAGAACATTTTTCGGCTTTGGGGATGAAAACTACATTGACTTCTCTCCATCACAGTGGAATGTGGATCAGTTCTACACAGCTCCTCATGATATTCTCTAGCGTAGGCAGGATAATATCTGAGGACCTTTGTAGCTCGGCAGGTATTATATGTACAGTCCGGATCAGCAGACTTGTATGGTTTGAAGCTATGCAGTGCCCAGGGCAGTTTGTCTCTTGTAATCAGACTATGAATTTTGGTCACGGCTGCAGTAGTCCTGTTTGGGTTGCTACTGGCCGTGAATAGGGAGCTACCTGGAAAGTGATTGTTCAGCAGCAGGTTGAGTGATTCATTACTTGAGGTTGTCAAAGAGCCATCGTTTTTTTTTTCAAACAACTAGGCGTCATAAGATTTGTAGAGAGAATTTTAATTAGCCGTGACGCCTCAGAGGTTTCTGTAATTTTTTCACATAATGATCTCCAGGATAGTCGCTTTGCCTTCCTCAGTTCTTTTTTATATGCAATATTTTGAAGGATTTTTTGTATGAGTCCCAATCAGTCACTTTTCTTGTGCCTTTTTCTAGGTTCAAAAGTTTTCTCCAAATGTTTCTAGGCGGTCCCAGTGCTGATGTCCACCAATGTGGCTTTTTCTTGCCTCTAGGTTGAATAAGGCGGGAAGAGGCGGCCATAGCTTAATCTAGAGCCAGAGTGAATTCCTTGAATTTCATGCCAAACTCGTTGGTGTCGCGCGGGGGACTTGAGAGTTCAGAGAATAGCGTTTCTGACAGTATTCCTCTGTATTTCGGCCAATCAGTTTTCCGTAAGTTCCGGGATGATGGTTGACTGGGAGGTGTATCACTCAGGCTGAATTGAGTATATCTGCAATGTGAAAAAGAGTGTTCAGATCAGATACCATCCAGTTCGTTAGCATTTGAGTAATGATGTCGGAGACAAGAGTTATATCTAGAACTTCCTGTCGGTTTCTAGTTATAAAAGTGGGCTCATTGCCAATGTTGCAAATAAAAAGGTTAGTACTTATAATATAATCAAAAAGTGACTCACCTCTATCGTTGATGTCGGTACTGCTCCATAGCATGTGGTAAGCGTGATAAGCAATCGATAATGAGGCCAGTTTTAGCCCTCCAGCTTCCACACTTTCTACAATAGTTTATCACCAGGGAGGATCCGAAGGTTTTAATAATGCGTAAAGCATTTCGGCGTCTTAAATTGAGCGCCTTGGATGGAGCTTGCCGATACGGATGCGCCCCTGATTCCTCCTTAGGGAGCGGAGTTTTAGTGGGAGCGACAAGTTCGTGGCCTGCCACAAAATTGCTGCTGCTAGGGGTGAAGGAAGTGATAGGACCATGGCTTGCCACAGTCTTATCACTCCTTGAAAAGTTAGAGTATGATGCACCATGGCCTACAACAGTTTTACCTCCGCTCGACAATGCAGGGGCCTTGCCGGTAGTCGGTGCAGTCGCCGTTCTACAATCTGGAGTTACTGGAGTACGGGCCTCGGGGTTTGTTTTTTTTAGATTTTATCCATTAGTAGATCCTACGAGTAGCGGAGTAAAGATGGGCGATCTGTACAGAGCTCCGCTTTATACAGATAAGGCTAGCTAATCCGGAGGTGGCCAGGTATCTGGATACTCCGTTTGCGACTGAGCTATTTTTGGAGATGCTGAGCCCTCAGCCAGGTTGATCTTCGGCACGGATCATATGACACCTTGATCCAGCCCAGGGGAAAAAGGAATGGTCGGTAAGTTGGACGGAAGGGCGGGGCGGCATAATTTAGTCTCAGGACCCGTTTGGAGAACTTCTCGAAATTCATTGACCTTACTCAGCCTCTACAAATCGACAAGTTCGATACTCAGGGTAGAAGCTTGCTTATATAAGAGCAGCTTGTTTGCTGATCTACACTTAGAATGTTTACCAAGTAACTAATACATTTCCCTGTATTTGTTTTTTTTTTTTAACCTGCGAGTTCCATTTTAGCTTAGCGTCGAGTCTCATTCCAAGGTATTTAGCCTCGTTTGCAAATGGAATACCGCCTGAGTTTATGAGGATAGGCAACCGACTCGTTTTTCTTTATGTGAAATTTACTTCAACAGATTTGGTCTGATTGAGGGCTATCCGCCAGGGCTTTGTCAACTAATATACTTTATAGATAGCGCTTTGCAGTTGCACCGCGATTTTTTCAATCGTTTTACCCAGTATAGCAGTGTTATCGGCACATAGTGCTAGAATGGTCCCCTCTTCTTGGGATATGCCTCGCGTATATGGGAGATACAGAATTGACTGAGAATACTTCCCTGCCGTATGCCGACTAAAATCTCTTTCAAGTGCTATACTACGTTCCCGTGTCTGACACGAATAACTCTATTCTTCGGATACTTTGCCAGTATATAATAAAAGCTGACAAGAGCTGTCATAATTTGAGCTTTAAACTTTCATGTCATATCCTATCAAAGGCTTCTTTTTTTTTTAAAGAACTGAACACTCAAGTGGGTATAAATGCACTTATAATGCCGCAGCATGTGTTAAGTTTTTTAGAAAATTGGATAGAGAGAGAAAGAAAGATGTTTGGGCTTAGTGGTTATTTCGCTCAATGGATGGCATTCACCATTTAATGGGGAGACTAAATTCTTAGTGGAAGTTGGCTTGATGTTGATTTCTAGTCAACTACTCATCTTACTTGATTTTCGTTAACTGAAAAAATGGATGATATGTCTTTCGGGCGAGGCTGGGACTCGAACACCGAACCTTCCGATTTGGAAGCCAGTCCACTGCCACTTGAGCCACGGCCACCCACGGCTTGCGAGACATCAAGGAATACGCAAATCTTTTTTTTCTTAGAGATCTTTCTCAATTTCGTCCGTGATTACACACATCTAATCGATAGTTAAATGCTTACTCCTGAACCTAAACTGGTGATTAGGTATACGATTTTTTAATCAACAATTGGCGGTTTTTGTCTCAGAATTGCCCTCTTCAGGATTTTCGATAAAATTGGGAGAACTGAAATCGGTCTATAAGACTTCTTTTCATTCGGATGATTTCCTGGTTTTAGGACCATTATGACTACAGCAACTTGTCACTGGCACGGAACGTATTCGAGCATCAATGCGGCGTTAATAATATAAAGAAGTTCAGTTAAGGCTTTTCTAGGCCGCATTTTAAAGACTTCCGATGATTAGGTCGCAATCAGGAACTTTCTTTGGTAGTAATTTCTTCATTTCACTGCTAAGTTCCATTAGCGTTACATTTGTCATCGAGTGATTGTCTAACGCTCTTTCCGATTCACTGATATTGCGGACGTGTGCTTGACCGTCGAAGGGCAGAAAGGTCACTTCCAGATGTTAAACGAAGATTTCCGCTTTCCCCTTACGAGTGTCTCTCTTCGACCATTCGTTGTTATTTTCTCTCATTGGTGGGACGGAGGTTTTAGGTCTTTTAATACCTTCAGCGAATAATTAGATTCCCTTTTTGTTGTCAAGCTCTCAAGATACATACGTGTCTACTGTACTCGTATGGTTTTTGAAGTTTCCAATGATCTTTCTCAGCAGGGTACACAGCCTATTGAAACGTGTTTTATGCTGTGGAGCAGGACTTGTTGCGGATAATTTAGATCGTAGCTTGTTGGTTTCTTGCTTTGATAGGGTGTGTTATTCCACGCGGCATATTGAACGATTTCAACGAGGTGATCAACCTCAACTTCTAGGTCATAGGGTATGTCAAGTGATACGTTCAGTTCTACTTTTTCCTAAATTTCTTCCTTGAAGCCTTCCCAATTAGTATTTCTGCCAGTTAGTCTTGCTTTTATGAAATTGTTAAATATTCCTTTTGAAATGAAGAAATCGATAAGATCTGTTTTTTTTTGTGAAATCAGTCGGCCAGTATATCGATTTGCCCGTTGAATGGAAGTCACAATTATGCTTCATACAAGCTCTATAGAGCATTCTACCTTTCTGTGAGTTTCATCTTGAGCCCCAAAAGGTGTGTTTTGGATTAAAATCACCGCCAATAATAAAACTAAATGCAAATGATATAAATATTGAAATTTTGAAGACACCTTTTCGAACGCGGATCTCGATAAGCAGTAGACAGCGGAAATGCTAAGGAAATTATGTCTATTTCTTACAGGTACCGTGATTACTTGTACACATTCGAGCTCTATTTTAAGGTCTTCAGTATATTCGATAGACTCTTTATTGTACAAGGAAGATCTGCTTCTCACCATTTCATATGGATGATATGCATGATAATCCCTAAAGCCTATTGTTTTTGGAGATGATCCGCTTTTCAAATGGGTTTCACAGATTAAGCAAACGTGAATATTGTTCTCTCATATGAATGTTTCTAATTTTGCCAAGTTTGTTTTTAAAAGTCCGTTAGCATTCCAGGTAAGTATTTTGAGCACAGGTTCCATATTTATATTCCCAATTTAGTTCGCTTTTGTGGCAGTTATTTTCAATACTAGTTATATTTATCTATTTTACTTTGCTCCTCAAGTTTCCCAAGTATAAAAGAGAAAACATGAGAAGCCTAGTTTTCCATCCTTTCGTTATGTAGTCTCGATTACCTGCGTGTCCTGGTTTATAATTAATATACTTTTGCAGAGGTTTGCTTGCTTACTTCACAGCATTTCACAAAACGTGGCTCTTTTTGGTGGCGTTTGCACTGGGGGATTAGATTTATGTTCCAACGCAGAGGCTCGATTTTGATAACGATTTTGAGAATTGCTTTTATTTCGTAACTTTTTTGAAGATTCTCGGCCTTATCAAAGGTAAGCATGAAAAGAGGAAGTCTTCGTTTTTCTGCAATTTCATTCGCTTCCGATTTTTATTTCTCCCAATTTTCTATATTTTCGACATTAACAATTTTAAAGTGCCTATTTTTCAGGTCACCGATAACTTTCGAGACAGTAAGCGTCTTTGACGTTGACTTTCTACACGTCGTTGTTACGCGATGTGATGGTATGATTAAATTGCACCAATGTCTTTAACTTTTTTTGAAGTTTGTTGTAATCCGTAATCCCGATCGATGCTCGGAATTTTGGATTTCTTCGGAATGAGTATTTATTATGTTTTTTTCTAGGTTATTTCCCTTCACTTCTTGTTTTCTTGTTAACTGATCATTTCGGGTGAGGAACGGGCTTTCTGTTTATTGCCTGGTCATTTCTGCAGTATCCAGTCCGTTTCACAACTTAAGCCTTCTTCGTCAGTTTCATACGACGAACTACACTTTACTGCAGACACTTTCCGAGTTTGGGTTATACCCTTTTTAATTTCGTCTTTGGATTTTAATATGATCCAGCCCTTTCTTAAGCTCATGGCAGAGCATTTCCATTTTAGATAGCCTGGATCGAAGTTCCATATTTTCCTCACTGAGTTTTCGCTGAAGTGTCGTCGAACTTCATATTTCGCACTTAGTTATATGAGATCCAGGTGGTGATGATCTCGATACCCGTGAGCTTTTCCCAAACGGGTTTATCCGTAGAGCCGACCTCAGAAGAGGGTCTATTTTCCAGCAAAGCTGGTATGCCATCTTGGGTAATAATTCCTTTTGTTTTGTCCAATGCATGGTTCGTATACTCTACACGCTCAGTATACAGAGGATGGATTTTAGTCGCCTCTTACGACAGGCATGCCTATCTCAGATATATTCTGACTTCTACCCGTAGGTGGTAATATTTAATTGAATCAACAGCCACAGAATTTTGAGAGTAACAACGGCCAACAGTTTTATAAATTGAAAACGCCTCTATAACAGGTTTCTTCGAAAAAAGCAAGGAGCTCAAAAAAATTTATAAGCTGTATGCGGATCTAACAGGAATAATTTTGGTTCATTTCCTCAATACTTTAAGCTTACTATGCCACTAGGAAGATTTCTACGAACTCCTGGAGGGAAGCTACAATCTGTGTCCCAAAGGGGGCACCTTTGGTGGTGTCATGTGCTGCGCGAAACTATATTCGAAAACGGACCTAGGCTAATTAGTTTCGTAAGTGAATGGAACATCGTCTAAGCAAATAAATGTTTGCTGCATCCTGCAATAAAATAAGGTCGTCTATTCTTAGCACAACAAATCAAACTCAGAGATGCCAACATTGACCCAGATCACTGCTTAGTAGTGGCTAAGGTATGGGTAGGGGTATTAAGGGCAGGAAAATACAATTTCAACGTACTTTGCCTTTGCCCACTTCAGCAAGACGATATGCTGGGTCGCATAAAGCTTCTACAATGAAGAAACTCATTGCTCGACAATGAACTCTCATAAGCGCTTGTCACCTATCAGAAGGTATATTCGATAACACAATGCAAGGGCGAAGGATAAAATAAGAGCTGACATGTCCAACAGCAGCAGAGAACAGCCGAACACAAACTTCTCTGAATGAAAAAGAGAAAATTAAAAAACAACGCGAAGTAAGGGCGATATACTACTGTAGAAATAAGGTTTTAACAAAGCTAGGATTGCAGGCGCAAGGGTAACCACGGAAGCTTCGGAGTAGAGATGCTGAAAATTTATGACGAAAACTACAGTCCACTCGACCAAAACCAAGCAAGGATAGCAATGTGCAAATTCAAATTCAATTTGAATGATTCCACCTCTCTCGGAGATTTGCCATTGCTTATTTTGGTGTTGTCAGAGTTTTGAACCCAGGCCCTACAGTGTAGTCATCTTCGAATGTACCCACTGCACCGTGCCACCGAGCTTCTAACAGCTAGAAGAAAAAATCTGCTGAAGAGCAAGAAGCAGCTCAAAAATTTGGTGAGCGGAACGCATGCGGTTTAACCTCTAGATCTCTATCAACCAGCCAGAAGAGCTAGTTAGGAATCAAATTCACCTAGGGGGCATTTTGCTGCCTGTCATCCGAAGTTAATTAGAAATGAAAAACGGACATCCTCCAATCCTGCAATTGCAGTCCAGGCTCTGAGAACTTCTAAGTTTTCAACCTTCTGAGCGTGGTTCGCTTATGATCGTGATACTGATCAAGGTAACACCATCTAACAGCAAAGTGATCACAGGATAAAGATTTATAAAGTTAAGTATTATTATTTAAAATATTATCCATTCTGGGTCGATGAAATGATGGCACAATACCATCTGAGTTTTTGCCAAGAAATTTGGTAAGAAAAAGCGACTGACAACGCAGGTACCTGTAAGCCGTTCACATTTGTCATTTCGTTTATCTCCGAAAACACTATTTGATATTACATAGCCCAGAAAGCACCTTTAAAATCGTAAAACTTATCATTTTCCTTGACAAGGGTCATTATATGCAAATATCCTGCCATTTATCCTATTCCGTAGGTAAAGGACGTTAAGAACATATCCCCTATATGCAATGTCTTATGTCTTTTTTCCAACGCAAATTCATTCATACGCTGTTGATTTTATTGGGCCAGATAATAATCTCTACTGGTTCCATAGAAACAAAATTACGCGCTGATGAAACCACTGCGTAAGCTTTTCAGTCAATACCGTTTTTCAAAATTGTCTCCGAGTAGACTTAAACCAGTATTGATAGCACTTCTCCATGTAAAGACCAATCATCTTTTCTTTTCCAGTTAGAGAAACGTTGTCTCTAACAGCTCGTTTTCTAAGGAAGGTGTGGTCATGAAACATCTTAAGACCTTAAATCTTTCTAGCGAACGGTAGAATTAGAATTTAGTCGCTGTTAATTGGGTTCTTTAGGTGAAGTAAAGTCAAACTCACAAGAAAGGAGGCAAATAGGGATTCATGAATTAGGGAAAAGACTAAGGAATTTCAGATCGCCACTCACTACCTATATCTCATGTCAAAGCTCCATATGACAGAGTGCATAGGGGCGAGCTATACACCTTCAGCCCTACCAAACTCATCTGGTTGTTGAACCATTCCTATGGAGAATTCTCGGTGCTCCATAAAAGTCAGTAATGTCAATAAAGGACTTAGACAAGGCGACGTGCTGTCTTATGACTTTTTTAACATCGCCCTAGAAAGAATCGTGCAGAGTTACTCTCGCCAATCGCTGTTTCTGTAGGCCCAGGAGGCAATTGAATACAGTGCCCTATTGGCTTTATACAAGACCCTTATCATCCCGATCCCACAAACAGAGCATGGCTGTTTCGAGAAAAATATACTGCGTGTGATTTTCGACCAGATCTGTTTTGGCTGGGAATGGATGAGGAGATTCAACCACGAACTGTACGAGCTATTCAGAGACAGTATAATCGGGTTTCTACGAGTGCAACGTCTGAGATAGCTGGCCCCTGTTGAGCATATGGACACCACAGTTCCGAGCAAGGCGTCTTCGATTCTCACAGCATAGTATGGTACAGCCGCATCTAAAACCGTGCACGTAAGTAATCTAATTGAAGTGCGGCAGCTGGAGAAGCTTGTTGATTGAGGCCCATGTTCACCTCTGGTTATAGCGCTACCTTTGTCATTACACTAGACATTCATACAAGAAAAGTATGTGCGGGTGCGTGTGCGTGTGCGTATGCTATATTAAACTTTGCTATCGTTACATTTAAGAACCCATATACAGTGGAGATGTTATATCTATCATTGGACGTTTAGTGGAAAAATTCGAACCGACTTATTTACTCCTTAACTTTGCCGTGGCAGTGCCACAGAAGTGAAGAGAATATTACTGATGCAACCAATTCGGTAAGTCACGATGCCAGTCGCCACGCAGCGTGTGCCACAATCGACTTATAAAAGACAAAATTCAGTGGCTGTCTTATCAGCAGAATTGTTTGCTAACTGTTGCGACTGCTGTTTAACACGGTGTGACTCTTCTCTTTTTTGGGTCTAAAGCATCTAATCTATATCAATACACCGGAAACTTTAGACAGCTTGAACACAAGCACTCCACCTCAAATTACTGGAATATAGGCCGAACTATTCGAAAAAGTTATCGAAAATTGGGGCTAGCAAATCTACTCATGTAAGCGGTTCCGTGGTGGAAATTTGATGTCGTATTTCGTCACTAATGGTAACAACTGTATTGTAATAAAAAATATAAATTTCATTGATACCTTACCTTTACTTCTGTAATGAAATAAATTCTGAAACAAATTTCATCACTGACTTAAGGAAACAAGTTTTTTTTAAAAAATATGTGAATACAAATTTTAAGATTCAGTACAATGAATATCATAAGTAAGATACATGGGAGCTCATACAGCATCCACAACTTACCAAACACGGTCACGCCGAGAAATGCTTCGCCGCCATGATACATACACGCATTCGACTGCATTGCATTCAATATATATCTATTACTGATTATCGATAAAAAAGAAAAGTTCACCTCAATCTTGTGCATCAGTTAAGTCATTGCTCTTACAAGATACGAATCAATGCATGAAACCCAATATGGGTAATACTCACTTACCAAAGTAGATGAGCACCTTTTCAACTTTCCATGTAAGATCTAGGCTGCCTCGTCCTCTGAAATGGATTGTAGGACATTTTCGAATCCATTTCACATAACTCAGTCATTTTCAGTTCACAGCTTTGCTTAGCATCGTCAGTGTGTGTGCTTTTTTTGTGTTTGTTTGTGATTATGACTCGGGAATTCAAGGTAGACATAGCCAATATACGTGGGCTAAAAAGAAACCACTTTTCTACGTACGTCCATGTCTGTAAACACAGGTCGGATGTTTTGGCACAGATCTGAACTGACTAGTGCCATTATCATTCTCTCACATCGGTCTTGCCATTTACGTACGTAGTGATGTAGCTTACCGAACTCCACCACAATGCTAACCCTGTTCCAATCTGAAATTCAATTTTCTGTGGTTAAAATTCCATCTCCGCAAGCAAATTATCCACCATTGCTTTATTTACAGAAGCCCCAAACCGGACAGTAATTCGAGTTTGATGCGTTTTCTGACTCCATGTAAAGAACTGGATCCCTGTATCCCCATACTGAAATCGTCATTACAAGCGATTTCAATATACACAATTCTGGGTGGCTTCGACATTCTGGACAGACAAACCCGAAGGACGGTGTGTTTAGATCTTCGCTGCGAAAAATAACTTGACCGAGCTTGTAAACGAGCGCACGCGACTTGTTTTTACCTTCTCACCCTGACAAATACAAAGTCGATGTGCTATCCCCTCTAGTCTCATCGGACCACTGTCTCATATTATCTATTTTCTCGTACACCATAACAGCTTCTTTAGGAATTTTAACTTGTCTGGTGCGACTCGAGCTCAAAAGGGGCTTCCAGGGTTAGAGAAATGTTTTTTCGGTCCTTCAATACCAACACCAGAGAGGAAAATCGAAAAAATGTTCAAACGAGCCAAGAATGGCTGCAACGTCCTTCTTAAGCATGTGAAATTTCAATACGACTAAAAACTGGGGCAGAAACTACTACAGTCCGAAAGGTAGTGAAAACTGTTGGTCGTTCATCAAAAACATTAGAAATTCTGCCTCATTCTCCATCTAAACGCTTATTTACAATGAAATTCCAACTGTCAGCTCTTTGGACAAGGCCAATCTGGTTGCAACACACTTTGCGCCCAGCTCAAGACTTCCAGATCGCACTTTATCTCCGTCTACACTTGAGCACGTTGAATGTTGAATCTTCAATGATACGTATCCAATTTCGCAGTCGTGTAGTAATAGGAATACTTAAACATCTTAATATTCACCAATCCACTGGTCCAAATGGTATATCTCCTCTTCCTCAGAAGAGGTGTTCTTCCTCGCTAGCAAAACCAATGCGTACGCTATTTCATCGATCCTACTCTTTTTGACTCTTTCCACCCCCACCCCCCTAAAAAATGCGAATCTTCTTCTCTCTCTTCCTACAGACCCATTACACTTACGTCCCTTCTTTTCAAGGTCATGGAAACGCTGGTAAATCGTCAGCTAATGAAATATCTCGAAACACGAAAACTTCTTAATGTCCGACAGTATGGCTTTCATAGCAACAGGTCCACTGGTGATTTGATGACATATCTTACCGAAAAGTGGAACCAAAGCGTACATGATAGCTGCACTTGATATTTCTAAGGCGCTTGACAGAGTTTGGCATCAGGGTTTTTGGCGAAAATGCATGCTTTGATGGATAAGAAATTATTTTTCGGAACGTTGAATTCAAGTTGTCTCGGATGGTTTCAAGCCTGATATTCAAAAAATAAATGCTAGTGTGCCCCAGGGCTCCGTTCTATCTCCGACACTCTTTTTAATTTTCTTCAATGACCTTTTGTCTGCTACTTCTAATTCGTTATATACCTTTGCTGATGACAGTACTCCCTGCTTTTCATATTCATTCCCCGAAAAACTTTCCATTCTCGGTATGTGTATCAATGACAACTTACGTTGGAATGACCACATATTCGATGTCGCCAAAAATTCTGCGAAATGCCTAGGTTTCCTCAAGCGATGCAAGAGGTATTCAAACCAATTTGATCGGGCCTCAATGCATATGTACGAGGGGCGTTCAATATATTCTCGATATCGATATGAAGGAAAATACGAATTCAATTTAAATTGTTTTTATTTTTCAATATAATCTCCCCTAACATCAATGCATTTGTTACATCTTGAGATAAGATTTTTTAAACCCTCAAAAAAATAAATTTCCTCTTTCTCCATTTATTGCCGACTTGAGTTCTTCATCATCCAAAAATCTTTTTCCACGAAGACATTTTTTCAAATCCGGAAACAGGAAATAATCACTAGGGGCAAGGTCTGGACTATAGGGTGGGTGTTGGATTTCTTCGAAACCACAATCTCGCGCAGCAGCCTTGGAAACTCGCGCCGTGTGAACAGGAGCGTTGTCATGAAGAAGCAACACACCCGCTGCGAGTTTACTCCGTCTTTTCTTTTTAATTTCCTCCCGCAAATTATGCAAAGTGGAAGCGTAGGATGTGGCGTTGATGGTTTCACCTTTTTTTTTGTACTCAATGAGCAAGATTCCCTTTGAGTCCCAAAAAACTGTGGCCATGAGCTTCCCGGCAGACGGAGTAACTTTGAACTTCTTCGGGGGGTCTGTTCCTTTTTTATGCCACTGCATGGACTCTTGTTTGCTTTCAGGGTCATAGTGGTGGACCCATGTTTCGTCCCCAGTAACAATTCGATCCATAACACTGTCCGCGTTCTCACTACACATCTCCAAAAGCTCTCTACAGCATGCGATTCTCACTTTTTTCTGAGGCGCTGTGAGCATTCGTGGCACCCACCTTGCACTGACCTTTGAAAGGTTAAGATGGTCATGAAGAATGGTGTGAATGGTACCAATTGAAAGCTTGGTGATCTCTGCAATCATTTTCACCTTTATTCGGGCATCCTCAAGAACAAGTTTTTCGACTTCTTTGATGCTTTCTCCCGTACAAGCAGTAGCCAGGGTGCCGGAGCGGGGGTCGTCTTCAATGCTCTCTCTGCCTCTCTTGAACTCACTTGACCACTTTTGCACAGTTTATAATGAAGGTGCGGAACCCTGGTAAACAGCCACCATCTCTTCATGAATAGTTTTTTGACTTTTTCCTTGCTTAGTGAGAAATTTAATTACAGCGCGCTGCTCAATTTTCACCATCATCGTCTCAGTTGCCATTATGATTCTGTTTAACTAGAGATAAAACGCGAATTAATAATCACATTTATATGAAATTTTACATGAGTGCACTAAAATAATAGTATTATTTGATAAATAAGTCAATTTATATATACAACCACAGCTTCACCCCGATACAGAGAATGTGTTGAACGCCCCTCGTATATAAGGCATGAAATCGCCCAAAATTGGAGTGCAATGCCCACATCTGGTCAGGTACCATGAAGACCCCTTTGCACTGGCTAGATATAGTTTTTTTGCTTCCTAACTTTCCTTGGCCCGCGCTGTGAGCAAACATTTTAAGGGTGCTAAAAACCCCTTGAGCGCGCGCTAACTTAAAATAATATGCATGCGCTTCATAAGTTAATTGAAGTCTAATTTCGCTTATAAATGTATATATTATACATATACATACATATGAATGTGTATATTCTCAACTGAGTCGCTCCGTATCTACGTAAATGTCTGCCATTGAGACCCATTGAAGGTTGCTGCCTCAGGCACAATGGCCTATCAGAAAAGCCTCTCGGCGATATTCCGCAGAATTGTCTTGTTAAATTTCGGTTTAAGTTGGGCCGCCAATGTTGAAGGAACAATACCCATGTTAGGGCATCAGAACTTTGGTTTCCTTGTTTCATAAAAGATACGACGGTATGACCTTCATCGATTATTCTTTTATTAATCGTATAATTACGAGTACATCTAATGCTAAATTCTTTCTGCACCAATCTGCATTGCTACTGTGCGACTGTATGGTTTGTGGGGTCAAGAGTTTGGACATGTTCTTGCATTCCATTGATCCAATTATTTTTCTTTCGGCCTCTTTAAATCTCTGCTGTAACTTGGGCCTCTATTGCCTTTTGGATCGGATTTTCCCACGATCTTGGTTGAACATTGCAAAACATGTTGATTTGCTCAGAATGATTTGCTTTCAGAAGGTAGAGACTTCTGGGAATGTACTTCGTTCAGTACTGCGGACCGACAATTATGCCTAGATCTACGACTCTCGGAAACAAACCTTTGAGTTCAAGTGGCCGCGATTTTGGCTTGACCAAGGGTTGTTTGAAGAGTTTTCATGTTGTTGGTCATAAAGTGCTATGAACGGCAAAATAAAAAGAAGTTGTTCAATGAGCTGCGAAATCAGGACGTGATTGAGTCACTCATGAGATGGCTAGTATTTCAATTGTTCAATTCTGCACAAAGGCAATTAAGCATAATTGGCTTCGGTCCTCGGTTCTCGTTCCGAAAGAAGCTCCCTAAACCTGATTTCCGTATTTTTTAAATTTTTTGTTTCAACTCACATAGCCAGCGGCCCATTGAAAATCACTATGAAAAAAACAGATGGAATCAATTGAAAAGAAAAAAAATATTAACGCAACCCGATCTCGTCATGCGTTAAGCAGAAGTCTTGCATAAATCAAATAAACTCTTTCAAAAAAAAAACCGTTAATTATTCCCTTGTAGCTACACCACACCTCACATGGAATCACATGAAAATGATGGAATATTCGAATTCAGGCTTTTCACGCTTTCTTCGTCTGCAAGAAGTTTCCTAATTCTGAATAACAAATCATTTGGAAACAAATTTGAACGAAGCCTGCTTTTGAAAAGATTTCCGGTTACTGGGCCTATACTTACTGGTGGTGCTGGTACGAGTACAATCGTCGGCGGTGGTGGTTGCACAAAAGATAGTCAAAAGAAAGCCTGGCCATAGTATAGGGTGCTGCACACCCACCCACATAAGCTATTATACTTTTTCACATATTAAGCGACTTCAAAGTGATGCATCTAACCCATCATCAACATCGCCAACGTCAGCCTCTCATTTGACATTTGAATGGATAGTCGCAAACAAAAGATTTTCATTTTTTGTTGTCTTTGTGAAAAACCCGTTCAAAGGTGCACAACATGAAAAGAATAATTTGAAAAAGAAAAAATTGCAAAACAAAAATATCTGCCACAATCGCCAAACACTTTTCGTATGCAAATTCAAAGTTGCACCGCACTAATGCATGCCACTGGCAAGCGGAAACGTAGTCCGTGCAATATACAAATTCAAAAAATTTTTAAATGTCACCCAATTTGACGTTAAAGCCCAAGTTGAAAAGCTTCTAATTGAAATGCGCCATTTTGTCATTTACGTCATATTAAGACAGACATCGGCGTTTTGCAAAAATCTCAAGTGTGCATGCATGAGGGAAATTATAAAAGGAACTACCATCCTTTTTTTACCATCTTTATAGGGGTTTATACAATATTTTTTGTTCAGTCTCTTCCATCTTCCTTCGTCCTTTTGTGTAATTGGAATTTCAGAGGACATCATTGCAACTTCGGGGTTTTTAATTTGAATTCGTCATCGCAATCGCATTGGTGTCGCAACAAGTGTAAGCACAAGAGTTGGCCATATTTATGGCACCCTGCTGCGAAAAAAGAGTGACGTGAGGTCCTGCTTATAAGGGTTCTTGATGCGTCGTTCTCCCTTTTCGTAACATATAATAAATGAGAATTGAGCACTTCCTCTCGAAGAACTCATATTCACTTGAAGTTCTCATTTTGTACAAGAGCCATTGTGACAATTGCAAGAGGGGAAGGATACATAAACATGAGAGATGTCATGAGTGCAAAACCATAATTGGATTTGGCAGGCTTAGGGCACACAGCAGGACCTTAAATTGTCATAACTTGTGATGGTAGATGTGATTAGTTTGAGACATCTTATGTCAAAAATTCAAAGATCAATATGCTGGCGGCAATTTTGAAAAGTAAATCGCTTAATTTCAACGATTGGATATTAAATGGAAATGCGTGATTTTATGAAAGATGGTGTTGGAAGTGTTTTAGGAAGTGTACAAAAGTGCCGCGGGTAGCTTTGAAGAATTTCTTCGAATATGAGATATCGCTGGTACGTCTTAATGCACAAATTTTGCTCAAAAAATAAATGGAACCAGTAAATTCCGTGCTGTTTTTTTGGTTTTACCGAAAGTCAGAAGCGGGGCCACTAACGCAATAATATTATGAAGAAAAAGGAGGTTGGCACTTTTTCCCGTCGCAACAGAATACTCAAAGAAAGAACTTGTCCTTTCCACTCCTCGTATGTCCTTTTTTTACTATTATTTGTCAGTCTTCGTAGAAAGATGAGTAAGTGCTTCAGTGATTGAGTGCTTACAGTACCAGGAGTCACCACATTAGCGCCGAGTACAATGCAAGCGTTGATTGCACACTCATAAACAAAGTGTTCCATTTTGCGGTCACAAAGTGTTGTATCACTTATGCCCAGTACAATTAGGTGTTTGGTAAAAGCGTAGTGCTCCGACACGACGCCAGTCAACAGTTTACAGTGTTTTGTACTCAAGGACAGCAGGGAGGCTCTGTAATTAAGCATATATGAAACTCTAATTATCGAAGAAATCCCAAACCGATAACACAGGCGGTTCAAATATAGGTTCGTGTTCCGAAAAAAATTTCTCTGAAGCGTGCTAAGCAAGTTCATCGGCGATTTCATTTCTTGCGATCACATTGTGACCTGAGACTCAAACAAGGCTGAGCGAATACAGCCTTTCGAAATTGAAACACCCAGCAAAACGAGAGGGTGCCTCTCCCCCTCTACCGATTCTTTACAATAAAGTTCATTGCGATCAGGAGGACAGACGCAAGACATTTTATACCTTTAGCGCCACTTCCTAAATCGGTTCAAGAGCTGACTGCATTCTTTTCCTGACTCAGATTCTGAACAAGACCATTAGACCATTTCTAGGCACAATGAAAGTCGATTTTAAATTTTCTCAGCAACAACAGTTTGCATCAGGCGACATCTCCATAAGACCAAAAAATAATTAGCGCGCCGGAAAATCAACGGGGAGGAGATTATCAGTGCGTCTAGGAAAGTCCCATGTAGACGGGGCAGACCGTTATTTAGAGTCTGTAAAAGTAGCCGTTTAGATTCAGAGGACACTCCTAGGTGACAAGCCCCATGTTTTGTCAGGAGCTCCTTTACCCTGAGAAAGGTGACTAGTCTGAATCATTTAAGCACTAGACCAGTCACTTTAACCGTAAGTGAGCAACCCCAGTTTTGAAAGGAGAGGGTTCACCAACACATTTCCAGTGGACCAATCGTCAATCATATGTAGGATTCCCAACGCTTTAAAGCAGTCAATCACTAGACATGATCCAACAGACAGTAGATCTGCGTCATCCGTTGAAAGCGATAAGTCGATCAAAATGCACCTGCGTGCAATCTATGTATGTTAATTGTTCACGAAGGTGATTGCCTCCTCATTTGACGAAAATTTCTGTCCTCCGAGCGTAGTTTTTAGATGAGGGAACAAAAAGAAATCGCTTGGGACTAGATCTGGTGAATAAGGCGGATGGTTAAGCAGTTCAAACCGTAATTCATGGATTTTCGCCATGGCAACCGCTGAGGTGTGAGACGGCGCGTTGTCTTGGTGAAACAGGATTTTCTTTTTCTGCAAATGTCGCCGTTTTTCCGCAATTTCTGCCTTCAGCTTGGCAAATAATGATGCGTAGTACGCTCCTGTAATGGTTTTTCCTTTTTGAAAATAATCGATTAAGATAACTGCTTTACTATCCCAAAAAACAGTCGCCATCACTTTCCCAGCCGAAAAAACAGTTTTTGCTTTTTTTGGAGCCGACTCGCCCTTTGCAGTCCACTGTTTTGACTGAATTTTTGTTTCGGACGTATAATGGTGTAACCAAGTTTCATCTACAGTAGTTAATCGGAGCCAAAACTCGGATTTATTGCGCCTAAACTGCGCCAACAGAGCGTTGGAAATGTTCATTCGAACACGTTTTTGGTCTAACGTAAGCAAACGCGGCACCCAACGCGCGGACAGCTTTCTCATGCCTTGATTTGAGAATTGAGATCTTGATTTAATATGTAACAAACACGTTCTTTGGACATTTTCATAACCTCTACTATCTCTCTCACTTTAATTCGGCGGTCGTCTAACACCGTTTGGTGAACTTTAGCGATAACAGTGGTTGCAGTTTTTGGATGTCCCGAACGTCCATCATCTCCCAAGCCCTTACGGCCACGTTTAAATTCAGCTGCCCAAAAATTCACTGTGGTAAATGATAGTGCAGAGTCTCCATACACAAAGTCTTCTCATTTTTGATTTGCGTAGACGTATTGCCTTTCAAAAAAAAGAATTTAATAACTGCTCGATACTCAATTTTGCCCATTTTCACAAAAAACACTCACATCGA
Source organism: Volucella zonaria (assembly GCA_963966105.1). Taxonomy (NCBI): domain Eukaryota; kingdom Metazoa; phylum Arthropoda; class Insecta; order Diptera; family Syrphidae; genus Volucella; species Volucella zonaria. Next base: position 52,939,711 of record OZ014532.1, read on the forward strand.
CTCAAACGACTGTCAACTTTTATTGACGAGCGCCGCTATCTTTACGTTGCTGTCTGAAACTTTTCAGACAACCCTTATGCCATTCATGGATAATGTCCTGGGGGACATCAGTATTAATTTTGTGAACATCAAACTTGAAACCATCCAAGACAACCGGAATTAAACGTTCCGAAAGGTAGTTTTTAATCCATTGAAATAGAGAGCAATCGATCCCAAAAGCAAGCATTTTCGACAAAAGAGCCTAAAGCCAAACTTTCGAGATATTTCATGAGCTGACAGTTTATCAGCGTTTCCAGGACTTAAGAAAGAAGGGACGTAAGTGCTATGGGTCTGTTGAAGAAGAGAGAAGAAGATTCGCCTTTTTTAGGTACGGACTGGACAAATGCTGTTTTCCATCTGCCCTTAAAGAGTCTTAAAGTGTAGGATTGATGAAAAAGCTTACGCAGTGGTTTTGCCAGCGTGGAAGAACACCTCTTCAGAAAAAGGGGAGATATACCATCTGGACTACAAGAGTGCGAAAGTGGATTCGTCCCATCGAAGATTTAACGCACTGAAGTATAGGCAGGGACAAAGCACAATCTGGGAGTGTTTAGCTAGTCGCAAAGTGTGCGGCAAGCAGATTGGCCTTGTCCAAAGAGCTGACAGCTGGAATGTCATTGTAAATGAGCGTTGGGATGGAGGATGAGGCAGAATTTCTAATGTTTTTGACGAACGACAAAAAATTGTTACTGCCTTTGGGACATTGCAATATTTTTTGCTTTAGTTTTTGGTCGTATTAGAATTTCACATGCTTGAGAAAGACGTTGCAGCCATTTCTGGCTCGTTTAACCTTTTTTCGGTTTTCCTCTGTCGGGTTGGTCTTGAAGGACCGAAAAAACATTTCTCTAACCCTGACAGCCTCTTTACATCTCAAGTCTTACCACGCCTTTTCTTTTGGTTTGATACTCTTCATCCGATGAGGGATAAAGGATCTCATTCCAAAGAGAATGGTGTCTGTGATCATATCAGCAACGGCATCCACGTTGTTATCAAGGAAACATAACGACCAGTTAAAATTGTTAAAGAAGTTGTTAAGTCCGCTGTAATTGGCTTTCTCGTATTGCCATACGGTTTCTTAGGAATCTGTTATCTAACTATTTGGTCGGTGTACGAGAAATTAGCTGATATGACACAATGGTCCGACGAGTCTAGGGGAAGAGCACATCGGCGCAGTACTTGTCAGAGTGAGAAGTTAAAAATAAGTCCAGGGTGTTGACGGTATGACTATCAACGTCTGGTATTCGTGTGGGCTCATTTACAAGCTGGGTTAAATTATTTTCCGCTGCGAAGATCTCAACACACCGTCCTTCGGGTGTTGTCTGTCCAGAATGTCGAAGCCAACCAGAATTGTGTACATCGAAATTGCCCGTAATCACGATTTCAGTATGAGGATACAGGGATATATGGCTTCAGTGTGCAGCCAATTCGTCGCACCGTTGAAAAATTTGAGTGTGAATACACTAAATCGTAAACTACCAACCAGGCACATATAGGACCGAGGCATCAAATATTGAACCGACCGCTTGAAGCAACCAGCGAAGCCGAGGCCGCCATTTGAATGATGTGCTATTCCAGACATAATGGCATGAACCTAGCTCCAAATTAAATCCAGAATCAATTTTATTTTTCATATCGTTGATATTTTATTTCCATATTTTTCCAATCGTTCTTATCTGGTCACCCTTTAGATACCCATTAAGCTGTCGACAAGGCCTACACCGCCCATATATCGATTATACTCGCCCACACCATTAGGGCGGGGGATATTTATGTACCCCCAGTCCTTTTTGTCCTATCTCCGGCCTTCACATATACCGACGATTTTGGCCCGTAAATGTAGAAGCTATAGTGTCCAGTTTATTGTCCTTCCAAATAACTATTGACACTTCGCGTCGACGCCGTTCATATTATTATAGCTACGTACTCTTCAGAATATCCTGGATCTTCCTTAATAATTACTTTTTCTGACGACGGCTTGCAGTGAGGAATTCTATTTCTTCTGATGGTGCCAAGCCTAAGAATGCCTTCTTTGACTAAATATTCGAAAAGATGCAAAGCTGTGAAGTAATTATCGAAGTGGATTCTGTAATTTCGGTGTCGCGGAATCATTTTCGATAATATCATTACTACGGTGGAGGAGAATCCTCAATCTGGCTCATAAGCTCTGACAGTATTCTATTTTCCAGTTTCAACCTCTGTCGTATAAGCGAAATCGGAAAAACCACTCAAAACATATAATTTACAGCCCCATCTATGACGTTTCTTGTGATTATATCTTTTTAGCATATTGCGCGCTTTTGTGGAGCACATTTGCTCATCTACACAAAGTCGTGCATCTACAACTGGACAGATTTTGAAGAACCTATCAACGTCAGGATGAGTCTAGGGAAGACATTTGGAGTCATCATTGAAATGCAGGTACTGTCGTATCTTTTCAAATTTGTTAGAAGTCATGGCGTGTTGAATTTGAGGTGTACCTAGGGCGGAACTCCAATGGTTGGTTACTCTGGGAAGTTGAATCAGTGACATAATACAAACCAGACCTATGAATCTCGGATTTCTGTCTGAGGTACACGAAGTTCTGGTGCAAATAGGTAAAGATAGAAGTGTACAACAGTTTCATGATTCAAGATATCAGAACTCAATGACTCGTTACCAGTAAAAGCCAGCTGCTGTGCATTCAGCTCTAGGTTATTTTTCTTCCACCGCAATGTTAGCTTTCACGCTTTGGTCGTTTTGCGGCGGGACCTGAGATGTCTGTAGTGTCTGAATTAGACAACCTCGGTTCTTCTTTTATCTCAGGATTAGAATCAGGGTCGTTATCATCCAAGTTATCTAATAATCCGTCCATATCAAATTCGACTCCCAAAGACTCTTCAATAAACTCTCCAAAATCCGGGTCAAAATCGTGGTCTGCCAAACTATCGTCATCGAAGTCGAGACGATTAATATGAATACGAGTAGTCTCTAGTTGGTAATAAACTTCCAAGGGTTCCATAGATTTTTGATATTAGATACGTAGTGTGATCATTCCAGTTCAGATTACTGTTGACTAAGACTTTTTACTTTTACCACAATTTCAATGTAAGGGTTATTTAAGGCGATTGGTGGGACGTCACATGAGTGCAAAAAATTTCAAGAGACAGGCAGGACTTTAGATTAATGAATAATTCGTTCAAGGAAGACCATGATGATATAGCAGATAGGTCCTCATTAAGCTTTACAACTGCATCTTCTATTAAACCCATTGGAGCGTAGAGTTGTACGTCATCAGCATACATGTGGATAAGAAAAACCCGAAGTTAAGTCGTTTGTTGAACATTGAGAACAACAGGGGTCCAGTGAGCTTTGAGGACTAATGGGAAGGAAAACAGTTGAACATTTATTAACATGGCTTGAAGACGATCACTGAGATATAACAAAATAAGTTTAACTGTTGTGTCAGATAGATGAAACAAGTTAGAGAGTTTAGAGCACAGAATAATTGGATAAACCGAGTCAAAAGCTCTGGAGAAGTCAAGAGTGTCAGCAGTGTTATGTGTCCATGGTCAATTGCAAGTCAGCTGCCACATTTAATAAATCTGTAGTACAGGTGTAGTTTGTGTGAAAGCCTGATCTTGTTCGAGATAGTTTTTATTTTGTTGCGCTATTATGAATTCGAAGGCTTTTGAGAGAAAAGGCAGTATGGCAATTGGTCTGGAATCGGAATTTCCGCCTTTTCTAGGGATTGGTATTATTCTGGCTTGTTTCCAGCTTGTGGGAGGGAATTTCGGAGACTGGTTTTGCTGGTGTTGAAGTCGAACCCCATTAACCATGTTGTTGGCTGTTCGCAGCATTCTGGTCAAGAGTTCGTTACACGTTGAAAGTTGATGTGTAAGAGGGAAATAGACCCAAGGCTGGGTGGATTAAATTTGATCGATATCATTTGGAGCTGGGTAGGGCAGTCAATACAAGCAGGTAGTAGCTGATAAACAAAGAGTACATCGGCAACTTCTCTACGTTTTTTGATAGATTGAAGATTTATTAGCTTTAAGCGATCTTTATACGGAGGCAAGTTAATGATATCGTATTACATGACCGTGATCATACCTGAGCGCTTGATACACATTTATATTAGCAAAAGTTTCTTGTTTTGTTTTTTTTTTTCTTATCGCACTATCGATCCGTCAAGAGCCTATGCTTGAAACATGGCAGCTTTTCGCTTGCCTCGTTCCTGGTGCGCTCTATTTAGTTGTACAGCCTAAGCAGTCTGGCATCCGCGACAGTTTGATCCTTAAAACGGAGGCTCGGTCTTCTTTATCGAACCTGGGGCCTATAATTAGAAGATCGTCTTCGCTGGAGCTTGTTTTGACTTTCTGGACTATATTTATGTACGAGCGTGTACATCTTGATCATGGTTGTATCTTTTGCTCCATTAGTCCTTCTCGCGTGCTAGATCACGACAAAGAGGATAAATGTTTTATAACTCATTTACCTGCTATTCAGAGCTGGGAGTTTTGAGTCCTTTTCTTTTCCCAAACCGAGTAGTAGCGGTTTCCTAAGGTAAATCTTTGCCGAATCCCCACAGGGTTATCATTCGTGGAGTGGATGGTTTCTGGAGCCTGCTCACTATTTGTTCCAGCACTATGGTATATTGAAGAAATCACATGACAGTGTGAACTGTTTCAAATTGCACATTGCTGAATCAATCACTTTTGCGGGGATCCAGAATTCGGTCATCGTCTTCTAGAGCTCAAGACAATAAATGCTTGTTGTTCAATGAGCCCCCTTTCTGAACTTGAAACTGGCTCTTTGTTCAACTGTTGGACTCTCGATATCCTCGACGTTGATGTTGTCGTCTTCTGTGTAAGCAGAATCTTCTTTTCCATCCTTCTTTTGTTCGGGTGAACTACCCTTGCCCCTCTTGTTTGGCCCTGCAACTCTTGTAGGTGTACATTTTCTGCCACCTTTTTCGTCGTTTGCACTCATTACCATAACAAGGGCTCTTTTTCAGTTATGGCTCCTAGTCTAAGGTCGTCTCGGCTATCACATTGGCAGTTATCTACTTACATTTACAAATTGTTGGCGTTTATTGATGATGAGAACATAGCGGGGAGTCCTCCCCATTCTGTAGGTTCTGGTGGGCCCCCGCCCAATTACCAAGGCTTCGCCCATCAAAGACGATATCTAATAAAAAGCGGGGGCTGGGCATATTACTGGTCTTATGGTAAATATCTTCAGATGACGTAACCGAAGGTTGCTATTGGGTCTACAAGTAAGTTTCCAGCGTTTTTTTCCAAAATTTGAAGTTTTATTATGAAAACATAGTTACAATGCTTTATTCAAAGTATCGTCCATCGGAAGCTACAACTTTCCCCCATATTTCTGGCAATTTATGAATTCCGGACCAAAAAAATTTCTCGTCTTTCGAGCCCAAGAACGTATCGAGCCAATTTTTGATTTCCTGTACTGAGCTGAAGCGTAATTCCCGTAAGAGCGTTGTGCATCGAACGAAACAAGTGGTAGTCAGATGGTGCCAAGTCTGGACTGTAGGGCGGGTGAGGCAGAATTTCCCATCCACTATTTTCCAAATAGTTTTTCAGCGAAATCGCAACATTTGGCAGAGCGTTGTCGTGATGAAAAATGACGGACTCATGCCTGGTCTCATATTCTGGCCGTTTTTCTTTTAATGCCCGCTTCAAACGAATTAGTTGGGTTCGATATAATGGTCCTTTGATGGTTTCACCACTCAGAAGCAGTTCGTAGTATACGACACCCTTTTGATCCCACCATATGCGGAGCATGACCTTATTCACGTGAATATTTCGTTTCGGCGTCGATTGGGCGGGCTCGCCGGGCTTTGTATACGATTTTCTGCGTTTAGGATTATCATAATAAATCCAGTTCTCATCACCAGTGACAATACGATGCAAAAATGATTTATTTTTATACCGCTGCAGTAACATTTCGGACATGCAAAATCGCCGTTCGACGTCTCTTGGCTTCAATTCGTACGGCACCCAGCTTCCAACCTTTTGAATGAATCCCAGTGCTTTTGGGCGCAGGGAAATGGCTTGTTGCGTGACGCCCAATGATGCAGCAGTAAAGCGTCCAATTCCTCGTCTTCAAAGTTTCGGCGAACTTTGTCTTCAACTCCAAAATCACTACTTTTGAACCGTTTGAACCACTCGCGGCACGTCGATTCACCAATACATTCCGCCCCATAAGTTTCCGAAAGCAAACGATAGGCCTCAGCCGCACTTTTCTTCATATTAAAGAATAAAAGCAGCGCTTCCCGCAAATGACGTTTATTTGGCTGGAAACTTGACATGATTTTGCTCGATAAAATGTACGACAACGATAGAACTGCTCAAATATAACGCTGCAAAGTTGTTGACAGATACAAAACCTACAAATAAAACACATGGGGTCTGACATTTCTGCCCGGGATCCACTATTGGCGTCATCTCTGACAAACGCTGGAAACTTACTTGTAGACCCAATACGATTGGACTAGTTACAAGTTGCCGGTCATAGGTCTTGTTGGCGGCAAGACCACCGGTAGTCTCTACCAGGACTTAAATCACGATACCATTGGAGTCAGGAGCCCCCCGGCTTTCGGTCCGGGCCTGACTTGTTGAGATAGGCCCCCTTGTGGAAGAGTCCTGGTGGCTTTAGTTTAAACCCAAATTGCGGGAAGGGTCTTCGTGTTGGTTTGAGCCATTGTAGAGTTGCAAATAAGTACTGGGTGCTGTGACCCTAAGAGCAGTAAGAGGTTTTAGATCGGCCTCGACCCATACCAAGGATGGAACTTGTGCTTCCAACACAGTTCCGAATTTGGTATCAAAGGATTGACGGAGAGCGATGGTAAGGCGTATCCTTGCTCCCATGGATGTATGGGCATCCCGTAAACATAAGTCTACATGGCAGGTGGTTTATGTTAAATCGTGTTTAGGCTTCCAATCATTATTTTCTATTGACTTGATTTTTCTCTTGACTATCCAGAGAGCGCGAGCTTACTGTGTGGTTTCCAGGTCTTCGAAACTTAGTACTACTTATTACCGTATTACAAACTTCTGCTAATCGATTAGCTGACAGCCGTTATGTGTGAAAGATGTGCTTTCCGACTAATCCTCCAAAGATGTTCTCATTGCCGATTTTTGCATTAAATACTCGGAGTAGGATTTTGACATCATACAGCGGACAGTTTTCCTAGAATCCCCCCAGAAGGTTATAGAACTCCTCCTTATTAGAGTTTTCAGCTTCGTTGGTAGAATCCGTAGCACATTTTATGTTGACGTTTTGAAATATGGCCTAGATGCCGAACTCAGCCAGGCAATCGCTAACTGGCTTGAAGTCAATTATGAATCAACATCCTGCCAATTGCTGTCTTTTGTGATAGCTGTAACAATTTTTTCGTTTTTGCATTCCTGACTTTATTTATCGCATCCTGTATCATGTTCTTGGTTCCTTCTTGCTTTGTTCTTTTCAAAAAACGTGACTTACTCGTATTTTTGGAAATTCTTTTCGGTCTGAGCTCTAATTTTATTTGAAGCTGTTACTCCACTAGTAACTCCATCTAGAGTCCGTTTATTGTGCTTTTATTTTTGTCTCTTATTCAACACTCGTGTTTTTAGGTTCAGATGTAGGCCAATCAGTATCCCAGATCAAGCACTAGGTGGTCAGATAAGCACAATTGATGCGTTGTAAGAGTTACAACACCGTGCACCGGACTGACACGGTCCAGTGTCTAGTTTGTAGATCAAAATCAAAGAAACGTTTGCCAGTTAGAAATAAGAAAAATATTGTGTATTATACAAAACAGTAGACGGCGATATTTTACTTTGGTTAAAAGACAAGTTGGGACCCAACTAAATTGATAAGATTATCAGCGCTGATATACGTAATCCAAGTAGTGACAAAAGACTTAGTGACATTATTGTAAAATATATGGTCCTGGTGGCTCTGTCAATACCCAATTAGCTTGAAAAAGATTCAAAGCGGACTAAAAAAATTTCATCTACACAAGAAACTGCTTAGAATGAACGCGATACTCTCTATTCTAAAGAAGAGCGCGAGAAGGTAAAGATCGAACTTACTTGCTTAGGCGGCGCTACAGTCCGGAGTGGACCTGGGCGTCAACCAATAATCCTCTCCAATTAGTGCGGTCTTTGGCAAATTGCCTCCAGTTGCGCGCTCTAAGTTGGTTGAGGTCCCCCTTCACTTGCGCGCCCCACCTAAGGCGAGGCCTTTCTCTGCGTTGTCCCTCTGGATTAGAATCCAAGATTCTGCAGACTGGAGCGTTGGCGTTCATTAGCTCTATACGTTCCAGCATTTGCAACAGCCCAATAACCAGTTTTTTGACCAGGTCGATGTCACTATACAGCTCGTAAAGTTCATCGTTAAATTGTCTCCAAATATCTTACGAAGAATTTTTTCTCAAAACGACCAAGGATATCTTCATCCACTTTAGAAACGGTCCATGCTTGGGAGCCATATAGCAGGACTGGGATTACAAGGGTCTTATATAGAGTTTCCTTGGTTGTTCGGGAGAGGCTTGGTTGTTCGGGAGAGGGCCTTACTACACAGTTGCCTTTTCAGCCCAAAGAAACAGCGATTGACGAGCGTTATTCTTCGTTTGCTTTCTGAAGAGAAGCCGAGGTAGATAAAGTCACTTACTACCACGAAGTCATAGCTGCCGATTGTGGCATTCTGGCCGATTCGTCGATGTTAGGTGTCCCTTCTTGTTGACAGCATATACCTTGTTTAGCCCTCGTTTGCCGTTCCTATACTCGCAAACGCACCAGTGACAGCTCCCTGTGTTCTACCAGTAATATCAATGTCGGCGTATGCAAGCAATTGAACAGAGTTTTGCACAATTCTTTCAAGTATGCTGTTGAAGAAGTCACATGGCAGCGTGTTGCCTTGCCTAAATCCTTTTTTGACCAAACTAGACGTGAATCTACATAGCTCGTCTTTGCAGATCCGATCATATGCGGCTTTAAAATCGATAAAATGTTGATGAGCATCGGTCTGAACTTCTTTAGTTTTCTCCAGGATCTGCCGTAGTGTGAATATTTGGTCAATTGTGGACTTACTGGGCCTAAAACCACACTGATAGGGTCCAATCAGATCATTGACAAACGATTTCATGCGCTCGCACAATATATCTTATATGCGGTGTTTAGGAGACTGATACCTCTATAGTTGGCGCAGCTTAGAGGGTCTCCTTTCTTGTGAACCGGCCAAACGATGCTGAGGTTCCATTCATCAGACATACATTCATCCGACCAAATTTTGCAAATAAGTTGGTGACTTCTTAGAGAGCCTAACAAGTCATTTCCTGCTGCCATAAATAGTTCGGCGGGTAAGCCGTTCGGCCTTGCAGCCTTATTTGTCTTCAGTTTGGATATTGCTATCCTCACTTCATTTTAGTCGGGTGTATGGAATTCTTGACTTGCATCGTCAATATTGAATGGTTTGCTCTACCTGACAGTGGAATTTATGCCATTTAGTAGTCTGCAGAAATGGTTTTTCCATATCCTCAGCACCGACTCTGGCTCTAGTACAAGGTGTCCTTGTTCATCTCTACAGTTGCTTGTACTTGTTTTTTTTTTTTTTTTAAACCCAGCTACTGTTGATAATGACGCAATTTGGGGTCTACTTCTACTTCCAACCAAGCTACTGTCAATAATGGTACAGTGGTCCCTTATTCCTGATTTTGTGATAGAATATATCTTTTAAATTTATTAATAAATGTAGCAAACAAGCCAATTTCAATTTTAGAATTACAGAGAATCCTAGTTCAGAGACAACCAAAAGCCTCAGATATAAACGAATGCATACACATAGTGTTCACGACCCAAACAAACGTTTTAAGGACAACGAATGCTACTACAAATAAGGAAGATGTCGTTTATATGGATGCGGATTTGATCTTCGAGACAGACTTAGGTTTTCGGAAAGTTTCCGAACGGATTGTTATGCTTCAAAACAGGATTAGCCTGATTTGCGTTCATGTTCATGATAAAGATGAACACATCCAAAACGAATTCTATGTATGATCTCCTAGGCCCCATCTATGATATAAAAAATTATACTACGAAATCTCAACGCAAGTCTGGGTAAGGGATCCGTTTTTGAGCGGTTCATCGGAAGACAGGTTTTAAGAATTCGTAACGGGGCGTCTCCTCTTCGTAGTCAGAACACCGTTCCCAAAGCTGGCTATTCCTTGATCAAACAACCATCAACCAGATCAGTCACATTGCAATCGACGTAAACATTCCTCCAGAATTCTGGATGTCTGAATTTTCCGAGGTGTCAATATCGAAGCGGATCATTACCTTGGTGCAGCCAAAGTACAAATTCGGATATCACAGGCACAACGGAGTCAAGTAAAACCTCCAAATCGTAAGAGGCTGTTCAAATCTTTGCTAATCGCTTTTCCCTCAACCTCCTTGAAGAATGATTAACCATTCACCGTGGGCGAAAGATGACAGAGAATTCTTTCCCCCTATCTTAGACGAAGTTAAGTTAGCAAAATTTAACCTGCTGGTCCAAACAGTGAGATGACATGCAGGAGCCGATTCGTAAGATATAGCCAAGTAAAGCATGTCCGGAGACTGCGTTTGTCCGATCCACAAGAAAGGAGACCCTTTTGATTACGCCAACAATAGAGAAATAAGTCTCATAAACATCCTCTGTAAGATCTTTTTTCTTCCGTATTATGTAAGCATGTGAAACCATCCATAAAAAACCTGGTTGCTCCATATCAGTACAGTTTCAGACCAGGAAAGTTCACCGTCGATCAAATATTCGGACTAAGGTAGATCTGGGAATAGTGGATTGTCGACTTCAAAATGGCTTATTTTTGTATGTCTGTGTAATTTTGAAATCCCTGTCAAACTCGTCAGATTGTAGATGGTATAGTGCAAAACACATTCGCAAACACAAGAGCCACAATCACAAACGCGGATGGCATTGATGTGATTAAGCGAAAACAGTGAACCGTCAATGGAGCTTTCATGGATATTGAGTCGAAGGCGGTCCAAATGGGTCTGGCGGTAAACATAGGCAATTCTAGAAGAAGCTGTTATCAGAAAAGGATGCTCACTGACTGCTTAGCCTGATTGTCACAATTGGAGCAGTCAAGGACTTCGTCTACCTTGGATTCGAAGTTACAAGCAGCAATGACATCACCGCATAATTGAGTGCAGAATTACTCCTGATAATCGCTATATTTTTTTCGGCTCGGGAGGCAATTAAGTAATAACGCACTCGTAATACCAAAGTGGCCATATACAAGTCCCTAATCATCCCGGTCCCACTCTCAGGCGCCGAGGCTTGAAGTTTGTGGAGAGCGGATAAAGAAGCAATTGGCCGCTGTTTTTCGGTTCCGTTTGATGAACTGTACAGTAACACCGCTCTAGTCAGGCATGTACGGATCCAACACATGAGATGATTGGGCCACGGAAGGCACAGCTCCGCCTCAAAGAGTTTTCGAGCCTTAGCCCGAAGGACGGCATGTAGAGGACGATCGAATCTAAAGTGACGCACGCAAATGGAGGAAGACCTCAACCAACTGCAAGTGTGGCATTCGAGGCAATTGGCGGAAGATTGTGCAAGCTATAGAGGCTCGTTTCACTCCGGACTGTAAATCCACCTAAGTAAGAAAGTATAGTCAATGTCCTGTGACGGTATGGTGTAGTATTTACCGAATGTGCTTCAAAGGGGTTTTTACATGTTTTCGCAGCACTTTATATTCAACATCGGAAAGAATATACACCCCGAATGACTCGAACTGCAACCGACTTCAGACTGCTATAATTTCCAAACCGTTCATGGCAGTGAGCTCAAATTTTCACACATGATAAATAATTTTATTATATACAAGCCTTTTACCCGCGATGGAATTCAAACGTGATAGTGTGATTGCTTTATATTTGACCGATGGTGATGGTTTGGGTCGCCATAACCGCCGATGGTCGCTCTCCGCTCGAATGTTTGGACCGTGACGTCCAAATTAATGCGATCGTATACCGTGAAACTGTCTTAGAGGTAGTATTAAAGCCTTGGGCAAACAATCATTTCGGTCGGAGACCGTGGACATTTCAACAAGACTCGGCGCGCGTCAACCAAGACTGGTAAAAAAACAATGTTTCACATTTTATTTCTTCGACACAATGGATTGCAAATTCTCCGGATGCAAATCCGTTGGATTTCTTTGTCTAGGGTATTTTGAAAGCGAAGGTTGGCACTAAAAAATACCAAAGTTTGGACCGCCTCAAACAAGCACTTCGCCGGAAATGGGCCAAAATACCACAGAGCCACTTGTGTGCAGCGTGCTATGCTTTCTTCGGCCGTCTCAAGGCCATTATTCGCGCCAAAGGTGGACATATTGAAAATTATTGACACAATTTGAAAATTTATATATTTTCCAACATTTTTTGCTTTGGCACAATAAAATTTATCAAAAAATAAACAAAAATTATCATTTTAAAAAGTTGGAGTTCGAGTCATTCACCCTGTATATGCCTCGGAATATTCCGGTTATTCGGCATGCAATTACCTTGGGGAAATAATTTCCATACTAATGTATGCATATATCATCTCTCGGATTGAAAAGACTCTATCGACCAGAGTCAGACCAATGTTTGTCAGGAGCCAACAGATTTCAGCTAACTCACAATTACAATAACTTTTCCTTTCGATCCTGCATTTCTGACAGGTACTGAGACTACTTAGCTGATCAGCTATTGAAGTTGTTTGTACGATGTTTTTAATTTTGCCGAAAATCGCATTAGCACTTCATGGATTGTTGTAGAAATAGCGTGCTTATTGCCATGAAGGAACTTATTTTTAGGATATCCCTTCTCCCCATCAACGTGTTGGTTATTTCCACAGAATTACAAAAAACAAAAAACACAATTTTTTTTTTTAATTAAAATCAACACTCGAAAGCGTGAAGAACATCAAACGAAGAAACTCATTCAATCCCCAAAGGGTTCAGGACTCCGTCCCTGTTCATATTACTGGTAAACCAAAAATGAAAACAAAGCCAACGCCATTACAATCATCAGAGGCATTAATATATTATTCTCTCGAACCAATGTTCATTACGTGCACGGCAAAGTGTAAAAATATACATATTCCCATTGCCAGGACCGGTGCCACTACCACCATGCAGTGTCCCATCTCAGTTCCAAAGCATCCTTTCCATATCCCTTAACAACAGTGGAGAGAAGAAATATAAAAATGGGAAAATATATAAAATTCATAATGACATCCTTTGATCTACGCTCGGCAAATAGGATACGTTCCCGTAGGGAGTCCTATAGTTCCATTCGCATTCACATCCACACAGATCTTGCCTCTTGCAGATGATACCTTCCTCCACGTTACCGCATTCATCCTTTTCTTCTGGTTTGTCAGAATTAAATGAGAGGGTGGCATATACTCGCAGTCACCGTTAATACGAAAGTATTACCATTTACCATCCCCATTTACTTTGGGGAAAGGTTGCAAAAAAATATGAAAATAAACGAAAAAAAAAAAAAAATTTACAGAGTTTCAAAAAAAAAAATAGCACGCCTCATACACTGTACCAAGCCAGCCACCCCCAATCTACCCTCTTGCTCAAAAAAAGGACTCATTTTGTCATTCGCAAATATTTTTAGCAGGTTTGGGTTACTTTTTCTTCTTATGTTGCCTTGCCTCAGAAGGATGTTACTTCTGTGCATTCTCCATCCCATCCATTTGCCTTTTTTTTTTTTTAGTTGTTGGCAGCCCACGCTTTGCGCCCTTACTTGTATTTGATGATTATGGTGATCATCAGAGCGAATCCTGTTTGCTTCAAATGGGCGCAACAAAAGCGACAAGAAATGAATGAAATTATGAGGAAATATGAGTAAACGATGCTACGTTGTCTGAATGTTGCAAAGGTGGTTTGGGAACATCCTTATGTTGCAAAAATGCAAATGCAGAGTCGTGCCTTCGTTAACAGAGCATAAAAAAATGAATGTGAGGTTCTGGGACACACGAGGGTGTGTTATGCAATCATTATTTTTCCTATTTTTTTTTCTTGCACTATAGATAGGAATTAAAATTCTTTTTTTTTTTTTTTAAGGAGAAGAAATGAATTTTCATAATATCCTCTCATTTCCTTTGTGCGGTACTTACATGAAGAGAATATTCTTGCTTGCACAATTTTCCATGCATCAGCAAAGTGATTTCCATTTCCATTGCATGGCTTCTGTACTTTCTTTGTAAGCATTTGAGGTATATCCTTTGAGCTAAATCGCGAAAAACAAAAAAAAAAAATTGGCAAAAAAGTAGGAAAAATTATTTAACGTATCCTAGCAAATCCTTTTTGCTCGTTAGAATTGGAAGTAGCGCTTACTTTGTGCACTTTCGAAATAATTATCGTTATTTATGGATTTGTGTGCAGTTGAGTGAGAGAGTAACTAACGGATGACTGGTTTTTGATTACAAGTATGATGTACATAGATACCATCGAAAAAGGATAATGGGACATGATACTCGTATGGAAATGTTTCAAAGATGAAGTGGTCTTACGAAGTGTTTCTGTTTGGAATTAAATTCTTTTGATTAAAATTGCAATAGCTTTGATCAGAGTTTTTTTCTTTCTGACGCGTCATTTGAATTGTTGATGCATCTTTCCATTAATGACATTAATAAATATTTTATGGAAATCAAACTGAATAATTTCCAGAGTTCGAAACGTTTAATAAAATGTTGATAGTTTTCAGATAAGCATGGTTTGTTGATACAAATTAATTAATTGGATCGCGTAGCATGTATCTGACAATGGTATGAGGGATTTCGTTAGGTTGCTCGTCAATTTATAAATACAGATAAGGAACTAAATGATTACATAGAGAAATATAGTTTCTTCGAATCCTACTCTGTAAGCGAAATCAACCTAAACAAAAACAAAAAAGGAAAAACATTATTGGCAACAGCTACAAAATTGCAAGAAGAAATCGACCTGACTCCGTACAAGAGGTGGTGTTGCGGTCTTCATTAAGAAAGCCTTCGACCGTTTGGAGCTAACAAATTTTAAATTGTCCAGGCAAGTTCGTGGATGACAGTGGCCATTTCCGCCTCAGCACTAAAATGACCGATCCCAAAGAAATTGTTGTGCTAAAGTAGTTTATTCAAAAGTACTCGCATTTATTTAATCATTATTATATAGAGCTTTAGAAATACTTTTGAATATCGATAAGAGCAATCTTCTCGAAATCTGGAAGGTACGTAGTCTCGATATCTCAATAACTGACAATAAAGACGCGACTATTAACGCACTGCCTCACCAAAAAAGCAGACTAAAAAACCATGTGTAGGTACGTAGATGGTATACTGATAGACTGACTGAAGCCCTTAGTCAAAAAGTTTTCTGTATTTAAACTGTTGAAAAACTTTATTCCAACAAGACATTTTTCTCAAAATATTTTTTTTATTTTTCTACATAGTCTCCTTGTAATTCTACACACTTCTACCAGCGATGCTCCCATCTCTCTAACCCGTCCACATAGTACTTGGCGTTTTTCTCTGCAAAATAATTGTTCACGAAGGTGATTGCCTCCTCATTTGACGAAAATCTCCGTCCTCCGAGCGCAGTTTTTAGATGAAGGAACAAAAAGAAATCGCTTGGGACTAGATCTGGTGAATAAGGCGGATGGTCAAGCAGTTCAAACCGTAATTCATGGATTTTCGCCATGGCAACTGCTGAGGTGTGAGCGCGTTGTCTTGGTGAAACAGGATGTAATGGTTTTTCTTTTATGAAGATAATCGATTAAGATAACTCATTTCCCAGCCGAAAAAAAAGTTTTTGCTTTTTTTAGAGCCGGCTCGCCCTTTGCAGTACACTGTTTTGACTGAATTTTTGTTTCGGGCGTATAATGGTGTATCCAAGTTTCATCTACAGTAATTAATCGGCGCCAAAACTCGGATTTGTTGCGTCTAAACTGCGCCAACAGAGCGTTGGAAATGTTCATTCGAACACGTTTTTGGTCTAACGTAAACAAATGCGGCACCCAACGCGCGGACAGCTTTCTCATGCCTAAATCTTGATTTAATATGTAACAAACACATTCTTTGGACATTTTCATAACCTTTACTACTCCGGTCGTCTTTAGCTTTAGTCTTTAGATAACTTTAGCAATGTTATCGTCAGTGGTTGCAGTTTTTATACGTTCCGAACGTTCATCATCTTCCAAGCCCTTACGGCCACGTTTAAATTCAGCTGGCCAAAATTTCACTGTGGTAAATGATGGTGCAGAGTCCCCATACACAGAGTCCAACTCATTTTTGAGTGGCGTAGGCGTATTGCCTTTCAAAAACAAGAATTTAATAACAGCTCGATACTCAATATTTTCCATTTTCACAAAAAACACTCACTCAAACGACTGTCAACTAAAAAGTGCGCGTCCAAAATGACTGAAACTTCGGTAAGTAACTGTCAAAAGATGCACAACTAGCATTCACTAGCTTTCATTGACGAGTGCCCCTATCTTTACGTTGCGGTCGGAAACTTTTCAGGCAACCCTATATGTATGCATATACTTCTATACGGCATACATACGAGGGCGGATCAATAAGTCCGTGACTTTTTGAATTTCTGACCTCTTTACTGAAACAGCTCCTGTCAACAGGCATCTGTCAGTTGACTCCTGTCAGAATTTAAACTTGCTGCGTCAGTTAGTTTGTGTTTGACAGCTATTTTTATCAGACTACTCACTAATTTGAGGAGAAAATGGAAAAAAGTGAATTTCGTGTGCTTATTAAGCATTATTTCTTGCGAAAAAAAACCATTACCGAGACCAAGGCTAAGCTTGATAAATACTATGGGGACTCTGCACCATCGATTTCAATGGTAAAAAAGTGGTTTACTGAATTTCGTTGTGGCCGTACAAGCACTGAAGATGCCGAACGTCCTGGACGCCCAGTTGAGGTCTCTACACCCGAAACAATCGAAAAAATTCACGATATGGTGTTGGCCGACCGAAGATTGAAAGTGCGAGAGATTGTGGAAGCCGTAGGGATCTCGCATGGCTCAGTGGTTTCAATTTTGAATGATCACTTGGGCATGAGAAAGCTTTCCGCAAGATGGGTGCCGCGTTTGCTCACAGTCGACCACAAACGCAATCTGTTACACCTTCACAGGAAGGTTTGGCGTTGTTTAATCGCAATATGGAGGAGTTTTTGCGCCGTTTTGTAACCGTGGACGAAACATGGATCCATCACAACACACCAGAGAACAAACAACAGTGAAAACAGTGGGTTTCTAAGGGTGAATCGGCGCCAAAGAAGGCCAAGGTGGGTTTGTCAGCCAATAAAGTTATGGCGACTGTTTTTTGGGATGCACACGGGATAATCCACATTGACTACCTTCAAAAGGGAAGAACAATCAATGGGGAATATTATGCCAACTTATTGGACCGATTCAATGACGATTTGAAAAAAAAACGACCTCATTTGGCCAAGAAAAAAGTTCTTTTCCACCAAGACAATGCAAGCATGTGCAGTTGCCATGGCAAAAATCCATGAATTGGGCTATGAATTGCTCCCTCATCCACCCTATTCTCCAGATTTGGCTCCGAGCGACTACTTCTTGTTCCCAAACCTGAAGAATTGGCTTGGTGGAAAAAGATTTGACTCCAATGATGAAGTCATCTCGTCATTTTGAGGACCTCGACAAATCATTTTTTTTGGAAGGGATAAAAAAATTGGAGAAGCGTTGGACAAAGTGTATAGAGTTCAAGGGAGACTACGTTGAAAAATAAAATTATTTTTTTATCAAAAAAATCTGTGTTTTAATCAAAGTCACGGACTTATTGACCCGCCCTCGTACCTTTCACATATTTAATTTTTTTTTTGGCAGAACAGAGCACACAGACACAGAACTAGTCCATCTTTCCGTTTAATGAAAACTATCAGTCTTACGAAGAAAGATGAATAAGGGCAGTGATAAGGTGCCTATAGTACCAGCACCCACCACGTCAGTGCCGAGTACCTGCAGCCTGATGCGAGCGTAAGCCGGACATTCACAGAAATAGTGCTCCACGGTATCGTCATCACTTTCACAGCAAGCATCGCAGGATGTCTTATCACTTATGCCCAGCACATTTAAGTGCTTTGTAAAAGTGTAATGCCCTGTCACGGCGCCAGTAAGCAACCTGCAGTCTTTCCTGCTGACAGTAGAAAGTCCGCTGACTTCCAATCGACATCGGGAAGAATTCGTTTGGTCTGCCTGCATTCCGGCGAGCTGTGACATCTGCAGTTGTGCTCATATGAGACCAAACTGTCAATAGAAGCCTTAACCCAGGACGCAGGTAGAAGCAACGTAGGTTCGGGTCCTGAGAAACTCTCCTTCTAACCTTGATTGGCAAGTTCATCGGCGAATTCATTTCTCGTGATCACATTGTGACCTGTGACACAGACAAAGGTCACTGAATTTAGCCTTCCGACTGCGTTCAGTGATCTCTTGCATTCGTGAACTAGCTTGGAAATCGTAAGAGCGTTCAGTAAGGCTCTAATCGCAGCTTGTCTGTCGCTACAGATGACAATGCTTCGCCCCCTCCACCGGTTCGCGCTAACAGGACTGCATAAACCTCCGCTTGGAAGACAGATGCAAGCTTTCTTAAAGTGAAGTGAAATCTAACGCTGGCGTCCTCCAGAAAGACACCAAGGCCACAACCTACACATATATTGGTTTTGGAGCTGTGCGTGAAGACCCGACTACATTCCTTTTCTGGCCTTAAATTCTGGCCGAAATCAGTCCTGGGCACAAGGAAAGTCGATTTCGTATTTTTTTCCGCAACAGGAGTTCCGGTGTCATTGCATCGGACGTCATGTCCATAAACCAGAGTTATAAGACAGCGTGTTGTACCAAAGACCACTATGGAAGTTGGCTTTGACAGTGCAGCCCAAAATATGAATTTCCGGAAGAGGGAGAATTTTTAAAGGGTCTAAAGCAGAGCTAGGAGTGCTGGGGAAAGCGGCCATGCATCCAAGACAAACCGTTCTTTTGAATCTAGTAAAAGCAGCAATCACGTAATTTCGCGGGAGCTTATTCCACCAGACAACCGATGCATCATAGCCGTGTAGATCTAAAGTACCCTTTTCAGTAACAAGCCCCATGTCTTGCCGATAGCTCTGCACTGCCAGAAGGTCAAAAACGCATGAGATGTTTTCGACGTAACATGTTTAGTCCAGAGAAGTTTCTTATCTAGGAAGACACCCAAAAATTTAACTTCTTTAGAGAATTGGATGGTGATACCTTTAAGCACTACATGAGTCAGACCAGGCAGCTTCCTCCTTCTTGTAAAGAAAACAACCTCAATTTTGAGAGGATTCACTGAAAAATCATTGCACAAGTCGTCTATCACGTCTAGGGCTGCCTGCGCTTTAGAGCAGACAGTCGCTAAACACGATCCAACAGACAGTACAGCGTATGCTTGTGTATAGACGTTAGAACTATTGAGCGCGTTGAGCAATGAATCGATCAACATGAACAATAGTGGTGGAGACAGAACGCCGCCTTGCGGACAACCCGCATTTACACCCGCCACCACATATTGGATGCAGCCACCATCCGTAATCAATGTCCTATTCACCAGCATTGCTGTTATCAACAAACCTAGTGATTCGCCTATGTAGTGTTGTCTGGCCGAGTTACACATGCCGCCAAAAGTTACGTTGTCGAAAGCACCCTCAACGTCGATGAAATTTCCAAAGGTGTATTGCGTCTTGTCGAGTGCGCATTCAGTTCTGCCTATCAGATTCTGAAGCGCACTCTCGCAGGATCTTCCGTGTTGGTAGGCGTGTTGCATCACCGACAGAGGATGCATTCGCAAGTCGGTTTTGCCCACATGGATCTCGACCATTCTCTCTATGCTTTTCAACATGAAGGAAGTCAGACTTATATGTTACATAGATCTGAAAATCTCCGATTTTAGGTATAAAGGCCATTCTCACTGTTCGCCAGGGTTCCGATATGTATACGAGTTCCGGGCTAGCAGTGAAAATTCTCTTCATAGTTTCCTGCAGCTGGTCTATACATTTTTGTAATAGACCTGGATAAATACTATTGGTGCCCAGGCGACTTGACGCCATCAAAGGAAGCAACAGCATGTTTAGTGGCCTCATCTGTCACCACAACCGATCAGATATACCAGCTACGGCGTTGATAAGAGCTAATTGTGAGCTGGTTCCGATTACATTACCTGGGAAGTGCGACGCAAGCATGAGACGGAGTATCTCTGCTCTCGAGTCTGTATAGGTACCGTTAGATTTTCTGAGTGGTTCCAGCCCTTTGAGGAGTTTGACCAGTTTCGATTTCTTCGCAAAAAGCTTTGTAAGAGGCTCTCTGCGAAGTCCGAATACGCCTCTTAAAAACGTTTGGCTTTGATTTGTAAAGATTGCAATATTCCCCCAAATTAGTATTAAGTGACCTGTTTAGAAGTTTTCTGGATTCTTTACGAATACGTACGCTACGCCGTTCCACCAAGAAACGGGTGATCTCCAGGATTCCTTACTACTTGGGCATGCCATTTCGAAACACTTGGTGAGGGTGCCGTTCATGTTCTGAACAGCTTCCTCAAAGTTTTTGATTTGTCCTGAGCTTAGGGGAAGCACTATTATACTTGTCGAGCTCCTCCTTAAATCGTATCCAGTTGATTTTATGCGGATTTCTCCTCTTCAACACGGTCGAGACCTCACATACAATCCTGAATTAGATGTGTCTATGGTCTGACATGGAGATCTCCGATAGTACTTTGCAGCCAATTGGATAAAGTTAAGTCGATTACTTGCTGTATTACTCTCGTAACAAAAGTTGGCTGAGAGCCAACATTGTTGACAGCCAGGTCAGACTATAATATGAAGTCCAGCATATCATAAGTCCCATCTTCCTGTAGTTACAATATTCTATGCGTTGTGTTACGAATCATAGGGAAAATAAGCAGACCCAACGACGAATTTATGCCATTCTCCATTTGTTCCGTAGCTTATGGCTGCAGCAACTAAATCTTGGTTACAAAATTACACGAGTTTAGATGGTGAGAATGAGTTCGGCACATAAAGACAAGCTCTCGGCCTTGCAGATCGCTCATCATAAAGTGGTGTGAAACCGCTTAAACATCCGAAACCACAGATGCATTTATTCCACACCCATGGTTCCTGTATGGATATTATGTGGGGTTTTGTATTCAACACGGAAAGCCTCCTACATTGAGTACACAGAATAGATGGGTACTGGGATGGTCGCCCCCTATCCGCACTCATTTGGAAACAAAGTGGAAATTAACCCTTTCGAAATGCAGATAGGGACGTGAGTCATACCTAGACTTAATAGTCTCGACAGAAGCTTTGTCTAAAAGGGACGTCCTTGTTTTCCCGATTATTTATCTCCCTGCCAGAACAGGTTTTCCACTTTTCAGTGTCAAGTCCGGGTTTCTGAGTATGAAGACTCATCAGAACATCTCCTGTTTTTTTGAATTGCCCGGAACCCAGAGATGGCGCGCGTCAGTTTTGGTTCTCTGAAAACTCCGAAATTCATAGTTTCCAGGGGTGGGATTTTCGGCACAGATTTGCTTAGCTATTCAAGAGTTTGCCGCGTGGAGCACTTCACTCTAATCGTAGCCATATCGTAACCCTCTGCTGGAATGCAAACATTCACCGGTTTGCTCCCACAGCTGATCGACACAGTGTTTGCACTCAGCATCGTTCAGACTGTTGTCATTGCCAGTCTTCCTAATTCGAAGCGCCAGAGAGGATATAGCAGCATCTTTGTATGTGCGCCGGTCTCGTCCCCTTTGGCGTTTCGGGGATTTTCTGGAGGTTGCTTTTCCAGCGACATCCAAGTTCCGTCTGCCAGAGCTGCAACTTGTATTGGTTGCAACACCGGTTTCAGGCGGATCTTGTGGGCTAGAAAAGCCACCACCAGAGTTCTTTCTCAACGGGGATTTCATCTCTTTGGCCGACTTCCGATGATCAGAGCTACGACCTATGCTGATCGTCGCGTGCGTGTGATACCACAGCTGCTTTTGTTTTTGACAATAGGTTTGACAGCTTCATGCGATTTTCGTCCACCAGATCAGAGCTGCCTTTACTGGTTGCAGGAGCGGTTTCATCCGCGCATTGTGCGCGGAGAGACCGATCGACAGGAGTGGGGGAAAATTCCTCTTGGCCCTGTTCGGGACAGAAGAAGAGGGCACAGCTTCAGATCCGACAGGTTGATCGGTTTCTATCGGTGTTACTTCCACCGCCCCGCTTCTCCGTCGCCGCTGGGGGAGTGAAACTTTTGGCACTCTCGCCTTCGACGGCATTTACCATCTCTTTGCGCCGAGCGTTTGCCTCACGTCTCCGTTGCCTCTTCAGCTGCCTCTTAGACAGTAGTCATTCAGAGTGTGTTTCTTCTGGAGCCCGTTCCACCTTTTCAGTTTTCCGAGACAAGCCGTTAGAAACAGTACCCTGACCAACCAACCACTGCCCTATTCTGATGGCGTTTAACCGTAACAGGCAAGGCCTCTCCGGTACTCTCTCCATCGTTCTCCATCACCATCTACCGAACGTGTCGTAGAAGAACCGCAGAAGTCGTCGAAATCAAGTGTTCCAGCAGCTCCTCGGTCAAGGCCGAAATTGGCCGGGGGGTTATGTGGTATGTCGGATAGATTGTAACTATTGCGAGTACAACCTGAAGTATAATCCTTTGGGGTCACCTCCATACTGTTAACTATTTTACGTCTAGTTTAGACATCCTCGGCGCTTAGTTCGACGTCTCACCCGGGTTCTTTTCAGAACCTTAGCATCTTTGACTCTTAAGCCTTCCTGCCAAAGCCTTCAAGGCAGCCAAAGAAAGGAAGGTCATTAATACTACTCATACTTATATTAATACTTATTACATAAATATTCTATTCTTTTCTTAAATCAAAGTTTAGCCAGTCGTTCATTAGCATTCGTAAGATTCGGTAAAGGATTAAAAATAGTTAAATACTCTGTTAAATAAGACTGGCTCTTTTTTTTTGTTTCTATTTATTGTTTGAATTCAGGTTTACATTTTCTAAATAAACAATGGAATTCAGACTAAATATTACGACGTCCTGGGACTTAGAAGAAAAGTTCTTGAAATGATATAAAAAATAAAAAACGGAGAAGAAAATATAAGAAAACTCATTCATGGTCAAACTATACAAAGTACGCTATTTATAAAGCAAGAGCAGCATTTGATTATTCATTTATTTATATCATTATTTTTAGATTAACAAAATGAATTGCTATAACTATGTATAACTAACAAAGGGTTTTACCTTGGTATTTAGTGACATTTGTATTTAAATTTAAAAAATAGCGTTGAAGTTACTTACAAAAATTATTATTACCAAATTGTTCGAAGCACAGAAAAAGGCACTTGATGATTCGGTTGTAAAATAGACAATAAATCTTTATTTCATTTACACTAAAAATGTGACATTTAATACAAAACAAAAGTGTGATGCAATCTGATATGCGAGACGCGCATTCAGCTAATTTTGGTGTGGGAAAGTGAATTTTAACAAAGTATGTACGGCAACCTGTAATGTTGTTTGTCTACTTGAAGACATTTTGCCGGCACCATGGTTAGAAAGTTAAATTTGTGTAGAAGAAGTTGGTGCATCATCTACTGGTTCTAGAATAAAGTCTTCTTTGGCCCCGTCTGGTTTTACTTCTGGTGTTCTTCGCCTAAGAGCTTTTGCACTTTTCCAAACAATAGCAAATATCAGCAATGTTGTAATCGACAGACCAACCGCTGTTGAATGGTATGCTACATTCTTCCAATGTAACAGGTCGTCACTGCTAATTTCTTGGTTAAGGTTGGGTTTCTTTCCGTAAAGAGAGTATTTTCCCTAGCCTGGATAAAACCCGATTGGCCTAGTTGGATTATGCCAATACTGTCTAAAGCAAAGTCCTCCCGCTGGCCGCTACAAATAATTGCAGCTTCAATTGCCCTGTTTACCAAGAAGAGCCATGTGTTTTGAAGGTGTAGATGTTTCTAGGTGGTGTTGGGTATCCAAAGTTTTTTCATGCTACAAGTGTTTTTTTGGTATCCGCCGATATACGTGGTCGATGTCACAAGTTTTACTGGCAGCAATCTGACTGATTACTCCGTGCTTACACATGAATGTGAATCATTTCAATGTGCTACATCTGCTAAGTTCATTGTTCGTTAATTCAAAGAAGTTCTGGTTATTGTATTCTATTGCCATAAAGTCCGCTGAAACTTCCGGTATTGCATAAGTATCATTGTTTATTCTTTTAGGTATTGGAGTTATTTTAACTAAGTCGTATGATGAGAGTTCTGTAATATGCAAGAATCCGCAAACGATTGCGTGAGTGCCATTAAGTTCTATTTGTATCCGATCAAAAGGCCGTTCTACAATTATTAAGTTCGGCGATAATTTAGTCATCACATTTTTAACTACTTCATCGAGGTGTCCTGGCCTTATAAATTCCAAAAAATTGCACAGATCAACTGTTGTGAATTTGACGTAGCGCGATTCCATTTCTCTAAGAAGGTCAATTGATATTTGGTATGCAGCAAGGATTTGCAGCCCAACCCTATTGGCATCAATTTTTTCAAACCAAGATAACATGGTTTAGTTTGTGTGTGAGTATGTCAAATCTTCCATCTGCTTTCTGGTTCAGTTTATTTAAGGACGTTGTTGTCAACATCATTAAGACCTTTTGCTGTTAAATTTCTTGTTTCAATAAGCCTTGGTTGTGGTCTAAATTGTCTATGTTTGCGTAGACTTCGTCGTGGACTCCAAAAACCATTTCCAACAGCTTTCCGAATAATCCTCTCTTTGAACGTTTGTTATTTTTAGCGATCATTGTTCCAAGTATTTCCAGTTCACGTCCTAACGATGCCCCTTTCTCTTTGAGATGATTGAGAAAAGTGAGGTAATGGGTTTCCCCCCGAAATTCCATTGATATGCTACATGATCGTTCCATTCTTTTTATGATGTCGTTTATGTTTCTATATTCATCCGCTATATTAAAGTTAGATATAACTTCCACCCTTAAAGTTCCTCGACTAAGTTTTACCTCTCCTGCTTTTTCTATATATAAGCCTGGCTCTGGGTGTTTGATAGTATATTGAGAATTACTTTTAGTCACGCAATGCATTATCATAGTAGTTAAAAGTAAAAGCGAAAAAATCTTTGAATAAATTGTATTTTTTCTTTTGGTCTGTGATCTATAATTCTGAGGTGTGTTACTCCTCTTCAAGGTTATGTCACCCCTTTGTATTGCTTCGTTAGTTTTCGTATCGTTTTCAACAGGAAGTGGACAAAGTTTTACAACAGGTCTTTTGCAGGTAACATTTCCTTTCGTTCTTAAAGTTACTACCCGTGTAATACCATCGTCACCTGCGTGTACTCGTATTATTCTTGCTAAAGGCCATCTAGTTGGAGGGTAATTCTCGTCTTTAATCAGTACAAGATCTTCTACGTTAAAGGAATGAGCACTACTATGACATTTCGTTCGCTGCTGCAATCTAGATAAATATTCGGTCTGCCATTTCTTCCAGAAATGCTGCGTCATTTTCTGAATAAGGTTCCATCTTGTTAATCTATGTGTTTCTATTTGAAGTTTGTTTGGTTCTGGTGGAGTAACCAAAGCTTGGCCAACCAGAAAATTTGCAAGTGTTAACATTTCTATATCTGGGTCATCTGTTACTGGATAAAGTGGTCGTGAATTTAAGCATGCCTCTATTTGCGTCAGCAGAGTTCTTATTTCTTCAAATGTAAGTGTAATTTCTCCTATTATTCGTTTTAAGTGATATTTAATCAACTCAACACCAGCTTCCCACAGTCCTCCAAAGTGAGGAGCTACCGCTGGAACGAAATGCCAACAAACTCCCTCAAAGGGAGAACATAGAGCTGCAGTTGAAATTTCGTTTACTGCTTTTCCTAAGTCAGTGTCTAATATTCTTTTCGCACCCACTAATGTGATTCCGTTGTCACTGTACAAGTCGGATGGAAGCCCTCTCCTTGAAAAAAATCTTCTAAATGCTGCTAAAAATGCTTCCTTCGTCAAATCAGATACCAATTCTATATGAATTGCTTTTGTACAAAAGCAGACAAAGAGTGCAATCTATCCCTTGTACGATTTGTAACCTCTGCCTTTTGTTGTTCTTATCTGTATTGGACCCGCATAATCAATTCCTGTGTGTGTAAATGGCTTATTAGGTCGTACTCGCGAAGCAGGTAGATCGGCCATGAATTGGTTAAAAGTTTTGGGTTTGACGCAGTTTCTGATTATATTTTTGACCTCATTCCTCCGCTGCAATATCCAAAACTTACGTCGCGTATAGGCAAGTGTTGGCTCCATGCAAGGCTGAAATGTGTGATTCTGTTATAATTAGTTTAGTTACAAAATCGTTATTTGGCAGTATGATGGGATGTTTCTGATTGTATGGAACGCTTGATCGTTCAATTCTCCCGCCTACTCGTAATACGCTATTCTCATCCAAAAATGGGTTCAGTGATAAAAGCTTACTAGATTTGGATAAATTTGTTCCCATCTTTATTGAAACAATTTCTGAATGAAAATGTTATTCTTGTATCGGACAAATGATAGTATCTAAGGAATGCTCCAACTCTACTCTCGTTAGTTCAAGTGTTCAAAATTCCTTACGGTACCTACAAGCCGTAGCAAATCTGATAAAATAACCAACTACTTTTGTTAAGTGTCTTATCAACGAATATTTGTCCAATAGCTCCCATCTCGATTTCAGTGTTTTTGTTGTCATAGCTTTAGTTGCCAAGTCTTTTACCTCTTTCATTTTAACCATCTTCACTATTTCCGTTTTGTATGGGTATTGGTAGTCGTAAAGCCAGGAAGGTTCTTCCCACCATAACTTACAGTCTTTGAGCATTTTCGGTTCTACCCCCCTTGACGCCAAGTCGGCGGGATTGTCTTCTGATTTCACGTAATGCCAATCTCCTGGTTTCGTAATTTCATGTATTTGCTTAACTCGGTTAGCAACAAAACATTTCCATTTGTCCACTGCTCCATTGATCCAGGCTAAAGTTATCTTTGAATCGCTCCATGCATAAACCTTTGCTTTCCCCCACTCTACTGATACTTGAACTTGTTTTAAAAGTTTTACCAATAAAGCCGCAGCACACAATTCAAGCTTAGGCAGTGTTATTATTCTATCATTTAAGATTTTTATAGGTGCCACTCTTGTCTTAGAAAGAAGCAACGTGATACGAATGTCTTCCTGAATTGTTACGATTTTGCTGTATACAACGGCTCCATAAGCCTTGAGAGAGGTATCTGCAGACCCATGTATTTCAATATGTTTAACATAAGGAACATAATGTACCCAGCGGGGAATAGATATTTGTTCAACTATATGTAGTTCATCACGAAATTTTATCCAATTCATGGCTAGTTCATCAGCAATAGGTTGATCCCATTCAAATTTCTCAATCCAGAGATCTTGCATTAAAATGTTCGCTTTTATAAAAATTGGTGCCAACTATCCCAACGGGTCATATAGTTTCGCGATATCTGATAAAACTATTCTTTTTATTGGTTTTCCTGTGCATTGCTGTAGGTTTACCTTAAAATGAAAAAGGTCTGCTTCTGGCGACCAGTGTACATCTAGGGTTTTGACGGTATTTTCTTTATTTATTTCAATTATTTTTGAATTTAAATGTCTTAATATCTCAGGGTGGTTTCCATTCCATTTTCTTAAATTAAAGCCTCCTCTTTTTAGTACTTCAATGAGTTGCTCCTGCCTTACTTTGGCTTTTACCAATGAATTTGAGCCTGACATTAAGTCATCTACATAAAAGTCTCTTTTAATTATTTTTGCTATATCTGGGAATTCTGCTGATTCATCACCGGCCAATTTCTGTAACGTTTTTATGGCCAGATAAGGAGCAGATCTAGTGCCGTATGTTACAGTTGTTAATTTAAATTCCTGCAGTTTTTGGTTTGGAGACGGCCGCCATAGTATTCTATGAAAGTCCTGATCGTCCTCAGTAACATATATCTGTCGATACATGAAGATTCTGTTGTAATTTTAAAATACAAGTAAACAAAGTAGGGCAATAAAACCTCAACGTTATGGCGTTTCTCGACCACGGGCTTTACCTAATTTTAAAAATATAAAATTATTTTAAGACAAATTATTAATGACCTTACAATAGAGTAAATGTTTCTGAATGAGATGTGCGGAAAGAAGGAACTCTAATTAATATCCGGTCATGTGTATCACATATTGGACTCTATAAATAACCAATTTTTATAATTTTCGAAACTTTAAAATAGCACAGCTGTCTAACCGGAACAATCCTCAACCTTCTAAATAAATACACAGATTTAGCTATGCGATTTGCACCACATATTTTCCTGACATTGCACTTTTGTAATATAATAAGTGGCTATAGCTTCGACAGGTGGCCTCCCCCAACAACTAATTCCATATTTTAATCTTGAGTGAAAAATAGGGAAGTAGACAGTTTTTAAGGAATTATTTTTTAAAAAACATTTTTAAATGCTAAAAACAGCGAATGTTAAGTCTTACCGCATACGAAGTCAAATATGGCTTTGCATTTTATGATGTGTATTTTTAAAACAAAACTTTTTCTAAATTGCGATTCTAAGTGTTAATCACTATAACTATTCGTTAAGTATATGTAGATAACAAAAAAATTATTTTATAAAAAAATACATTGTTTAAAATATTATAAACCAATTTTCAGTGGTACTAGTTGTACAAGGTATGACATCTTTTATGTCGGTAGGTTAAGATTGAATAACTTTGAAATTTATCAACCGATTGGCTTGAGTAGACATATTTTTGAAACGCCAATTCAGTATAATTGTAACCATGAATAGCTTCATACCCAAACAACGCGCCGAAATAGTGACGCTGTACATTGAAAATAGTCGTTCAATTGTGCTAACGCAACTCACATATCGTTCAAAATTTCGTGACCAACAAGCACCGTCTGGCAACACTATTCGTGGTATGGTGTCGAATTTTGTTGAGCACGGGTCAGTTGCGTTCCAATGAACTGGTTGAAGCGGTAAGAGAGAGTGTTACCGAGAACCCACGTGTGTCGTATCACCGCGCTCAGCATTTTGGCGTCAGTGGAACCACCACCACCTTGACTCAAAGAATATTGCCGATAGATCGTCCACTTCGCTTGGAATACGGCCAAACAGTCGTTCAAATGGTTGACACTGAACCTGGTTTTTGAAAGCAAATTTTAATGACCGACGAGGCCCATTTCACACTTTCTGCCGCATTTGAGGAACGGATAATCCACACGAGATCCATGAATTACCATTACATGACCAAAAAGTGACTGTTTGGGCCAGGGCGTTTCCACCAAAACCATCATTGGGCCATTTTTTTTTTTCAGAGAAGGCGAAACAGTCCATGGGAACCGATATCGGTGGATGTTGACTCGCAATGTCTGCCCACAAATGTGTGAAAAAGGTTACTGGTTTCAACAAGATGGTGTGCTATGCCACACTGCAACGAAAATTCCCTGGACGTGTGCTGTCAAAAAATGGTAACATTGACTAAATCTCCTAATTTGACCCCTCGGGACTACTTTTTGTGGGGCTGCATACTAGTATCAATCAATCTAAAAATAGAAATACGCTATAAGAAATATTTTGGCAACCCAAAGGTTTAGATGGTTCCCGACCGATATTTGATGAGGATCAGCTCGAAGAGAGAAAAAGTACTTCACCGTGATTGTGTATTGAAAGTTTTAATGTCAAACCTGGCACGATACTGAATTAAACAACAAGATTGGGTAGTATTAGAGCGAATGTTTGAATATTAGGCGTCTCTTCGTAAAGCTTCTGTAGCAGTTACCATCAAGAGAAAAAGAAAGTGATTATGAACCATTTATTCAATACATATTCTGTCCGGTCTTAGATAAGAAAAACAATACTCGAGAGTTGTTTTTTAGACGGCTTGGCCAAATCCAATGTCAAAATTCACAAATTGCTCTTAGAGAAAATTGGCTGGATTATTTGATTTAGATATTTGTTATCGCTCTTCAACAACAATTAACTCATGACAGCAAACATTTTAAAGGCTAATTCTCTCCCAAACCACAATTTGATAAGAAAAGCACGAGCGTACAAATAGAGCATTTGAACGTACCTATATTCCCCTAGCCATACATTCTTGAACTAGCTTAAAAATAACTGAAAAGTTCAGCCGAGTCTGAAACGTAGCTTAAGAAGTCAGTTCAAGTGTCTAGCCTACCTAGCCCCTTTCACAAATTCTTTTAATATAACGAGTTGCTTATTGCCATCAAGATTGCGCAAATTTTTTTAACGAGAAATGAAATATTTCCCATGTCAGATTCTGGCCGAAACCATTCTCGTTCTTTCACAACAGCAGGAGTTCTGGTGCCATTGCATCTGACTTTGAACCAATGTCATCAACACTAAGTGAAGTACAAAATCTTTAATTTAACTTCATAAATATGTACCTTCATACTTATATACATACGGACATGGCTTGGTGATTCCTAATGGATTAACGTCCTTTCATTCTGAGAAAGGATTTGGTATCTGACCAAAATTACAAGAGTTAAATCTGTTTTCGTTTAAATCTCCCTCCTGTCTATTTCACGTCGAGTAAGTGGTTTACTAATTAATTTATAAAACTTAATAGCGTTCCAATTAACAATCACAAAGCTCTTGTCAGCTCGATAGCTGACAAAGTTTTACCCATAATTATCGCGCTTTCACGCAAGTAATCTTCAATCCGAATTTGACACCTTGAAGCGCTAAAAGTCACGTGTCACTTACCGAACAAAAAAAAAAAATTAATCCCAAACAATTTAATGAGTTACATGATACGCCTCTTGCTTTTTCCTAAGACAACCCACCACCAACAGGACCATCTTGTGTTAAAAATAATTGTCATCAATTTCTTCTTGAACAGTCAAGCCCACCGCTTAGATTAAGAAAAAATAAATCTCTATCAACTCCCACACCTATCGACACCAGTGTCGCGTGAGTCCTTGTCAAAAGATTATGACAATTTTCCCACCACACTTCACTGCCAACACAAGGAGAACGGAAGAAAATTATTAATGATTCAGTTATTGAATGTCACAGAAGTAACAAATTGGAAAAGCGTTGGCGGGTGAAGGGATTTCACAAAATTCCCAGATAACTAGGATCCATCCTTAAGTGTTTGAGTTCGGAGTAGATATAAAAAAGAAAATTGAAAAAGAAATGCGTGCGCAAAATGTCCTTTAACTCCAGACTTGTCATTGGATTTTCCACTCGAATGCAGCTATACAGTGTTGGAGTGTGCCATCCTTCTTCCAATATGTACACACCTATTATCCTTTCATTTTTTCGTGTCCTTTCTCTGACTGGACGTTACTAAGTTCTTTTCTTATTTATTTTTCGTATTTTTTTTTTTTTCTTTTTTCTTTTTTTTAGATTTGGTGCTTTTCCTTTTCCATGTGCCTTGATTGTATAATGTAAGGAATTGATTCAATTTAATACTGTCACATTATAATAATGACAATAACGATAATAAGGATTGTTCGAGTGGAAAACAAGTCCTTTCTCTCGGGGTGAGATGTGAACGAAAAAAAAAAATATCGAGAAATAACGAATAAAAAATTATCCTATGAACGATTCGAAAAAAAAAAAAATATTATCTCCTTTATTCGGTCCATTTAACCAAGTGACAAGGGAAGATTGTAGAATGTATCTAGCTTTGGAAAATTCGAAATGCATAGGTAATGTCTTTTTGAGTTGCCTTGCTTTGAACTTCCGCAAGAAAAGTTACCTTTTAGATCAATTGGCACAATTTATCAGAGCATTTGAATAAGTCTTAGAATATACCCGTATATGCATAAGTAAACGTACTTCGATAAAAGAAAACTCAAACCAAATAGATGTGACGAAGTTGTACGGGTAGAGGTTTCATCTTCGAAGATACAAATTCCTCCTACATATCCGTCCACTTTTGAGAACGTAGTCCTTAGTAGTAGTAATAGTAGTAATAATTGTTTATTTTGTTACAATATTTACAAGTTTAACAAAAATAACAAAAATAAGCGTTGGCATTTGCCGTCAGCCGAGGGAAAGAAATTAATAAATTTGTAATTACTAAAAAGCTTCATTTCTACGAGTAGTTTGTAGCCTATAATTCAATGCACAGTTTGCGCCGTTTAGGAAGTTTGTGATCACATTTAGTGATAGGGCATTTTTTCCCCAAAAGGATCTCCTGATTGAATTTAATATGGGGACACGTTCCAATAAAATGTCGGACATCCTCCTTCGTTCCCAGATTACACAGTGTACATTCGTCTCCTTCGTTGTTTCTGTATGGCATATACCATAGTTCAGGTCCCAAAGTTTGCCTCCGGCTTTGGATATTGTTGAGATGGACTCTACGCTGTTCCGGTCATTAAAGTAGCTGATTTCCCCAAGTTTATGCTGTAGTATTCTATACGTGAATCTTGATTGGCTTTATTGACTTTGCGTCTCGAAAAGCTCCCGTGTTGAGTAGAGGAATTTTTTAAGCATTTCGTTCAGTGTGCTCTCCCAGTTTGTTTCATTTCCGATTAGTTCGTGCAAGGGCACATTGTGTTCTTGGCTGAGCCTTGCCCATTCCGCAAAGAAATTAAGGTTTCGGTTTTTAAGATACATAGCAACCTTGTGGGGAAGACGATGACTTGGTTGAGCAAAAATTTTTCTAATATAGAGAAAGTGCAGTCTAAGCGTGAAGATATGTAGCGTTGGTAGTCCAGTTTCCAGATGTACTATAACATGTAAATTGGTGTATTTTTAGGCAGCCTAAACAGTTTGTTAAGGAAGTATCTATGGAGTTTTTCTACCTCTTCAAAATGCCAAGCTCCCCACACTTGTGGTGCATTGCACATTATTGACCTCATTACCGCCTCGAAAATCTTGTACTTCACACTTGGTGCAACATTCCTTTTCCCCAGAATTCCTTTCCAATTGCAATTAATGGCACGTTTAGATTCTTTCAGTTTCTCTAGCAGGTGTTTTTTAAAGGATGCCTGTGAGGTGACCAGAACTCCATCCAGTTCCACGTTCTGCCAGGTTCATTTTTCATTCCTTGAGTGACGCCCCCAACCATTTCGAAAAATCAAGACTTTGGATTTGCTGGTATTAACTTGCAGGTTCCACATACGGCAATACTGTTGCAGCTTGTTAATCATAATTTGGAGCATGCTTGGGGTTTCTGCGAAAATTACGATGTCGTCGGCGTAGAGTAAGAGTTTTATAGAAAATCCCTCAAGAGGCAACCCGCCCGGAAGAAATTCAACTAGTTCATTCAAAAATATTGAAAACAGAAGAGGACTCAAAAGACATCCTTGCTTTACTCCAGAGTTTGTTTGGAACCGATTAGACAAGATATTCCCGTCCCACACCGCCGCTGTATTGCCTTCGTAAAATTGTTGCAGAACCTTTAGAACTTTTGTTGAGACTCCTATGTTGCTGAGTTTAAGAAATTGTGATCTTCTATTGATAGAGTCAAAAGCCGCCTTAAAGTCTACAAAGAAAGCGTATAGTTTTTTTCCTCGGTCCAAGTAAATCCGAGCGATGTTTGTGAGAGTAAATATGTTGTCAATCGTGGAGTACTCCTTACGGAACCCGGCTTGACACTCGCTTAGCAGGTCGTTTTCACATATCCAGGTTGTTAAGCGCTCCAAGATGACTCCTGTAAAAATGTTGGTAACAGCATTTAGAAACGACATCCCTCCATAGTTGCATGGATCATTTTGATCTGCTTTCTTGAGAATCGGAAAAATTATACTTTTTTTTGAAAGCTTCGCCGGTTGTAAATATCTAATTGTATGTTTCCGTGAGGTTCTGCAGGAAGTGGTCAGTTGCATTTTTGAAGAACTCATAAGCAATATGATCTTTCCTTGAAGCCTTATTCAGGTGGCACCTATGTATAACTTTTTCAACTTACTGTAGGGTTAGTTTACTTCGGAATACGGCAGTGCAAATTGTATTCCTTTCCGGTGAACTGGTGGATTCAGCAATTTTTCGAAGTATATCGCCAGAGTAGTCGCTTCAATCTTGATTTGCTTCAACCTTGGGCAAATAACGTACCGTTCAATGCATTAGCCAATTTCCAAAATTATTTATGTAGAGTTTTTGTTTTTCTTGGCATATGATTTTAAAGCTTCTGTTTGCTTGCTGGTATATGTGTTTTATGTGGTTGGTGCCTATGCGTCTTAGCAGACGAAGGTAGGCTAATGATTTGTTTCTGGCTTTTTCACATTCCCAATCATACCAGGGCTGCCTTCCTAGTCTTTTTGTTTCTGTTTGCAAGGGTTTAGCTGCATTCAAGAAGCAGTTCGTGAGGGTTTCCGTACCTCTAGCAGATAGAAGTTCGTTATTTTCTATATTATTGATTTCCAGAGTAAGATTCGCTTTGTACCTTTCTAAGATTCCGTCTTTCCAGCGTAGTTTTGGAAGAAGGCAATTGCTGAACTTCGGTATTGGTTTGTCGCAAATTTAACTCTATTTTGACGGATATTGGTAGGTGGTCTGAGTATGTTGATTTGGAAACTTCTAGGTCTGTTGCATACTTAAGCCAGTTCTCCTGCAACAGACAGTAATCAATTGTTGAGCACGCGGTACCTCTTAAGAAAGTTAAATTCCCTTGTTGATCACTATTGGTTCGTCCATTAAGTAAGGAGAGGCCAATAGTTTCGCACATTTCGATGATTTTTTTCCCGTTTGCATCTGTTGACTTTCTCACTTCTCTCAACGATCCTTGTAGCAGGTCTGGTTCAACTTTTAGTATTTGATCATTCCCCACTCTTCCATTGAAGTCTTCAATGACCAGAATATCTGTTTCGCCCATTTCCAGCAGAAAATTGTACAAACTCGTGAAATCGTTCTTCCAGTTTTTGCAATTGATGTAAGTTGGAATAATATACAATTTTAGGTCCCCAGCTTCAACCTTTATTAAATGTCCGACGAACTTTTTTATAAAGCAGCATCCGATCTTTGTTCCTAAACCTTTTTTTATTCCGAACAAGCATCCGCCGCTGGCCCTGCCATGTATAGAAGTTATGTTAAACGAAAGAATATTAAAAGAAGCATTGCTTAAGTTAGCTAAACTATTTGAACGGCTGACATTACAATTAAAAGCGATGTATTCGCTCATTTCTCACAGTTTGAGAGTCACCGGCTGCCGCAACATCTGGAGCATTTGACATTTCACCACCGCATAGTAGGCCGTCGAGAAATGCCATTCCACCTGCTTCGTTACATGCCAAGCTCTTGTTTACATCGAAGTAAAATGTGTGGTTTTCAATTTTCAGCTTGTCTCCTCGCAATTGTGTGCTAATTTTCGGGTATTTTGAGATTATCTGTTCTTTAAGTTTCAAAGCATGTCTTCTTCTTTCGTGCGCCGCGATCGGGTAATCTCTGTGCAACGAGATTCCTGTGCCTCTAAGATTTGTTCCTGCCTGTAAAATTCGCCTAACGTCTTCCCTAGATTTGAGTTCCACGATGACATTTTCGGAGCGGTCTTTGGTGGATTTAATTGGCCTCGCAGATTTTATTATTTGCACCATTTTCTGTCGTCAGATGAAGAATAATGTTTTTTCCACTTGCCTTGCTGGACAACCATTTCACTTGCTGTTCGAGTGAGATGCAGCGGGACTTCATTTTTTCAAGTTGACCTTGGAGCAATATGTTTTTTTGTTGTAGCGAGTGCAATTCTGCTCCGTTATGCTCCAAGTCCGCTTTCGTTGGCATACTCGTATCTTTAAGTTTTTCGTCTAGAAAATACTGACATGGATCCTTCTAAAAGGTTTCTCAGATCGCTAATAGTTATATTACCAACTGCCATGTTTTCGTTATTATTATGCGGTGAGGAATCGGGTAAGGTTTCAGCTAATTGGCGTTTTGGCTGAGGACATTGAAAATTGCTGTTGTTCTCTTTTGTTCCTTTGTTCGTGGGTGTTCTTTGCATAGACCTAGCACCTAGTTTTATTTCTAGCTAAAATGTATCTCTACGCTGTATATTGACTCACCCTAGAGGATATAAGTGCTACTTGGGTTGTGATGTGCTCTTTAGAAAAAGGTTAACTTCTTTTATTACACTATAATCAATTTTATTTAAAAAAATTCGCAGGAGCTTAATATTTGTACGTGTTTTCACTTTGTCTCTCTCTCTCTCTCTCCTCTTTATTTTACCCCGCTCCACCAGTGATCCCAAACTTATGTCATACCTAACAAAGGCCTATGCTCCTCTATAGAGCACGGTAGGAGCCAAAATGCACTGTAAATATATTTCAACGGATAATTTTGAAATTTGACCAGTTTGTCATCTAGCTCAAGATAAAATCGGAACTCCAAAATGTGGAATCTTTTTTAATTAAATGTAACTGCCTGGGAATGCTGAGGCATCTCAACATAACCTCTTCAAGTCGCATGATACTGATGTATGTATAGTTCTGAGAAATATTCAGATAATTTTTTTTTTATTTTTAAATTATCCTTTATAAAGTACAAAGCAAAATAAATTACATTGTAAAAACTCAATGTAGTATTGATTTAAATTTTCGGCGTTTTACGCGTCCATCCAGCCGATCAGTTGGTGGTGGCCGGCTGAATGATGTCTTAAGTAGTTTTTTGACAAGGAGAAGGTTAGATTGGATGTATCCCGAGATAAAAAAGGAATAAATCGGTGGTATATTTTACAAATCAGATCAGATCAACATAAATTAAAGATCCGTGATAATATTGTACAAAAAAAAAATCTTTACCCGTAAACTACCGCGTGTTTTTGATACACTTAATCCAAAAAATGGCCGGCCGAATACTACGTGCCGAACTAATAGAGGCGTTACAATCGGCTGGAGCGGAATTTTCCGCTTTTGCCACCGTCACCGTTTGTACGAAGAAAACATCGAAACCGAAAACCCTGAAAACCGCTCACCGTCTCCAGCATTGTCCAACCCGAACGCCACCGTCAATCAAACCGTAAACCTGCTACCCGAAAACCCGTCAATGGAAGATATCTACGCCGAATTAACCCGGCTAAAGAAATTAACCGAGATTGCCCGACTACGTGCCGAACTTCGTGCTCTGGAAGTTGACAATACACCAGTCAGTCCGAGTCGTCGCCGCCTCGTATTCGGTGATATCGAATATTCACTCCAAGAATTCAATGGAGATGATAATTACCGAGCACAAAAATGGATAGCGGATTTTGAAGAAATTCTGGCATCAGGTCAAGCTGAAGAGCGAGATACACTACTGTACGCGAATTTCTTGCCACCATACAAGCTCATGACGGGAAGTCATTAAAAGAACAGCTAACAAGTGAATTCGATTGCTACCTCTCTCGACAAAGTATCGTCCATGCTGAATTAACAAGCCGAACAATTCGTAGAAATGAAACTATCCGTCAATATATCATCGAAATGCAGATCATTGCCAGTTCTTCTGATATAGCCAAATACGAATTGGTGCAGTTCATCCTCGATCGCCTTGAAGCCACTGGACCAAGTGCGTCAATCTTGTACACCGCCACACGATGACCGAATTAAAGGACTCATTGGTACATTGCGATCGTCGCCGAATCCGAGCTTCAGGTCCCCAAGCATCCATCCAAATCCGCGCATCAACCCGATCTATACCACCGAATACCCAATACCAAATAATGATAACACCAACTGCCAAAACAAGTGTTTCTTTTTGCGCCCACCTCCACCCTCTTTCTACAATTTCAGAAGTGGGATTCGGTCAATAGATCTACTGTACAGTCGAGTGTACATCCCAATTTAATACTGCGGTTCAATTCGAAGTCAATTTCGCGAGCGAAAAGTGAAAATTTAATAATGCCTGAGAAGTGGATAGAGACTCTGGATTCTTCGACGGTATCCAGACTCAAATGTACTATATTCTCAGATCACTAAAATTTCCGACTACCGGCACCAAGGATTTTTCGGATGACGACTTTACCAGGTTGATCAACGAGTTTTCTTCAGACACCTTTGCACAGTGTGCTGATGACTTCACGCCACCGGATAACGACGTGCCTGATGAAAGCAGTGAGGACGAGGAACAACTGAATGAGGAGATAGCAAAACTTCAACGATTGTGCAAGAAGAAAGAAGAAATTCGATAATTGAAACAGAAACTACGAGAATTACAAATTGATGAAGTTCAATCTATTCCCAACTCCAACTTACAACTTCAAAGACGTCGAGGACTCGATACGCGTTTTTAGTGGAGATGACTGCTTCTCTGTTAACCGCTGGATTGAGCAGTTTGAGGAGTACTCAAAAGTTTTGGAACTGGACGACAGGAACAAATTCATCTTCGGTAAGCGGTTTCTCAAGGAAACAGCAAGACTTTTCGTCAGGACCGTTAGCATGCGCAATTGGATTCAATTGAAAAACGCATTGAAGAACGAATTCCAAAAACATGTAACCATATCAGACGTTTACAACGAGCTGCGAAGGCGGAAAAAGTTGAACAACGAAAAAATCCAACAGTACGTGCTTCATATGCAAGAAATTGCAACACATGGAACTGTCGACTAAGTCCTCAGTCGTTTATTAGAGGAATTCCTGATTCTGATACGAATAAAAGTATCCTGTACAATGCTAATTGCCTTGTAGAGTTAAAAGAAACGCTGTGGAGATATGAGAAAATAAAAAAACAATCACCGCCAGGAGTTAATTCCACTGTTTCTCAAAATCGCCGTAGTACTGCTTCTAAACACTCTGACCCCAGTAGTAACAAGAAGGAAGTCACCTGCGTCAAGTGTGGAAAATCTGGCCACATATCCCCTAACTGTGACAACATAAATCGAGTCATGACACTACAAAAAATTCAAAAAGTGAACACTTCTGCGGCTGCTGAAAGAAACGATAGGAACTCTTTGAAGGACACTTTATTATCAGAAGCTGAGGATGGCCTGATGAACGATTTTGAGTGCTGTATTCGTTACGAATTGATGAACCAACATCTGGAGATCTCGCTAAGATTGTTGACGCTGCTTGACTCAGGGAGTCCAACAAGTTTTGTACAGGAGAGGTATTTACCAGCAGTATTACTGCCAACACTCGAGAGGGCGAGCCAGACTTATTGCGGAGTCAACAACAGCCCACTTCAGGTGGTAGGAAGTATCAACAGCCAAACAGTATTTGGTTTCAAAATTCCATTATACAAATTAATCTGTTAGTAGTGAAAAATTTTTCTATGATACCATACGAGTATATCCTCTTATTTTAGGTCGTGATTTCATTGGAAAAACAGGTTTGACTTTTCAACGTATCAACGAGGACGAAAATCGAACCTGCAGCAGATTATGAACATCGATCTAGCGGCAGATTCTGATGAGTCTCAACTATGTATACTCGTACATTAATAAAAGTTTGTGTGAAAATGTTAAGGGTAAAATAAAAGAGATAGTTAGGCCCGCTTATTTGGAACCGAAAGACCGTTTGTCGCAAACAGATTTTAAAATGGAGTAACTTTGTCCAAACATATCCCATTGCAGTGTACACCTAGGAAACCTCCGTATGCACAGAAAGTCGAGCTCCAGAAAATTTTAGATGATTTGTTGCAAAAAGATATAAGTCGTGAATCCAATTCATCATACGCTTCGCCAATTTTACTTGTGCAAAAGAAAAATAAAGAGCTCCGACTGTATGTAGATTTCAGAGAGCTGAACAAAATCACTTTACGTGATTTACCCCTCATAGAAGATCACCTTGATCGACTTCGGCATAAATTGTTTTTTACCACATTGGATCTTAAGAATGGCTTTCATCATGTCCAATTGACAGATGAATCGATGAAGTTTACTTATTTCATAACGCCGCTAGGGCAATTCGAATATACGCGGATGCCATTTGGGCTTAAGAACGCCCCCTCCGTTTTTGAAAGGTTCATGAAGCATGTCTTTGGAAATCTTATTTCAAAGGGAAAAATATTTACCTATTTGGCGAAGTAATAAATATCATAACTGATCATTCATTACAACTCAGCTTTGACAAATGTAGTTTTCTGCAAACCGAAATCGTCTATCTCGGATATAAAGTCATTATAGATGGCATCCGACCAAATGACAGTAACTTTCTCTACTAAGAATGTGCATAGCTTTCTGGGACTCTGTTCCTATTTTCGAAAATTCATTAAAGGTTTTGCGAATGTGGCCACTTTATAACCTTTTGAGAAAGGACACGCCATTTATATTCGGATCTCCCGTCTTAGCCGTATTCAACCCTCACAACGCCACAGAACTGCATTGTGATGCGTGTTCGGTTGGCTACGGCGCAATTTTCATGCAGAAACAGGTCGATGGAAAATTTTTCTTTTCGAAACGAGCCAGCGAAACGAAAAGCAAATATCATAGCTATGAGCTAGAGACGCTTTCTTACATCTTACATATAGGCTCTTAGGAGGTTTAGAATTTATCTCATAGGCGTAACTTTTAAAATTGTAACCGACTGCCAGGCTTTAGAATTGACACTAGAGAAAATATCTTTAAATCCTCGCATTTCACGATGGGCCTTGGAGTAGCTTCGACTACATTGTTGAGCATAGGAAAGGGGATAGGATGTCACACGTTGACGCTTTAAGTCGCTCATTTAATGTTTTATATGTATGTAGAGGATGAAACGTTTTTGTTTGTCTTGGCGGCTGCCCAGAAGCACGACCCTAAGGTTAAGTCGATTGTATCTGAGTTAGAAAAGAGCGAAAGCCCCATTTATTAGATGATAGATAGATAGAAAAGTGCTTTCAGCATCTATCTATTGGTGCTGCTGTTTTCCTAATATGAAGGAGAAAATCAAAGAACACATAAGAGGCTGTTTGAAGTGCGTATATTTCTCTCCCCACTCAAGTAATGTTGAAGGGAATTTGCATTCCATACCCAAAGGAGATGTTCCATTTCATACACTTCATCCCTTGACCTTGATCCCTTGACTAGTTCACAGTCGCGTAAACAACACGTTCTCTTCATAATTGATGCTTTCACTAAATTTATAAAACTTTATCTGTTAAAGATAAAGTGTTTGACATCGTTCTTTGATAACACTGGGCAACAATGAAAAAACTCGGACATACTGAATAGTGTTTCTTATAGTACTCTACCTGTAGATAACGGGAAAAATAATATTTTGCTCAGGTCGCGTACAGCAACCTAACGGCACACACTTTTACATCTTTATCGAACGAGGTCAGTTCTAATAGAATCGCACATCGTTTAAATCGGTTTTTCTGTTAGTAATTTAAAAAAATAAACTAATTTGCGTAAGAAGAATATTAGAAGTGCATTAAAGTGATAAAATGCCACGATCTGGACAATTAGATTTATTCTGCTACGAGTATATTTGTGGAGAATTTACACCAAGTTTCCGAAAAAAGAAAATAACACCATTTATTGAAAAGTGTTACTTTTCTTAGTTTAAATTTAAAATAAACCATCAGGATAAACTCTGGGCACCACAAATTTGCTGCGGTGACACCTAACACCGATAGCTAACTGTTTGGTTTAAGGGGTCATTTTCTGCAATACCTTTTGGAATGCCTATGATATGGAGAGAGCATCAGAGTCACACAGATTGTTACTTTTGTTGCACCAATGTGAAGGGATTTTCTCGAAGATCAAAGCATTCCATAAAATATGCAGATGCCTCTTCTGTAACAAGACCAGCACCTCATACAGAAGTTCTGCCAGTTCCAAAGCCACCTTCCGGACGCCTTTCGGACACAGAAATAAGTTCGTCATATTGTTCAGAAGAAATCATGGAGGATCCCGAATTTGAGCTCCCCACATCTTCTGATGCTCCACATCTCATCAGTCAGATTGAGCTTAATGACCTCGTCAGAGACTTGGATCTGTCAAAACAAAAGTCTGAAATACTGAGCTCAAGGTTAATGCAGTGGAATCTGCTCAAGCCTGAGGTAAAAATTACAGAGTACCGTACGCGACAAAGTGAATTTGTTCCTTATACTCGTATTTCGAAAGCCGATAACTTAGTGTATTGTAATGATATTAATGGCTTAATGCTGTCACTGGGTTATGAGCACAAAACCGAAGAATGGCGGCTATTCATCGACGCATCAAAGGCTAGTTTGAGAGCTGTGTTGCTTCATAATGGTAATAAGTTTCCTTCAATACCTCTAGCGCATGGTGTGAATTTAAAAGAAACCTACGATGTTATGAAATCTATATTGGAAAAAATTGAATATAAAAAAATATAACTGGTCGATATGTTCGGATTTAAAAGTTGTTGCTCTACTTCTTGGACTACAACTAGGTTACACCAAATTTTGTTGTTTTTTTATGTGAGTGGGATAATAGAGCACGATCGGGGCACTTTGTGAGAGTAGATTGGCCTATAAGAACAAACTTTATTTGTGGAGAAAAAAATATAAGGAATCCTTCATTGATCGAACCACAGCGTGTTATTCTACCACCATTACATATCAAATTGGGTCTTATAAAAAACTTTGTAAAGGCGATGAAGAAAGACCAACCTGGTTTCAATTTTTTGAAACAAAAGTTCCCATCACTAAGCGAAGCAAAAATTAAAGAAGGTATTTTTGTGGGTCCAGACATTAGAAAGCTTTTAAAAGATCCAGCTTTCATTCCTACTCTGGATTCATTAGAAAAACAGGCCTGATGTTTATTTGTGAAAGTAGCAGAAAACTTCCTAGGTAACAATAAGACTCCAGGTTATGCAGATGATGTAAAGAAAATGCTGGATGCTTATCATAAAATGGGATGCAACACGTCGCTAAAACTTCATTTTTTGCATTCTCATCTCAATTTCTTTCCTGAAAATATGGGTGATGTAAGCGATGAGCACGGCGAGAGATTCCACCAAAACATTGCTGCAATCGAGCCACGGTACCAAGGAAAATGGGAGCCATCAATGTTGGCAGATTACTGCTGGTTGCTTGTAAGAGAGACTCCGACGTGTTCTTATATACGGAATGCAGATGCTTCCAAAAAAACAACAAAATTTTACAAGAAATAACATTTTTCGGTAATATTTTTGGTTAAATTCTTAAATTCAAAAAAGCGTTTTCTCACAAAATCCCGATGTGACCTGGCTATTTTATGTAGTTTTCCTGTTTCTAGAAACTCCAACGATTACGAATCACATAATTTTATCTCCGAGTAAAAAATAAATATTTTTTTTTTGTTGACCAGTGTTATTAAAAAAATTTCATTTAATCATTCAACAAAATCAGACCATGCGACTAATTAAATGGTTTATTTCATGTAGGTCGAAGTGAAATAGCCATTCCTTAACTTTCCTATTTCGAACGACAAGATTTCTGCTTTGCCTAATTTCAAGCGGCAATATATTATATGATCTTGGAGCAACAGAGGAGTAAAAGTTCAAAAAGTGATGTGTGTTGAAAGATGGAATGAAAGCAAGATGGTTATTGCTACTACGCAGACTGATGGGTTGAATTTCTGTCAATGGAGTAACCACTCCTAACGAAAAAGTCCTTAACACTTTGTAAAAGTAAAGATGCTTGAGTGGTAGCATTTTAGAGTCTACAAAAAGCAAATAACTACTTTCTCGGCGATTCTTTCTCCAGATTATTCTAACTATATGGTTTTGCACAATGAGTAACGTATGGACTTTATTGTTATGACTTCCTCCCCAACAGATTAAGCCGTACTGCAACTTTGATTGTACTAGTCCATAGTATATCAGTCGTTCATAGACCTCCGTGGAGATTAAATGTGATAAGGCTACTCAATCCACCTTATTCATCTCAGAGCTCGAGACACTTTTTCGATTCCTAAGGCTGGAATTGGAAGACAACTATTTTATTATCGGCGGAGATTTCAACGCCAAACATAGTGATTGGGGAAATAATACACCAAATACTAGAGGGAACCTACTATTCAATTGGTGGGGTCAACACAGCATAACGTATCGACTCGGCCTCAAAGCCACGGATAGTCCGTCGTTTCCCAGACACGGGTCCTATCTGGATCTCCTGCTGTTCGATTCACGAATACAACTGACGTGCACTAACCAACAAACTACAAACTGTCTACGCACTTTCGTGTATGACAGTGACCATTGCGGCCTCAGCACCGAAATAACTGTTCCCAACGAAATTGCGGAATTGGAAGAGTTTGTTCAAAGGCATTCCTACAATTATAATAAGGTGCGTTGGGCACACTTCTCAGGAATACTGACAGAAGCACTGTCCTCGAATTCGCTCTACCCACCGTCCAATAGAAATCTGTCAAACGAGGAGATTGACAGGTATTTAAGACTAATGGACGAGACAATCAAACGAACAATGGACAAAACGATACTTCGGTATTGATGCACTGCACCGACATAAAAGTAGACTGCTGTCAAGACTAAAAACCTTGTACAGACAGTTTACTGACAGACATAACCCGAGATCATGACATTGAAGTCGTCGATTAAAAACCTCCAAACATTAATAAAGGAAAATTACAGAAATTCTGTAAGTTTGTATTGGAACAACAAAATTCGGGCTGTAAACACCAGCAACCCGAATATGTTCCCGCAAATAAATAAAATATTTCGGAGAAATAATCAAAACGACCTTCCATGTCTCAAAATCGCCCGAACGACGAACAATACAAGTATTTGTATAGATCCAAATGAGGCAGTTGATGATGACAACTTCTTTGTGATCGAGGATCCGCAGGAGAAGGTAGAGGCTATAGGAGCGACTTTCCAGGAAGTGTACAAGGCGAATGACATCATTGGCCCGAACCACGACCTGGAGAGTCGAGTCCTTGTGCACAATACCTGCCTTCGAAATGAAATTGTGAATTGGCGATTCGAGAGCT
The DNA here is from genome assembly GCA_963966105.1 of Volucella zonaria. Classification (NCBI taxonomy): domain Eukaryota; kingdom Metazoa; phylum Arthropoda; class Insecta; order Diptera; family Syrphidae; genus Volucella; species Volucella zonaria. The sequence goes on from OZ014532.1 coordinate 52,984,622, forward strand.
CGGGTTTCACCCAGTTCAGTGACGAGAATATGGCAAATAATGTCATCACCAACGAAAGGGTATTACCACCGTTCATTTCGAAGGAAGAGCTGCAAACGATTTTCGAATCACTTAGAAGTAAGAAATCAGTGGGAACAGATGAAATACCGAACATTGTGCTTCAACATCTCCCACTAGAAGCGGTGGACATTTATATCACCCTGTTTAATAATGCAACGAATAATGCACATTATCCAGCGCATTGGAAAACTGCGGTGGTACATCCCATTCCCAAAAGGAATAAAGATACTTCCAATCCGGCGAATCTCCGCTCGATCAGTCTTCTTCCAAACATCAGTAAGGTTTTTGAGAAGGTGATCAATAGAGTCCTGACTAAGTGGGTTGAGGACAAACATATAGTTCCGGATAATCAATTCGGTTTCAAGGCGGGGCATGATGTCATTCACGCTGTGTCGAAACTGGTTTCTGATATCCAATGGAACAAAGGCAAGAACCAGTGCACTGGTGCCTGCCTGATTGACTTGGAGAAGGCCTTCGATACCGTATGGTTAGAGGGACTCTTCTTCAAGCTGGACAGGTTAGGCATTAGTAAACCACTTCTGTATCGGTAAATTCGCCGATACTATTCAACATTTCCACAAATGATCTGATAGGTTCACTTCACCATGCCATAGCGTACGCAGACGACTTAATCGCGTACAGATCAGGTCCAAAGATTGAGGTCATTAATACACTTTTGCAACCTGACTTCGACAAAATTAAGCGATATTGCGACGACTGGAAGTTGAAAATCAACTTTCAGAAATTGAAAACCATTCTGTTTAGGACGCCTTTGTCTGGGGCCTCTATGGATGCCAGAAAGAATTGGCGAAAGTTCTCTATCGTCGTATAACATGGACAGCCACTTGCTTGTCGAAATGTAGTCAGATACCTCTGTATTTTAACAAACATATAGATGTTGCTCTGGCCAGAGCCAAAGGTGCTTTTGCCCTTACAAGGAGACTGTTTTATAACAACCAACTCGATGCGAGGGTGAAGGTCTGCTACATGGCCCTTATCCGGCCTATGCTAGTATTTGGATGTCCCGTGTGGTTCAACGTGAGAGCAAGTTTATTGGAAAAGATTCGGGTGTTTCAGAGGGCTTGCCTTAACTTGTCTTCGATTATACAGGACACCAGATTCTGAGTACATAAAATTCTATCGTAATGAGGTCTTGTACAATAGGGCGAACCTAATAAGAGTGGACAATTTTGTTATTAAGTTGACTCGAAGGCACATTGCAAGAGCAATGACATCGTCGAACAACCTGATCTCCGGGGCTTACTACCCCAATTATATGTATCATGAGAGAGTTCGCTTTGACGGCTTGATTCCTCCAGAAGCGTTCCTCTATCTAGATGGGAAAGGTCTGGTCCAGGACAGATTGGCGGTGCCGCTAATTTTCCACGTTGCTCGAACAGCTGCGAACAGGCGACTCAACTACGATAGAGACGTCGCACATGGCAGTCCGGAGCGTCTCCGGTTCAGTAGGGGTAGGGAGTGGCGACATGAGGCATGTTGCTCGGCAGCACCAACAATTTTGGTGGCTATTTGAAGGAGGGGAGGGTTCGTCGTCGAGTTACTCAAGTAATAGGTAGCTTCATGTGAAGGAAAGTGGGCCAGCCTAATTTTGTTTTTAGCCATGGCCGGCTTACGTCGTTTTAAGTAAATATAAGTTAGTTTTTTAAGAAAAAAAAAATATATTGGGGGTATAACTTAATTCGTGCGGTTTTTTTTTCAAAATTTGAACGTTTATTTAAGAAAAACATGTACAATAGTATTATTCAAAGTATTGCCCATCTTAAGTTATGACTTTTTCCCATCTTTCTGGCAATTTGTGGATCCCATCCCAAAAGAACTGCGCCGGCTTGGCAGCCAAGAATGAATCAAGCCAATTTTTGATATTCTGCTCTGATGTGAACTGTATTTCAGTGAGTGCGTTCTGACCGGAATGACCGGAACAAATAGTTCCTAACCGGAATAGCAACGTGTGGCCGAGCGTTGGATGGATGATGGAAAATTATTGCCTAGTGTTTGGTCGCATATTCCGGGCGTTTTCGGCCACTGCGCTCTTCAAACGGATTAATTGTGTTCGGTAGCGTTGTCCATTGATGGTTTCACCCGGTTTTAGCAGCTCATAATACAGCACACCCATCTGATCCCACCAAATACAGAGCATTACCTTCGCGTCATGGATATTCGGCTTTGCCGTTGATTTGGCTAGTTGGCCGGGTTTCACATATGATCTTTTGTGCTTGGGGTTGTCGTAATGGATCCATTTTTCATCACCAGTAACAATCCGATGCAAAAATGACTTCCTTTTGTGGCGTTCCAGCAGCATTTCGGACATGCAAAACCGTCGTTCGATGTCTCTCGGCTTGAGTTCATGTGGAACCCAATTTCCTTGCTTTTGAATATATCCAGCTGCTTTTAAACGTTTTGAAATGGCTGCTTGAGTGACACCCAAAGGTTCTGTGAGCTTTTCTTGTGTTTGGCAACAATCTTCATAGAGTAATGCTTCCAGTTCTTCATCTTCAAACTTTTTTGGCTGCCCAGGACGTTCATCGTCTTCCAAGCCAAAATCACCACTTTTAAATCGTGCAAATCACTTTTGGCACGTTCGCTCAGCTAGCGCATGTTCACCATAAACTTCCACCAAAATACGATGACTTTCGGCAGCAGTTTTCTTCATATTAAAGTAATGAAGAAGAACTCCACGCAAAAACACTTTTTCAGGCACAAAGTTCGACATATTTGAGTGAAAAAAAATTATTGTTGTTTACGCTTCAAATGAATGACATATACTGAAATGACGTACAATGACAGTAGCTTTCCAACGCATGTTCCAATAGAATAATACAAGTTACGCCATCTCTTAGCAAACCGCACAGTTATAGACCCAATACGTCGAAAGACTTGGTTTAAGTGTTAGATTTAACTTAGAGTACCCGTATGAGGCCATTAAGTTAGTATAAGATTATTTGTTAGTTATTTGAGCTAATTTTTAAGCATTTTTTTGTCTAGCATGTAAGAGTAAATTAATTAACAAAATAAAAATGCATTTAAACTGAAAAAAAAACTGACTGCAACAGTATCGTCATCATCAAAGTCAGGTACTTCACTTAGCCCTTCGGTTTCATTTTCTCTTTCATATGATGAATTTGGCTGATCATTTTGTTCGTAGTCACTTTCTTCTAATATCCTTAAAAACAAGGCGAATCTTTCTCTCTCTCCTCCTACAGACCCATTGCACTTACGTTCCTTCTCCCAAGATCATGGAAACGCTGATAAACCGTCAGCTCTTGAAATATCACGATACACGAAAGCTTCTCAATGATTGGCAGTAGGGTTTTCGTAGCAATAGCTCCGCTGGTGATCTGATGGCATATCTCACCGAAAAGTGGAACCAAAGTGTACATCAATCTGCCGCAGCAAGATAGTTGCACTTGATATTACTAAGGCATTTAACAGAGTTTGGCATCGGGCTCTTTGGTTGGAAATGAGTGCTTTTGGGATCGACGACTCTCTTCTTCAATGGATTAGAAATTACCTTTCGGAACGTTCAATTCGGATTGTCTTGGATGGTTTCAAGTCTGATATTCACAAAATAAATGCTGATGTACCCCAGAGCCCCGTTCTGTCTCCGACACTCTTTTTAATTTAATCAACGATCTCTTGTCTGCTACTTCTAATCCAATTTATTTATTTGTTGATGACAGCACTCTCTGCTTTTCATATTCCTTCCCGGACTCACGCCCCTGCTCTTCGGCCGTAGAACGGGAACGGCAGCGTATATTAAGCTCATTAAATTCCGATATTAATAGCATAACCAAATGCGGAACTATCAATCCAGTGGAATTTAATGCTTCCAAAACACAATTCTGTCTGCTGTCGTTAAAGCGAAATTCAAATACCCAGCCATTATCCATGGATGGCACTTGCATCGTCGAAACCGATAAACTTTCCATTCTCGGTATGTACTCGTATATCAATGATAACTTACGTTGGAATGACCACATATTCAGTGTCGTCAAAGACGCTGCGAAATTTCTAGGTTTCCTCAAGCGATGTAAGAAATATTATACGGCCTCTGATCTGGCCACAATATATAAGGCAATCATCCGGTCAAAATTGGAGTGCAGTGCCCACATCTGGTCAAGTGCTCCTAAAACATCTCTAAAAATGCTAGATAGGATTCAAAACCGTGCGATAAAACTCTTTGGTGATACTAATATCAGTCAATCAATTGACACCCTCGAACACCGACGTTATGTCTCCTGTCTCACTTTGTTTTATCGCTATTTCTACCACCAGTGCTCCATAGAAATCGCCAGTAGCATTCCGCATATTCAACCGTAACACCCGTCTCGCTTTGAATGCTCATCAGTATACCCTCAAGCCCATTTTTGGACGTACTCTAAAATATCGTGGTTCATTGCTAAGCCGTACAACTCGCTTTTGGAATGCCCTGTCGGTGTCTGTGTTTCCTGGTCGTTATAACTTACAAACATTTAAAAACAATGTACATCGGTACCTGTCCTTTCTTCGTCCCTAAGTTTCCTTCGACCGCGCTGTGTACAAACCTTTGAAGGGTACAAAAACCCCTTGAGCGCACGTAACACCCGTCACGTTATGAATGCTCATCAGTATACCCTCAAGCCCACTTTCGGATGTACTCTAAAATATCGTGATTCGTTTCTAAGTCGTACATCTCGCTTATGGAATGCCCTGCCTAGCTCTTTATTTCCTAGTCATTATAACCTTCAAACATTTAAAACCAACGCACATCGGTATCTCTCTTTTTTTCCTCCCTAATTCCCCTTGCCGACGCTATGAGCAAACATCTTAAGGGAACACAAAATCCTTTGTGAGCGCTCCTATTATAAAGAAAAACAAAAAAAAGGCAAATCCAGCCATAACTGGATATACCATAGTGCTCCCATCATTAAAATGCATTTTACATCAGGGTAAGAGCTCATCTTGTTTTTTTGAAAATCTACAAATCAACTCGAATACGTGAGAAAATGACAAGATCTAGGCTCAACTCAAGAGTTGAAAACTGTTGAAGAATTACAGGAATAGAGAAAGAAAACCACGTATCTGCTTTTTAAGTCCCCTTGCCTTATTAAATGTAGCAAAAATTATCTATCTACCTACCTACGTTTTCGTGGTATTATTCATTTTTCAGGCCGGCTCTTTAAACTTTCGGTTTTAAACCACTGTCTGGGCAGATGACTCAGGCAATGATGAAAACAAAATGAAAGCATTTCACCACCAACCCAAAATGTATCTATGACTTTACGATGTTCTGGCAAACTAGAACATCTCGGATAAGTGTCCGAGGTGGCAACCTACATAATATTCTCTACCCCATTTGTTAATTTTCTCAGATCTGAGCATGAAACCTACTAAAAATAGCACATGCAAGATCTCAGCTTTGCAAAAATCTGTGAAACTCATCTATGAAGGTCTATTTGAGGCTGAAAACGCCCTCTAAACCTTTTACCAAAAATCGTGAAAAATGTTTTGGTAGCTTAATGCCATGTTTTCTCTAAAACCTTTTCAATGAATCCGGTTATTCGCAACTCCATTTTATCGGCATCCAATTGTGTAATTGCAAACTAAAAAAACAAAAACAATAAGCCTAAAAGTAAATCCAAAAAGAAAAGCAATTATACTCGTAGAAGCTCAATTCAAAGGCATTCCACCATTTTTAATTTGCGTAATTGATGTCCAAATTAAAAGTGCAAACCCTTTTTTTCCCATTTTGCTATGCCCAAACAAATAAAAAAGGAAAGACGGCAAATAAGCAGGAGCAAAAAACAAGCCACCAACAACCCTTCCGGACTGCTACTCGTATTAAGGACCAAATCAACCATTTTAATGTTTTTTTCAAAATATTTTGACATTCGAACAATGTCACGTTTGTCAAAACACCAACAAGAGGGAATTCTCTTTTGTCATTTCCTTCCAATTTCGTGGATTTCAAAGGACTCTTCAGCTAACGCATCATCAATGATTAAGATGGCTTAAACTGTAGATGAGGGATGATATCGGTTATCCAAAGGATGTGGAACAATTAAAATGTGATTCAGCAAAGCGAATCTGGAAATAAACATTTGTCATTCGTCTACACTCGACGACAGATTGATTTCACCAGCTCATTGTACACCATTTGAGCATTTGAGACAATGCAAAGGAAGTCCTCCGAACAAACTTTTGAGTAATCAAAGTTCGTCAAATGATTATCCAAATGGGAAAGGATCAAATTGTCTAACGTCGAACAGGTTGTTAACGGTGTGAAATGGCGTTCTTGATGTATGTATATTCTTAATCTGACAAAATATTTTCGCGACCCAAATGAGGAGTTATCAAATTTCACAGAGTGGAATGAAGGATATCAGTTACATTGGGCTGAGCTATTCATTAGACTGGCTTTGATCTGTGTGTTTGAGTCGATTCGTTGAAATGAATATTATATTTTTTATCTATTCAAAATATACATATATACTCGTATATATATAGAAATCCAAGTGGCGTTGATTCTCATTGCTTGTGTAGTCAGATCAAATGTCTCAGTAGTGATAAAAGTATTATTCGCTTATGTTAATTGTTAAAGTTGCGAGTATCCTTAATTACATTGCTCAAATTGTTCTACATGTATTTTGGAAACTAGCATCGTTCACTCAGAGGTTAGATAATCACGCTCTACTCGTATCTCCCTCTGAAGAATTTCCCTGGTTTAGGAGATTTTCTGTCGTTTCGCTTCATGTATGAATTTGCATTGTCTCAAATGCTACACTAGTGTGCTTGCTTTGCTTCTATCCTGAGCTCTGCACTGAGAATCTGCAGCTCTCTTGTGATAGTAAAAGTGATTCATTTTATAAATATCTTCCAGATGATATGGCGGTGTCCATATCATCAACATCGAAGGAAGGAACGCCTGCAATTTTTGAGTGGTTTCAAGCGCTCTCTGGTCCGATGAAGAACAACGACTTGCCAAAGCAACAAAAGTCTAAGGATTAATGAAATGGAAGCTCTACAAACAAAAACAGAAAAAAAAGATTAAAAGCATGCGGTAAAAGACTTTGAACAATGCCACTCCAGGAACGATGTTTACAAGTTTCACCAAAAGATGAAACGGCTTCGGAAGAAAACATCTTCTAGGGATTCTTAATCTTATCTTCCCTGTCATTTTCTGTGATGTCACAGCATAAATGTTATCGAAAACGGTTCAAGGCATGTATATGTAGTTCAAGATTCTTCGGAAAATATTTGCCTCGATGATAGCATGATAATCTACAGTCTACAGTCGGTTTGATTGTCGGCGGAAGAGGCAGAAAAAGCACAACAAGTGGAGGGTATTCCCCGGTGAGTCTTTGTCCCCATAGCCTCTGCAGAGGTCATCGTCCGTAAGGCTTAGCTTTTTGCGTACGCCCCCACAAGACTACAGCTTGTAAGCAATCCAACAAGAGTAGATAACCGGTGACCAGATAGCAATGATATTTTTTCCAGTTGTTATGTTTCAGCAGCTGTCAAAGTTATCAATGACATCCAGCTGTCAAAATATTCAGTAAGCCTTGCTATTTCATCATGCGTCATTTTAAGCTTGCTGAACGTGCGGAAATTATTCGATAATTTTTCGAAATTCCTCAGCTCAGTTGTAACAACTACGCAACGTGAATTTCGTCGTAGGTCGGTCGTCATCATGGCTTCAGTGTGCAGGCAATTCGTCGCACAGTGGAAAAGTTTGAGAGTGAGTTCACTCTTTTGGATCTTAAGCCACCAACCAGATAGAGATTGGTGCGAAATGAAGAGAACATAGCCGCCGTAGCGGCCAGTATTGAAGAAGACCCAGAAATGTCGATTCGACGCCGATCAGCTAAATTGGGGCCAACCTGGTTTATTTTGCGGTTGGGTTGGGCCTAGATCCGTATAAGTTTACGCTGATGCAAGAATTGTAGCCGGACGATCGTAGACAATGCCGTGAGTTCCCTAATTAGTCGCTGGAAATGTTGGCCGGAAATCGGGATTTTGGCCAAAAAATCATTTTCAAGGACGAGGCCCGCTTCTGGCGCAGCGGCTATGTTAAATGTTAAATTGTCATTATTAGTGTTCAGCATCAATGCATGCACAAAGATTGAATGTTTGGTGCGGTTTATGGCATGGCGGCATAATCGGACCTTATTTCTTTAAAAATGAGGACCATTACCGTCATTGATTTGTGTGATCAGAACTCGACAATATCGATATATCCGAGCTGTGGTTCTAACAAGACGGCGCTACATGCCATACAAGCGACGCAACCCTCAAAGTTGCGAAGTAGAAATTAAGCGACTGGGTCATCTCACGGCGAGAGTTCATCAATTAGCCGCCGCGATCATTCGATTTGCCACCACTCGATTATTTTCCCTGGGGCCACATCAAGTCCTTAGCCTACGCTAGTAAACCAACCACTGTGGGCGAGCTTGAGGCCAACATTCGCCACGCTATTGCCGGAATAACTCCGCATATATTGCACCGAGTCATTAAAAATTGTACCGATCGCTTGAAGTACTGTAAGTGAAGTCGAGGCGGCCATTTAAATGATGTGCTATTCCACACATAATGGCATTAACGTAGCTGCAAAATAAAGCCAGAATCAGTTTTATGTCTCACACCGTTGTTGTTTTATTTAAATTTTTTTTCCTATCGTTCTTATCTGGTCACCATTCAGTTCAGTTCAGCTTTGCTTTTCAAGAGAATTTTGCTTGTTCTGGATTTGCTGAGTTCCGGCCATAGTTGTTTTGAGGTCTCGAAGTTTGGATCGTTTTTCCACCTTTCATTGGCTTTCATTTGCATCGTTTGCTCCACTTGTATTTTCAAAGTACAGAGTGGAGGTTCGATCCGTCAGTTCCTTTTTTATGGAGGATCCTTTTCGGGCTAGCTCGTCCTCATGCTCACTGCATGGCGCTCATTTGTGGCCAAAGACCCAGCTTAGCGGAACCTGATGCTGAACGCAAGGAGCCTGAAGCGCTTCACAAACCTCGATTTGATTTCGACTGCCCCGATGGCCTTGATGGCAGGCTGGCTGTCAATAAATACAGTAATATCCCCGTGGGGCATTGCCATTATTGGGGTACGTTTGGCTGCTTGGCTGGCCGATATCTTAGCCTGGAAGACACTGCTGTAGTCCGACAGGCGTCGTGAACATCGTAAGTTCAATTGATCGGAGAAGATTCCATCTTTGATCCATCCGTGAAAATGGATATCGAGTCTTGGTTCCTGTCCAATTCCTATCTGCTTGAGAAAATGCAGGCTAATGATATTGCGAAATCGTGATGGGGTATTCCGAGTATGTAGTCCGTATTAGAGCATAAACCCAGTTCACTTGTAAGTATCGAGACGTGGCCTTTCGGGTTTGGTTTCCGTGTATTAAGCTGACTTAATCTTAAAGGGCTTTTAGCTGCAAATTCTTGTATGTATAGACAGGCGCAGAAGGCCTAATATATTTTCCAATCCAGCCCTTGGCATCGTTCTCATGTCACTGTACTTTTGTCATTAACGTGAGGTGGCTAGTTTTATTTGTGGATCGCCACAATACTAAGCTGCCGTAAGCTAGGACGGATCTGAAGATCGCCTAGTACATGTAGTACGATACCCACGTTTTCTCCCAAATATACGGCTGAAAGTGAAGACGATCGTTGCTTTCTTTACACGTTCTTCGACATTGAGCTTCCAACACAGTTTACTATCTAAGACGATTGTGCAATGTTGACATTGTTGAAGGCTCTTTCGAGGTGCAAGACCGATAATGTGTGCTTTTTGTCGTGAAGTTTTTTGTCAACCGTGCTGACAGCCTTATGTACGGCGGTTTCCGTCCCTTGGCTTTTTTTTATAGGCATGCTGTCTTCTGATTGCAGATTACTGCGAATATGAGTGTCGAGCAGTTTTCTAAAGTTTTTGCACCGGAGATCTTTTGGATGGGTATGGTTGGCCTTACCTGCCTTGGGAACGAAAACTACCTTCACTGCCTTTTGCCACATATCCGTACTTGATGGTATTGGTAAATGGTGTTTTTAGGAACGGGATCACAGCCTGCTTTATTCTTTGAAATATGGTTGATATGATTCCGTCCAATCCAGCGGATTTGTAGGCAGAGAATGAATCTATAATGCAGCTTATTTTCTTTTCTTCTAGTATCCCCTCCAGGATTTCATATTGGTTAGGGAGTAATGAGTTTATATTTGCTACTGGTGTTGTTGAATTTGGGGTAGCTACCATCTGGTAGTTTTAGATCGCCAACTACTCTAGGCTGCTTCAATATGACTTTCCTTAGCCTCGCACACTCTGTTGTCCTTTCAATGTTGGAGAAAAACTTTTTTCCATGATTTTTTTTAGCGCTGCAGATTGCGCTCTTGTATTTCCTCAGACTGGTCTTATATTTCTCCCAGTCGGAGCACAAGTTTGAGCTTTTAGCTATATTTAAAAGTTTCCTTGCCTCTTTTCTAATGCATTGTAGTTCTTTAGTCCACCATTGTGGGCAGTTCATGGATTTCTTGATCTTCGTAGGGCATGCGTTGTGAAAAGCCTGAGTGAAGATCATCCCTAGTTTTTCCGCTGCATAGTCTATTTCGGCGGCGTTTTACGTTTTGAGTCCGTTGAGGAAAAAAGTTTTTAACCTATCTCTGCTGTAAAGTTTTCCCAATTCTTATTTTTGAGATTTTTGTACAGCACGAGTAGAGGGGGTATGGATATGTCTTTGGCATAGCTCATAGGCAGTATCCTGGTTGTCATTGCTTAGGAGCTTGGAGATAGATAATTTGATATTAGACTTTGTAGCTTCACAGGCTATAATTCTACTTTCAATACTTGATTCGGCCTCGTAGGTGACCAATTCGGATGATTACAACCCTTCAGGTTACTATCCAAGGTTCCTGGATGAGGGCGATGTCGATGTCTTCCTTAGTTATAACGTAGATAAGGTTGGCGTAGGCCGCCTAATTATGGTGAAGATTTATTTTTACTATCGTCAGGATGGCAGTTTGAGTTCCTCTTCGGTTTCCTACGCAAGGCGACTGAGAAAGGTCTGATTTCGCATCGAGTTATCTATACTGTCCATCGGTATGTAGGGACCAAAAACGTTCAACCGTCCTTTAGGTCCGGTGAGATCGATGAGATCTTTCTTTTCGACAATACGAAGTCTAAATTCTGGCCATAGAGCCGACGAGCTGCCAGCCTTTCCAAGGTAGTTATGTTGTTACACTGTATGACCTTGAATCCTTTTAAACTGCTCAGCAATCCGAAGAGCGGAATATTCCCAGCCCCTTTCATGATAGTGTCATTGACACCGTCTAGAATTTTTGGTTCTAGCAATAGCCAGTCACAGAACTTCCGTTCTGGATTAGAAAAGTCGACTATTGCAACCCGGAAACTTCCGTTGGCCTCGGCTGAGTTATTTTGCTGCCTTTTGGTATTTCTGCTTATCACGTGGGAGCTTGTGTCATTTAGCCGTCCTCTTTTCAAGCTACCAACAACCGGCCCTGATTTGGAGGAAACCTTGCTTGTGACGGTTGGGGTTTACATGGCAACAATCGCCGCCATGGTAGGAGATTTTTGCCCTTGCTGGCTCCCCTATTCCTCTCTCTTTGCTCTGGAAATTTCTTTGACTATTACACGAGCTCTACCTAGAATAGTTGCTACTTTTTCCGTTAAGGAGCTATGGTCGCGATTCCTGTTTGAAAGAATTTGAGTCGAGTTCATTAGCAATGCTGTTTTCGTCGATAGGATCTCTTTTACAGGAATTAGAGTTGGCAACAACCGTAGCGACATTGTCTAATTTCAATTTTGCCTTCCCCTGCCCTATCGTCGAGTTTTTCTCTCTACACTTACCTTAGTCGAGCTAGCGAAATTCGAGTATACCTTAGAGCGTCCTGTCGACTTCTCTTCGTCCTTATCCTTTTGCTTTGGCTCCGAAGAGTTATAATCAAATGGCTCGTTCATTCTTGGGGCTGGTGCTTCGAAGGGGTCGGATTTATCCACTCTACTACGTTTTGTGTCCTGCATGTCTCCTGACTTTGGTCGTTTTCTTAAAAGTATGATCAAAAGTATGTGCAACTCAAAGTTCCAGTACCATGACTAGTTGTTCCCTTTCTGGTGCTTTTTGCTCTCATCATCTTCTTCATAGTGGTACGATCAATTGGCTGGTTCACCCAAAAATTGAATGTTGAACTGTAAAAGGTGCAAGAGTTTTTGGCGTCAACTTCTGTCAGCGGGTCCGGTTCGGTTTAGTGAGCGTAATGATCTCCAGAATATCTTCTGTGGAAGAGGGTTCAGCTGGGATCCAGGAACGGGCTCTGGGTCAGCTAGGAATATCCTCATTAGCCACAACCTCGAGCTTTGTACCCGGCCAGACCTCTCCTAATCCACCTACGGTTTTTGTATTAAGATCGAGAGATGTTTGATAGGTGCAAGCGATAAGCTTAACTTGGTGTTAGTACCAGCCAGAACCGATTATAATGGAAGTTTCTCGAAAGCCTTAGCTTGACCAGCTGCCACCGTTCAGGTGAAATTGATCCATCGGCGTCGCTTTTATCGATCACCGTCATCGTTATTTCGTCTTTTAGGACTTCGCTAAAAGACCTCAGAGATGTGGTGTTGGAAGGCCCTAGTAAGTTTTGGTGCTTTTGATTGTTGGCCTTTCGGAAGCGGCATGGTTTCTTTCAAGGATCTTTTACGCGTGTAGGAGACTTTCAACGTCTTAGCAACGGTGGGTAATCAGTCTTCTAGGATGTTGTCACCCCACTTTATGTTTTTCCTCATGTCCGCAGTTCTTTCGAATGGATCCGAGCGGCATTTCACTATCTTATATAGAACAACTTAGGTGAGGCTTACCGACGCTGTTGAGCCCCTGATTCCTCTTTTGAGTGAGCAGGAAGACCGTGGTCTGCCACAATCTTGTTGCTGCTAGGGGTGAAGGAAGTGGTAGGGCCATGGCTTGTCACAGTCTCGCCACTCCTTGAAAGTTCGGGGTTTAGCTCGTTGCGCTTGCCTTTAAAAGATCCACCATGGCCTGCCACAATTGTATTGTACCTTTGCTTAAGAATGCAGGAACTTTGCCGGTATTCGGTGCAGTATTACCGTTCGTAAAGAAAGAGTAAGCGTAAACGTCTGGGATTTTATCTTTAGGATTGATTCCATAAAGGATCACACCTGTAGCGCAGAAAGGGATTTCCAACAATACAGAGGTCCTTTAGATACAGATAATTCTAGCTAAACCGTCGGTCGCCATGTATGCTGATACTCCGTTCACGACAGTGTTATTTTTAAAACTACCGGGCCCTCAGCCAGGCTGATTTTCGTCACAAGTCGTATGACACCTTGATCTAGCGCAGGAGAAAAAGGAGTGGGAAGGAAGGAGGAAAGTGAAAAATAGAGAAGAGGAATGGGGCTGAGCATCCTTTAGTTTCAGGACTCATCTGGAGAATTTCTCGAGATTCATTGACCTTCCTCAGCCTCTAAAACTCGACAAGTTCGATACCTAGAATAGAGCAATGGCACTCATGCAGCCATTATATATTAACAGCAACAGTTGCAAGGACAAAACTCTGCAAATGTCGTGCTCTAGCGAGAATCAAGCAAAACATTTTCGATAAACCTTTTTTCAGTGACACCAAAAAGACGTATAAGACATCACATTTGCACATATTTGCAATACTCGTATCATGGATTGAACAAAACACATAAGCATCAAAACGATCCCACAGCGTTTGTGGTTTTGGGATTAATCCTAAACAGTCACAAATACCTGCCTTATCCCAGTTTTTTTCTGTAAATTTATTGTATATTCAAGCGAAAACATCACCACCACTATATTTGTGTCTTAAGTTCTATCAACAAGAGTCGATATTGAGTTTCTATTTTTAAGTCTACTACTACAGCGAATATCTAGACTACATGGGAGTGATTATAAATGGAATCCTATAATAATGATACAGGATAAGACGAAAATAAGAATGCAGTTCGGAGAATACTTATAAAAATATTCGGCCCTCACTGTTCAAAAGCATCAAAAGTCTTGCTATCTCAAAATATCCTCTACGCATCCCCTACTTGGTTGGACCAGTAAAATATATTTTCGTGTTTTAGTTTTGTAGACAGATGGCACGCTATCACTTCAGGGTTTAAACAAACGTATTTTTAATGGTGTCATTGTGTTTTTTTTTTACTGATAACTTAACCGCTTCAAGGTCACTTAGCAAAAGTAAGACAGATATGCTTATGCTTAACCTTTGTTCAGTAGAACTACTGCAGGCGCAATTCGAAGTCTATCAAAATATGTTATTGAATAAATAGAACTTAATCGCTTATCGTTTTCAATTCCCTTCACATCATAATAAACAATTAGTCGGTTGGGCTATCAAGAATGTACTTCGCAGTTATAAATTCGAATTTCCATTTAAACAAAAATACAATATAGGAAGTTTTGTTGCTTATACTCGTATTGAAATTTAGAAAATAGTTCTCAGTTGGAATCAGAGCTTTCTTTTAAGATGAGACTGGTAATTTGTTTGGCAATTCTGTTGGCGATTTTCGCTGGAACTACATTTTCGGCTGTTTCCCGAGGATACTACAATGATCCTAGTGAGCTAAATTTCGGATCTCACAAATATACTAACAAACACATATCTGTATAACTTTTTAAAAGAAAATCCAGGCAAATGTACAATTAAAGGGCTAATACTCTCACCTGGTGATAAAGTAAAGGATCCCAATGCACCTTGTCGAAGAATAATTTGTGGCAAAGGTGGTGCTGCAGAATTTCATAGGTAAGTTAAGAGAACTCATTTTATTTTTAAAATCTATTTTATTTTATTCTGCATTTCAAGTTGTGGAGCAAGGCAGGTCGTGGGATGTAAAATGGGAGACTACATAGACACGAGCCTACAATTTCCAGATTGTTGTGAGAGACATATTATTTGCGACTAGAAGGGCTTCATTTATTCAAAAACCCTCTATCTATTGTGGTAATTTGAAATATTTACGAAACATAACTGACAATAAATTTACCAATTTAATGATTTTATCCACGTAACCAACTTGTATTTTAATATACAGTCGAACCTCTCAGAAATCGTTATTCCCTTGATACCAATTCGTGGCCTGTGTTAAGGGCACAAGTTCCATCCTTGGTATAAGTCGAGCCCGACCTAAAACCTATTGACGATCTTAGGTACTTGGCGATATAAACTCTCTTAGGTCAATGATGGTGCCATGGTTTTTAATAAAATTTATGCTAAGTTACTTCCACAATCGGTTCCTACTCTACGATACCGACGATGGAGTAAGGCATTACCACATATCTGGCAGAGTTCCACATGGATCGGTACTAGGACCTCTCTTATGGAACATTATGTACAACAGGATTCTAAGACTTGGAATCCCGATTGAGGCTAAAATCATAGGCTTGCAGATGATATTGCAATCGTTGTGGCGGCGAAACACCTGAGAGAAATAGAAGACATTGGCAATGGATGTATTCGAAAAGTTAGACCGTGGATGGCAACAGATGTCTCTTGTGTTTTACGTAGGTACCTGCCGTGAAGCCTTATGCACAAGATATCAAAACAGTGCGTTCATAAGGTAGTACAAATACTACCACCAGTACCAGATTCGAAGTCGTGTGTAAGGTACGAACTTCCCCTTTGGTGAAGGGTCGAGGCCTATCTAATACCTCAGCCATTCTGTGGGTCATGACACCCGGTTGCAATGCAACTCCACATCGAGCAGACCAATTTGTTCCATAGCAATCCCATGGTTTAGCACAGGTCGTAGTACACTACAACATAAGAATGCTAAGCCATGAGATGTCCAAGTACCATTAGGTCTATTCTCCCCGCGATTTTGGGTACAAACCTACAGCCACCACGAAACTCCCACAAAGGGGCCAACTCCTAGATCAGGCCGGAACCATAGTTCCGGGGGCTCCTGGCCTCCCGTGGTACCAGAATATAGCTTCCGGTCGAGCTTCGCAACCTTGAGGTCACTACCAGTTGGGCACCTCACTGCCCAGGGCTTGGTCTTTCAACAAATTTAAAAATTATTATGTTCCACCAGCTGCATACTGCGTCTTCTATTAAATACCTCTTTTGCAAAACTACGGGTTCTTTCGAACCGTACGGTATCAGTGATAATTCCACTGACATCGTAGTCCTCACCATTAAAGATTATGCCCATAGCCTGCAAGTCCCTAATGTCAGAGTGATTGGGACACTCACATAGGACATGAAGCCAGACCTCATAGGTGGCTCTACATGAGCAGCTCGCAACCCCGCTAAGCCCTCTCTTATGCAAGAATGCACTAAGAGAGCCATGCCCGGTCAACAAAAAGCCCAGCTAAAATTCCGTTCAGGAAATACTCTCATGGTTAGCATATCCCTTAGGAAGCCGTAAGTAACCCTGCCATTTTCGCTAGCATCCCATCTAGATTGCCATCTAGATTGGGTGAATGGCAACATTAGTCTCTGGTTTTTAAAGTAAACCACCTGTCATGTAGACTTATGTTTACGGGATGCCCATACACCCATGGGAGCGAGGATACGCCTTGCCATCGCTCTCCGTCAATCCTTTGATACCAATTCGGAACTGTGTTGGAGGCACAAGTTCCACCCTTGGTATGAGTCGAGGCCGACCTAAAACCTCTTGCTGTTTTTAGGGTCACAGCACCCAGTACTTATTTGCAACTCTGCAATGGATTAGACCCTTTCCCGCTATTTGGGTTTAAACCACAGCCACCATTACACTCCCACAAGGGGGCCTACCTCAACAAATCAGGCCCGGACCGAAATCCGGGGGGCTCCTGACTCCCATGGTACCGTGATTTAAGTCCTGGTATGGACTACTGGTGGTCCAGCCGGCAACAAGCCCTATGACCGGCAACTTGTAACTGGTCAAATCGTAGCAACCATTCAGAGGTATTATTATCTGAAGATGTTTACGATAAGACCAGTAATATGCTCTGGCCCCGCTTTTTATTAGACAACGTCGTTGATGGGCGAAGCCTTGATAATTGGGCGGGGGACCGTGGATGGCAA
The DNA here is from genome assembly GCA_963966105.1 of Volucella zonaria. NCBI lineage: Eukaryota > Metazoa > Arthropoda > Insecta > Diptera > Syrphidae > Volucella > Volucella zonaria. Next base: position 53,001,733 of record OZ014532.1, read on the forward strand.
CAGTTGAGTTAGAGCTGGCAGAACATAAAATGGAAGCAGTCCTGGTAACCAGTCGCAAGGAAAGAGAAACAATCACCATCAGGGTGGGCGATCACGATATAACATCAAAACCAGCTATCTGATACTTAGGTATGATGATCGATGCTAGGCTCACTTACAAGGAACACCTTGAAAGAACGTGAGACAAAGCCGCAAAGGTGAGCGCTGCCTTATCCAGAATAATGACAAACATAGGAGGAGCCAGACAACAAATGAGACTAGTTCTGTCAAGGGTGGTGCAGTCAATCACAATCGCACCAATATGGGCGAAAGCATTGAAAATTAAGTCATACTCAAGAAAGACTATCTCTGTCAGCAGACTATCTTCTCTGAGAGTTTGCTGCGCATATCGGACAGTGTCAGATGATGCTATATATGTCATTGCGGGAATGCTAACAGCAGATATACTGGCTACTGAGTTGGAAAGGACCTACGATGCCAAAATTCGGGAACTCGGTGTTTCAGTCAAAGATATCAATCTAGGAGAAAAGCTGCGCAGCACAAGTGCGTGACAAGAGAGATGGAACCAGTCTACAAAGGGGAGACAGACCTACCGACTTATAGCCGATATTCGTAAATGGATAGAACGTAATTACAGAGAAGTAGATTTTTACTGAAGTCAGCTCCTAACTGGACATGGACTTTCATTCACATCTATACAAGTTTGGTCTGAAGACATCTCCCTTCTGCTTAAACTGCGAAGCGGGCAAGGAAGATGCACAGCACGTACTTTTCCGGTGCCCACACTTCAGAACAGAGCGCAGAGAACTAGAGGGGAAAATTGGAGAGATACCAACTCCTGAAAACATCGTAAACCATGTGCTAACATCAAGTATAATATGGGATGCGGTGAAACAGGCTGCGGCAAAAATAATGAAGGAACTTTGGCGGTTGGAGATAGCACTAGCGAAAATCAAACCCAGACAACATCTCCAATACAACAAAGAACAGTAAATACTGTAGACAATGTCGAACCAGCAAACGGAGAGAGAAGGGCATAAAATGCTTACCAGCCCCGCGAAGTAGTACTTAACGGCACTTCCCCGGCGAGAGTGATAGAAGAGTGCAGGGTGTGGGTTAGTACGTAGGCACAGAACGTTCCATGATTTTTAACGTAAACCACCTGTCATAAGACCTTATGTTTACGAGATGCCCATACATCCATAGGGAGCAAGGATACGCCTTGCCATCGCTAGCCACAAATATTTTGATACCAATTCCTAACTGCGTTGGAGGCACAAGTTCCACCCTTGGTATGAGTCGAGGCCGACCTAAAACCTCTTACTGTTCTTAGAGTCACAGCACCCAGTACTTATTTGCTACTCTACAATGGGTTAAACAGAAGGAAAACCCGTACCCGTGATTGGGGTTTAAACCACAGCCACCATAACGCTCCCACAAGGGGGCTTACCTCTAACAAGTCAGGCCCGGACCGAAATCCGGGGGGCTCCTGACTCCCATGGTACCGTGATTTAAGTCCTGGTATGGACTACCGGTGGTCCATCCGCCAACAACACCTATGACCGGCAACTTGTAACTGGTCAAATCGTAGCAACCATTCAGAGGTGTTATTATCTGAAGATGTTTACGATAAGACCAGTAATATGCTCTGTCCCCGCTTTTTATTAGACAACGTCATTGATGGGCGAAGCCTTGATAATTGGGCGGGGGCTCAGTACGTAGGCACGCCCCGAAATCGATGCTGATAGCCCGGGCTATTAGTATCTTTCGAAAATAGACGTAACCAAAAAAAAAAAAACGGTACCACCAACAGCCACCATGATGCTCCCACTAGGGGGCTTTCCTCTAAGTCTGGCCTCTAACATCGTGGTCCGGGGACTCCCTCCGTACCTTATTCCTTATTCGAAAAAGTCCCGGTAAGGACTACCAGTAGTCCTGTCCATTAACCGGACCTTAATGACAGGCAGCACGTCAATCACTAGCTGCAATTATGACCTGGAAAATCGGATCTTTTGCACATCTTCTACCCTTGAAATGCTATGGAAAATTTACGTTTAAAAAACCCAGGTCCCACTGAGTTCAATGACGAAAATATGGCAAACACTATCGCTGACGAGAGGAAGGTATATCCACATGAACGAAGAGCTCCATGTGATCTCCAAATCACTCAGAAGTAAGAAATCAATGGAAACCGATGTCATATCGAACATTATACTTCGACATATTCTAATAGAAGCGGTGGATATCTACAGCACCTCATTGGATAGCGCTCATTATATACCGCATTGGTGATGCATTCACGTCCCAAGAGGGATAGAGACTTATCCAATCTAGGAGTCAATCTGATGGCAACTTTGTACCTTTATAATAAATTTTATACGCTTTCGCTCTAAAGTTGACGTAGCAGGCCATGTTTCCAACATTTCGCCACTTAGTTTCTTCAATCCTTATTATCTATTTTACGCTGAAGCAATACGTTTTCTAGTTCGAAACTTTTATCAATGATTATTTCGATATTCCAGGTTGCGATACGTAAAAAAAAACATTACATTACTTGCCCCGGAAATCGCAGCGTTTTGGCATAAATATTTCTATTCGCCGCGGGATCACGTCTACAAGCAGGCCCACTTTTATGATGCCATACTTTCATTCATTACTCCTTTCACCTTTGGGGTGGTATGGGTGCTACGCATGAATGCATGAATATTTACATTTATTTGCTTTTGCCCCACCTGTAGATTCTAGATGTCGGAATCACGAATGCAGACTTTGGACTTAAAACCAAATAGTCATATTTTTATTTAATTTCATTTTTTTTTTTAATTTTGGTGGGGACTAACGCCCCCATTTATTTGGCTTAATTCAAGCTTAATCTAACTTAAAAACTAAGACTTACAATCTATCAAAAATTAAAGGTTGGGAAATAAAGGAATGATGGAGGAGATCAAGTTTGAGACGAGAAGTGCACAGGTTAAGATCAAAACGGGGGAAATTTAAGTTGACCTTACGCAGCATTCGGGAGATTGGTTCTTTGGAACCATAAGAGGTGCGATGGGTTGGAATATAGAATAAACGAGGACAGCGTAAATTACGACCGTTAGTATTGAAGGAAATTGAATTGTAAAGCGGGTGCAATCCACAGAACCAGAGAGTAGTCAATGAATGAGAGAGCTACGTCCCTGCGTTCTAAAATCCACTCCGTTTTACGCCAATCTCATGCTCTCCCATTTGATATTGTAAAAGTTGTAAAACCGGAATATAAAGATGTTTATTGAAAGGAAATTAAACACTAATTTAATCTTTATAAAACAATTACTTTATTTCTTCGATCCGTTTATCTCGGCGTCTAAATCACAACTGCCTTACTCATCCTTCTCTCTTTGCCTGTTCGTCTTTTACGTTTGTTCTCTCCCATTGTATGCTCTTTCAGTGCTGCCACAACTCGGCCATCCTGACTCGAAATCGCCCCGATTTCGTCGAATGAACGTTTTCGTGTATCATCTGTCCACGGCTTAAGATTAGCTACCTCCCATATCCCCTCGTACGGAATTTGTCCTAACTGGCAACCCTCCACGTCCTTTACCACGTACCTATCATTTTGTAAGATCTTCGCTATTCGGTATGGACCCTTAAATTGGGGAATAATCTTTTTGCATATACCGGGCCTATTCTCGAAATTCCTTCTCATTACATACTCGCCTAACTTGTATTCTTTATAGGTCCTAGAACGATCTTTTAATTCTTTACCTCGCTTCTGTTTTGAGATTATCTTTTCCGCTGCATGAGCTCTCAGCTCTCATCTGTTTCAAATTTCTTTCTACTTCTAATCTACCATATTCTTTTAAATTTTCTTTCAGAAAGTCTACTACGACGCCTCTTTGTCCAACACCGAACAGCAACTCACTTGGTGTTACTCCGGTACTTGCATGGATAACATTGTTCAATGCAAATTCTATTTTTGACAACACACTATCAAGAGATAAGTACAAACCAGCGCTTCTTAGTTTCGCAATCATCGGGCCAAGACTCCTGTTTACTCTTTCAACTTGCCCATTGACTTGAGGTGACCCGGTTGCCATTTTAACATGACGCACATCACACTCATCGAGAAAACACTTAAAATCTTTGGCCGCAAAAGCACTCCCACGATCTGAAACTAATATTTTTGGACGACTATAATGAATGAAATAAGATCGCAAACAACTTAAGACCTCGTTAGTACCGGTAGACCTAGTAGCATATAAATTAACTTATTTGGTAAAAGCATCAATTACTAAAAATACATACTTTTCCCTTGCATTTTTTAGTAAAACCGGCCCGAAAGGGCAATCCCCTTTTGGAAAGTTGTGCATGAATCCTTCGTGTTTACCACATTTGGGTGAAAAACCGATACATTTGAGACAGTTTGGATTATATATTTCATAACCTTTTCCTTACTTTTCGGGAACCAGTATGTTTTCATTATCGCCCCTACAACTTTGTCTCGACCCAAATGACCCATTTCATCGTGATGCATGCGTACGATATTTTCGTCCATAGTTGTAGTTACGTAAAAGAGAATCCTTTGACCCATCTTCCTATATATTAGAAAGTTTCGCATTACATAAAATTTACTTTCCTCCTTTTCCAATTGCTGCCTTAACTTATTAATGGTTTCGTTTTTATATTGTCTAATCGATAAATTCTGTTCGAAAGTATTAGCTTCTAGGACCAAGATATTAGAAGTCCGGCGCAGCGTGTCAACATGCGCCATCCTTGCACCAGAACGATACTCAAGTGTATATTCATAATTCTGGAGCTCTAATACCCACCGCGATATTCTAGGATTAATTTCCTTTTTATTCAGCGTTAATGTGAGCGAACTGCAATCAGTTATAATTTTGAATTTTAATTCATTTAGATAGATCCTGAACCATCTTAGTGCGTATATTACCGCTAAAGTTTCGAGCTCGAAACTATGGTACTGAGGTTCATGCTCGGTCGTTCTTTTAGAAAAATAGAAGACTGAATGAAACTTCCCATCTTTCTTTTTCTGCATGAGAATCGCTCCAAAACCTAAAGAACTGGCGTCGCAGTGAAGTTCGGTTTCGTCTCTCGGATCGCATATTGCCAAAATAGCTGCTTCCACCAATTTCTGCTTCAACTTTTCGAATCATTGAAATTCTTCTTTACCAAATTTAAATGTAGCACATTCAAACTGACCCAAAGGTGTCACAAAGGCAGTATATTTCACAGATTCGCTGTACGTGATGAAACGCACTTTCCATGTCACAAATCATTTCGAGGATCACAGGACGATTGCGATTCAAATAACATTCATTAAATAATATATTCAGCATTTCACTGTACTTATCATCTATTCATACAATCAGCGGCATAGTACCCCATCTCTGCGCAAACCTGTCAGTCGTTCATAGACCTTAGTTCAGATTAGACGTGTTCGGCTTTCGAGTGAGCAAGAAACGAATAAGAAGCACATTTGAAGAATTTTTATTGGACTCCGATTGGCGCAGTGGCAGTGTGTTCGGTTGATAAACCACAGGTCGTGGGTTCGAGTCCACTCCAAGTGAAACAAAAAGTTTTTTTTTTTTTTCTTTTTTTCTCGTTTCTTTTAATTTAAATAAAAATAATAAAAAGTGAGCAAACAACATCACGCGATGCATTCCGGAGAGCGGTCCGCTAAGCCTATAGCGGGACCAGCTGAGAAATCTGGCGATGCTTCAAGTGCTTCAAGCCAACCAGAGCCAAAAATGAAAAGGAAGAGGAAGCTGAAGACTACTCCGGACCTAATGAAGTGCCCTTCCCTGTCAGCATCCACAGAGAAGCTGCCTGGTGGAGTGAGGGAAGGAGCGCCAACAATATTAACAAGCACAGCAGCAAACGAGGCAAATGACACTCAAAGGTCATTTCCCATGTGTGTCCGATGATGGAGAAGGCCGTATGGAAGATGATAATATGTTTGCATCTCTGGCGGCCTCTGAGTCAGATGACGAAGATGATGGGTAGAGGACATAAAAAATAATATAAAGCTTCTCCAGCAAAGAGTGTTAGCTATTAAAGCTAAACAAATAGCAAGGAGGGAAAAGGAGCAGCTAAATTCTCAACAGCCACGACAACTAGCAGCCAAAGAAACCCAACACATAACGACACAAGAGCAACAACACAAACCAAAACAGCAGCCTAAACATACACAGGCTAGAAAAACAAATCAGCGGACATTACACAAACAACAAGAACAACAACAACAGCAGCAGCAGAAGAGCCAGCAACATCAACAACAACATCAACAAAAACAGCAACCACAACGACAACAACAACAGCAAAATACATCTAAAACCAGGGTTCCACCTATAAATACATATAAAATGGAACTCAAAGAGACAATAGAACTGTGTAAGTCGGCCATAGGCAACAACTTTTTTATAAAAAGATTATCATTAGATAGGCATGCGATCCACTGCAACACAGTGGAGCGCTATCACAAAATTAAAAGTTTATTGAAGGATTCGACGACGGAGTTCTTCTCCTACACCCCGAAGGGGGAGAAGCTGCAAACAATGCTGCTGAGGGGATTAGAACCGTCGACTGATCCGGAGCAGCTCCTTGCACTGCTGAAAGAGAAGGAGTGCGAAGGGCTCAAATTCGTGGGGGTCAAGCCATTTGTCACGGCTAGAGCCAAAAGGGAGAAGCGGAAACTACCGTTCTTCCTGGTTCAGCTAAGTCCCAACAGCAAACTGGACGGTCTAAGGAGTATAAAAGTCCTAGACTACCAGGTTGTACACTGGGAAAAATTAAAGAGGAGCGAAAACATTTTACAATGTGTTCGCTGCCAAAGGTTCGGGCACGCCGCGTCGAACTGCGAAATGCAGCCTCGATGCGTGAAGTGTGGTAAGAACCACAAGTCAGAGGAATGCGCTCTAGGTAAGGACGGAGCGTCGGAAAAAAGCCAACTCTCTTGTGCTTTATGTAGGAACACGGGACACACCGCAAATTATCGGGGTTGTCCCAAATTCCAATACATCAAAAGAGTAAATCTGGCTCGGCAGCAGAAAGTGGAAGTTAAACGTCCATTCGTGCAGGCACAAACACCAGCCGTTACTCCCCAAGTTACCTACGCCCAAATGGCGGCAGGTAGGGGAACTACGGTACAACAAGCAAAGGTAGCTTCTCAGGCCCCAGCGCCTAGAGCACCCGAACCTGTACCTGACATGCAGGCTATCTTGCTCTCTATTCAGGGGCAGATGGCTCAGCTTCAGCGTCAAATACAGGAACAGGCTACGCGGGTAGATCAAATATACGCGCTGCTGCCGGGCCTAACGCACCTCCAGTCGTAATGGGTACGTACATGGCGGAGCAAACCCTGAAGGTCCTTGCAGTGAATGTGAATTCACTGATCAGGTTCGAACGACGAGCCGCACTATTTAAGTTGCTTAAAGACCAAGCCCCTGATGTGCTTTTGGTTAGCGAAACTAAGCTTACCAAAAGACACAAAATGAGGCACAGAAGATATGAAATATTACGAAGAAACCGACCCAATTCCATTCAAGGAGGAGGTGTTGCAATCTTTGTAAGAAAGGGACTGCGTTTCAAAAGAATATACAGTCGTGTGGTACGTAGGTTTCGGGTGCTGGAAGCATGCGTCATGTACATCCCTCTCCGTAGTGGAAAGCGGTTGTACATGGTGTCTGTCTATGCACCTAAGGCTACTCAATCCACCTTATTCATCTCAGAGCTCGAGACACTTTTTCGATTTCTGAGGCTTGAATTGGAAGACAACTATTTTATTATCGGCGGAGATTTCAATGCCAAACATAGTGATTGGGGAAATAATATACCAAATACTAGAGGGAACCTACTATTCAATTGGTGGGGTCAGCACAGTGTGATGTATCGACTCGGCCTCAAAGCGACGGATAGTCCGTCGTTTCCCAGACACGGGTCCTATTTGGATCTCCTGCTGTTCGACTCACGAATACAACTGACGTGCACTAACCAACAAACTACAAACTGTCTACGCACTTTCGTGTATGACAGTGACCATTGCGGTCTCAGCACCGAAATAACTGTTCCCAACGAAACTGCGGAATTGGAAGAGTTTGTTCAAAGGTATTCCTACAATTATAATAAGGTGCGTTGGACACACTTCTCAAGAATACTGACGAGAGCACTCTCCTCGAATTCGCTCTACCCACCGTCCAATAGAAATCTGTCAAACGAGGAGATTGACAGATATCTAAAACTAATGGACGAGACAATCAAACGAACTATGGACAAAACGATACCTCGGTATCAACACACTGACAACGAAGACTTATTCCGCAACGCAACCATTGACGCACTGCACCGACATAAAAGTAGACTGCTGTCAAGACTAAAAACCTTGTACAGACAGTTCACTGACAGACGTAACCCGGAGATCATGACATTGAAATCGTCGATTAAAAACCTCCAAACATTAATAAAGGAAAATTACAGAAATTCTGTAAGTTTGTATTGGAACAACAAAATTCGGGCTGTAAACACCAGCAACCCGAATATGTTCCCGCAAATAAATAAAATATTTCGGAGAAATAATCAGAACGACCTTCCATGTCTTAGAATTGCCCGAACGACGAACAACGAACAAATACTTGTAGCAGCAGGCATTGATCCAAATGAGGCCGTTGATGATGACAACTTCTTTGTGGTCGAGGATCCGCAGGAGAAGGTAGAGGCTATAGGAGCGACTTTCCAGGAAGTGTACAAGGCGAATGACATCATTGGCCCGAACCACGACCTGGAAAGTCGAGTCCTTGTGCACAATTCCTGCCTTCGAAATGAAATTGCGAATTGGCGATTCGAGAACTCGGGTTTCACCCAGTTCAGTGACGAGAATATGGCAAATAATGTCATCACCAACGAAAGGGTATTACCACCGTTCATTTCGAAGGAAGAGCTCCAAACGATCTTCGAATCGCTTAGAAGTAAGAAATCAGTGGGAACCGATGAAATACCGAACATTGTGCTTCGACATCTCCCACTAGAAGTGGTGGACATTTATACCACCCTGTTTAATAATGCGATGAATAATGCACATTATCCAGCGCATTGGAAAACTGCGGTGGTACATCCCATTCCCAAAAGGAATAAAGATACTTCCAATCCGGCGAATCTCCGCTCGATCAGTCTTCTTCCAAACATCAGTAAGGTTTTCGAGAAGGTGATCAATAGAGTCCTGACTAAGTGGGTTGAGGACAAACATATCGTTCCGGATAATCAATTCGGTTTCAAGGCGGGGCATGCTATCATTCATGCTGCGTCTAAACTGGTTTCTGATATCCAATGGAACAAAAGCAAGAAACAGTGCACTGGTGCCTGCCTGATTGACTTGGAAAAAGCCTTCGATACCGTATGGTTAGAGGGACTCTTTTTCAAGCTGGACAGGTTGGGCATTAGTAAACCACTTCTGTGTATTCTTTTTGATATGCTCTCCAGTAGACAGTTCATCGTGAAGAATGGCGATGTGACTTCCGCTGGAATATTTAACATTAAAAACGGTCTGCAACAAGGTGCGGTAAATTCGCCGATCCTATTCAACATTTACACAAGTGATCTGATAGGTTCGCTTCACCATGTCATAGCGCACGCAGACGACTTAATCGCTTACAGAACAGGTCCAAAGATTGAGGTCATTAATACACTTTTGCAACGTGACTTCGACAAAATTAAACAATATTGCGATGACTGGAAGTTGAAAATCAACTTTCAGAAGTCGGAAACCATTCTGTTTAGAACGCCTTTGTCTGGGGCCTCTAGGGATACCAGAAAGAATTGGCGAAAGTTCTCTATCGTCGGACAACATGGACAGCCACTTGCTTGTCGAAATGTAGTCAGATACCTTGGGATCTGGCTAGACCAATATCTGTATTTTAACAAACATATAGATGTTGCTCTGGCCAGAGCCAGAGGTGCTTTTGCCCTTACAAGGAGACTGTTTTATAACAGCCAACTCGGTGCGAGGGTGAAGGTGATCTGCTACATGGCCCTTATCCGGCCTATGCTAGTATTTGGATGTCCCGTGTGGTTCAACGTGAGAGCAAGTTTATTGGAAAAGATTCCGGTGTTTGAGAGGGCTTGCCTTAGGGCTTGTCTTCGGTTATACAGAACACCAGAGTCTGAGTACATAAAATTCTATCGCAATGAGGTCTTGTACAATAGGGCGAACCTAATAAGAGTGGACAATTTTGTTATTAAGTTGACTCGAAGACACATTGCAAGAGCAATGACCTCGTCGAACAACCTGATCTCTGGGGCTTACTACCCTAATTATATGTATCACGAGAAAGTTCGCTTTGACGGCTATGTTCCTCCAGAAGCGTTCCTCTACCTTGATAGCAAAGGTCTGATCCAGGACAGATTGGCTGTGCCGCTAATCTTCCACGTTGCTCGAACAGCTGCGGACAGGCGACTCAACTACGACAGAGACGTCGCACACGGCAGTGCGGAGCGTCTCCGGTTCAGTAGGGCGGTAGGGAGTCGCGACATAAGGGATGTTGCTCGGCAGCACCAACAATTTTGGTGGCTAGTTGAAGGAAGGGAGAGTTCGTCGTCGAATTCCTCCAATGATTGGTAGCTTCATGTGAAGCAAAGTGGGTCGCCTAAGTTTTTTTTTAGCCATGGCCGGCTCAAATAGTTTTAAGTAGTTTTAAGTAGGAGTAAGTTAGATTTAAGAAAAAAAAATATATAAAAACCAAAAAAAAAAAAAAAAATTAATAAAAATAAAAAATTAAAAAAAAAAAAAGAACATACATCTATATATATATACATATATTTATATATTAAGTATATATATATTATGTATACATATATATATGTATGTACTAGATGTAAGTAGTTTAAGTAGATTAAGACTTATTTTTAGGTAGTTTTTAGGATTTTAGTTTTAAGTTTTATAATAAAATATAAAAAAAGTCATGTTACTAAGTTTTTTTTTTGGAAAAAATGTTTTCTTAGTTTTAATTATAAGGAATAGAAATAGTATAGTATAGTAGTAAGGTACGTCGAAAGACATAATTTAAGTGTTAGGTTTAACTTAGAGTGCCCGCATGGGGCCAGTAAGTTAGAATAAGATAATTTTAAGTTAATTAAGCTAATTTTTAAGCATTTTTTGTCTAGCAAGTAAGAGTAAATTAAGTAATACAATAAAAATGCATATAAACTGCATATAAACTGAACTGCGCAAACCTGACAGGCGATCCTCCCCATATTTGGCTTGTTGCACTCGTTCGCCATGTGCCCTATAATGTTGCAGTTGTAGCATCTTACAACTCTTGACGACGGTCCAGCGATTATGACTTGTTGACGAGAAGCGGCTACTGGTACAGTCCTCGGTCATACTCGTCCTTCTCTCTTTGCCTGTTTGTCATTTACGTTTGTTCTTTTCCATTGTATTCTCTTTCAGTGCTGTCACAATATCTACCCTCGGACCGAAACTAATCTTATCTCCAACATAAAAAACCAGTAGTTGTTCCCTATTTCTTTTAATGCTATTCAAGATGATGATCACACACCCAACTTGATTGAATCCCCTTGTCGAGGGGTCCTACTGGCTATTCACAACAGCATGGACTCCTCTCTCGTTGCAACTTCATCTAATCCTATGCTCGACTTTGTGCCGGTTAAAATAACACTTATTCGTGGATACTTATAGGTTATGTGTTGTTACATTCTTCCTGCTCATCGAATCCTACCAACTTGCTATTGCAGCAATTGACAATTTGGTCGACTTATCAGACTCGCTTGATGATATCATTACCTCCGGCGAGTTTAATCTGCCTCAGCTGAAGGGGGCTCCATCTGAAGACCTATCTTTTTCCATCGCTTCCAATCCCATTTCTACTAAGGAATGCCTCTTCTTAGATCGGCTAACAAACTCTAGTCTATGCCTAGTCAGTGGCGTTTCCAACTATATGGAAAGAAAATTAGACCTTATATTCATAACTGATCCCATCAACTCCTCAGTATCGTATTGTCCCCTATCTCTTTCAACTATTGATAACTTTCATCCTCCACTTCTTCTCTCATTTTTCCACAACTCTCCCCTTCAGTCGTCTCCCCCGGCAGCTCTATGTTCTTACAATTTTCACAAAGCTAATTTCCGTAAAATCAATACTTATCTAAGCAGGGCTTCTTTTGAGTTTACCAATCTATCTCTGGTTGCTGCCCTCTCCATTTTTTACAGAGAAAAATTCAAATCCATCTCCCTTTATGTGCCTTATTCTCACCATAAAACTTCTCCTACATCCCCTTATTGGTATAATCGTAGACTTCGCTCTCTACGAAACAAAAGAACAAGTAATGGGCGGTATTCCTTCGCACCCACTCTTCTTCCGACTATTCAAATTATCTAGGTACATATCTTCATTTCATCGAACTCTATAACTCTCTCTATCAGCGCTACCTGGATAGTGCGCAAACCAATCTCATAAATGACCCCAAGTCCTTTTTTCAATTTGTCAATTGCAAAAGTAAGACTGATGGCTATCCTTCCTCCCTCGCTTTCGAAAAAAAATCTTCAAGTGATCCTCCAACTTTTTTGCTACATTTTTCAAGCAATCATTTACCAACAACTCCTTCGTACCAGATCCCTCTTACTTCAATGATCTACCAAATTTCTACATTGGTCCCCTTCTCACTAAAAATTTCGATCCTGCAGTCATTGAAGAAAAGTTACAAAATCTTAAGGATGAGTTTGTACCTGGCCCAGACGGACTCCCCGCCATGTTTCTTAAGAAATGCTCTGTCTCTACCCCTTTCCTACCTTTTTCGTCTATCCCTTACACAAGGAGAATTTCCCCAGATTTGGAAGAGCTCTTTTATAATCCCAATACACAAAAAGGGATCCAAGCATGAAGTTACCAATTATCGTCCCATTGCTAAACTCTCTCATATACCCAAACTCTTTGAAAGCATTTTATACGAAGCTTTAAGTTTCAAATGCAAGCCTTTTATTTCACCCCGACAACATGGTTTTCTAAAAGGTAGATCAACTACCACAAATCTAGTTGAATTTGTGTCTTTTGCACTCTCAGCCTTAGAAAATGGCAAAGAAATCGATGTTATCGCAATTGATTTCATTAAAGCATTTGATAAGATATCTCATAAATTGATCCTTTTCAAATTGTCTGCTCTCGGCTTTGAGCCTCTCTTTTTAAAATGGATTTCTTCTTACCTGGTAAACCGATATTATAGTGTTCGATTTAGATCCGCCCTTTCTGTTCCATTCCTGGCCTCATCTGGAGTTCCACAAGGCAGTCATCTTGGCCCTCTTCTCGTCATTCTTACTATCAACGATGTTGAGAGTGTCATTAAGCACTCCTCCCTTTCCCTTTACGCTGACGACACAAAAATTTTTAGATCTATTTCCTCTCCCCAGGACTCTGCCCTTCTTCAAGAAGACCTTGATCGGTTTTCAATCTGGTGCCTCAAAAACTGCCTAGAACTTAATATAGCCAAATGTCAATCTATAACCTTCTCACGTAAATGCAACCCGTCTCCTCCCCGACTTTATTTTCACTATGGTCAACCAATTCCCCTGGTTCAGTCTTTCCAAGACCTTGGCATATTATTCGACAGTGAGCTTAATTTCCGTTCGCATATCGATAAGATGATCCTCAAAGCCAACTCATCACTTGGCTTTATTAAACGGTGGTTCAAGGAATTTTCTAACCCGTATGTAACCAGGTCTCTCTATATTACCTTTGTTCGCCCCCTGCTTCAGTATGCCAGTCAAGCGGGTTCATGTTTCCCGAATCGAGGGTATTCAATGTCGATTCCTCCGATTTGCCCACCATTGCCTGCCGTGGAACGAGAATTTAATCTTACCTTCCTATCAGGACCGCCTCAAACTTCTAAATATGAATTTGTTAGAAGAACGTAGGAATACTGCTGACATTCTTTTCATTCATCGACTTCTCTCAGGTTCCATCGACTGTGCATCCATTTTCAGCTCCATTTCCTTCAGTACCAACCCCCGCAATCTACGTTGTCCTCGTCTCTTCTATCTACCTCTTATGGCTCCAACGAACCAATCTCCCGAATGCTCCGAAAGGTCGAGTCAAACCTTTCCCTTTTTTATTTCCACCTGAGCACTGCTCGTCTCAAGCAAGATCTCCTCCATCACTTCCTTGGTCTCTAGTTCCTAAGTCTTTCTGTTAGTTTTTAAGTCCTAGTTGTTGAAGCTTGAATTAAGCCAAATAAATGGGGGCGTTAGCCGCCGCCAAAATTAAAAAAATTTGAAATTCGAGGGTATTCAGGTTAAGAAATTTGAGGCGGTCACGATAGGGAGGTAAGATAAAAGGGTCATCTCAGGGTAGTCTTTGAAGAGCAAATCGAAGGAAACGATGTTGAATGTTCTGGATTCAGTACACCACCTTGATCAAAAATTTATCAGAATTTATTCAGGAAATTTAAAATACCAGTTTATTCATCTAAATCTATATTGTCCCCTTCAAAGTAGTCCTCATCGCCTGCAACACACTTATGCCAGCTCTTGATCCAATCCTCAAAACATTTTTTATATTCAGTTTTCGGTATGTCCATCAGTGCTTCCTCCAATTTTTCCATTACTTCCTCTCGGCTGCTGAAACGCATTTTCCCCGTACTGGTTTTTTAACTCGATTGAACAGAAAGAAATCACAGGGTGGCTGTTGGATGGTGTTTGTTGCATTTTTCGTCTAAAAATTACGAATAATGATGGCACTGTGCGACCGCGACGATGCGTTATCATGGTGCAAAATCCACGAGTTTTCTGCCCAAAATTCTGGTCTCTTTCGGCGAATTGCTTCACGAAAACGTCTCATAACGCCCAAATATGTAATACTCTTTGTTTGCTGTCTGGCCTTCTGGCAAAAATTCATGATGCACTACACCGTTGTAATCCATGAAAACCGTGAGCATTGCTTTCTTTTTCGACTGAAAACGACGCGGTTTTTTTGGTCTCGGCTCATTTGGTGAACGCTATTCACTTGCCTGATGTCTGGATTGCGTGTCGTACTCATAAACCCATGGCCACGTCTCGTCTCCAGCAATGATCCTTTTGATGAATGTGGGATCGGATTTAGCCTCGCAAATCATCTCTTTTGCGACGTCAATACGGTCTCTTTTTTGCATGAAATTGAGGTCTTTTGGCACCAACTTTGCTACTACACGACGGAAACCCAAATCATTAACCAAAATGTCTTGGACGGATCCATTGGTAATGTTCAAGTAATCCGCTATCTCTCTGATGGTTAATTTGCGGTTATTGACCAACTTGCGGTTTCTTTTACTTCATCAATGTTTTCGTCGGTTTTCGATGTCGATGGTCTGCCACTGCGTTCATCATCTTCGATTGGCTCACGACCACTTTTGAGCCGCTCGTACCACCGGTAAACGACCGTTTTCTTTAGAAAATCGTTGCCGAAACACTTTTCCAACTTTTCCAAAAATCCGTTTTTTACGCAAAATTTAATACAAGTCCGTTGTTGCAAATTGAAATCCATTTCTAAAATTGTAAAAAATCGCCAACACACACAGAGGTAGATGTTCTCTTGGCTACGTGACTTTTGCAATGACGCTAAGATTTAGAGGTAATATCAACAACAGATTTATCAACTTAACGAAAAAAAAACAGAACTCAAATCGGAACAATGGGAGCATCTTTTTTCTTAAAGAGCTTACACTCAAGTGGGTATGAATGCACTTATAACGCCTCAGCATGTGTTACGTTTTTTGGAAAATTGGATAGACAGAGAAAGAGAGATGTGTGGGCTCAGTGGTTATTTCGCTCGATGGATCGCATTCACCATTTAATGGGGAAGCTGGCTTGTTGTTAATTTCTAGTTAACTACTCAGCTTACTTGATTTTCGTTAATTGAACAAATTAATGTCTTCCTTGTGAGGTTGGGATTCGAACACCGAACCTTCCGACTTGGAAGCCAGTCCACTACCATTTGAGTGACAGCCACCCACTTGGCATATTCGATAAGGGGCCGGACATGGGTAATGTGAAGTGACCTTGTCACAAAGGGGTTGCCAACTTCTTTAGGCTTTAAGAATCATCTTATCAATTCCAAGGTCGCGAAGGGATTGAACGTGGGGTACATGCTGACCAGAAATAAAGTCGAGGAAGAGATTCTTTGAACTTAATTGACATTTGGAGACATTAAGCTCTAAGCACTTTTTTTTGCACGATCTGGAAAACCTACACTCGAGGAGAATATAGTCTTGGGGTGAAGAAATAGTTTTTGGAGGACTTAGTATCATCGGCGTAAATGGATGGGGAGCAGTGTTTAATAATTCTAATTTTGGTTGGGGCTAACGCCCCCATTTATTTGGCTTAATCCAAGCTTAAAAAACTAGGACTTAAAAACTAAAATACAAAATATTTAATTAGGGTTTTAAGGCTAGAGATGGTGAAGGAGATCGAATTTGAGGGAAAGTGTGCTGCGATTAAAATCGAAAACGGACAGGTTGGAGTTTACCTAACGCAGCATACGGGATATTGGTTCGTTAGAACCATATGTGGTGCGGTGGGTTGGTAGATAAAAGAGGCGGGGGCAACGCAGATTTCGAGGGTTAATATTAAAGAAGATGGAGTTGTAAAGGGACATGCAATCGACGGAGCCTGAGAGGAGTCGGTGAATGAAAAGAATGTCTGCTGCGTCCCTTCGTTCCTCAAGGGTAGTTAGGTTAAGGAGTTTGAGGCGATCTCGATAGGGAGGTAAGATTAGAGGATCGTTCCAAGGTAGACCTCGAAGAGCAAATCGAAGAAAACGACGCTGGATTGTCTCGATTCGGGTCACATGAACTCGTTGAAAGGGACACCACGCTTGACCAGCGTACTCGAGAAGGGGGCGAACGTTAGTGATGTATAGTGATCTGCTCACGTGCGGGTTACAGAATTCTTTGGACCATCTTTTAACGAAGCCAAGCGATGAGTTTGCTTTAATAATTATCTCATCGATAAGCGAGCAGAAATTAAGCTCCCTATCGCATAAAATGCCAAAGTCGCGGATAGTCTGGACAAGGGATATGGGTTGGCCGTGGAGAACGTAAATTCGGTGAGTAGACTTGTTGCACTTCGTGAGAAGGTTGACATTTAGTGATATTGAGTTCTAAGCAGTTCTTGATGCACCAGGTGGAAAAACTATTTAAAGGAGGCTGGAGTCGTGTTGTGAGGAAATGGGTTTAAAAAATTTGGTATCGTCAGCATAGAGAGAAAGCGCTGAGTGGTGAATGACCCTTTCAAAATCATTAATGGTTGGGATGAAGAGAAGTGGACCTAGGTGACTACCTTGAGGAACACCTGAAGTGGCCAAGAAAGGGGCCGATAGAACAGACCTGAAGCGAACACTACAAAATCGAGAAGATATCCATTTTAGTAAGATGGGTTCAAGGCCCAGGACGAACAATTTGAACAGGATTAGTTTAAGAGGTATCTTGTCAAAAGCCTTACTGAAATCAGTTGTTATAACGTCAACTTCTTTACCATTTTCTAAGGCTGAGAGAACAGGTTAGTGGTAGTTGATCTACCTTTCAGAAAGCCGTGTTGGTTAGGGGAAATAAGAGATTTGCACTGGAAGCTTAAGGCTTCGTACAAAATGCTTTCGAGGAGTTTGGGTATACCATATCTGAGAGTTTAGCTATGGGGCGGTAATTAGTGACTTCGCTCTTTAATCCCTTTTTGTGTATCGGTGTTATGAAAAAAGACTTCTATATCTGTGGGAATTCACCTTGAGAGAGCGATAATCGGAAGAGATTTGCAAGGGGGCGGGACAGTATTGAGGCCCATCTGGGCCGGGTAAATATTCATCATTAAGTTGTTGTAATTTATTTTCTGCTACTGTATGGTCAAAACTTTGAGAAATAGAGGGGCCAATGGGGAAGTTAAGTATTTGAAATAACAGGGATCCGGTACGAAGAAATTATCGGCAAAAGATTGCTTAAAAAATTTAGCAAAAATGTTGGCTATAGTATGCGGATCGGTTGATGACATCTTTTTGTATGAGAGGGATTGAGGAAAACCGTCTGATTTTTTTTTATAGTTAACGAATTGGTAGAAAGACTTAGGATCGTTTATAAGCCTAGATTGCGCACTATCAAGGTATCGCTGGTAGAGAACCTTATAAAGCTGGGCGAATTGAAGGTATGACCCGAGATAGTTTGAATAGTCAGCAAAAGAGTTAGATCGAAGGAAAACTGCCCATAATTTGTTTCCCTTGTTGCGTAAAGAGCGAAGTTTACGATTATACAACGGGGGACTCATAGAAAGGGTTTTATTACGCGAAAAGGGAACATAGAGAGAAATAGATTTGAATATTTCTCTATAGAAAATAGAGAGAGCACTTTTAAAGGGCATATTGGCGAAATCAAAAGAACACTTACTAAGATAAGCGTTAATTTTGCGGAAATTCGCTTTATGAAAGTCGTCAGATGAGGCAGCTGCAGATGGGGTGGGATGGATAGCAGAGTGGTGGAAAAAAGAAAGAAGAAGTGGTGGGTGAAAGTTATCAATGGTCGATAGTGAAAGGGGACAGAGTGAGACAAAGGAGTAACGGGGTCAGTGGTGAAAATGAGGTCTAATTGCCTATCCATATAGTTGGAGACCCCACTAACTTGGCATAAGCTCGATTCTGGATGCTTATCCAAGAAGAGGCATTCGTTACTCGAATTAGGGTTTGCCATAAAAAAAAGATTCATCATCTGATTGAGTCCAGTACAGTTGAGGTAGATTGAAATCGCCGAATACGATGATATCATCGAAAGGATCAGATAGCGAGTTGATAGCATTCGATAGGTTACGCCGGTACGTTGTAAAAACACATAACGTACAGGGACCTGCAAACTTAGAAGAAGTAGAAACAGCAATTGGAGAAGAATTTAGGTCATTGTGGACAGCCAATAGGACACCTCGACAAGGAGAATCATCATTTGGACGGATAAGATCGTCGTCTCGAAAAACGTTGAAGCTAGAGGGGAATAATTCCTAATTCTTTATATCGGGAATTAGACTAGTTTCGGTCAGAGCGTAGACCGGGAGAGCGTGAGATTGGCGCAAGATGGCACGGGTCTTAGATCGTAGTCCTCTAACGCTTCGATAGTAGAAGGTAAGAGGAATGTTATTTCGAGAGGGAGTAGGAGTGGATGGTTGAAACACTGGCAATAGTAGCACGTTAGGAATGAAATTTTGTCCGTTATCGTTGTCAGCTCTGCTCCGCTGAAGGTGCGAGAACCTTTTTGAGTGCACATAGTTACCGAAAGCAGTAAGGTCGTCTCAGTCCTTTTGGGGAGACATACTGAAAATCGCGTGGAAATTGATATATAATTTCCTCAGACTTGTAAGGCCAGTAGGGAGATCTTCCTGCTGTATGGGGACCATGACGCTTGTTTCAGTCTTTCCCTCATAACAAACTGAGTCTGATTTGATTTGTCATGCATATATTCTCGTACGTCTTTTTTTCTCTAAGCCTAGAAAGTGCATAACGATATTCTGTTGTGTCAAAAGTTTGTTCGGTTATTTTAACTGTTTGAGGCAGAAGGGGGTCAAAACGGGGCTAGTGGACGAAGATGTTGAGGGTGAAGCAGTGATAATTGAAGGGGCATTAGACAGTATTTCAGATGAGGGATTTATAATATGGGACCTGATGAAATTGGGATATTTAGCTCCGGTTTTAAGGGTTAGGTATTTCAGAGGAGCTAGTGTGAGCGGTTGGGGTTAATTTAAAAGAGACGCGTTGACGCGGGGGCTTGGATGGAACGGAGGCAGCTGGTGTAATATAATTGGAGGAATGATGAAGTTAGTTCGTGACGTGAGTGGGAGGGGTGAAATTGGGGAATATATTTCGTTTTATCCTGTTCCTTGGTAGGTATGCCGATCCATTTACAGATGCGCATCTTTCCAATGTTGAAATTAGCACCAGCAGGGTTTTTAAATAAGCACTCGTATCTAGCAGGGAGGTCGAATTTAAAGTTTCGATTACCTTTGTGGTGAGATGGCGGGAACATTTTGCATTTGCTGATTGTGATGCCGTATTTGTTTGCGAAAAATTTCGTGATCCATGAAATATCAGCATTTTGGGGGGAGCCTTTGATTAAAAATGTACTCATATCGGTTTCAATTTTTTCCAGTCTACGCCTCCATTCGGAAGGTGTCCATGTTGTACCAAAATGTTTGATGAGCATGCATGGGGCGGCGACGGGAGGAGTTGATGGTGAAACAGTTTCGGTCTCTTGGATTGAAGGGGCAACGGGAAGATTTGTAGATTGACTTAACAGTGGTGGACGAGGAAGTGGTGGTGAAAGTGGGTCGGCTTCAGTTTCCAGTTCCAATTCAGCCAAAATTGATGTATTGTAGTGGACATTCTGATGGTGTTGTGCATGAATTGGTAAATCGTCAATTTTACTGCTCACCGTTTCGATATGATTCTCGATATCGAAAATGGTTGATTATGCGGCAGCTAGATCATCACCAACACCGTTGATTCTATCAAAGATTACTTCGAGCATAGGATCAGGCTGCATTAGAGATGGTTGTTTCGTTGAGGTGGATTGAAAATGGGTCTCAAGGTCTTCTCGAAGGTTGTTGATCGATTCGCTCAATTTAAGGTTAGAGATGTTTTGGGCGGAACAAACTGCTTTGAGATCATTGATCGCAGTATTCGTCTCGACCAGAGTTGCAGATAGTTTATCGATGTTGGTGAGCTTGGACGTAATTATTTCGGTTGAGGACAGAACCGAGTTACCTAATCCATCAACATAACTGACACTACTCTCTAAATTGGACTGCCTTGTAGGACACCAGAAGTGGCTAAAAACGGAGTTGAAAAGGATGACCTAAAACGAATGCTGTAATAACGATTCTCCAGATAAGAAGATATCCGTTTTAATAATATGGGGTCAAGACCGAGGGAAGGCAATTTGAAAGTTTATAATAGTTGATTTGCCTTTTAGAAATCCATGCTGACTGGATGATATAAGCGACTTGCACTGAAAGCTTAGAACTTCATATAAACAACTTTCGAACATTTTAGGTATGTGAGAAAACTTGGAAATTGAACAGTAGTTACTTACTTACTTACTTAACAGGCTCCCAACCCGTGGAGAGTCTCTGCCTGAGACACTTCAGCCTTCCATCCTCTACGATCCCGGGGACGCTGCTTCCAGTTATCCAGACCAAGCGCTCTGGCATCCGCGATAGCTTAGTCTTTGAAACGTAGGTTCGGTCTTCCTTGTCGTCTTGAACCTGTGGGCTGAGATTCGAAGATTCTCTTAGCTGGAGCACTGTTATCCATTCGCTCGATGTGGCCGAGCCAATGTAGTCGACGTATTTTGACTTTTTGGACTACATCCACATCTTGGTATAGCTCATAGAGTTCGCGGTTGTATCTTCTCTTCCATTCGCCCTCCACGCACACAGGACCAAAAATCCGTCGAAGAATTTTGCCTTCGAAGGAGCCCAGAATTAGCTCTCCCTTCCTGCTTATCGACCAGCACTCGGCGCCATACAGTAGAGCTGGCAGGATAAGGGTTTTGTAAAGCGTACATTTCGTCCTTCAAGTAAGGAGTTTTGAACCCAATTGCTTTGCCAAACCGAAGTAGCAACGGTCGGAACTCCACTAGGATGTCATTCGTGGAGTTCATGTTTACTCCTTCATCCTTAACTACCTCGAAATTGTGCCGTTTTGTCCTAGGCGGTGGACAGATGATTCTTTGGTGATAGCATGTACTTGGTCTTGTCCTCGTTTACTTCCAGGCCAACGAATTTCGCCTGTTCTTCAATCGTCGTGAAAGCCTCTATCACGGAACGCTGCGAGCGCCCGATGATATCAATATCGTCCGCATATCCCAGGAACTGGACGGACTTGTTGAAGATAGTGCCTTCCGTGTTGACAACTGCCCTGCGCACTATCTGCTCTAGGACGAGATTGTAGAAATCACATGATAGCGCATCACCTTGCCGAAATCCGGTGTATGTTTGAAATATTGTATATTGGAGGAACTACTTCCAAACTGCACGTTGCAGTGCGTATTTTCCAGTGTCACGCGACACAACTGGATCAGTTTTGCCGGGATCCCGAATTCGGCCATCGCCATATAAAGCTCCTGACGATTAACGCTATCATATGCGGCCTTAAAGTCGATGAAAAAGTGGTGAGTCTGGACTTGAAATTCGTTGGCCTTTTCCAGGATTTGTCTCAGTGTGAAAAGTTGGTCTATAGTTGATCTGCCGGGCCGGAAGCCACACTGGTACGTGCCGATTAGTGTTTTACAGAACGGTTTGAGACGTTCACACTGTATGTTGGATAGGATCTTATATGCGACAATAAGCAGGGATATGTCACAATAGTTCTTACAAGACATAGGATCGCCTTTTTTGTAGATGGGGCATATGGAGCTGATAGTCCAGTCGTCGGGCATGATTTCTTCTGCGCCCTACCAAAACATCGCCACCGTATTTGAAGAGCTCGGCTGGTAAATGTAAACCATCAGAGCCTGCAGCCTTGTTGTTCTTAAGCTTTTTTATAGCTAAGCCAACTTCTTCTATACTGGATGGTGGAACTGGTTCTTCATTGACCGGACGTGGGTTCTCTTCTTGCACTATCACTCTCTCTACATGATGCCCATTTAGAAGCTGCTCGAAATGCTGCTTAAACACATCTACTATTCCCTGTGCTTCGGTGACTAAGTTTCCTTCGGTGTTTCGAGGAGCTTGTGTTCCGGTTTTGAAGCCAGCAGCCAGTTGCTTGGCTTTCTTATAAAACCTCCGGATGTTGTTTCGATCACGTGGCTCTTCGATCTCCCTGAGCTGGGATGCTGCGTAGGCCCTCTTTTTTCTACGCAGGATCTTCTTCTCCTCCCTCCTCCTGGCTCGATACTCTTCCTTTGCTGCCCTTGTTTTGCGCTGCAGCATTTTCTTGTGTGCATCTTCTGTCACCTTTTTCCTGTAAAGGCATTCATCATCGTACCACGGGCTCTTTCTCTGGGGTGGCTGGTGCCCTAAGATGGTTTCGGCTACCTCCTTGGTGATGTCGCGATACTGGCACCACTGATGGTTGGCGTCTGTGGTAGGTGAGTGCACAGTGGAGAGTTTCTCACTCGGGCGCTCTCTGTAGTCTCTGGCTACTCCAGGTGTGCTACGGCGTCCAACGTTGAATTTCTTTTTCTGGGCGGTCCGCAGTTTCTTCTCGTTGGACAGTCGAGCTCTGAATTAAGCCGCAACAAGAAAGTGGTCAGAATCAACATTTGCCCCTCGGAATGTGCGCACATCGAAGATGTTGGATGCGTGCCTCGCATCAATTAGTACATGGTCGATTTGGTTGGCGGTTCGACCGCCTGGAGAGAGCCAGGTTGCTGTGTGGATCCTTAACCTTGGAAACCTAGTTCTACTTATCACCGCGTTACGAGCTGCTGCAAAATCGATTAGTCAGTAGTCGTTGTCTGTTGTCGTTTCGTGGATTCTGTGCTTACCAACTAACCCGCCAAAGATATTTTCCTTTCCGACTTTAGCATTGAAGTCTCCGAGTACAACTTTGACATCATACTCCGGACAGGCTCCGTAGGCTCCATCCAGAAGCTCATAGAACTCCTCCTTGATGGGTTCTTCAGCCTCGTCGGTAAGGGCGTGTGCACATATTAGGCTTATGTTTTGGAAGATAGCTTTGATGCGGATCACAGACAGGCGATCACTTATCGGCTTGGAGTCAATGACTTTTGACCTGAGCCGATTTGACACGATACGTGCAATATTTTATGGCAGCTGTAATACAATAAATATCGCAATTTTTTCTTTTCATCATACCTGATCCTATCCATCGTATCTCCTGGATTGCGGAAATATCTGCCTTATACCGCTCGAGGACAGACTCAAGTTTTTGAGTAGCACCTGGGGTGTACAGCGTTCGCACATTCCAGGTACGAGGGCGGGTCAATAAGTCCGTGACTTTTGGATTAAAACTGATTTTTTGATAAAGAAATAATTTTATTTTTCAACGTAGTCTTCCTTGAGCTCTATACACTTTGTCCAACGCTTCTCCAATTTTTTTATCCCTTCCAAAAAAAATGATTTGTCGAGGTCCTCAAAATGACGAGATGACTTCATCATTGGAGTCAAATCTTTTTCCACCAAGCCATTTCTTCAGGTTTGGGAACAAGAAGTAGTCGCTCGGAGCCAAATCTGGAGAATAGGGTGGATGAGGGAGCAATTCGTAGCCCAATTCATGGATTTTTGCCATGGCAACTGCACATGTGTGCACCCTTGCATTGTCTTGGTGGAAAAGAACTTTTTTCTTGGCCAAATGAGGTCGTTTTTTTTTCAAATCGTCATTGAATCGGTCCAGTAAGTTGGCATAATATTCCCCATTGATTGTTCTTCCCTTTTGAAGGTAGTCAATGTGGATTATCCCGCGTGCATCCCAAAAAACAGTCGCCATAACTTTATTGGCTGACAAACCCACCTTGGCCTTCTTTGGCGCCGATTCACCCTTAGAAACCCACTGTTTTGACTGTTGTTTGTTCTCTGGTGTGTTGTGATGGATCCATGTTTCGTCCACGGTTACAAAACGGCGCAAAAACTCCTCCATATTGCGATTAAACAACGCCAAACCTTCCTGTGAAGTTGTTACACGATTGCGTTTGTGGTCGACTGTGAGCAAACGCGGCACCCATCTTGCGGAAAACTTTCTCATGCCCAAGTGATCATTCAAAATTGAAACCACTGAGCCATGCGAGATCCCTACGGCTTCCACAGTCTCTCGCACTTTCAATCTTCGGTCGGCCAACACCATATCGTGAATTTTTTCGATTGTTTCGGGTGTAGAGACCTCAACTGAGCGTCTAGGAGGTTCGGCATCTTCAGTGCTTGTACGGCCACAACGAAATTCAGTAAACCACTTTTTTACCATTGAAATCGATGGTGCAGTATTTATCAAGCTTAGCCTTGGTCTCGGTAATGGTTTTTTTTCGCAAGAAATAATGCTTAATAAGCACACGAAATTCAGTTTTTTCCATTTTCTCCTCAAATTAGTGAGTAGTCTGATAAAAATAGCTGTCAAACACAAACTAACTGACGCAGCAAGTTTAAATTTTGACAGGAGTCAACTGACAAATGCCTGTTGACAGGAGCAGTGTTGCTGTTTCAGTAAAGAGGTCAGAAATTAAAAAATGCACAGAATTATTGACCCGCCCTCGTACATACTCTCATATCGTAGTCCATTGACGTTCCGGGTCTATTTGCCATTTGAGGAGTTCAATTATCCGAGGCTGGTTGTGTCTCTCTCATAAATCTTCTTTTTTTCCGTGGTCGGGAAGTTACCCCGACGGCACAACCCCCAACTTGGAGGGCCAGGCCCCAGATTTGACCTTAGGACAGCAGGCCGGATATTCCGGTGCCAGTAATCCACTTCGGGATATAAGCGCTGCCGTTGACCCATTAAGGGTTCATCCGACACCAACTCTTTTCCAACACCCTGAATCTGTATTGGAGATCCCTATAGACCTGGTATCCGAATACGTCGAAGCAGCTCATATAGGGATTACACTTAATAGTTCAGTCTGACTGAAACTGTAGATGCCACCGTTGCTTCCATCTAGGGAATTCCTCCGCTGCCGCCTGGAACAGGAGGAAGTGCCCTAGTGAGAGGCCATTCCTATCTCCTCTCTCGTTCGCTGCCCCCGACGACCTTCCAAAGGGATTGGTCGTGGTACTAGGCACCCACCAGTCACCAACGTGGAGGTGAGAGTAGGAGTTGGTAGTGAGAGGCTAAAGTGAGAATGCTTGTGCTCTCATGTAATCGCATCACTAACCTTAAACTGGTCACGGTAGTTAGTTACTTAATTTTTTGATCGCTTTTTGTGGACCGGGCTTATGAAAGAGGTCTTCCAAACTTGGGGGAATTCCGCTTGTGTGAGGGAAGAAAGTGGGCGTAAAAGATTGTAGGCACACTTTTTGAGAAATATTGCTGGGAGCCCGTTCATCATTGAGATTTTGTAACTTTTCTTCGTAGGATCAAAAGATTGGGAGTTACAGAGAGGCTAATGGAGAATTTGGGAAGGTACTTGATCCATATGAGCTCAGGTACGAAGAAGTTGTCTGCAAATGAATGCTTAAAAAAGTTTGCAAAATAGTTGGCAATAGTATGTTGGCTAGCCGATGATATATTATCAAACGAGTGAGAGGGGTTATGACTGTCTGACGAATTGAAAAAATCTCTTAGGGTCGTTGATAAGGTTGTTATGCGCTGTGTCGAGAAAGCACTAATAGAAGCAGTTGTAGAGCTGGGTTAATTGGAGGTAGGTTCCGAGATAGTTAGACTAGTCAGAATAAGAATTGGTGGGAAAAAAGTCGCAAATAATATGTTTCTTTTGTTTTTTTTTGTTTGGAAAAGAGCGAAGTCTTCTGTTATACCAGGAAGGGGAAGTAGAAGATGTTTTATGGCGGGAATAGGGGACGGATGGTAAAATCCAAAGAAGATCTGCTAAGACAGATATTAGTTTTATGAAAATTAGCTTTATGGAAGTTGTGAGAAGAGATATGGAGTAGGGGAAGAAGTGTACTGGGGTGGAGAGTTATGGAAAAATGAGAGAAGAACAGAGGGGTGTAAGTTGACGACAGTTGTGGAGTTAATGGGCTCACTAGTGAAAATAAGGTCTAGATGCATATCTATGGGGTTAGAGATGCCACTTAGTCGGCATAGGCTTGAGTCTGTTATACGATCAATGAATATATATCCCTTAGATGAACCAGCGTTTGACGCGGAAAAAAGAATTGATCATCCGATGGATATATTCGATGGAATCACTTGGATCACTAAGTTGGTTAATCGCTTTAATAGCGGGGATGTAGGATTCGATAAGTTGAGCTGGGAAAATGTAGCAACACATACCGTACAGAGACCTATTGGGAAGTGTTATTTTGATTGAACCAAAGTCAAGTTTGACAGAAGAAGACGTAGCAATGAAAGAAGAGGAGAGGCTGTTGTGAATGGCAAGTAGGACACCTCAGCACGGAGAATCAACTTTAGGATTGTAGGGGGTGAGTGGAAGGTGCGGACTCACAAGAAAAACAATTTGTTAGAACGTCAAGTGTTATCTTTATTTGACTGACTGTTAGAGACATGCTCACTAGTATTTATGGGGTTTTTTCGGGTCGATCACCTGATCAGATGGTCCAAACATGATTTTTTGTACATAGTCGCCGTTAGCGAACTGTAAGTGTAAAATGTACTCTGAAGCAGGGTGTTCCAAATAGTTGAGTTTTAATTATTTTTTCCTTCATCTACAGGATCATTAACCGTAGGGAGAGAGTGATCGTCATCTCGAAAAACATTTAAAATAATGGGAATAGCTCCTGGTTCTTTATGTCGGGGACCGAATTGGTTTCTATAAGAGTATAGACGCCGAATGAGAGTGCATGAGATTTAGAGCGCAAGCCTCTTATGTTCTGGTAGTAAAGCGTAAGAGGGAGTTTGCTGCGTGGAGGAGTAGGGGAGTGTAGATGAGATGCAGGTAAATAAGGCAAATTATCATGGTCAGCTCGGCTACGCTGAAGGTGAGAGACTCTTTAGAGTATGCGTTGCTGGGGAAAGCGATGACGTGATCCGCAACCTTTTGGCGAGGTGTATTGAAAATTTCGCGGTACCTGTTGTAAAGATTCCTGAGCCTAGTTATATCAGTAGGAAGGCCTTCCTGTTGGATGGAGACCATGCCACTTGTTTTGGTTTTTCCCTCAAAGCAAACAGAGTCAGATTTATCGTGAAGATATACGAGAAAGAAACGTATGTTTTCGTATATCTTTTTATCTTTTAGTATAGAGATCGCATAACGGCATTCCGTGGAATCTATATTCTTTTGGGTCAATTTAAAGTTCGAAGGTACAAGGGAAAGGAGAACTCCAGATGACAAGACTTTCCAGGGAGGCAGATTAAACGAATGACTCCCGACGTCTCTAAAAGGTCAAGCTTCCCTACTGCCCGTCAATGGGAAAGAGTGCAGGCACTACGTACCTAAATGTTATGGGCATAAGTGACACAGTATCCTGGACACTTCCTGCGATAAGGAACATGACCCCACGGAGCACTCTGTCTGTGGGTGACCTGCCTACGCTCGCATCAGGCTGCAAGTACTCAGCACTGATATGGTGGATTCTAGAACTGAAGGCGTTTTATCACTAAAGCAATTACTCACCTTGAGAAATTTCGGTAATAGGAACATACAAGGAGTGCAATGGACTAGTACCCAGGGAATGAATTAAAGAATTAAGAGTGAACAGACGTATTAGCCGTTCGTAACCATTTATCGACGAAAATGGTGGCACTACTTCAACACTATTTCTTTGTTCCATCAACCATAACTCTCATACTAGTACACACATTATACAAGGAATACCAATTAGACGTCGATATAAATATCGCTATTTAACATATCCTGTCATAAACAGAACAGAATGCGAAAGTAATGCGTTATTTGCGAATCAAGTCGACAGAACTGATATGTATTTCAACATTCTCATCCCGTTCAAGTTATCCCTTTCAAATTTCGTTTATTTCGCCATAAAAGTCACATCACCATCATCGTCATCATACAGGCAGGGCAACTCACTCACTTATATTACGTGCGGATACATATTCGTAAGTGGCATCATTTCGAAATAAACTTGATTCAATAAATATCGATTGGCAGAATTAACCCAGCAGGGGGGTGTGGTAATATACTCGTATAAGTAAGTTCTAAAGTTACTCGTATGTCGAAATCCTCTCTCTATCTCTATCTTTATGAAAATGCACAACTATTCGCACTGTGCACCCAATAGTCGACACAAATGATTTACGTGCCGGAAAAGGATCCGAAAACTGTTTGCGTGAACGACAAATGATTGATGTCGCCATGTCGTCCTTGTTGTCATTGCTCTATATGCTCAAAATGCTCGCTGACGATCCGGGGGAACTCAGCTCCCGAAAGGACTCTCAAAACTCAGAATTCGCTCTCAATTTAGTTGACTCGTGTTGCTGAACCTTTTGCTTTGCATCCGTTGTATCCTTCGCAACTGTTGTATCCGTTGATTGGCCAAATTTACCAAATATGCCAGATTATTGGGAATATGGAGTTTATTCGTTTTCTGATATTGTCAATAAATTTACAAATGCGTGTGACATGAGCTCTGATTTTTACCCTTCATCTAGTTAACATCCTTCTACTCCCACACACTTGGGAATAAGGAGTGTTGGAGTTTTGATTTATTCGTGACAGTTTCAAATAAAACTGAGCAAACATGTTTGTGAGGAGTTTTTGTTAATTAAAAACACCATCCCTTAGGCAGTTTGCTCGTAGACATTCTTTTCGTTGACAACGAAAAGAACACACACAGTAGGCACTTCTGTGCATATGTACGACACGCGTGACCTTCCTAAATGGCAAACGATAATGTTTTCGTCATAATTAACACACGCACCCTATAGTAACTGTCCTTAGGCATGTAAAAAAAAAATACCATATATAGGAATAAAATGTAGGGTGTAGAAAGCGTGTGGATTGAGTTGATTACGTAACAAAACAATGGGAAAGTCTACCCCATGCCGGTGCTAGCAGGACACAAACACAAACTCACCCCCAACGGCAACTGTCAATCATAACCGATCATCAATAAATTCGCTATAATAACGGGTGCTCGTAACATCATTAAGGGTTGTTATTTTGACTTCTAATTTGAGGTGTTTATCCTTCGTTAGTGTATTTTATATATATTTTTTTTTTCTGTATCCTGATCCATCTGACCATTGAGGAAGCACAGCCAAAAGTTATTGGCGGAGGTACATATATGTATACATATGTAAGGAGTATCGACGTATAGTGTCCTATGGATGAAGGGATGATAAAGGATTTGATTGATTGGAAAAAATTATCGACTTTGGTTCGCTGGCTATCGATTAGAGGGAATTACAATTATGAAGGAGGATTTAATGGGATAATGTTGTCAATTTGTGGGAGACAAGACGCCGATGAGTTGGAAAATTATCACTTACGGACAAATTTATTGGGACGTAATTAAAACCGGAAAACCTGAATTAAATTAAAACTTATGAAGATCGTTAAGAGGCTTTCATCTGTTTTTTGTGATATCGAATTCCTTTTAGAGTTCACCGTCGAAGCACTTATTTCATTCCTATAGAATGGGATATTTCCATAATACTCCGGGGCACGTTCATAAGAATATGATGTTAAATATTGAATTCCTGGCAGATTTATGTACGGAACGTTGTTTCCGCTAGCATTCGTCAACTGAATGTCCTTTTATTTGGTCAATTGCAAAGTCATCTCTATATACATAGATCCACCTTGAACGCCAATTTTAAGTGGGTTTCATAAGGAAGGGAAGGATGTAATGTCATAAACTAAATCTGATTTTCTTTTCATTTTTGAGGATTTTTTTTTTTGATTTTGAGGAAGACCATGCTTCTTGTTTTTCGCAGTTCTTCTTCTCGCCTTGAGATCTTTGAAAACATTTCTAATGGCTTTAAGTATTTATATTTTTTAAGTTGACAGTCTGAGACAGCCTTTATATGCATATCATGGGCTTAGTAGGTTGATGACTTATTGTATCATACGAACAACTAGTCCATTGCACTCCTTGCGTGTTCATTTTATAGAAATTTCTCAGTATTACGTAGAAAGATTTTGTAATAGAGTGCCTACTGTGCCAGCATCCACCACATCAGTGCCGAGTACATGGAGAAGGTTATCAGACTAGGGCCGCAGTGTCACTTAAGCCCGACACACTTGGGTGCCTAGCAAAAGAGCGCGGTACCCCAACACGATGCAAGTAAGCAATTTGCAGTTTTTCCTACTAATGTACAGAAGAAAAGTCGCTAACCTCTTGCCGAAAAGATTTGTTTGATCTGCCGGCGGCTTCGAGAATCATGCAACCTGTAGTTCATATGAAACCTAGCTGCCAAGTGAGGCCCTAACCCATCCCATCCCATGATGGCCCAGGACTCACACAAGGCAATGAATTCAGCCTTCCTACTGCGTTTAGAAAAGTCTATCATTCTCGAACTAACCTGAAAATCATGAGAGGGTTCACCGCGGCTTGGCTTTCGCTACAGATGCCGATACTCTGTCTGTTCCATAGATTCTTCGCGATATGCGAGTAATTTATTGCCACCAGGATTTCCCATATCTCCGCTTGGAAAATAAACGCAAGTTTTCCTAACGAAAGGTGAAATCAAAGGTTATCGTCCTCCAGGCAGACACCAGCAGTGCATCCTAATGAAGACAATGGTTGCAAGATCGATTTCGTATTTTTTTCGACAACAGGACATTGCACCAGATATTAAAATCAGAGTCAAAAGACTGTCGAAGCGCAGGGTAATCAAAACTACAGCCAGTGTTGTGCATGAGACCACTTCGTTTTAAAAGGAAGATAGCTTTTAGACTGCAAATAGTCCAGAGCACAGCGAAGCGTGCTAAGGAAGCCCACACGCTGCCGCAACAGACCATTCTTTCGAGTCTGATACTCGTAAGGGCAGTAGCGGCATATTTTCGTGAAAGCTTATTGCACCAGACAATAGATACATAAGATATAGTTGGCCGTATCAGAGCCATGTATGGTATATCCAAAGGACAGAGAGGCCCAAGATCTTCTGCACTGCCAGAACGTTGGAAATGCCTTAGAGGTTTTCATAGAGACATGTTGGGAAAATGGATGGTGATGTCATTAAGCACTAGATGAATCAGACCATTCAGATTTCTCCTCTCGTTAAGAGAACAACCTCAATTTTCAGGGGACTGACTGAAAGCCCATTTCTAGTGCATCAATTGAACAACTACTTACATCATCAGTTTGCGGCTGATCACATACGGCGGAGCTATTGATATCGTTAAGCAGAGTGTCAACCAACTTACTCCAAAGTAGTGGAGGCAGAATGTCGCCTGGCAGGTAAACCCTATTTACCCCCGACATCACCTATTAGCGGCAGTCAGCATCTGGAATCAGGGGCCTATTCACCAATATTGCTTTTATCCACAAAACTAGTGAATGCGATGGTGCGTTCTTATACGATCCTACACGGAGAAAAATCGACCACTTTAAAATAAAATGAAATTCGTCTTAAATCAAAAAACAAAGAGATTTTATTTAAACTCTTCAGAATTTAAAATGAACTTCATTTTATTTTTAAAAGATATTTCTCTTTGAGTTAACCTGACATTATCAGCTGGAAATAAAACGATTTCTCATAGATTTTAAGTGAAGACATTTTCCTTTCAGTAGTGTATCCTTAATCCAGAAACGCCTTTTATTATTGAGCAGGCATTCCTCTTAATTCAAAAGGATTCTCTTTTTATGTTGGG
Source organism: Volucella zonaria (assembly GCA_963966105.1). Lineage (NCBI taxonomy): Eukaryota > Metazoa > Arthropoda > Insecta > Diptera > Syrphidae > Volucella > Volucella zonaria. The sequence continues at coordinate 53,034,094 of OZ014532.1, forward strand.
ATTTGACAATAATGTGAAATGCGCTTGTGTGGTAGATATAATATTACGCAGCAGTTTCAATAGTTTAGTCGTTGAGTGCAGTCCTTGCCGAAGTGTCAAATTCTTCGCGAATACTTTGTGTGTGATTACTATTTTTTTATAAAAGTTTTAGTGTTTATTGTGTAAAATGTCGGAGAGCACCGAATAGTATAGTTATATGAGATCATATACTCAATGGATGGGGAAATCGAGGGCCTTTTACTTGAATGGGGTCTCTCGTCAGCCACGATTTCTTTGAGCAGTCTATAGATACGAATGTGCTATCCAAAATGGAAAGTATTGTCATTGACAAACTTTGTTCACAACTTAATATAAATTTTGGTGAATACATTTTACTAAAAGACGGTTTATTTAAGTGGCGCATTGCCCAGGTACGTAATCAATTTATTAAATGTGAAGGTTCTCAACAATCTTTTTTTTCTGAATTTGAAAGGGCAAGCCTTTGGCAGGACCAAGCATAGCCGAAGTGAAAATAACGTCGATTTCGCAGTCTATAGCTAGTTGGCTTAATAACGTACCAGAGAGTTCATCTTCAGCGTCTTCATGTAAAACACTTGCAAATTCAGATCGTGACATACTTAACATCAAAAGTATTTTGAAGAAAAGCATAAAAGGACAAATGATCCTCAACTTTTACAAAAACAACGCGATTTTGAACAGCAGGTGTCAAAAAGACCTAGTACATTGCATCGTTGAAGAATCCTTGAGCAAAAAGGTTGTGTTAACCTAGAATTTAATATAAAAAATTTCTGGAAATATCGTGAAATGTTTTCCAACTAAGAAAAAAGTACTTTTAAATTCACTGGACAAATTTAGGAAACTGTTACATGCAAATCACGCAAAATCCTCCATTCCCTTTGGTCCTGTTGTTGTCTGTTTCACCCCTCTACCCTCCTGCCTGTTCTCGTTTCGTCCCCGTTCTTTTCTTCCCATCATGCACTGGGATTTACTGGATTCTTTGGATCCAGTTCCCTCCCTCGGCCTACCGCCCCAGAGATGACATATTGGTACCCCGGAGAGTTGCCAGGCGGACGGCCTGGAAACTCTAGCAGACGGACGGTCTGCCTCCCTTGAGGCCCGAAGATGTCGACACCTCAATAATGGCCGAGAGCCCACCCTAAATTCTATATTGTTTGCTTCCAGCTACATAAATTGTAAAACCCCCCAAAACCTCTAAATTCAAAAGAAACAATTGTGAAAGAAAGCTCACGATTCTCAACGATCCACCTCACTCACTTTTGTCTGCAACGACACTTACAGCCCTCTTAATATTATTCTTGGGAAAGGTTTCCTCTCTACTTGGCGGTCACTCTTTGAGCTCCCCTTAATTGTCCCCCAAAAGTGTTCCGGGTCCGAGGGTGTAATATGGACCCAAGCAGTCACACGACAGATAAAACGAACAGGACGAACACGACAAAACATCGACTGGTGTGATTGGGTGGTTCCACAGGGAGGCTGTCAGAGCTCTGGAAGTGAGTCCCTTTGCTCTTGCAGCTGAATTAGTGGAACCACGTATGAATGTGTGTGTGTGAGAGGCAACGAATTAATATCTAGCCGTCATAGCGGACAGTGCCGCCATTATTTTTGGAAAGCCGAAAAGAAAAAAAAATCGAACGTTGAACGAAAAACAGAAGAAAAAAGAGGAACAGAATTCAAATGACGAACGAACAAAAAAGCTACCAACAAGAGGAAAGGAAAACCACACAACGAACGAGCAAAAAAAAAAAAAACAAAACAAAAAACCAACGAGAAACGCGACAGGAAAACTAACCAACGAAGGAACAAAAAAAAAAAACCCACAAACAAAGACGAACAAGGAAAAGAAAACCCCCAGCGAGAAGAAAAGCAAAGCCTAGAAAGACAAGACACCGACGGACGAAACGACGACGAGAGTGACAGCGGCGGGAAGTACCCACTCCCCTCACCAACCCTCTGGCAACCAGACAGGAGCGACTCCCAAGTAGGCAGGAAAAGAGTTAAGTACCCTTTTGCATTTTATTGTTGTAAAACGTAAATTTTTGTGTAATCCTCCCTTAAGTTGGGATACTTGTGATTCGGTGATCCCATAAGGCTCCTTACCGTTCACTTGGCAAACACCGTAACCCTTTCGCGGTTACGGTCAATACTGTTTCGCGACCCCGTTGGCCCCAAAGGGCACCGTCTTCGTGATCGTACAGAATCGTGGGCCTTCTGTTGGCCACTAAATTGAGTTTTAATAATTGGTTGCGCCCACTTACATATTGTCTACGTTTATTTTCCTCCCTTTTCGAATTCCCCTGTGCTGAGCAGCCGGTGTGCGCAGCTAGGAACCAGCTGCTGGTTGCAATTCCGGTTTTCTTGCGATCCCCTTTTGGGCCTATCTTCGGTTTTACGCATTCTCTCTCATTCGACTACCAACCTCCATCCGTGTGGTTGCGGGTTTTTTTTTGTGCTCGAGTTCTGTTTTTTTTTGTTTTGCTTGGTTGCCGGTAAGCCCGGTACCTTTCCAAATGAGTAATTGATTAACTTTCAAAGCGCGAAATATGCAACATGAAGAGGAAAAACTTCACTCTAAATGGTGTAATAGTAAACTCCACTTCCAAGTAAATCGGCGATCTGGGCTCAACAGGTCCCACATTGATAGTCAAACCTCAGATTCAGATATTATCAGTTGTGATGAAGGAAGTACTTTTGTGTTGCACGTACATATTTACATAACATATTATTTACGGACTTATTTTATGTAACATGTAATAGACTTAGGACAATACAGTATTTGGTTGGCAAATCACGTTTCTCCCTGGGAAATAGTTTTAGATTACTGGAAAAAGACAAGCCGCCTACGAATAAAGAGCTTTAAAAATCAGGACAAAACTTTAAGCGAGCTCTTAAAGAACTGGCCCCTATACAACCACGACCTAGGATATGCGTTGGTAAATTTTATGTCTTATATTGATTTCATATTGTAAGTTGTTTTTCATGTACAGATTGATATAGACTTTGAGAACATTTTTCCAAAAAAATCGAAAATTCATGATGCAATACACCGTTGCCGTTGTAACCCATGAAAACCTTGAGCATTGCCTTCTTTTTTGACTGAAAACGACGTGGTTTTTTTGGTCTCGGCTCATTTGTCGTGTCGTACTCATAAACCCACGGCCACGTCTTGACTCCAGTAATGATCCTTTTGCTGAATGTGGGAATGGGATCGGATTCAGCCTCGCAAATCATCTCTGTTTCGACGTCAACACGGTCTCTTTTTTGCATGAAATTGAGGTCTTTTGGCACCAACTTTGCTGCTACACGACGGAAACCCAAATCATTAACCAAAATGTCTTGGACGGATCCATAGGCAATGCTCAAGTCCTCCGCTATCTCTTTGATGGTTAATTTGCGGTTATTGACCAACATTTCTTTTACTCGTACTTCATCAATGTTTTCATCGGTTTTCGATGTCGATGGTCTGCCACTGCGTTCATCATCTTCGATTGACTCACGACCACTTTTCAACCGCTCGTGCCACTGGTAAACGACCGTTTTCTTTAGAAAATCGTTGCTGAAACACTTTTCCAACATTTCCAACGTTCGCGCACCATTAAATCCGTTTTTTACGCAAAACTTAATACTCGTACAAGTTCGTTGTTGTAAATTTAAATCCATTTCTAAAAAGGTAAAAAATTGTCAACACACACAGAGATATGTAGATGCCGAAATCAAGTAGTGTTGGGCGCGGTAAGTACGTAGGTGGTTGACCACATGAGAACTCAGTACTCCGCGTGCCGTTGACAAAACGCGCCACATGGGCATAGTACCCCGGCGTTAAATCCCGGACCCTACAAATTAATTTGTATCATTCCCTTGATAATAATAATAATAATAAAAAAGTTCTTTCATTCCCCATACAAAAAAATCCAATACTGTAATGTCAGGAGATCTTGCTGGCCAGTGAACTGGTCCATTTCTTCCATTCCAACGATAACCGCACTCTTCATCAAGCCAATTTTTAACCTCACGGCCATAGTGGGCTGAAGCACCATCCTGTTGGAAATATGATGAAGTTAGTTGAATCAGTGGAATGTCCTCCAATAGTTCTACATAGTAAATCATTTCACAAAAACTTCAGACAGTTTGTAGAAATTAGCCTAGGTGGTATTTTGAAGGGGTCGATTAACAATTTGTGTTGAAATAATTTATGTGCCCTTATATGTGGATTGTTCGCAGTCCACATATGAAGATTATTAAAGTTTTTGATCCCATTTCTTGTAAATTGAGATTCGTCGATCATTGGGAAGCAGTTCTTGTAGAGGTGTATGGTGGTATGGATAAAGATTTTCTCCATGCAGTAAGAACTGAAACGAATAAAATCTGTAAATTTTAATACGGACTATACCTCCAATGCGTAAAAATTGCAATCCCATTTTGTACCCTGTATATTCTCTAGTTTCATTTGTTATTGATTTTAGTTCGGTGCGGTTTAAAATATTTATAAAATATGAGTCAAGAGGAACGCCGTAAAAAGATCATCGACAAATGGCTCGAAAATACTTCGCGTCCAAACCATTTCATGGCAAAACATTTAAACATAGCACGCAGTACAGTGGATTCTGTTATTAAACGATATTTGGAGACGTTGACAGTTAAAAGAAAATAGAAAAGTGGAGCTAAAAGTGGAGCACATGATACAAATTTGGACAGGAAAATAGTGGGTATTATCGTAAAAAACCGGACTATGTCATCCAGAGATGTTGCTCCGAAATGCAATGCCAACCAAACAATGGTACAAAGATCTAAAAAAACGTAACGGTCTAAAAACACGAAAAAAACAAAAATTACTGAAAAGCAAAAAAAGTCATAAAAACACGAGCCCGAAAGCTATACGAGTTGATCGGCAACAAGAAAGCGTACTTGGTTTTGGATGACGAAACTTATGTCAAAGCCGACTTTACTACTCTTCCAGGTGCGCAGTTTTACAACTCGTTTGAAGCTGAGAGTCTTCCGCAATTAACAACATCGATTGGGATGGAAAAATTCGGGTCAAAATATCTCGTTTGGCAGGCCATTTGCCAATGTGGACACAGAAGCTCGTCGTTTATTACAACGGGAACAATCAACGGAGAAGTGTACATTAACGAGTGCCTAAAAATACGATTGATTCCTTTCTTAAACAAACACGAGGGTTCAACATTATTTTGACCAGATATATCTTCAGCTCACTATGCTCATGCGACGTTGGGCTTTCTTGTTGCTAAAAATGTCGACTTTGTCCCAAGAGACATGAATCCACCCAATGTTCCACAGTGCCGTCCCATTGAAAGGTATTGGGCTTTGGTTAAAGCAAAATTGAGGAAAAGTGAGCAGTGTGCAAAGGACGTAAAAGATTTTAGTGCTAAATGGAAGAGACCGTCCAAAAAGATCCCGGATGTAACTGTCACCAACCTTAAGAAGGACATTCGAAAGAAGTTGAGGAAAGAATGGGAACCCAAATAATTTTTTTTATTTTTTGTAATTGTGAATGAATTTAATAAAAACAGAGTTTTAAAGCAAATAAAAAAAAATTCCATGAATTTATTTTTTTTTACTTTGAAGTTTCCAAATTTTATTCGTTTCAGTCCTTATAGAACATTAGAAATTTTATGTTTGGAAGCATTGAATTGCAAAGCTAAGTGTCTGATGGTTTGATGGATGATTGGTGGATCAGTTGTAACAGCTTCCAGTATCCTTTCATCAGCTGAAATTCTTCTTACTTGTGGAGCTCCTGCATTCGGTCGTGTTTACTGATCCAGTTTCTCGAAGCCTTCGATACGTACTTCCAAATACTCCTTTACTAGGAAGCCGTCGGTTAGGATAAAGTTCATGGTATCTTTGTCGCGCTCTAGTTGAACTCCCATTGCACAGCTAATAAGCCTACATAATGTCTGCGTATTCTTGGTTTGTAAATGCAGAGATTTAAATTAGCATTTCTAAGCAACTATAGCCTTAGCGTAACAAATGTGTTATTTTTTTCTAATTTTTTATATCACTTTTGATTGATAAATTTTTGAAATAGGCCTTCAAATCCCAAACCTAACTTTTTCTGGGAACTTTTAAGGAACAAGGTAAGGAAATGAGGGTTTTGACAGATAGTCAAATAAAAGAGCACGATTTAAAACTCTTTAATTGCTATGCAATTTAAAAAAAAAATATTGGAAAATTAGCAATTTTTGGAAAACCACTCTTGCGAGTTGCAAGTATTGTCGACTGTTGTTAGAAACTAAAATAAAAAATGCGTTCAGAGTGAAAAAAAGGACCGGGTTGCGTTAAAAGAAAGACCGAAACTTCAAATTCAAATTAAACGCCTATTCTCCGTGAGTTTAGTAGCAACTGAACTATGTAGATGACAAATCATTCTAATTTTCAAAAGTCTCTACAAATAGAACTCATCATAAAGCGAGATAGCCATAATAGATTTTATATAACATTACCCTATGTTACATAAAATTACATAAATAAAGAAAGTTGCAAATAATTTTTAACATCCTCCGGCCGGCGAATTAGGAGAGATTTCCAGTGGGTAGAGCAGCTGAACAGGTCTTCGAGTTCTCGTACCATCAGAGTATCGTATTCCGCAAGCACGAACTTTGCCATCACGACCTTTAAAAGCATCTTCTATAACAGCTAGCCTCCAAGCTATTCGAGGCTTTCCGGAGTCAAACACCAGAACAACATCATTTTTCGTTAACTGTAATAAATGAATATTACCTTGACTATGGTGATATGAGCGCAGAAGCTGCATATACACGGTGCGCCATCGAACCCATAGCATACTTGTATATTTAAGTCGTTGTTTCCAAAGCTTCTGAATGTCACTAGACTCATTTACAGCTCGTTGAATGTTGGCAAATTTCCCGTGACCAAACAGAAAATGAGCCGGGGTAAGAGGAGCGACATCTGAAGAATCGCTGCTCCCATATGTAAAGGGACGGATGTTCACTATACTTTCTGCTTCAGCAATCACTGTTCTAAGCTGCTCGTACGTAAGTTTCGCCTTCCCTATGACGACCTTCAAAACGTTTTTTATCGTGCGAATATGCCGCTCCCAAAATCCTCCCCACCATGGGGAGCGTTCAACAATGAACTTCCACTTTATTCGTTTATTTGCCAGAAACTCTTGGAGAACCTCTTCCTCGAGAATGCGGTCAATATCAGCCATCTCGAAAGCAGCTCTGCGAAATGTCCGGGCGTTATCGGAGAAGATTGTAGATGGAGCACCTCTTCGAGCTATAAATCGCCTAAATCCCATAAGGCAGCTGTCGGTTGACAAACTCGTGACCAGCTCCAGGGGCACACATCTAACAGCAGGTAGTAAAGCGGGCCGGCAAAGTCGACGCCAACACAATCGAAGGGCCTTGACAATTTCAATCTCTCGGCTGGTAGAGGCCCAAATGGCTGGGAGACTGGCTTGTCTCACAGCTTTTTGCAAACGATGCACCTTCTAAAACGTTTTTTCACTAGCTGTCGTCCTTTTATAATCCAGAAACGCTCCCTGAGTTGTGATAAAACGACAATGACACCCCCATGTAAGGTTCTTCTATGGTAATCATTCACAAGAAGTTCAACGAGGTACGAATTTGGTGGCAGTATCACAGGATGCTTAAAATCTGGCGAATCGGGTAAAGATTGAAGACGACCACCCAGGCGCATCAGTCCATTTTCATCCAAAAAAGGGGACAGCTGAAAGATCTTTGAGGTTGTAGATATTTTGGTACCTTTCTCGTTATAAAATAGATCATATTGTATGTACCTCAGCCAATATGATTCGGCGATCTCGAGCTCCACAGCAGATAAACTATTGATGAAAACTGGTGCACCCTCTCGTTTGCATAGCTTGATGAAGCGGAAAACAAAAGCTGTCATTCGCAAAAGCCGCATCCAGGAACTGAAGTTTTTGTAAATCACTAGGGGTTCAGGTGGTGCTCCAGTAGGTCCGAGAGTGGGGACTAACAAGGCCAATCGCGCTATTCTGTCCGCTGCCGAAGAAACATTCATCTCTGAATATCTTTTATTATGTTCGAGCCAAGACGGTCCGTGAATCCATACAAAAGTTCGAAAGTTTTAAGCAGATACTCCTCTGGTGAGAAGATCAGCGGGATTCTCTTTGCCACTGCAATATCTCCAATCTGCAACCGACGCAAGACGGCGTATCTCCTCAACTCGACTTTGTACATAGGGTTTCCATCGGGCAGTCTCTCCTTGAATCCAACTAAGCGCGATCTTTGAATCGGTCCACAGGCAGACTTTGTGCACAAAAACCTTCAGGGAATGTTTTATGTAGAAACATAATCGAGCGGCTATCATGCTGCGGTTAGCTCCAATTTGGGCAGCGTTAGTTCTCCAATCCCATCAGGCTTGAATGGGGCCACTCTACTGGTGCACACAGAAATGAAACAGTACTCTTACCTGTGGACCTAATACATTTGAGGTAAGCTACTGTTCCGTACGCTCTCAGACTCGCATCTGCAAATACGTGCACGTGGTTGATATATGGTGGAGGAAACGTTATAGTGGCACGAGGAACGCAATACTCCTTTAACTGCAACAAATTGTTCATGCAATCTTGCCAGTCCGCCAAAAGATCAGATGTAAGGAGCTCATCCCAAAGTAACTTGGCCTTCCAAATGGACTGAAAAAGAATTTTCATTTTAATAACGACCGGGCCAAGTATACCCAGTGGATCGAAAATCCTAGCGATCGTTTGTAACACAGTTCGTTTCGTATGCTGCGTTAAATTAGAATTCATTAAAGATTCAACGGAATGTAAAGGCACTGTAAGTTCATCACTGTGTACAAACTATGACAATCCCAAGACTTTCTGTATAGCAGGGACTTGTTCTGAACAAAATAATTCGCGTACTCGGACACTGTTGGAGTTCCATTTTCTGAGATTCATGCATGCGGTCTTCATTATATGTCTGGCTTCTGTTCCAATTCGTTCTCCTTCTTCTTCTCTATCAACAATCGTTGCGAAATCATCCATATAGAAGCACTGTTTGAGAACTTTGCAAGTGTTAGGGAATTTCTCCTCCTCCAGTGTGAAGTGTAAACGTAAGGTGGCGGTTAATAAAAATGGGCTACAGTTAATACCGTCATTCTGTATTCCATATATTCGAACTTGCTATTTGGTGTTTTACGTGGGGCATACCAAATAAATCTGTGGCTATCACGATCCAGTTCATTTAAACCGATTTGCAGAAAAGCCTTTTCAACGTCTGCAACTAATGCATACCGGCCAAGTCTAAAATTTAATAAGACCTTTAAGACATCCGGTAGTGGATTAGCACCCACATGTAGACAATCATTCAACGAAGGATTTTCTTCTGTGCGGAAGGAAGCATCAAACACGATACGCATCTTAGTTGTCGTGCTGTCTGCCTTGTACACCGGTCGATGTGGTAAGTAAAATACTCGTTTTGATATAGTTTCACTGCCGGGAGTAACAATTTCCGCAATGCCATCTGAAACCAGCTGTTGAATGGCCGCATCATACTCTTCGAATTGGTGGGGATTCCTCGATAAGCGCGTAGTCAGCGATTTTAACCGTTTCAGTGTATGACACTTATTGCTTTTCATTTCGATGTCTGGATTTTTCCACGGTAAAGTAGCCTCGTATCGCGATCCTTTTCTTGAAATGCATTTTGCGATCAAATTTTCGGCGAGGTATTCGTTTTCTATTTCTCCACTTGCAATCCCGATGGCTTCTAAAGACCAAAATGACGTTATGATGTTGTCGTTTAGAGCTGAGAGATGTAGTGTAATGCTACGAGTAGAAGGAAAGCATGAATGGTCGTTTGTGACAATATTCTTACCAAACGAATGTATTCCTTGTAGCGCCCAGCCGAAGATCGTTTCTACAGCCCTCAGTTTACGAGAAATTCGTCTTTGTTTGCCTGTCACTGCTGACCAATAGAAGTCGGATCCAATCACTGCACTGAGGCCATCAACTGCATCAATGTTGGCTTGCCGAGTGTCAGCTAGTTTCAGGCCTTGAAATGATGAACACGCGGTGTCAGGAACATTTAATATATTTCATATTTCAGGAACAACCACAGCTTCAATTTCCACACATTTGTTGTTAAACTAGCTAATGATGGACATCTTTACATTCTGATATTTCTTGAAGGGAGATTGTTGTCTGCTTCCAAATGGGATTAAGAAACAATTTACTTCGCCTACAGATGTGAGATTAAGCTTTGTCGCCAAATCCTGGCGGATATAGGAATATTGACTGCCGCCGTCGATGATAAACCGAATCAGTAGTTTTCTTTCTTGCTTTGGGGCTGCGACGATACCCCGAGCTGTCTTCAAAAAGACATTTGAGTTTAGTAACGTTGAATTATTGGGTATATAATTTAATTCGTGCGGTTTTTTTTTCTAAATTTGAACATTTATTTAAGACATACATGTACAGTAGTATTATTCAAAGTGTTGTCCATCTGAAGCTATGACTTTTTCCCATCTTTCTGACAATTTGTGGATCTCATCCCAAAAGAACTGCGCCGGCTTGGCAGCCAAGAATGAATCAAGCTAATTTTTGATATTCTGCTCTGATGTGAACCGTATTTCAGTGAGGGCGTTCTGCATCGACCGGAACAAATGGTAGTCAGAAGGGGCAAGGTCTGGGCTATAGGGCGGGTGGGGTAAGACTTCCCATCCACTGTTTTCCAAATAGTTCTTAATCGGAATGGCAACGTGGGGCCGAGCGTTGTCATGATGGAAAATTATTGCCTCGTGTCTGGTCGCATATTCCGGGCGTTTTTCGGCCACTGCTCTCTTCAAACGGATTAATTGTGTTCGGTAGCGTTGTCCATTGATGTTTCACCCGGTTTAGCAGCTCATAATACAGCACACCCATCTGATCCCACCAAATACAGAGTATTACCTTCGCGCCATGGATATTCGGCTTTGCGTTGATTTGGCTGGTTGGCCGGGTTTCACATATGATTTTTTGGGCTTGGGTTGTCGTAATGGATCCATTTTTCATCACCAGTAACAATACGATGCAAAAATGACTTCCTTTTGTGGCGTTCCAGCAGCATTTCGGACATGCAAAACCGCCTTTCGACGTCTCTCGGCTTGAGTTCATGTGGAACCCAATTTCCTTGCTTTTGAATATATCCAGCTGCTTTTAAACGTTTTGAAATGGCTGCTTGAGTGACACCGAAAGATTTTGCGAGCTCTTCTTGTGTTTAGCAACAATCTTCATAGAGTAATGCTTCCAGTTCTTCATCTTCAAACTTTTTTGGCTGCCCAGGACGTTCATCGTCTTCCAAGCCAAAATCACCACTTTTAAATCGTGCAAACCACTTTTGGCAAGTTCGCTCAGCTAGCGCATGTTCACCATAAACTTCCACCAAAATACGATGACTTTCGGCAGCAGTTTTCTTCATATTAAAGTGATGAAGAAGAACTCCCCGCAAAAACACTTTTTCAGGAACAAAGTTCGACATATTTGAGTGAAAAAAAATTATTGTTGTTTACGCTTCAAATGAATGACATATACCGAAATGACGTGCAATGACAGTAGCTTTCCAACGCATATTCCAATGGAATAATAACAATGGAGTAAAACAAATTACGCCATCTCTTAGCAAACCGCACGAACTAAGTTATAGACCCAATACATGCACATAAATTTAGTGCACTTTGAGCGTTCGGCACTGACCTATTCGTTAAATTAACATATAATGGGTCACACAAAGAAGTGAGGTGTTTCCCTTTGCCCTTTGCGCAAATTATTCATTTGACGCTTTGACAATTTTTAGATTTATGTCCCGGGTTTCGGGATTTCAAATTCAAATTAAACGCTTATTCTCCGTGAGTTAAGTAGCAACTGAACTATGTAGATGACAAATCAATTTAATTTACAAAAGTCTCCACAAATAGAACTCATCAGAAAGCGAGATAGCCATAATAGATTTTATATAACATAGGGTAAATTAAGAAAATTACATAAATAAAGAAAGTTTCAAATAATTTTTAACAGAAACATTGGTAAAAAATCAGAAATTCCTATTTTACCTGCTGCATGTTTTCCCATGTAACATGAAATCTACTCGTATGTGCAAAACTTATTGATGATTATTTTTTCTACTATAGGTACTTTCATAAGAAAAAAATAGTAAAACGTTATTTTAATTAGGGACTTTCTGGAGAAAAGTGACCTCAAAATCAAAAATTAACATCGGCGATGAAAATGGAACAGGCTTAGAAATTGGATATCTAAAGGCTCAAATGAGATATTCACTTTATTTAAAGGTCGTTAAAAGGGCTAGTGTTTCTTCTGAAAACAAAGTCCTACACAAAGTTTCTACCATTAGTTGATACTAAAAGAGCAATTTTCGTTAACATGGGTCAGGGTACACCAAAGTAAGCCTTTTCTTAAATCCTCGATAAATGATGTCAATATTGTAGATAGACCCTTACTGTAGAACGATTTTTTTTCTTAGAATATGCCCAGGAATCATTTCCCAAATTATCGTTGACGAATTAGGGGACACCCGATGTAGTATATCTTACTGACATTGGTTGTGCAATACTCTTAATCTAGCTCATGGTGAGCCGTATTCTGATATCATTGTGATGTCATAACAGATGGGCAAATCTGGAGTCTCATAGATCTCCATAATTACGAGTGACAATATAGTTTTACCATCCTCCTGCATGAAAAAAGTTGACTCAATCTCTCCTCGTATGCCTTGAAATTCCCGCCAGGTAAAATTGGTTCACTAACCCCAAGTAAAAAGCGCATTTTGTTGAATTGAGTGTGCTGGATTTTTGTCATTCACACGTGGAAAGCTTAACCTCACTTTCAAAATAGTGCTTTACTTAATGCATACGCAGTCTTTTTTGTTTATATTCGTGGCCAACTTTATGAAGTGTTCAGTAATACAACCGACTTTCCCCATTAACCCATTTAGACCTACCGTATCACATACGATAAACCACAAATAAAAAATAATATTTAAATACTCCCGAAAAGAGTAGGCATAGGTGTAATGTGGATGTAATATTTCAAGTGCAAGCAACACGAAAAAAACAGTTTTGAACGATTTTCCGTCTACTATGACCGTGGTGTTAAAATGTTTAATCACGAAAGTACCTTCTTACCTTATGGTGTCATTGTTGATGTCAACTGATCCATTAAATTGGGGTAAAACTTCCTTGACAGATGGAACGTGCTGATTATTGATAATGGTGCAAGTTGGAGCCTTACTTCTTAGTAAATTCGTGATGCAAGAGGAGTTGCTTATATCTGTTATTATTATATTTTTGACGGTTTTGGTGGTGGATATCTTTCGCTTGAGTACTACTCCCCTGTGTTACAGGTTCTTGCTTTATAGCTGGATATGTTTAATATTGTTTCCCAGACTGAAGTTGGGGATTTTGGTTGTTTGTCGGGTGGCTTCGTTGCTGGGAGCAGTTCGGTTCGTACTCTGTACCCTGTTGATGTTGATTTATACGGATCTTTTGACCATGAGTTTGACGGTTTGGGTGCGGTTGAACTGGTGAAGAATTTTGCCTCTGAACACCGCTAGCCAAATGCTGATGCTGAGGTCTTTTAGCTTGATTACTGGTAAAATGGTTGGTTCTTAAATTTTGGTTTTCTAATTTCAGGCAGAGATGCAGTGACTGTGGAAGGTCAACGGGCTCTTTGATGCCCAGAAGCCTGGTTAAGTCACCTTTGAGACCCCTTATAAAGGTGTCTAAGGCTTTACCCCTGTATGTTTGAGTTAGCAAATTGATGGCTTCATTATTTACGTCCATGCATGCTAACCTATTAAGTATTAATGAGAGGTGCGAATATACTTCGTGATAAAGTTCCTGTATCGTTTTATTTCCCTGGTAAAGGGCCGACATTTGGTACTCTAACGTATTAATATCACGCTTATCCGTGAAGTGGAGGGCAAGACATCTTGAAATACTCTCTCAGTTAAGAGGAGTATTATAGGACTCTAAAGCAGTATCTGCTTGTCCGACGATTTTGTTTCGTATGACGTTCAAGATGCCATAGTACTTGGGGGTGCCTTTTATGGGCTCGTAAATTTCTAAATTTCTTCGACTTACGCTCTTTTTCCACGAGGAGAATTCGGTCGGATCCCCTGAGAAATTTCTCAAGCAGCGAACGACATCGGGAATCTTATCGAGATCGTCCAGCCTACTGCTGAACTCAGGCGATGTAGTCTGGTCAATCGGCGTTAGGGTTTAGTACATTTTCGACTATACGTTGACCTTGTCTCTCGAGCATTTTGCCCACTATGGAGGTGATTAATAAATCTAATTCAGGAGTGAATCGGACTTCAAGGTTTCCATCAGTATGGGATGATAATGAGAAATTGGGATCTTGCACTCTTGGGTCAGCGGCACGTGCTGCTGGTATATTAACATTGGAAATTGCGGGCTGATCACTTGGATCGCTAGGTGCATTTGAACCGGCTGATCTTAAAATAGGCATTTCACTTTTTTTTCTTAAATTTAAATTTTAGGTTAGGATAAGGAAAATATAAACGAAATTTTATTACTCTAAGTAAAAATTTTAAGTTATTTTATGTTTAATTTAACTTTGAAAATTGATCTACTTCTGTTTGACCTTTTTTTTTCACAATTACTATATCTTTTTCGTTTCTACTAACTAAATACTTTTGTTTAAGACTGACTCACGTTTGCTTTTACCGTCCAAGATTACAATATTTTTATCTCTTCAAAAATATGCACTTATTAGGTATTTTTATTCTTGATTGGAATTCTACAAATTCTATATTATTTTTTCCTTTTTACAAATTTCTTATTTTTCACTCTTAGTGTATACGGTAACAAAAGCAAAGTTAATAATAAAATAAATTTCAATATCTTACATAAAATACACCACTATTATTTTCAGCGGTTCCATCGCTTAGCTCGGGCTGTTGATTGATGGTCGGGCGATACGGCTAACTCATAACGAGTTTCCGTTTTGTCCACAAAGTTTCACTTTCACAATTGTTTGAGTGTTTGCTTATGGGCTACTCCGGGGCCCTAAACTTTCATCACAACACGACCGCGATGGGTGGGACCGGTAGATAAGTCGTCTATCGAGAGGTACGGTGGCTACTTGAGGCGTCTGACGTCGAACCGTGTTTCACAACGCGAAGGGCACGACGGCTACTTGAGGCGATTGGCCCTTTAGGCAGCTACTTGCTGCGACGGGCTTAAATACTGCGTGACACTACCGGTCCCTGCTCGGGCGCCAATTAAATAACTATGATGTTATTTATAAAAAAAAATTTATATATTCGGGCATAGGTTGCCTTTGCACTTCACTTAAAAAACTAAGTTACAAATTTACTTACGCTACCTTAAATACTAATCCACTTGCTTGCATGTTCACGCGCCGACGTAGTGTTCCTACGTGATGGAATGCGCACTTTTGCACAGGTGTCGGATTATTTGCACACTCGTGTCTGCAGTCGGATGTTCACACACTGGAATGGCATTTGAGGGTGATGCGAAACTTCTGAAGTTAGAAGTTTAATTTTTTGTGCATTAACTTGTATCATATTTGATACAGTAGGCTTATACAGAACATCATGCCTATTACTTTTTTTTCAGATCATTATCGCTAAATGAAATCCTTACACATTTCGAAGACGACGAGATCGAAAATACGCAGTGGGAAAGTGATATTTATTTACTTCCGCCTGCGAATGCAAATGAGGGGTTGACAGATGAAGACTCTGGGGATGACGATATTTTCGAAATCAACAATCTACCACCCAGTTTGTTGAGAGCGAATGCAGAACTGCATCAAGCGAGACCAGAAGCAGAGCAAGAAGATCTTGAAGATATATTGTAATTTTGGTGGGGGCGAATGCCCCTATTTATTCGGCTTAATACAAGCTATAATTTAAAATTAAACTTAAGCTAAAACTAAGGTAGGTTAAAGTTTTGAAGGAGAACGAATTTGAGGTAGAAAGTGGTGCGGTGGAAGTCAAAGACGCTAGGGTTTGAATTAATTTTTTGTAGCATACGGGAGATTGGTTCGTTCGCGCCATAGGAGGTGAGGTTGGTTGGTGGTTGAAGTGACGAGGGGTACGTAGATTACGAGGGTTAGCGTTGAGGGAAATAGAGTTGTGAACGGACGCGTATTCAACGTGACCTGAAAGGAGTCGATGAATGAAGAGAAAGTCGGTTGCATCTCTGCGTTCCTCAAGGGTGTTTAGGTTAATAAGGTTAAGCCGGTTTTAATAGGGAGGCAGAGTAAAAGGATCGTCCCAGAGCAAACCTCGAAGAGCAAATCGAAGAAAACAGCGCTAGATGCTTTTGATTCTCGAGATATGAACGCGATGATATGGGGACCATACTTGACTGGCGTACTCTAGGAGGGGACGAACAAAGGTATTATAATATAGAGGGACCTGGTCACGTATGGGTTGGTGAATTCTTTGGACCATCGTTTTACAATACAAAACCTAGTGCAGAGTTTACTTTAAGGATTATCCCATCCATATGTAAAAGGAAGTTGAGCTCCCTATCACACAAAATGCCGAGGTCGCGAAGAGATTCAACGGAGGAGATAGGTTGGTTGTGGAGAAGGTAGAGTCGGGGAGCAGATTGGTGCCGCTTATGTGAAAAGGTGATGGATTGGCATTTGGCGATATTTAGTTCCACACAATTTTTGAGGCACCAAATCGAAAAACTATTAAGGTCTTGTTGAATGAAGAAGGAGTCATGGGGAGAGGAAATGGTTTTGAAAAATTTGGTATCGTCGGCATAAAGGGAGACGGACGAGTGTTTGATGATCCTATCGAGATCATTTATGGTTAATATAAAAAGAAGGGGACCGAGGTGGCTGTCTTGAGGAACTCCAGAGGTGGCTAAAAATGGAGCCGAGTGGGCTGACCTAAAGCGAACACTGTAAAAACGGTTTTCAAGGTAAGAGGATATCCATTTTAACAGTATGGGTTCAAAGCCGAGGGCAGACAATTTGAAGAATATTAATCGATTAGAGATTTTATCGAAGGCTTTGCTAAAATCGGTTGCAACTACATCGACTTCGTTGCCTTCCAACACCCCTGTGGAGTTCATATTTTTTTAAATATTTTTTTCTAGTTCTCTGATATGATATGATATGATAAAAATAAATAAAAACTAAATGGGTTAAAGTATTTAATTTTCCGATATTATTTACGTACTAGGATGGAGTGAAAAGTGACCTCCTTCGGAATTAAAAAAAATTTTTTTTTATATGTTTTTTTTTTTATATTATTCAATATAGTCCTCTTTTAGATTTTCCGTCCGAAAAGTAATTTTCCGGAAGGTCTGCAAAATACTTCTCCGTGGTGTCGATCATTTCCTCGCATCAGCAAGTCCAAACACTCTTTCGAAGTGCTCTCGCGAGTGAGCATTCGCGGCACCCAGCGGCAGGATAACTTTTTCATATGCAGAATATTGCCCAAAATATGGCGTGTACGCTCAGTACTAATCATTGCGTTATTTGCTCGCGCACCTATACTTTCCGGTCAGCCAACACCATTTCATGTATTTTTTTGACATTGTCCTCTGTAACCGCATCGGAAGGCCTGCCGCTGCGGACTTGATCGGCAGTGGAGTTGCGGCCACCACGAAACTCTTGAAACCAATATTTGATGGTGTAATCTGACGGAGCATTAGCCCCATAATATTTATCCAACTTTTCTTTTGTTTCCTTCGCCGTTTTGCCTCTCAAAAAATAATGTTTTCTCAGAGAATGAAAATCGGTTTTGTCCATACTCAAGATGATGCCAAACACGTCAACAACAATCAGCTGTCAAAACAAAACAAAGGACAGTATCGCACTGAAATTTGGCATGTCTGCCTAAATATGAACGGACTTCAACGGACCATAACCATTTTTGCAGTAGCAGCGCATTCTGGTTGTCAAGGAGGTCACTTTTCACTCCATCTAGGAAATTACAAAATTGAGATTGGTCTAAGCTCTTCTTGAGATAATCGAGTGGTTGGTTTTTTTAAGACTGGTATACCTTTCCAAAGAGATGGAAAAGAAGACGTTGTTATTACAGTTTTAAAAATATGTGTTAGCACAGGAAGAATGTGGGGTAGGATCATTTTGATGAAGTGTGGATGTATTTCATCAAAGCCAGTAGCTGATGATTTTATTTTAAGTACAGCACTTAACAAATCCGCATCATCCACCCTTGGAAATTGAAAGGAATGTCCACTACCGGGGTCAACAACCCGGTAGGTTTCATTTGCTTCACCAGTACTTTGTACAGGGTCAACAACCGGCAAAATCCCATTCAACGATCCACTAAAATTTTGAGAATCATAATTTTCAGGGTCAACATCCTGAAAAGTTTCATCTAAGTACAAGTGAAGAATTTTGATTACTACTGCTTTGAACTTTGGAGAAATGTTCATTTAAATATTTGGGACATACATCCAGGGAACAATGTTCTCCTTGTCGACCAACACCAAGCTCTCGAATATTTTTCCATAAAGTTTTTGATGGTATGTTTTTGTTTAAGCGTATTGAATACAGTCTACATTTTGCTTCTTTTACTTTTTTGCACACATTTTTCGTAAGGCTCGAAAGGTAGAGAGCAATTCAGGAACGCAAAAGCGCTTCCATCGCATGTACGCTTGATCCCTTTGTTTAATATAAAATAAAATAAATTCTGTCTTTTCTTACTTTTTCTTATAAAATGCCTTGCAAGTGTGGTCAAAGAGTTGACGCAGCTGTCAATTTATTGAAAAATTGAATCGATGAAAACTTGAAGACCGATGACATAAAACATTGTTATGTCAAGAACATCGCACGTAAGCTCAACTCTAACCCTTCATCTACACGGGCAAAGACTGTGAGGATATTACGCGTCAAATTTAAAAACTATGAAGTTAAGCAAATGGTTTTACAAAAGAAATATAACAATTAGTTAAGCACAAGTATTTTAGGGTTTTAATCTGATAATAGTTCAATTTATATTAATGAGAGTTTAACTAATTATTATAGAGCAGTATATAATAGAGCTAAAACATTTTAAAATGAAAATAATGTTTCGTTCTTGTGGGTAAATAGGGGAGTGATTTATTTGAAAAAAACAAGAAGGTGATAAATCTTTTAAATTAAGTTCTTTTGAAGATATTGAAAACTTGGTCGATTTAATTTAGTTTCTTTTTATTCTTTTTTTTTAACTAATAATGCCTTTTATTTATTCAAATTGTATTCAAAATCTGGATAGTTATTTCAAAGAATGTAATGAATTTTGTAGTTTTGATAAAGAGATTTTCAGAAGTTTTTATCATTCCAAAGAAAACATTTTTTATCATTCATCAAAATATTAGAAGTATGCGTACAAATTTTGATTTGTTTCTGACTCATTTAGAATCGTTTGTGAATAAGCCTGGTTTAATTTTTCTATTGCAAATATGAATTTTTGATACTGAAGCTAATCTTTTTAGAGTACCTGGTTATAAATTTCATCCTACATGTAATAGTTCTTATGCTGCAGGTGGTGTGGCTGTCTTTATAAGTGATAAGTTGGAGTATGGGTGTTGCTGCAATAACCTGAAAAGTGCTGATATGGTTAAAGTTTCTTGCAAAATTGAGTCTAGAAAGTTTATTTTTATGTGCTTCTACAGGCTACATGAAAAAAGTAAAAATGTTTTTGTTGAAGAATTGACTACTCTGTTGTCTGACGAAAAGTCAAAGAATCTATTTATCCTTGGTGATATAAATAGAGATATTTTATCTGATTCTGCTATTGTTTTAAATTATTTAGCGGCAAATGGTTTGGAATCGTGTTTTAGAGAACCTACTACATTAACTCCTTCAGCACAAACCTGTATTGAACATATTTTTGGTAGACTTGATCTAAGCTCTAAACTCACTATCACCAGCTCCATTTTAGATTTTAAGATCACCGATCATTGTAGTTTTTCTATGCGCCAATATGAAGCAAATTGATATGTCTGTACGGTTTGAGAAAGTTAAAAACTTGAACTACGAGCGTCTTAACCATCTTCTACTACACGAAAGTTGGACCGATGTGTACCTTGAAAGTAATCCCTCTAATGCTTTTAACATCTTTGCTAATATCTTAAAAGCTCATGTTAGTAAATGTCTTACTGAAACCCAAAGACAATGTAAAGTTAAAAAAATAAAGCCATGGATGTCTACAACTTTATTAAAGAAGATTGCAAAGAAGAATAAATTATATATTAAATGCAAAAAGAAACCGAATAATATCAGTCTTAAACTTCTCTATAATAGAGTGTGCAAGGAAGTTGCAGAGGAAGTTATTGTGAACAAAGACAATTATTACACCAATAAACTACATCTAGCTAGAAGCAATTTAAGGAAAGAATGGACAATTATTAACGAACTTATAAATAAAAAACTACTCGCTTTAAATGAACTCAATTGTGTATCTTATCAGGGACATAATATAGTTAATCCTAGTAAAATATCTAATGTTTTTAACAAATATTTTACAAGACTCTTTCTAGTGCCGCTTTCTCTGAATCGTCGAATCATTGTGTAGAAGATTGCTTTAGCAATGAATGAAGCCAAGCCAATAGTTTTTTTTATGACCCGATTTCTTCTTTAGAATTATTTAGGATTATCAACTCTCTAAAAAATTCTAATTCGTCCACGAGAGAGAGTTGGTCTAACAATTTTATTAAGAAGGTCTCACTAAATATTGTTGATGTCTTAACGGATATTTTTAATAAAAGTATCTACAGTGGTACAATATTTTTCCTGATGCCTTAAAAACTGCAGAAGTAATACTTGTTTTAAAGAAAGGTGATAGTAAAAATCTAAATAACTATAGGCCAATCTCTCTTCTTCCAGTGTTTTCTAAAATCTTTGAGAAAGCAGTGAAAAATAGAATAATGACTTTCCTAAATTCATCTTCTTTTTTTAGTAATAATCAGTTTGGGTTCAGAGCTGGGAAGTCAACAGAGGATGCCCTCTTAGAGTTCTGCTCCTTTAGCTACGAAAGCCTGAACAATAAAAAAATATACGGCTGCTATTTTTATTGACATTACTAAGGCGTTTGATACTGTCGACGATATGATATTAACACAAAAGTTAGAAAAAGCGGGAATAAGAGGTTTTATGCTTAAATGGTTTCTTTCCTATTTAAACAAGCGCAAACAAGTTGTAAAGTTCAATTTTTAATCTCGATATCAAAGGTAAACAAATAGGATTTGCTGATGATATAGCTTGTTCTTATTCTAATAGCTCTGCATTAGATTTAATTGCTAACATTAGCTATGACTTAGAGCAGCTGAGACATTGGTTTTGTTTACATGAATTGGTAATCAGTGATAAAACTACAATAATGTTCTTCAAGTTGTCTTCTAACATTGTCGATTACCCACCTATGATTTTTCATAGTGCAAGTTGTAAGCATTTATTATTTAGCCCTGTTACATGCAAAACGACATCATCTTCTAGCTTATTTAATCGGGGTTTAACTTGTTCACCTCAGTGTTTTTATATAGAAAGAAATACAGTTCTTAAATATCTGGGTCTGGAAATTGATAGCAAACTGAATTGGAGTAATCATACTGCCAGTCTAAGATCGTACTTGTTAAAAACTATGAAGTTAATGTACCATTTGAGGCAATTTTGTTCTAAAAAACTGATGGAAACAATATACTATGGACTCAGTTCAGTCAGTTTATATGCATTTTTATTCTTATCCCTTAATTAATTCTTACATGCTAGACAAAAAAACGCTTAAAAATTAGCTTAATTAACTTAAAATTATCTTATTCTAACTTACTGGCCCCATGCGGGCACTCTAAGTTAAACCTAACACTTAAACTATGACTTTCAACGAATCTTACATTACATGTTTATCTTATCTCTATTCAATATTAAAACTAAGAAAACATTTTTTAACAAAAACTTAGTAAGATGACTTTTTTTTTACTTTATTATAAAACTTAAAACTAACACTTACAAACTACCTAAGAATAAATCTTAACCTACTTAACCTACTTACATCTAATACATAACATACACATACAAATATATATACATACATAATAAAATTGCTGGTGCCCCCGAGCAACATCCCTCATGTCGCGACTCCCTACCGCCCTACTGAACCGGAGACGCTCCGCACTGCCATGTGCGACGTCTCTATCGTAGTTGAGTCGCCTGTTCGCAGCAGTTCGAGCAACGTGGAAAATTAGCGGCACCGCCAATCTGTCCTGGATGAGACCTTTGCTATCTAGGTAGAGGAACGCTTCTGGAGGGACAAAACCGTCAAAGTGAACTCTCTCATGATACATATAATTGGGGTAGTAAGCCCCGGAGATCAGGTTGTTCGACGATGTCATTGCTCTTGCAATGTGCCTTCGAGTCAACTTAATAACAAAATTGTCCACTCTTATTAGGTTCGCCCTATTGTACAAGACCTCATTACGATAGAATTTTATGTACTCAGACTCTGGTGTCCTGTATAATCGAAGACAAGTTAAGGCAAGCCCTCTCAAACACCCGAATCTTTTCCAATAAACTTGCTCTCACGTTGAACCACACGGGACATCCAAATACTAGCATAGGCCGGATAAGGGCCATGTAGCAGACCTTCACCCTCGCATCGAGTTGGTTGTTATAAAACAGTCTCCTTGTAAGGGCAAAAGCACCTTTGGCTCTGGCCAGAGCAACATCTATATGTTTGTTAAAATACAGAGGTATCTGACTACATTTCGACAAGCAAGTGGCTGTCCATGTTATACGACGATAGAGAACTTTCGCCAATTCTTTCTGGCATCCATAGAGGCCCCAGACAAAAGCGTCCTAAACAGAATGGTTTTCAATTTCTGAAAGTTGATTTTCAACTTCCAGTCATCGCAATATCGCTTAATTTTGTCGAAGTCACGTTGCAAAAGTGTATTAATGACCTCAATCTTTGGACCTGATCTGTACGCGATTAAGTCATCTGCGTACGCTATGGTGAAGTGAACCTATCAGATCATTTGTGTAAATGTTGAATAGTATCGGCGAATTTACCGATACAGAACTGGTTTACTAATGCCTAACCTGTCCAGCTTGAAGAAGAGTCCCTCTAACCATACGGTATCGAAGGCCTTCTCCAAGTCAATCAGGCAGGCACCAGTGCACTGTTTCTTGCCTTTGTTCCATTAGATATCAGAAACCAGTTTCGACACAGCGTGAATGACATCATGCCCCGCCTTGAAACCGAATTGATTATCCGGAACTATATGTTTGTCCTCAACCCACTTAGTCAGGATTCTATTGAAAACCTTACTGATGTTTGGAAGAAGACTGATCGAGCGGAGATTCGCCGGATTGGAAGTATCTTTATCCCTTTTGGGAATGGGATGTACCACCGCAGTTTTCCAATGCGCTGGATAATGTGCATTATTCATTGCATTATTAAACAGGGTGATATAAATGTCCACCGCTTCTAGTGGGAGATGTTGAAGCACAATGTTCGGTATTTCATCTGTTCCCACTGATTTTTTACTTCTAAGTGATTCGAAAATCGTTTGGAGCTCTTCCTTCGAAATGAACGGTGGTAATACCCTTTCGTTGGTGATGACATTATTTGCCATATTCTCGTCACTGAACTGGGTGAAACCCGAGCTCTCGAATCGCCAATTCACAATTTCATTTCGAAGGCAGGTATTGTGCACAAGGACTCGACTCTCCAGGTCGTGGTTCGGGCTAATGATGTCATTCGCCTTGTACACTTCCTGGAAAGTCGCTCCTATAGCCTCTACCTTCTCCTGCGGATCCTCGATCACAAAGAAGTTGTCATCATCAACTGCCTCATTTGGATCTATACAAATACTTGTATTGTTCGTCGTTCGGGCGATTTTGAGACATGGAAGGTCGTTTTGATTATTTCTCCGGAATATTTTATTTATTTGCGGAAACATATTCGGTTTGCTGGTGTTTACAGCCAGAATTTTATTGTTCCAATACAAACTTACAGAATTTCTATAATTTTCCTTTATTAATATCTGGAGGTTTTTAATCGACGACTTCAATGTCATGATCTCGGGTTATGTCTGTCAGTAAACTGTCTGTACAAGGTTTTTAGTCTTGACAGCAGTCTACTTTTATGTCGGTGCAGTGCATCAATACCGAAGTATCGTTTTGTTCATTGTTCGTTTGATTGTCTCGTCCATTAGTCTTAAATACCTGTCAATCTCCTCGTTTGACAGATTTCTATTGGACGGTGGGTAGAGCGAATTCGAGGACAGTGCTTCTGTCAGTATTCCTGAGAAGTGTGCCCAACGCACCTTATTATAATTGTAGGAATGCCTTTGAACAAACTCTTCCAATTCCACAATTTCGTTGGGAACAGTTATTTCGGTGCTGAGACCGCAATGGTCACTGTTGTAGACAGTTTGTAGTTTGTTGGTTAGTGCACGTCAGTTGTATTCGTGAATCGAACAGCAGGAGATCCAGATAGGACCCGTGTCTGGGAAACGACGGACTATCCGTGGCTTTGAGGCCGAGTCGATACGTTATGCTGTGTTGACCCCACCAATTGAATAGTAGGTTCCCTCTAGTATTTGGTGTATTATTTCCCCAATCACTATGTTTGGTGTTGAAATCTCCGCCGATAATAAAATAGTTGTCTTCCAATTCCAGCCTTAGGAATCGAAAAAGTGTCTCGAGCTCTGAGATGAATAAGGTGGATTGAGTAGCCTTATCACATTTAATCTCCACGGAGGTCTATGAACAACTGATATACTATGGACTAGTACAATCAAAGTTGCAGTACGGCTTAATCTGTTGGGAGGAAGTCATAACAATAAAGTCCATACGTTACTCATTGTGCAAAACCATATAGTTAGAATAATCTGGAGAAAGAATCGCCGAGAAAGTAGTTATTTGCTTTTTGTAGACTCTAAAATGCTACCACTCAAGCATCTTTACTTTTACAAAGTGTTAAGGATTTTTTTCGTTAGGAGTGGTTACTCCATTGACAGAAATCCAACCCATCAGTCACTGCGTAGTAGCAATAACCATCTTGCTTTCATTCCATCTTTCAACACACATCACTTTTTGAACTTTTACTCCTCTGTTGCTCCAAGAATATATAATATATTGCCACTTGAAATTAGGCAAAGCAGAAATCTTGTCGTTCGAAATAGGAAAGTTAAGGAATGGCTATTTCACTTCGACCTACATGAAATAAACCATTTAATTAGTCGCATGGTCTGATTTTGTTGAATGATTAAATGAAATTTTTTTAATAACACTGGTCAACAAAAAAAAAATATTTATTTTTTACTCGGAGATAAAATTATGTGATTCGTAATCGTTGGAGCTTATAGAATCGGGAAAACTATATAAAATAGCCAGGTCACATCGGGATTTTGTGAGAAAACGCTTTTTTGAATTTAAGAATTTAACCAAAAATATTACCGAAAAATGTTATTTCTTGTAAAATTTTGTTGTTTTTTTGGAAGCATCTGCATTCCGTTTATAAGAACACCTCGGAGTCTCTCTTACAAGCGACCAGCAGTAATTTGCCAACATTGATGGCTCACATTTTACTTGGTGCCGTTGCTCTATTGCAGCAATGTGGAATCTCTCGCCGTGCTCATCGCTTACATCACCCATATTTTCAGGAAAGAAATTGAGATGAGAATGCAAAAAATGAAGTTTTAGCGACATGTTGCATCCCATTTTATGATAAGCATCCAGCATTTTCTTTACATCATCTGCATAACCTGGAGTCTTATTGTTACCTAGGAAGTTTTCTGCTACTTTCACAAATGAACATCAGGCCTGTTTTTCTAATGAATCCAGAGTAGGAATGAAAGCTGGATCTTTTATAAGCTTTCTACTCGTAATGTCTGGACCCACAAAAATACCTTCTTTAATTTTTGCTTCGCTTAGTGATGGGAACTTTTGTTTCAAAAAATTGAAACCAGGTTGGTCTTTCTTCATCGCCTTTACAAAGTTTTTTATAAGACCCAATTTGATATGTAATGGTGGTAGAATAACACGCTGTGGTTCGATCAATGAAGGATTCCTTATATTTTTTTCTCCACAAATAAAGTTTGTTCTTATAGGCCAATCTACTCTCACAAAGTACCCCGATCGTGCTCTATTATCCCACTCACATAAAAAAACAACAAAATTTGGTGTAACCTAGTTGTAGTCCAAGAAGTAGAGCAACAACTTTTAAATCCGAACATATCGACCAGTTATATTTTTTATATTCAATTTTTTCCAATATAAATTCCATAACATCGTAGGTTTCTTTTAAATTCACACCATGCGCTAGAGGTATTGCAGGAAACTTATTACCATTATGAAGCAACACAGCTCTCAAACTAGCCTTTGATGCGTCGATGAATAGCCGCCATTCTTCGGTTTTGTGCTCATAACCCAGTGACAGCATTAAGCCATTAATATCATTACAATACACTAAGTTATTATCGGCTTTCGAAACATAAGGAACAAATTCACTTTGTCGCGTACGGTACTCTGTAATTTTTATCTCAGGCTTGAGCAGATTCCACTGCATTAACCTTGAGCTCAGTATTTCAGACTCTTGTTTTGACAGATCCAAGTCTTTGACGAGGTCATTAAGCTCAATCTGACTGATTAGATGTGGAGCATCAGAAGATGTAGGGAGCTCAAATTCGGGATCATCCATGAGTTCTTCTGAACAATATGACGAACTTATTTCTGTGTCCGAAAGGCGTCCGGAAGGTGGCTTTGGAACTGGCAGAATTTCTGTATGAGGTGCTGGTCTTGTTACAGAAGAGGCATCTGCATATTTTATGGAATGCTTTGATCTTCGAGAAAATCCCTTCACATTGGTGCAACAAAAGTAACAATCTGTGTGACTCTGATGCTCTCTCCATATCATAGGCATTCCAAAAGGTATTGCAGAAAATGACCCCTTAAACCAAACAGTTAGCTATCGGTGTTAGGTGTCACCGCAGCAAATTTGTGGTGCCCAGAGTTTATCCTGATGGTTTATTTTAAATTTAAACTAAGAAAAGTAACACTTTTCAATAAATGGTGTTATTTTCTTTTTTCGGAAACTTGGTGTAAATTCTCCACCAATATAGCAGAATAAATCTAATTGTCCAGATCATGGCATTTTATCGCTTTAATGCACTTCTAATATTCTTCTTACGCAAATTAGTTTACTTTTTTAAATTACTAACAACTGACCTCGTTCGATAAAGATGTAAAAGTGTGTGCCGTTAGGTTGCTGTACGTGACCTGAGCAAAATCTTATTTTTCCAGTTATCTACAGGTAGAGTACTATAAGAAACACTATTCAGTATGTCCGAGTATTTTTCATTGTTGCCCAGTGTAATCGATGAATCTTAACATTTGTTTTGTTCCTCTCTTCACACCAATTTATTATGTTTTGTATTTTTTAATTATAGTCTTATAATTGATGCATTCGACACTAGTTTTAGTTAACTACAGAATGTATCTTTTCATTTTTCAATTGATAAATTATTTACTTTGTAATCTCTCTTTATTTGTATTCTATTAAGTAACTGCTTGTTTTTATTTTATTACTTCTGAATTTGTTTTGGTTAAGATTTTGCATTCTATATTTGTATCTAATTTTGTCAATTGTAAAGTGAATAAATATATGAATGAAATAAAAAATGAAAAAAAAAGTATGCCGTAAACCAAGATTTTTTTCCATATCAGAAAATGTTGTTTTCAGCGGTACAAGCATGTTAAAAAGGTGGTTCACTAAAGTTTGAATAAAATCAAATTGATCGTCCGGTGATGCTATTAAAAAAATCATTTGCCAGTTTATTTCGTGAATACTATTTTCTAGGGCATTTATATTAACAGCCTTAAAGTCCCTATACTTATAGACTGTTAATTTAACCTGTGGAGTAATTTTAAAAGTCGCAAACATTAAATCATGCCTTGAGAATGCAGGTGTCTCAAGTTGAGCATAAAGCAGAACGTTGCAGAATTATTTGGACTGAGATACATGACAGCTGGAAAGTTTTTAAGTAGGGATCATTTATATGCTGTATGTAATTAAGGCTATATTCGTACTTGCACAATGCTTATCAATAAGACCTCTGCTGTCCCCCCCGTACGACGAATTCTTCCGATAGAATTCCTAGAAATTAAGTATTGTGCAATACATGTTTTTGCTTCTGCTCATTTTTTATTTGTTTCTCTAAAACAACAATGTTGATTAGTTTCAATATAAGTTTTTCAATTATTAATAATCGCACACACTTGGACATGCCTTGCCGGTCCGGAAGTAATAATTCTATAATTTACTCTCACCTTTGATAAGAATTCTGTGGAGACCAATTTTTTTCGTTAATTAATTCCAAGGCTGTAGCATTATCTCTTTATGCAGGGTTATCTCTCTCTGGCATTAGTTATTAATCAATAAAACCTCACAGGTTAGCTTGGAATCGTATAAGTTTTCCATTTCGAATTAAATCGCTCAAACGTTAGCCAGTGGTCCAGAGATGAAGTCGTTTATTTGTGTTGTTCTCGTGACACTTTTCGCTGCAAATACATTTGCTGCTACTGCTTTTGGATTCTACAACGATCCTAGTAAGATAATTTTTGCACTTGAAATAGAGTAGGTAATTTGAAAAGTTTGATAAATATTATAGAGCATCCAGGCAAATGTACCATCAACGAAAACTTGATACTTTCCGACGGTGATATAATCAAGGATCCCAATGCGGACTGCGGGCGTATACTTTGTGGAAGTAATGGAGCAGCTGAGTTCCAAACGTAAGTGTTAAAGAATATTTCATATCTATACGTTTTGCACTCGTACATATATATATATAAAAAAAAAAACAATTTTATTGAATTTTTTTAGATGTGGAACGCAATCGTTTGAAGGATGTACTCTTGGGGACTATGTAGACAAAAGCCTTCCATATCCAGATTGTTGTAAACGAGTTCTTATATGTAACGAATAAAATAAAAGTTTCGGCTAAAGATATTCAGAAAATAACACTCGTGATTTAAATTACTGCCCCCACACCGTGGGGTATACTCGTATCTAAAAGTACCTCCTATTTTCATCTGCCTAATCTGCCTTTGGTGTGTATTGTGCGGTTCGTTCTGCTGAGGCGCCTATTTGTTGTTACTTCTGTTTCTCTGGCCCAACGTTTGATTTTTTTTGGTTGTTGATTTAGGTACTCTTAAAATGTTTTGCATACAGAGCGGACGAAGGAAAGCTAGGGAGGAAAGAAAGAGAGGTACCAATGTACGTTGGTTTTGAATGTTTGAAGGTTATAATTTAATTTTGGTGGGGGCTAACACTCCAATTTATTTGGCTAAATTCAAGCTTAATAAACTAGGACTTAAAAACTTAAAATAAAAAATATTTAATTAGGGTTTTGGAGCTAGGGTTTACCTTACGCAGCATACGGGAGATTGGTTCGTTAGAGCCATATGTGGTGCGGTGGGTTGGTAGATAAAAGAGGCGGGGGCTACGTAGATTTCGGGGGTTAGTGTTAAAGAAAATGTTTTTTTTTTTTTATTTGAGGCCCGGGTCAACCGCGGACAGATTTATTAATGCTTATTGCAAGCTTATTCTTAAAACTAAACTTATTCTTCACTTAAAACTAAAGGTAAAAACTAAAGGGTGGGAGCGGTTAAAAAAAAGTTAGGACGTGAGGCATAGGTGGAAATAAGAATGTTCTTAAGAGAGAGCTTGCTGAGATGGTAGTCGAAGAGAGGCAGAATATCGTTAACTTCACGAAGCATTCTAGACATTGGCTCCAAGTGTCCGTAATTCGTCCTGTGAAGATTGAGCCGGAAAAGTGGCACAGGCCTAAGATTGCGTGGGTTGGTGTTAAAAGAAATAAGTTGAAGTAAAGAAGGGCAATCGATATTACCAACTAAAATTTGATGAATAAGGAGAATGTCGTCAACTTTTCGACGTATAGAAAGGGGTTGTAAATTTATAAGTTTCAGTCGGTCAGTATAAGGCGATAAGTTTTGGCTATCATCAGAAGGAAGACAACGTAAAGCAAATCGTAAAAACCTGCATTGAACAGCTTCTATCCTGAGGATGTGTGTTCTATAGTAGGGTGACAAAACTTGGCTTGCATATTCAAGAAGAGGCCTAACAAAGGTTATGTAAAGAGATTTGGTAATATAAGGATTGGAAAACTCCTTAGACCAGCGCTTGATGAAGCCAAGGGCAGAGTTGGCTTTTTTTATTGTATTATCAATGTGAAAACAGAAATTGAGTTCCTTATCACAGATAATACCTAAATCACGCAACTCATTCACTAAGGGAACAGGCAGATTAAAGATTAAATAGCAGCGAGGTGAAGTAGGGAGCGGCTTACTCGAACTGCAACCAACTTCAGAGTGCTATATTTCCAAACCGTTTATGACAGTGACCTCAAATTTTGACACATGACAGATAATTTTATTATTTACAAGCCTTTTAACCTTTGAAACGATTTGCGTCTCAGTTGTGTTGAAAAATTTTTATCCGCGATGGAATTCAAACGTGATAGTGTGATTGCTTTATATTTGGCCGGAAAACCACAAGTAGCTATCGTTAGAGCCCTCCAGCACCTCAACGTGAATAAATCATTTGTGTCTCGAACCGTGATACAGCCAGCGTTGCAAAACGCCATGGAGGTGGTCATAAAAAAACAGCAACATCGGCAGAAATGGTTCGGAAAGTGAAGGCTCGAATTGAGCGAAATCCGCGTCGAAGTGGAAGAAAAATGGCTCATGAGCTCAACATATCGTTGGAACGGATGCAACACATACTGAAAAATGAGCTTGGGCCCAAGCCATTGAAGTTCCAACGAGCACACGATCTTGCACCGCAACAGAAAAAAGTTAGAGTCGAACGAGCGAAGAAGTTGATACGCTTGCACGAAAGTGGTGGTGGTGAGTTGCCGAATTTGGTTTTTTCCGATGAGTCGCCATTTGTTATCGAGCAATATGTCAACAAACAAAATGACCGAGTTTACTTGCCAGAGAGGTCCTTCGAAAATTTACGCCTTCAGACGGCCACCAGAAAGCAAACAGCACCGATGGTGATGGTAATGGTTTGGGCCGCCATAACCGCCGATGGTCGCTCTCCACTCGTATTTTTGGACCATGGCCGTGGCGTCAAAATTAATGCGATCGTATACAGTGAAACTGTCTTAGAGGCAGTATTGAAGCCTTGGGCAAACAATCATTTCGGTTGGAGACCGTGGACATTTCAACAAGACTCGGCACCGTCTCACAAAGCGCGCGTCAACCAAGATTGGTTAAAAAACAATGTTCCACACTTCATTTCTTCGACACAATGGATTGCAAATTCTCCGGATGCAAATCCGTTGGATTTCTCTGTCTGGGGTATTTTGAAGCCGAAGGTTGGCAACAGCACTTCGCCGGGAATGGGCCAAAATACCGCAGAGCCACTTGCGTGCAGCGTGCGATGCTTTCTTCGGCCGTCTCAAGGCCATCATTCGCGCCAAAAGTGGACATATTGAAAACTACTGATACAATTTGAAAACTGATGTATTTTCCAACATTTTTTGCTTTGGCACAATAAAATTTATCAAAAAATAAAAAAATTATAGCAATTTAAAAAGCTGGAGTTGAAGTCATTCACCCTGTATCACCGTGCAGCACAACCTCTGGGAATATCCAGCGCACATGTGGTGGACGCTGATACCATAGATTCATTTTTACTGAAGCGCTTATTAATCCTTCAGCGAAAAACCGCGAAATTTCAGTTAAAGGAACAACAGGTAGTATGAAAGAATTGTTATTTATCTGAGTGCCGTGTTCCGACAGAAAAGAAAAAAAAGTTGCTCAGGATTTCGACAAGCAGCTACTTTTTACTACATCCATTGTAGTATCATGAATTTCCGCATTTTTCAAACGCAACTGTGTAATTGATTTTCATTCGATTGGTTGACAGGAAATATCTACTGGACTCACACTTTTTTCAGTAAAGCCTTCGCTTTAAAGATAACGAACTGCGATTCTCTCCTTCTTGAAATGTAATGCCAACGAAACACTTTTCTAATACTAGTACTACAAAAATATCGTGTGTTACAACCAAATTTAGCATATACCGCATCCAAGACACCTTCCACCTCGCCATCTACCGCAAATCTCCAAAGTACTTTCTTTCTATCTAAGACAAACCGTAAGGGAAATTATTCGCAAGGATATTCACCACAGATGAAATCAGAATTTTATCTCAACGGATATTTTACGTATTTGAAAAATAAACCCATCCCTTTACGGAACAAAAAATATCTCAACTCACGCCCTATTCAAAAATCCAGTTTAATGGAAAAAAAAAACACAAAATGTATAATTACACCAACTGAATGCCATGGGGTAGCTAGTACATCGTATAGGCATTTGTTGCACTTGTGCATCTGACGACACACGAGTATCTTGACTGCAATTTGCATCCCTTTTCTTAAGATTGCTCTCTGAATTGCACTCACAGTACGTAAATAACCGAGTGAGTGAGTGTGTTTGTGCGCGCAGTTCGCACCCCAAATGGCAGAAATCCATTTGCACTTTATAGAGCCATTTATTTCGTATACCCGTATTACGAATGCGACTATACTGCCGACAAGTGATAATCATTTCAGTTGAACTCTTGAGAAAAGGATACGAAGATATGCGCCTACCTCAGAGATTGCAATTGTAACACGGAGCGCAGTATACGCTCGTCAAGGATTTTGTTTCTTTTTGTCGTTTTTCTAATTTAATACCGAGCCTTTGAATATTCTTCTCCATATTCTTTTCAATTGCTAGGATTTCTCATAATTTTCGAGGACAACAATGATTGCTTATAATGGTGGAGTACGAATATTGCATCCGGTTTTTTTTTTTTTCTTCTTTTGTTTACAGAGTACGCTTTTGTTCTTAGTTTGTGGAAATGAAAAGAAGATTTTAATTAAACCGCATGCAGTCTTCGATTCTTCAATTTTGATGGGCAGATAAGTGGACGGTGTTAATTGGATAATGCAGCATACACCAAAATGGAAGTTGTCGACGTCTGTAAATACTCGTAATGCGCGAGAAGTTGTAGGTGTATTTTATAGATGAAACATCTCATCATCCTTTGTAAGGATATATAGCTACACAATATCACAAGCACACGAAAAAGCCACTTTAATCAGTTCAAGATGAAGTTAATATATTTGCTAATATTGAACTAGACCCAAGACTTGGACAAGCTCTCTAAAAGGCTGAGATCTCGAGATAATCAACTGAAATGCCTTGTCATCCGGTCTTACTGAAAATTTAAGAGCAATTTAAAATAAATCAGCTTGGACTGTGGGTCCGACACATTTGACAATTTCAGATGTCAAATACGACGCGAAAGATTGTAGAACAGCTCTTTGGTTTAACGACAGTGTAATGGGGAATTAAGTATTAAATTTGGGAAACCTCAACGTCACTAATTGGACTCATGTGGCCTAACAACAGGTATTCCCCCATAAATTCGATATAAAGGCGTGCTATTGCACTTCACTGGATTGACCTAAGCAAGCTGAATTTGTTTTTAAAGGAAGACTCACCACGAATTGTCCATTATTCAAAATTTCTTAAAGATCTGCTCTCAGTTATATTCTTCAGCACGATACCTTTCTGTCTTCCAGAATTTTACGAGAATGATGTTTTGCCGGTACAAGCAGCATGCGTAATTATCGATTGAACGGCACTATCCAACCAAATTTTGTATTTCGAAGTGTAGGCAGATGAAAGAAGCCCGAAAGAGATTACCGCTGCTATCAGTATGTCAATTTTTTGATTCGATGAAAACAGTGTATCGGTTCACAGAATCAAATTCACAACTTGGTTGATAGTCTGTAATGCGGGATAAAATATTGGCTTGGATGTTTGCCTTGAAATTACTTCCTGACTCGAAAGTAAGGGATGTAGCAAACTGAGCTTTGGAGCCATGTCCTTCTACTCTGCTCTCAGACAAATAACAATAAAATTGTTCAATCTTACGAAGAAAGATGAGTAAGCGCTTCTGTCATAAGGTGCCTAGAGTACCAGGACCCACCATGTCAGTGACAAATACCTGCAGCGTAACGCGAGTGTAGCCGAACCATTCACAGAGATAGTGCTCCGCCGTGTCTTCATTACTTTCACAGCAAGCATTGCAGGATATGAGACCCAACTCTCAATTGAAGCCTTAACTGCGGATGCAGGCAGACCCAACGTTTGTTCGGGTTCTCAAAAACTCTCCTACGAACTTTGCCTGGAAAGATCATCGGCGATTTCATTTCCCGTGATTTCATTATGACCTGGGACCCAGACAAGGGTCATTGAATTTAGCATTTTGACTGCGTTCAGTGATTCCATGCATTCTTGAACTAGCTTGGAAGTCGTAAGACGGCTCAGCAAGGCTCTAAGTGCAGTTTGGCTATCGCTACAGCTGAAAATGATCCGCAATATAGTTCGCTACAATCAGGATTTTTTTTTTATAATTGGCGCGCGAACAAGGGTTTTATTTACCCTTAAGCTTCGAGAACATAGCGCGGGCGAAAGGATGTTAGGGTGGGAAAAAATAGAGATACCGATGTGCGTTGGTTTTAAATGTTTGCAAGTTATACTGGCAGGAAATAAAGAGCTCGGCAGGGCATTTCATAAGCGAGTTGTACGACTTAGGAATGAATCACGATATTTCACAGTACGTCCGAAGATGGGCTTGAGGGTGAACTGATGAGCATTCATAGCGAAACGGGTGTTACGGTTAAAAAATTGAAGGGGCGGAATGCTACTGAAAATTTCAGTGGAGTATTGGTGATGAAAATAGCGATACAACAAGGTGAGACAGGAGACATTACGCCGGTGTTCGAGAGTGTCGAGTGACTGTGTAATACTGGCATCACCTATGAGTTTTATCGCACGATTTTCGATCCTATCTAGCAAGTGCAAAGAGGTCTTAGGGGCACCTGACAAGATGTGGCATTATACTCCAGTTTTGGGCGGATAAGCGCCTTATATATGTATTGAAACCAGGTCAGAGGGGGTGAAATATTTCTTAGAATTAGAAAGAGTGTTGGAGACAAAACGGAGCCCTGGGGCACACTAGCATTTATTTTGTGAATATCAGACATGAAGCCATCCAAGATAACTTGAATTGAACGTTCCGAGAGGTAGTTTCTAATCCATTCCAGAAGAGAGTCGTCGGTCCCAAGACCACGCATTTTCGACAAAAGAGACTGATGCCAAACTCTGTCAAATGCCTTAGAAATATAGAGTGCAACTGTCTTGCTTTCGCCAAACTGATGTACGCTTTGGTTCCACTTTTCGGTGAGACATGCCAACAAATCACCAGTGCACCTGTTGCTACGAAAACCATATTGCCGGTCATTGAGAAGTTTTCGTGTTTCGAAATATTTCATGAGCTGACGGTTTATCAGCGTTTCCGTGACCTTGGAAAGAAGGGACGTAAGTGCAATGGGTCTGTAGGAGGAGACTGAAGAAGATTCGCCTTTTTTAGGGATGGGCTGGATAAATGCTGTTTTCCATCTGCTCGGAAGGAGTTCCAAATAGTAGGACTGATGAAGAAGAAGGGGAGATATACCATCTGGACCAGCGGATTGGTGAATGTCAAAATGTTTAAGTTTTCTTGCTACTACACGAATCCGAAAGTGCATTCGTCCCATTGAAAATTTGACACACTCAAGTGTAGGGGGAGGCGAAGCACAATCTGGAAGTGCAGAGCTGGCCGCAAAGTGTGCACCAAGCAGATTGGCTTTGTCTAAAGCGCTGACAGCTGGAGAGGTCTGCGTTAATCTTCGCTTGGAAGATAAGTGCAAGCTTTCCTAACGTGAAGTGAAATCTAACGTTGTCGTCCTCCAGAAAGCTACCAGCGCCACATCCTATATTGGGATTCTGGTGTCATTGCATCGGACTGCATGTTCATAACACCAGAGTCATATGACATCAAAGCTCCAGTGTGTGTTGTACTGAAGACGACTTCTATTTAAACGAAAGATGGCTCTCAAAGTGTAACTCATGGTATGAATATCAAGGGGAGGTTGATTAATCAATGCGTCTAGAGCAGAGCCAGGAGTGGAAAGCCGGGGAAAGCCCCCATGCATCTGAGATAAATCGTTCTTTGGAGTCTGGTAAAAGCAGCAATTATATATTTTCTATTTTCGGGAGAGATTATTCCATCAGACAACCGACGCATAATTGGCCTTATCATAGCCGTACCAGAACAACCTTCAGTAAACAATTTAGGGTGTCCTCCGTGCTTTAATCAGCTTAACATAGATTCAGTACTCCTTTGTTGCAGAGTGAAGTGTTTACTGGGTCCTTTTCCCAAAACTTCAGGATCGTTAATTCTTAAGTCTTTTTACGACACGACTAAGCAACTAAAGAAAAGGAATTTTCCAAGGCATGTGCTATGTAGCTATGTCGTCACTCACATATTTGATAGAATGTGAGCTACTTTTAGAAGAAAACATTTCACAGAACGCTACTGGGATACCCTGATTGTTATTTATTTATTTAATTCCTCCTACCCGGAAGATTTCTAGGCCCTATCCGCTCTCATACCGTTCATTTATGTAGTCTCCTTATTTTACAGTTTTATGTATACCAAAAAACACATTTTGCCTTCAGCTTGTTACACCAATAATTTCTGCCCTGCACGCTATGATTGCAGTAAAGAATTTCAGGCCCGACCAAGTCTTTATTAACTCAGTCCGTCTAACTTATTTCCTACAAATTCGGCCGGTTCATTCCGAAGGGAGACACTTCGTGGCAGGAGAATTTATAGCCGTTGCACACGACGTAACCACCCCAACTCAGGTCCTGGATTGCCTATATCAGAGTCGTCAGAGCATTATTTTTATTGGCTGAGAGAAGGATCTACTAAGTCCGAGTCTGAGTCTTAGATTAACACCTGCTAATCAGAGCTATCCGAAAGAGAAATTGTCATGCTGAACACGTTAAGGAGATGAAGCCGGGGCTCATTCTTTGTCGACACAAACGAATGTCGTTTGAACATAGTTTATGATCCTTTTTCTAGTTTGAGAAATGTTGTGCTTACATATAATACTCGTATGATTAGTAATACCTTAGGTCTAGTATAAGAGCGCTCATCAGTCGATGATTGGACCGCCTCTCTTAAGGAATGAACATAGCCCGATATAATTCTGTTTGCTAGCAGTGCTTAAATGGTACTAAGTATTTTGCGAGCTTTCGCTTTCAATCTTGAACAATTCTGCCGTAGCCTTAGTTTTATTGTTTGTCAAATGGGCAATAACTCTTAAAGTCGGCAGATGGAATCTACTAGGGCGGGTCAATAAGTCCGTGACTTTTGGATTAAAACACAGATTTTTTTATAAAAAAAATAAATTTATTTTTCAACGTAGTCTCCCTTGAGCTCTATACACTTTGTCCAACGCTTCTCCAATTTTTTTATCCCTTCCAAAAAAAATGATTTGTCGAGGTCCTCAAAATAGGCCTTTGTTTGCGAGATGACTTCATCATTGGAGTCAAATCTTTTTCCACCAAGCCATTTCTTCAGGTTTGGGAACAAGAAGTAGTCGCTCGGAGCCAAATCTGGAGAATAGGGTGGATGAGGGAGCAATTCATAGCCCAATTCATGGATTTTTGCCATGGCAACTGCACATGTGTGCACCCTTGCATTGTCTTGGTGGAAAAGAACTTTTTTCTTGGCCAAATGAGGTCGTTTTTTTTTCAAATCGTCATTGAATCAGTCCAATAAGTTGGCATAATATTCCCCATTGATTGTTCTTCCCTTTTGAAGGTAGTCAATGTGGATTATCCAGCGTGCATCCCAAAAAACAGTCGCCATAACTTTATTGGCTGACAAACCCACCTTGGCCTTCTTTGGCGCCGATTCACCCTTAGAAACCCACTGTTTTGACTGTTGTTTGTTCTCTGGTGTGTTGTGATGGATCCATGTTTCGTCCACGGTTACAAAACGGCGCAAAAACTCCTCCATATTGCGATTAAACAACGCCAAACCTTCCTGTGAAGTTGTTACACGATTGCGTTTGTGGTCGACTGTGAGCAAACGCGGCACCCATCTTGCGGAAAGCTTTCTCATGCCCAAGTGATCATTCAAAATTGAAACCACTGAGCCATGCGAGATCCCTACGGCTTCCACAATCTCTCGCACTTTCAATCTTCGGTCGGCCAACACCATATCGTGAATTTTTTCGATCGTTTCGGGTGTAGAGACCTCAACTGGGCGTCCAGGACGTTCGGCATCTTCAGTGCTTGTACGGCCACAACGAAATTCAGTAAACCACTTTTTTACCATTGAAATCGATGGTGCAGAGTCCCCATAGTATTTATCAAGCTTAGCCTTGGTCTCGGTAATGGTTTTTTTTCGCAAGAAATAATGCTTAATAAGCACACGAAATTCACTTTTTTCCATTTTCTCCTCAAATTAGTGAGTAGTCTGATAAAAATAGCTGTCAAACACAAACTAACTGACGCAGCAAGTTTAAATTTTGACAGGAGTCAACTGACAGATGCCGGTTGACAGGAGCAGTGTTGCTGTTTCAGTAAAGAGTTCAGAAATTCAAAAAGGGACTTATTGACCCGCCCTCGTATGTATACCCTGTCATTATTTACTGGAGACTTTCTTCGAAGGTTAAATTGCAACAGTCGCCAGCAACAGTCATAGTTTCAAAATTCGAAATTGTTAGAATGCTCTAAACATCTGGTCTGGTCCTAGTTTCATTATTGATTAAATCGCTCCGGTTTTCTGCACGTAAGTGAGGTGATTCTTGGAATATTTTAAGTCCTTCGCACTCGTGCTTCATTGTGACATGTCTTCGTTACGGTCCTTAGCAGCTTGAATTTTGAGTGAATGTAATTGACTAGGTGAATGCTAGTATCTGGCACCTATAGATGCAGAATATAACAATAATCATAGTTACTTACTTAGGTGGCACTGGAGCTCGGGGTAAACCTGAGGCATAACTAATAAGTTTACTCCAGATGCGCACTCCAAGCCGGTTTAAGTTCTCTTCTACTTCTGCGTCCCACCTATGGTGAGGTCTTCGTCTGATGCGTTCTCCCTCCATATTAGATTCAAAAACTGTGCGGGTCGGTGTATTGCTGTCCATTCGCTCTACATGTCCTAACCTTCTCTGGCGATTGATACTCAGTTTTCGAACGAGGTTAATGGCGCTGTTCAGCTCGTATAGTTCGTCATTGGATCCAAAGCGGTCAACGCAGGCAGGACCGAATATTGTACCAAGAATTTTTTCTCTCGAAACAATTGAGGATATCTCCGCTTTCCATAGAGTCCATGATTCAGCTCCGTAAAATAGAACTGAATTTCCCTCATTTATCACTAAGCAAATTGTGGCAACCTCCGTTTCAATACTAGCGAACGCGCCAGGGCCAGGCCGTGTGTACTCCCAATTATGTTGATATCATCGGCGTACACTAGTAGTTGCGCCGTTTGATATATTGCGCCACTTTAAGTCGCCTAATCTAAAACATTTTGTGACATCAAAAGTCTCGGTTAAGTCGTTACCGACTTTGAAACTAGCGTTCTCCATCGTCATTCTGCACAGATATACGAGCTTGGCAGGGATTTCGAAACTAGACATGGCGCTATATACTCGTAGCTCGTCCCTATAAATGCTGTCATATGCTGCATTCAAATCGATGAAAAGATAGTGGGTATCGATTTAGACTTCTTGACTTTTTTCTAGGATCTGCCGGAATGTGAAGATTTGGTCGATTGTGGACTTTCATGTTTCAGACGTCCACACAATCTGCAGTTCAGGAGGCTTATAAATCTATATTTGGTGCCGTTGAGGAGTTACCTTTTTTGCGGTTCGGGCAAACGATCCTTGTATTCAACTCAACAGGCATACACTCTTCTGACAAGATCTGAGAAATGAGTTGGTGCGTGCCCTCCACAATGTAACTCCCAGGAGCTCTGAATACCTCGTCCGGTAAGTGGTCGGGCTAAGTTGCTTTGTTGGTTTTCAACTTAGATATTGGTATCCTTGCTTCGGGGGGATGGAAGTTCTGGCTATGATCATCTAAGTTGAATACCCACTCTGGCTCACAGTGGAATGTTGGGCTTCTTCTCCGTTATAAGGTCTGCAGAAAAAGTTTTTTTTTATATTTCAGCAGCGACTGCGACTCTACTACAAGGTTTCCTTTTTCATTCCTACAGGCCTCTGTACGGGTCTTCTTACCTTGACACGTTACTTTTACCTGTTGGTACGTTATCTTTGAAGTACAATCTATCAATATCTCAGACTCGTGCTCGTTCTTCTTCTTCTGGAGAAGCCGATGTTTTTCCGTTTCTGTTCGTAGAGCTCACGAGCAGTACTCGTCCTTCTTTACAGCGTCGCTTTGTATGCTTCTTGTTTGCTGGCATTCGTCATCAAACCTGGGATTTCTTGGTGTCGGGAAACCCAGCAATCAATTGCGGCGCCTCTGATGACACGCTGGCAGCGTTGTCACTGGTATCCAGTACTTGATACTGGCGGCATAGGAGTTGTTGAGAGATTTTGGGATATGCGTTCTGGCGGTCTTTTGCGATTGCAGCTTTTCTATATTATATTTTCTCACAGTAGTTCTACTTTGTTGTGGAACTTGGGAAATCCGCATCCGCACCTTGGCTGCAACAAGTTAATGATACAGGTCAGTGTTCGCTGCCCGGAACGTTCGGAGGTCCAGAATACTGTAGATATGTCCTAAGTCTATTGCAAAATGATCAATTTGAATTAGCGTTTGATGCTCCGAACATCGCTATGTTCTCTTGTGTATATTGAGATGACGAGATCATGTGCTTGCTATAGCGGTATTTCGTCACGTCGCAAAGTCAATAAGCCGTTGCCAGGCGTGGTGTCGCGTAGTCTATACTTACCAATTGTCCTACCAAAGATGTATCCTGGTGTTAAAATCGGCTGGTACGATTTCAACGTCATACTTTGGATATTGTCGAGGAGCTCGTACAAATATTCTTTGGTGGCGTCGGCCTTGCTTTTCGTAGGGGCATGGGCGCATATTGGGCATATCTTACAGAATTTAACCTTGATGCGGATTGTCATAAGACGCTCGCTCCCATGTCGGAAGCTGAAGACATCTTGCCTAAATCTGCCGCGTATGGCAAATCCATATTCAAATAAGCGCTGTTTCTTTTCCACAGTTTTTCGTCCTTCTTATGTCCGGCCCATCCCATCGCGCTTCCTGGATGGCGGTGATACCTGCGTGATACTAGTCAAATGGCTCTGCTATTGTTCGGCTGCATGTGGCTTGCTAAGGGTACGAAATGTTTGCGTTGTCCTTTAAACGTTTGCTACGGTCCATGCACCTGGTAGGCTAAGTTCATGTTCTCATTTGTCGTTCATTTACGCATATTAACTAACCAGCTCTGAGCGCTAAATTTGCCAGAATGGTTCCAAAATGTCATAAACAACTTCGAAGAAATATATAAGAATAGTGCAAAAGCTCTGATCGGGAATAGCAGTGAGCAACAAATGTTAAACCTCTCAGGCGTGGACTAAGTACAGCGGAAATAGGGAAACAGATACAGTGCGTGAACGTTACAAGAAAGCCAACAAAAGCGGCAGTTAGAATATATGTGATAGCATGGATGTATTCGAAGGTAAATAGAGAAAGTGCTCTCACAACCCACAAGCAGATGACAAGCAGTTGAAGAAATACGTCAAAAGAACTAAAACTTCAACGATTGCGGGACAACGATGGAAAAAATCGAAAAAATTCAATCGCTGAACTACATTGAAGATGAGCACAAATACCTGCTAGCGGGAGACAACGAAATTTGCAATAGATGGGAAGAGTACTTTAACTTCTTATTGAAGGAAGAATGTTGGTGCACTGCATCGCCCTTAGGCGAAGAGGAAACAACAGATGAACCCGAAGACGTGGAATCAGACCGGTTCACCTCGCTTCCGAAGTTTGGCGGACAATTGGAAATCTTCAGTACAAATGTCGTCGTAGATAGTCGGCAATGCAATATTTTTAACTCTATGCGAGTCAATGCGTATTTGTGGGAGGCCGGTAGACATATGATACGAATGTTACGTGATGGAGAAACACCGAGGGAAGCATATATAAGCTTCATATGCGATATGTAGGCAGGCAACTCTTGATAATTGAATAAAGGGGCTGGAAGTTAATTGGTGACGCATCAGTCGTACTAAATCCGAATATCTGCATTGCTGTTTTTCTGGACCATCAAACCTAACTTCTGGCATCTATTTAGGCTCTGTCGTTAGTCATCAAAGAAATTGCAATGACAAGGTCGTACTCAAAGTCCGAGGTGGCTTAAACGGCGTGAGAAATGCCGCTTATATTTAAAGGTATTCGGCAGACAACAGTCGTTTGTCCAGTTTTAACATGCGCATCTCAATGTCGGATGATTAAAGAGAACTTTAAACGAATAATGACATTGGTAAATGATGAAGCCAACATAGAGCAAAGAAGAAGAAAAAGAAGAAGCTATAGCTCCGCTTCTACTATCTTCAGAAACCAAGTCTAACAAGGCATCGTCAAACTGTCGTCCATGTTAATATGTCACTTCTACATCTTCAGGCTTCAAAAATATTTCTCCAAGACTTCATTGTGGCTTTTCTAGCACTTCAAGTTTGTGGTAACAGCGGCTGGTGGGGAGAGAAGGCCTTGGAAAGTAAATTCGCCTTTGTCTTCGAAGCGGAAAAATACAAATTGTAACGTTCATCAATTACATTGCCAAGAATATATGAAATTGCGAAGTATCTGAATCTGTGACGGCATCCAGGCTGTGAAAGTTCAAAAATACAAGTCATTTCCGAATCGCCTTCGACAATTTAATTCACTTAAAATGGACTTGAAAAAGCTCGAAATCGTATATATCTACTTTATTTCTATTCACAAACTACAAGACGCTTACAACAATGTGGATACGGTAAGTTCTTGTCCACAAAGTCACCCATTGTACATCCACGAATTTCTCCTGCATTACAACTGAAAGAAGATTTAATTCATTCAAATAATATGAATCTTTGGTAATGTAATTTTTAAGTCTCACCTGTGAAATTCAGCATAGCCTTTTCCACCACAAAGAATGCGCCCACAATCCTGATTAGGATCTTTGACCATATCGCCAGGTGAAAGTATCAGATTTTCTCTAATTGTACATTTTCCGGGATACCCTTCAACAAAAATAAATAAATTTACTTCTATGTATCTGAGGCTCAGATCATATGCACGCACTTGAGCTGCGAAAAAATCCTGCAGTGGTAGCCCCCAGTGAGGACGTCACAAAAACAGCCAATAAAATTGCTAAACCAGACAA
Source organism: Volucella zonaria (assembly GCA_963966105.1). Lineage (NCBI taxonomy): Eukaryota > Metazoa > Arthropoda > Insecta > Diptera > Syrphidae > Volucella > Volucella zonaria. The sequence continues at coordinate 53,077,428 of OZ014532.1, forward strand.
CAGACGTAACCTCATCTCGATATTAATCAAAACAAACTTCTGAAAGCGGAAAAAACTAAATATTCAAAATTTCAAGCTAAATCTACCATTATCAGCATAAATTAAAAATAAAAATAAACTTTACCGATAGTTCATTCATTCAGAGATACATTCCAACACTTGTACGAGTACTCGTACACCCCGATGGACTTCACTTGAATGAGGAAATCGGAATCAGCATACTCGTAGTAATGTGAGATCAACATATGGTACGTGTATCTGTGGGGGTTATCTTCAACAACGCTTCTTGATAATATGTATATAAATTGTCTACAAACACTGATAATAACATGCGAGATCAGCTTGTTGTATTGAAGAGCTTTTTTCGTAAGTCAGCCTAATAACAATCAAATATTTTTGAGTCGCAGGCAATTAAAGAAAAGTTTTTCTACACGCGTCACGGATTATAGATCGATCTCGCTTTGCTGCGCTTTTATAGTATACATTTAAGTACTATATGAAACATATTAATTTTGTGTTAGTTAAAAACTAATTCATACTTATTTACTTTGTTTAAGACAGCCGCGCTACAGCCATGGATGGAGATAAATTTCAGTCAGCAGCTTTTAGCCGATCGCGATGTAACCGCTTTAATTGCCAAAACATCTTATGGTTCGTCACCTTAAAATCGGTGAACAGGTTACGTACCTATATGTTGATTTGGATTTGAAGTTCCTGGTAATGTATACCTCATAACCTGGACACCAACCAGTGATCAGATGTAAACGACACTATGGAGAAGAAAGTTGAGGAAGCCCCCAATATACAGCGTTACGTGCCATCTGAAGTTTCAACGGAGGGTCAGAAGCACAATTCCTACGGTTAACTACAATACATAGGTGTTCCTAAACTCTCCTAGTGGAGGCTTCAAATGAGAACATACTTCTTACTGGTTGCGATGGGTTTTATATTCTGTATGTACAATATAATTCAATAACAATAATTTAATTTTCACCAAAAATTTACGCTTCTGTGCGTCCTCCTAAAGCGAGATTTTCTTTAGGAATGGTGGAGAGGAACGCGAGTGTAGCTGAAGGTTATGTTATAAAGAAAACACCGCGCTAGTGCTAGCCACCAACAGATGACCTAATGATTTCATGGGAGTACGCACTTACAGATCACAATGATATTTTTAAATGAAAGTATAACGAATGCTTTAAAGTTTTAAATACAACTCTCTATAACATCCCCACCTCTGCGAATCTAGCCGCGGTTAGATTCACATATACCTAACTTCGCTAGCATACAGGCAGGTGGTTTCATAACACCGAACTTAGTTCGTACTTCGGCTCCTCTCACCTGCAGTACATTCGTAATGATTCCCATGGGCCACAGGGGTGAGCTCATTTGTCACATAAAAGCAAAGGGTCACCTTCTGACAGTGGAACCACTGATTAGTGCCATTTGGTCGGCATAAGTCTGGAAGGTACTCTGCCAGCCACTTCTTCCAAAAGCTGAACCGCCTTTGTTAAACCTTGCGCCATTGCTTCCTTGTCACGAACAGCTCTTCTTCATATGGGTGAGGCGTCTATTCAGAATTGGATGTACCTATAAGATAATGATTAGGAGTTAAACGTTCTTCAGTGGGTGCATCTAATGGAATATGAGTCAACGGTCTAGAATTTACTATATTTTCAGCTTCGCACATCAAACTGTATAATCCGTGCTCTCGAGGCTTTTCATTAAACAATGTACACCCTGACTGACTCGAACTGCAACCAACTTCAGATTGCTATGATTTCCAAACTGTTCATGACAGTGAGCTCAAATTTTGACATATGACAGATAATTTTATTATTTACAAGCCTTTTAACCTTTAAACGATTTGCGTCTCAATTGTGTTGAAAAATTTTTATCCGCGATGGAATTCAAACGTGATAGTGTGATTCCTTTATATTTGGCTGGAAAATCACAAGTAGCTATCGTTAGAGCCCTCTAGCACCTCAACGTGAATAAATCATTTGTGTCTCGAACCATAGCTCGTTACCGTGATACTGGCAGCGTTGCAAAACGCCATGGAGGTGGTCATAAAAAAACAGCAACATCGGCAGAAATGGTTCGGAAAGTGAACGGCTCGAATTGAGCGAAATCCGCGTCGAAGTGGAAGAAAAATGGCTCGTGAGCTCAACATATCGTTGGAACGGATGCAACACATACTGAAAAATGAGCTTGGGCTCAATCCATTGAAGTTCCAAAAAGCACACGATCTTTCACCGCAACAAAAAAAAAGTTAGAGTCGAAAGAGCGAAGGATTTGCTACGCTTGCACGACAGTGGTGGTGGTGAGTTGCCGAATTTGGTTTTTTCCCATGAGTCGCCATTTGCTATCGAGCAATATGTCAACAAACAAAATGACCGACTTTACTTGCCAGAGAGGTCCTTCGAAAATTTACGCCTTCAGACGGCCACCAGAAAGCAGACAGCACCGATGGTGATAGTAATGGTTTGGGCCGCCATAACCGCCGATGGTCGCTCTCTGCTCGTATTTTTGGACCGTGGCGTCAAATTTAATGCGATCGTATACCGTGAAACTGTCTTAGAGGCAGTATTGAAGCCTTGGGCAAACAATCATTTCGGTCGGAGACCGTGGACATTTCAACAATGGATTGCAAATTCTCCGGATGCAAATCCGTTGGATTTCTCTGTCTGGGATATTTTGAAGACGAAGGTTGGCACTAAAAAATACCAAAGTTTGGACCACCTCAAACAAGTACTTCGCCGGCAATGAGCCAAAATACCGCAGAGCCACATGCGTGCAGCGTGCGATGCTTTCTTCGGCCGTCTCAAGGCCATTATTCGCGCCAACGGTGGACATATTGAAAACTACTGATACAATTTGAAAATTGATCTATTTTCCAACATTTTTTGCTTTGGCACAATAAAATTTATCAAAAAATAAAAAAATTATAGCATTTTGAAAAGTTACAGTTTTTTTTTTATTTTTCTACATAGTCTCCTTGCAACTCTATACACTTCTCACAGCGATGCTCCCACCTCTCTAACCCGTCCAAATAGTACTTGGCGTTTTGTTCACGAAGGTGATTGCCCCCTCATTTGACGAAAATCTCTGTCCTCCGAGCGCAGTTTTTAGATGAAGGAACAAAAAGAAGTAGCTTGGGACTAGATCTGGTGAATAAGTCGGATGGTCAAGCAGTTCAAATCGTAATTCATGGATTTTCGTCATGGCAACCGCTAAGGTGTGAGACGGCGCGTTGTCTTGGTGAAACAGGATTTTCTTTTTCTGCAAATGTGGCCGTTCTTCCGCAATTTCTGCCTTCAGCTTGGCAAGTAATGATGCGTAGTATGCTCCTGTAATGGTTCTTCTTTTTTGAAGATAATCGATTAAGATAACTCCTTTACTATCCCAAAAAACGTCGCCATCACTTTCCCAGCCGAAAAAACAGTTTTTGCTTTTTTTGGAGCCGCCTCGCCCTTTGCAGTCCACTGTTTTAATTGAATATTTGTTTCGGGCGTATTATGGTGTATCCAAGTTTCATCTACAGTAATTAATCGGCGCCAAAACTCGAATTTATTGCGCCAACAGAGCATTGGAAATGTTCATTTGAACACGTTTTTGGCCTAACGTAAGCAAACGCGGCACCCAACGCGCGGACAGCTTTCTCATGCCTAAATCTTGATTTAATATGCAACAAACACGTTCTTTGGACATTTTCATAACCTCTACTAACTCTCTCACTTTAATTCGGCGGTCGTCTAACACCATTTGGTGAACTTTAGCAATGTTATCGTCAGTGGTTGTAGTTTTTGGACGTCCCGAATATTCATCATTTCCCAAGCTCTTACGTCCACGTTTAAATTCAGCTGCCTAAAATTTCACTGTAGTAAATGATGGTGCAGAGTCCCCATACACAGAGTCCAACTCATTTTAGAATTGCGTAGGCGTATTGCCTTTCAAAAACAAGAATTTAATAACAGCTCGTATCGATACTCAATTTTTTTCAATTTTACAAAAAACACTCACATCGACTCACTCAAACGACTGTCAACTAAAAACTGCGCATCCAAAATGACTGAAACTTCGGTAAGCAACTGCCAAAAGATGCACAACTAGCATTCACTAGCTTTTATGGACTTTTCAGTTAACCCTCGTATGTCCCATCACTTCGTACCAAGCGCTCCCAGCAGTTGAAAACCCATTCAATCCTTCTATTTGCTAGGGCATCCACTATCCTTTCTTGATCAAATTCCTTCAGCTGTCGTTGCAGCCCTCGATCAGCTTCAACAAAGTTAGTACGGTTGTCAGAGCGAATCAGCATTGGAGTCCCTCGACAACTGGTAAAATTTCCAACACACATTAAACATGTTTCTGTAGATCTTTCGCTATTTCCAAGTGTATAGCATTGATAAGCAAGTGAAAATAGCAATCCAGAGCTTTTCAGTGTTTCGGCCGTGGACTACCAGACGCGATCCCATGTAATCTACTCGTAAACTGACATATGAGAATGGTCTAGTTAATGGAGTCAACCTATCTTCAGGAATAGGTCATCAATGGTGCAACTGGCTTCACCTTGGATATTTTATAAACTGGACACGCATTCGCAATACGTCGAACTACAACTCTGATATGGGGTATCCAGTACCGTCGTCGGATTTCTGCGATAATCGCATTCTCGTTTTGTTGGTTCTAGAAACGATGTTAATAATTTACGACAAGATGAGTTCCATGATGATTCTTTGGAAGCACTATCGGCCTGCGATTATGAGGAGCATACAGCATACACACAGCTCTACTTCCTTCAGCGCCTTTGCCTCCGAAATCCCGATCGTATGGAGCCAACACACAGTTTCTTCGAAAGCGTAGAATCCAACGTATGACCCTTTTTAATCAAATTAAACTTATTAAACTTATTGCCCAGCCTATGTATAACACATAATGTAAGCTTGGCGGCCAAGCAGATTCATCCTTCCTCAGGTAGTTCGGACCACCTATCCAGAATGACTCACGCTACCAGTGTTCTAAGCGCCTCCCAAAGTCCGCTGGGTTAAGGGTACTTGGAGCCCACCTCCATTCGATTACCGCACTACCTTCTAATATTTAATTTACTCTATGCGCCACATAGGTCTTGTAAAGTCTGTGATAGCACTGTACCTGAATCGCTCCACATTACCACCTTGCTTGGCCTTATATTATGCCTCAATATGTAGTATCATTTGACGTAGTCGTGTTGCTAAAACAGTGGATTGCAACTCTAAGCGCGGAACGGATATTACTTTAAGCGAGGCGCACTTTGTTTTACCCGCTACCCGCCAATTTGGTTTTATTTCCGTGTACAGAAGTTCTCCAGTGAGCAACGGAGCCTTGAGCTGTTTCGCTAACGTAAATGTGTGAAGCTCGTCCAGTGTCTCAGCTAAAATTGCATTATAGCATCGAGGAATACTTATGGTTTCCACCTCCTTTAGCTTGGGCAACCAACCCACCCATAAGCCGTTGACTTCATCCGAGATGCTTGCACCCCACTCGACTTGAGCACGCCAGATTATCTGCAAAATTACTTTAATAATCAAAGTGTACTCCGCTGCCAGCCAAATGGGGTGAAAAATTGACATTGCTATACTAAGAGTTTCACGCTTCATTGGTCTCCTTCAACTCGCCCTTTAACAGTACGGGATCAATCTTACCAAAACCCATTACAAATCGATGAACGTCTCTTGTGGTGTCCCAATACAAGCCCAATACTTTCTGGAAATTTGCAGTATCACCTTTTTCACGGTTAAAAAGAAGTTTTCTACCTCCTTGACCATCCTGAAACCTTTGACTGACTACCTTTAAATTCGAAACAGATTTCTTCAATTCAAAACCGCTCTTTTTGTGAATCCACACAACCTTCTCGGAGACACTTATGGTTTCCTGCTCTTCCGTAAAACAACAAACATAATCGTCTACATAATGATTTTTTTATAATAGCTGAAGCGGCCCCAAGAAATTCTCCTTAAAAATTTAAAGCATTCTGATCCCTCATGAATTGCCCTAAACAAGGTGAGAACTTTGGTGTGTCTCTCCATAAGAAACGCTGCGTGTCCTGATCTTCTTTACATATTCTCACCTGGTGGGATGTTTCAACAATATCCGCTGAACGACATTAATATGGTTAAAAGATCCTGATGTGGATCTGGTCCAGTAAGTAGGGACCAGATTCAACGAAGTTCCATTTGCATCTGCGGCTGCATCAAATACGACATGTAATTTACCACCTGGTTTGTTGGGACTGTAAACACCACAGTGAATCACGTGCCATCCACGAGGCCCCTGATTTGTAGCTTCTTTAACCAAGCTTCCTTGCATACCCCTTTGCTATGTGTTCAGTTATAGTGCGACAATATTCCTTATGAAAACTTGCATTTTGTTTAAACTTCCTTTCAAGAGCCAGAAATCATTTCACCGCCTGCTCCCGACTTGCAGGAAAAAAAATGTTACCTTGTTTCCATAATAGACCCGTTTCAAAATAGTGCCCCTTTCGAATAGTTTTTCCCTTCCACAATGCCATCGCTGAAATAATCTTTGAAAATTCCACTTCCTTCTTCACATCTGGTATACCTTAACTCTCCTTGGCTATGTAATCACTGACTAGCTGCTCCAAATTATCGATGCACTGCCGCATCAGTATTTGTAAAAACGGAGTAATGGTTTTGAACAGTTACGTGCTCACTCCATACACAACCCATAGTTAAAATTACTGCGGAACTCTTCCAACCATTAGCTGCGATTTTGCGTGGGACTCCTAAGTGGGCATTGTCGAGACCAATTAATAACTCTGTAGTTGCTATTTCATAGTTGGAAATCCAAAGTTTCTTCATAGGACGATGTTCCAGATGTATTGTAACTCATTGATCCTCATTGTTTGTGCGGGTAGCTTAAGATTATATTTGCGATTTGGTTTTTGATTAAAATCTCCCGCCTTCCAAAACGATCCTTCAAAGTGTCAATAACGCGTTGAACATTGCTGTTGTGGATAAGCAAACACTCCACCGTCACTCTAGCCTGTTTGCGGTCGTCCAAGAATAAAGTTGCCAAGTGAAATGCAATTTTAAATCATGCACCTCTTTAGATGCAGTCGGGACTAGACTCGAAGACTCTTTGAGCCGAAGCTGTGCCGTCCACTCGCTCAACATAACCCAGCCATTTCTGGCGTTGGATCTGTAGACGAATGAATAGATCAATGTCACTGTACAGTCCGTACAGTTGCTTTTCCATTTCGCGTCAATACAAATTACAAGCAGTATCTCTCAAGACGGATGAATTCAGGTTTTGCCTAAAACCTGGGTGGTCTGACTCTCTTTCCTCCTAAGCCCAATGAAGCAACGTTTGGCAGAGTAATTCTGGATCTACATAATATCCGCACTGATATCGTTGTGCGGAGACGAAGTCCTTAACTACCACGAAGTTTTAGCTGCCTATGGTGAGGTTCAAGCATCATGTACTTTATTTTTCTCTCGATCCACTTTAGCCGCTTCTACGCCAATACTTACGAAAGTTTCATTGACGGCTTGTTATGTCAATCACATCAATGTCATTCACGTAAGCAAATAAATTGTGCGGACTTAGAAAAAGATCAGTGTCTTTGGTTGGCCAGGGAATTTTGCACGACTCTTTCGAGGGCGATGTTAAAAAAGTGACCTGACATCACGATGCCTTGTTTGAAAGGTTTCTTGACATTCCAGACTATTGCTTCAATATTGCTAGCTTGACTTCGGCTTGGTCAGGGGTTAGAAGTCTCTGTCGTCTTCATCCTGGATGGATGATTCATTCTGCCTGACAACGGTATTTTGGCCACCACCATCATTAAACAGTCCGCAGAAATTATTTCTCAGCTTAGCATCGACTGCGACTCTACTGCTCGTAGAGCATGATCACTGTCATACACGAAAGTGCGTAGACAGTTTATGGTATTTTGGTTAGAGCCTGTTAGTTCCATTCGAGTGTCGAACAGCGGGAGATCCACCCTGTGCTGACCCCACCAATTAAATAGTAGGTTCCCTCCAGTATTTGGTGTATCATTTCCCCAATCTCTATGTTTGGCGTTGAAATTTCCGCCGATAATAAAATAGTTCTCCTATAATTGCAGCCTTAGGAATCGAAAAAGTGTCTCGAGCTCTGAGGTGAATAAGGTGGGTTGAGTAGCCTTAGGTGCATAAACAGACACCATGTATAATCGCTTTCCACTACGGAAAGGGATGTACACGATGCATGCTTCCAGCACCTGAAACCTACGTACCACACGACTGTCTACTCTTTTGAAACAAATTTCTTACAAAGATCGCAACACCTCCTCCTTGAATGGAATTGGGTCGGTTTCTTCGTAATATTTTATATCTTCTATCCTTCATTTTGTGTCTTTTGGTAAGCTTAGTTTCGCTAACCAAAAGCACATCAGGGGCTTGGTCTTTAAGCAACTTAAACAGTGTGACTCTTCGTTCGAACCTAATCAGTGAATTAACATTCACTGCAAGGACTTTCAGGGTTTGCCCCGCCATGTACGTACCCATTACGACTGAAGGTGTGTTGGACGATGTACAATAGCTGTGATCGCTGTAAGATGGGAACTACCAAATGCTAATGCTCAGTGCTCAGAATATTTTTTGGAGCAGTAACAAACGCAACCTGCGAGACAATCATCTTCTGATCCGGTTGTGAACAATGTTGGTTCCCAGCCAGCATTTGTTACGAAAGTAAGACCGCAAGTAATCGACTTGCCGCTATCCAGCAACTTCGCTAAGGAGATTATCAGCTAGAAGGTGCTATCGAAAGTCTCCATGTTAGAGGATAGGCACATCGATTTCAGAATCGGATGTTGCGAGGTCTCGAAAATTTTGAAGAGGAGGAATCAGCCGGAAACCAACTGGACACGATTTAAGGAGGAGATCATCAAATCTATTAAAGCTCTCCCTAAACTCAGAATAAAATAAAGGCTAGAGGAAGCTGTTCAGAACTTAAATGCTGCCCTCACCAGGTGGTATGATCATCCATTTCATATGCAGATCTGCAGCGACTACGTAAGGAAACTGGAAAACTTATAAACAGATTTTTTAAGACTATTTTGGAGAAGGATGGAATTTTTCCAGACCAACACAAAAAAAATAAAACAAGCTCATTCGGATTTCGAGGAGTGCCTCTTATAAAGACCTTTGCAAAAAGATCTAAGCTGTTGGTGGTACCAGCAGGCTAACAGGGAAATATCAACCAAACTGGAATCACTCAGAAAATCTAAAGGAAAGCAGAAACTCTTCATCTCATGCTTGAGACTCACTTCTCTAATCAGAACCAGTTCACTACCAGGTCCTATCAACGAAACTGCGGTAAGTTGATGGTATCTGCCATCGGTTGTGATGACGGATGAACCCATCAAACAACTTGTCGCTTCAGTTGTTATGCTACAAAAATTATAGACCAGCTGTTGGCAACTCTGAAGAGAATCTTCACTATTAGCCTGGCACTGGCATATGGCAATGACTCATGCACACCAAGAGCTTTAGAACTATTAGTCTGACCTCCGTCGTGTGGGCGAGTGCACCCATTGTCTATCTAATATGTAACATGCTACTAAGATCCTGCGAGACTGTGCTTCAAACTCAAATTCTAGCGCAAATTAAGGGCACAGCTGGTAAGAAGTATTGTAGTAAGCCCTGGGAATTTCCATCGAGATTCGGGCTGCTTTCGACAATGTATCTTTTGACAGCATGTGTCACTCGGCGTAGACGAATCACTAGTTTGAGTATAAAAGCAATGCTGGTGAGTAAGACGCTGATTCCAGATGCTGACTGGAGTAAGACGGCGTCCTGTCTCCACTGCTATAGTGCATGTTGGTCGACTCACTGCTTTATGCTCTCAATAATGGGTTTGTAGTCAATTCTCTCAAAACCGAGGTTGTTTTCTTTTACGAGGCATCACCATCCAATTTCCCAATGAAGCTAAGAATCTGGGTGTCATCCTAGATAACAAACTTCTGTGAACCAAACATGTTAGGTCGGAAGCCTCTATGGCGCTGTCGGTCTTCTAGCAGTGCAAAGGACCTATCGGCAAAACATGGGGCCTGTCACCGAGAAGGGTACTCTGGATCTGCAAGGCTATTATGAGGACAATTATACCGCATGCCTCCGTTGTCTGGTGGAACAAGCTTTCATGCTGCTTTTACCAGACTCCGGAGACAGTCTCGACTGCGTGCAGCCTTTCGCTGGTATGCCTGGTTCTGTCGCCCTGATGATTCTTTCTTCCCCTTGACATTCATGTTAGGACTACACTCTCAAAGCCATCTTCCGTTTAAAGAGGAGTGGTCTATGGTATAACACGCATTGGAGTTTGATAACCTTGCGCGCACTGTATTTCGACTCTGGTTTATGGACATGCTGTCTGACGTAATGACATCAGAAGTCCTACTCGAGATCTTCACTATGCCCAAGACTGGTTTCGGCTAGAATCTAAGCCAGGAAAGGAATGTTTTTGCGGATGTTTCTGTAGGACGACAATGTCCTCGTTACTCGTTAGGAAAACTTTTGTCTGCCTTCCAAGCGGAGATATACGCAAGCCTGATCTCCTGATGGCAACAAACTATATTTTAAAGGATCGGTGGAGGGAACGAAGCATTTGCATCAACGACAGCCAAAGTCTCGCTGAACCCTATTACGCCTTTCAAACTAGATCGAGGGTATAAGACTTTATTGAACGCAGTCGGTAGGCTGAATTCACTGCGTCTGATTTAGATCATCTTTGACAATGGAACCACGGGATGGTCGTGGAAATTGTTAGGCAAGGCTTAGTGAATTTTAGAGGACCTGTACCTGTGTTAGAACTGCGTGCGTCTTCAGTTAGGTTACCAATTGTGCCTCACATGAGCATGACTACAGATGGCATGAATCATCAAGTTTCCGGCAGAACGACGGCGTTTCTAAGAGATCCTAGGAAAGTCTCCCGACTACTTTCTGACATCGTGGCTGGATTCTATGTTTTCACTAAGAACTTTAGTGTAGTAGGCATAAGTGGCAAAACATCCTGCAACGCTTACTGTGAAAGTGAGTAAGTGTCTGACCTGTTTTTTTTTGTTTTATAATTGGCGCGTGCACAAGGGATTTATGTACCCTTAAGATGTTTGCACATAGCGCGGACAAAAGGAAGTTAGGGAGGGAAAAAAGAGAGATACAGATGTGCGTTGGTTTTAAATGTTTGCAAGTTATACTGGCAGGAAATAAAGAGCTCGGCAGGGCATTCCATAAGCGACCTGTACGGCTAAGGAAAGAATCACGATATTTTAGAGTACGTGCGGAAGTGGGCTTGAGGGTATACTGATGAGCATTCATAGCGAGATGTGTGTTACGGTTAAAGGTTTTAAGGGGCGGAATGCTACTGGCAATTTCTATGGAGCACTGGTGGTGGAAATAGCGATACAATAACGTGACACAGGAGACATTACGCCGGTGTTCGGGGATGCCGAGTGATTGTGTAATACTCACATCACCTATGAGTTTTATTGCACGATTTTGGATCCTATTTAGCAAGTGTCTTAGGGGCACCTGACCAGATGTGGGTATTGTACTCCAATTTTGGGCGGATGAATGCCTTATATATTGAAGTCAGATAGAGTGAAATATTTCTTACATCGCTTGAGGAAACCTAGACATTTCGCAGCATTTCTGGCGATATCGAATATGTGGTCATTCCAACGTAAGTTGTCGTTGACACACATACCAAGAATGGAAAGTTTATCGGTTTCAACGATGCAAGTGTCATTCATGGATAACAAGTGGGTGTTTAAATTTCGCTTTAACGACAGCAGACAGCATTGTGTTTTGGAAGCATTAAATTCTGTTAGTGGTTCCCCAATTAGTTGTGCTGTTAATATCAGAATTTAATGAACTTAACATACGCTGGGGTTCCCGTTCTACAGCCGAAGAACAGGGACGTAAGTCCGGGAACGAATATGAAAAGCAGAGAGTACTGTCGTCAACAAAGGAATATATTGGACTAGAAGTGGCAGGCAAGAGATCATTGATGAAAATTAAAAAGAGTGTCGGAGACAGAACGGAACCCTGGGGGACACCAGCATTTATTTTGTGAACATTAGATAATCCAAGACAACTGGAACTGAACGTTCCGAAAGGTAGTTTCTAATCCATTGAAGAAGAGAGTCGTCGATCCCAAATGCACGCATTTTCGACCTATGCTCGCATCTGGCTGTAAGTACTCAGCGTTGATGTGGTGGGTGCTGATACTGTAGGCACTCTATCTTTGAGGCGCTAAATCATCTTTCTACGAAGAACTGAGCAATTCCAATAAAAGGAACAGTTCTCTGTTTGAGTGTTCTGCTCCGGCAGGAGAAAAAATATTGTAATCAAGATGTATTACCTCTTTACTACATAGAATATTTGCTATTGCTTGCATCCCAATCGGGAGTGTCCCATGCACGGTATTTAGAAGAGATGAGAATGCTTTTGCAGCTCCCGATTTGTTAAGGGCAACAGGTGTCACGTATTATCATAAAATAAAGTAAGGATAAGGTGACATCTAGCAAGGAATTCTGAAATGAAATGGGACCCTAATTTCGTTGTAGTACCCAATTCGAGTGTAGACAACATAACCGCCTCTAAGTAAATCAGGTTTATATAGAGTTAAAGATTGCTGGCCAACACCAGTAACAGTCTCTACAACAAGAAGTATTTCAGTTCTTTTCACACAGTGCCCCATTGTCCTGGCTTCAAAATTCTGATGAGTCCTACTTGGGAATACAAGAAAACTCGTCAATAAACGAATAGAGCTTAGACCAAACCCTAACGACACCTAAACTTGTGAATTTCCATTTAAAGTTTTTCGAGTCAACGCAAACAGAATGGTCATACCGCCTTCCTAGCCTCAAAATGTGACCGCGAAACTATTGAAAAAGTAATTCTAACTCTAACTCATACACACATGTAGGGAATATTTCAACAATTTTTCCTTTATACGCCGATTTTCTAACAAACAAAAAAATCGTGTTCCTACAGTTTGTTTCCAATTTTTTCTCGTTTTTTTTCGGAACTTTTTATTCAGAAGTTGAACGTAGATACAAAAACTGATAAACGGCGAAGTTCGCCCAATCTAGTTCGTGAAGAGAATCTAGCAAAACAAAAAAAAAAGAACCAACAATCTCAAAAACCTCAAGCAAATCAGAGGAGTTGGACAAAAAATTCGGAATAAAAGCATCCTGAAAGGATATTCCGAAAACATGATTTTTTTCGCTGCTCTCCTTGTCATGGTGGTGTGGCGAACTCATGTGTGAGATTTAATTTTAATTAAAAAAAAATATTTATCCATCTCTCTGGTGTTTTTCGGTGTGTGGGTCGGTTGGCATTCATATGCTGGCGACTTTTTTCTTCGCCATTCATTCGTTGGACGGATGTGTCCTTGCCATATGCACCCTATCCGCGGCACACAATTAAAACATTCAACTTTAGACAGTTGCCACAAAGTTGGATAAGGACTCATCATCCTCATTGAATAAACAACTTAATTTTTCTGTTGAATATTTTTCCAATTTGGCAAGAATATGCAAAACGCTAGTCGCAGTCGCACTCCCAGTCGCTTGCTCCTCGCGAGTGTCATTTTCTTTTGGTTTCTCTTTTTCTATAAATTTTTTTTTTTTGCTACAGGACGACTCCATTGCTGGCGGAAATGTCAAGGAAGAAATGAGGAAATAACTTAATTTTAATGCTTCGTCAAGCTGTGTAAAAGGATATTTTTGTTTCTTTTTTTTTTTTCACTCCTTTTAGCCATAGAAAGGAGATAAATATGAAATGGATTGTGAATGCTATTTGTAAGCAACATGGCGCATAATTGCTGCTACAAATTATGATTAAAAATTAAAAGGGTACGTCGACGTCAAAGGAGAGATGCAAAATTCTCAAAATGGGTCGTCGTTTTGTTCGTACAAATCCGAAACAAATTTACCTCTTTCCGACCAAATAGCACTAAGGAGCGATCATGGAACAAAAACATTTTTAACCTTGAGGTGGTATTCATTAAGATGTAAAACACGATGAATGGTGACTTGTATTTAAATGAGATCTTTTAATTAATGCAAAGTATTTATAAGGAAATTCATGTGGCTTTGGCTACAGTTTTCATTGTTACATGGTTGTTGCCGCGATAATTCAAACATGGAGATCCAAAATATCGCGACAAGGAGCAGAATTAAAAAAGAAACTTCTCATTTTTCGCAGCGAAGGCTAAACTAAGGACAGCTTGCTTGTAGTTAACTGCTCAGCTTAGTCGATACAATGTAGCGAATGCAATTTCCCACACCTACATACAATCCGTCGGAGAATCCATGCTGCAGAACGCCTTACAATCAACGCTGTTGAACGTGTTGATGTTGACTTACTCGTAAAAACTTAACATTGTGGGCACTTTTCTATTGGAACGAACGGATAAATGAACGGCTAACGAAAAGAAGGTTCTTAACGTATCAGACTCCTACAACTTCAGAGAGTGCTTACAGAACAAGTTGTCATATAAGAGCGACGAATTCCAAGGTGAACTAAGTGCAGCAGGCAACATAACGCCTGACGGTGTCATCGTAAAAATGATGTGAGCTACATTCGAACATTCGGGAAGTGGTGTATGGTTCCGAAGATCGCAATTGTTTTCATTTGACTGCGGAGCCCATTAAAAAATCAACTGGGTTTTATCTGGATTGGCGGTCGACCACTTCTCTATCGCCTTGTATACCTTATAGACATATTAACCAAGGAAATCATCAAGAAATATGAGCATGAACTGCGTCTGGTCACCGGACATCTGTAAGAAAGCTAAGATATGTCAGTATGAAGCAGAAGACTGATTTTTCTGTCAGCAAACACCTGAAGATTGATCGAATAGTATATTTCGCTCAAAATTTAGACTTGAAGAAAGAAGTGCTCGTATACCGTAGAGTGTGATGTAACAGATTTATCACAATACCACTTAGGTTGCGCGGAGGGCACAAACCAAAATAACATGCGCAAAAAGCCTAGAAAGGGTTTGGTTATACCATCAAGATGACACCGCGACAGACCCGAATATGAATGAGATCCTCAAAGCAGAAATTACTCGAACACGTCTTGTACTACAGAAGTTTAAGCGATAATTGAGGTCCTCAAGAAGACATGGTGGGGCATTACGGCATCACGTTGCGTCAAGTATATCGCCGGAACTATCGAGCATTTCCCGAGGATCTAAATGAAGGCGTGAATTGTCAATTTGCCATAAAAAGGTAGTCTAGTGGCCTGGGTATATATAGTGGCTTAGACACATCCAGATGGCAAACAGTAGTGGCCAGCCGAGACCATGGTTTTGATATTGCCACTACCTAGTCCAAACAAAATTAAAGATCGAGCATCCGGTCTGAAGATCAAGCAACTGCAGATGCCGGTAAACTCTCTCTAATAAACGGGAAACCGCGCTCCTGAGACCTTAAGATATAGTCTAGGCGTTTAATCCTAAGGTTTCGCTAGTCGGATAAGATCGAGATTTCTTCTGCCAATGCCCAAAATAGAAAATAAACAGTAATCCCTCCCATATATGGTCTCATGTTTCGTAGTTGTATAAGTAGTCTTTCGCTTTAGATCTGCCTGTTGGACCATTTACCAATATTACGTCTCCGCTCTGCCAGCTAAGGTTTTCGGCAGCATGAATCAGGAGTTAATATGAAGAACTTTGGACAAATTCATCACTATCACTAAGGCTGCTTGAGAAGGTGGAATATGTCATTTTCCACATTTCCACACAATAGGAAGCTATAAAGCGCTTTCGAAGTCCAAAGCGGTGATAGACAGGGCGTGCGTGCATGTATGTAACCTGTGTGACTTGTTTAGTGAGACAGCCACCCTTTTTGGCGACGACCCCGGGGTCGTCAAAAATGTTAATTTCAGACATATCTCACTCGGCCGAAAAACGGCTCTCTACCCGAAAGTAAAGGTCTTTCATCAACAAATTTCACATGTACGTAACCTGTGCACTCATCATGGAAGAAACAGCGCCGTTTAGTGCAAAAAAAAATCATATTGCGGGCATCCTCCATCTCCTGCCCTTGGCGCTGCTGCTTGCAGACGGTAATTGCGGTTGCTGTATCACTGGATAGGGGATTGTGAGTGGTGGTTTGGTTGGTGCACTGTTTCTTAATGTTGTAAGGGCATAATGTCTACAGCAATTTGATTCGGTGAACCAACGTTTGAACTTTCACTTCACGGCTTTGCTTAGCATCGTCCGTATTTGTGTTTTTTGTGTATTGTTGGCAATACATGAAATCCAGTTGGTGTGGACTTAACATCTATTTTAGGACTTTTACCTGGCCGTTATTTTTCCTCAATAACGACATGGACACCGCTGCTGATATAATCACAGACACTATTCTCTTCGGAAGGAGTATCAAACCAAAAGAAAGGTCGTGATACAACTCAAGCTGTAAAGAGGCTGTCAGGGTTAGACCAATGTTTTTTTCGGTCCTTCAAGACCAACCCGGCAGAAAAAAACCGAAAAAAGCTGAAGCGAGCCAGGAATGTCTGCAACGCCGTTCTTATGCATGTGAAATTTGAATACTACCAAAAACTGAGTCAAAAAATACTATTGCGCCATGTCTTAACCAATAAACATTTAATTACGTGTAATGGAACATGCATATAAACGACGCCAACTACAATATTTATGTGAGAACAACAGTGCTAACCCTGAAGCAAGAGTTTCCATGTGACGTACTTAATATTTGTATTGAAACTTCTATGAAACAGATTGCTTTCTAGACCTAGGTGGAGCAGATTGATTAAGTAGGAGACTTAAAAATTGTTCATTCTGTGCCTCAGTCAGGGGCATCTCAGGCGCACTGCAACTCTTGATGATTTCGGCACAGGCTCGAAGGTCTTTACGGTGATATTGATAATTAAACAAAAGACCAAGGCAATTGCCACATGACACGCGTTGTTAATACTGCAAAAACACTTCGCTTAAACCAGGCACAGCAACGACATTTTTCTACCGAAGGAATGAAGACCACAATGATTGGGGTCTCTTCTAATTAGACTTTGCAGCTCTTCGTATTTTTCGAACAACTCAGATGCGGATTTTTAATAAGAAAACAACTCGCTTGCGAAACACTTTTTCCAAACGCAAGCTAGTCCAAAGATATCTTTTTGTTCGACGTAGATTTTCTTTGCTAGTTGCGTTAAGCTCACCAATACAGCATCGCATTTTGCTTCTAGAGTTTCTTCGGAGGTCACTTTAAAAGCTAGTCTCATCAGCATCTTTGCAGAAAGCCTTCATCGAGTGCTTTCAAGATTCCTTCTGAGCTGCCGCTTCGCCACATTGGCATTGCTTTAAAGGGAGCTAAGCCAACGTAGATTTTCAAAAGTGGATTCTTTTGTAGCTAGCAGATTTCAATAAAGTCCTCGATTTTTTGATTTTTTCGTAGGGTCGTCAGGTATTTCAGGCGTGCAATGAGGAAATCCTTTGTGGGTTCCAATTTATCCAAGTTCAGGGAAACGTATAGATTGCAAGTCTTCTAAAACTTACTTATTTGTTACAACAACATTCAGCCCAAAGAATGGTGCTGGCGAACTACGACCATCCGACTTTTTCATTAGGTTCTCACACAGTGATTCCCACTGTGGTGAAAGTGAGTGTCAATGACTTCGATTTGTGTTGACTTCTGGAGCGATGGCCACAAGAAACCAATGCAGTTCTGCAAATGCAATAAAGCCTCTGGTGATCCAGGTGTTGATGAGAATCGGGTTAACAACGCCATTTTGCGATGTTGTCAGTTTTTCCATAATATTTTCTTTCAATTAACAGTTCATTGCTATATAGCCACACATAAAACAAAATTAACTCTTAAAAAGTTGAGAGTTGTGTGATGAAAATAAAGAAGTGAATTGTTGGTTGTCCACTAAAGAGTAGTACAATAGTAGGTAGGTAGTAAAAACTTTTGGTCGTTCGTCGAAAACATTAAAAATGCTACCTCATCCATCATCCCTAAGCTCATTTATTATAGCAATCTAACTGTCAGCTCTTTGAACAAGGCCAACCTGCCTGCTTTACACTTTGCGGCCAGCTCAACATTTCCAGATTGTGCCTCGTCTCCGTCTACACTTGATTGCGCCGAATCTCCATTGGGACAAATCTACTCTTTCCCACTCGTGTAGTAGCAAGAGTACTTAAAGATCTAAATATACCATATACAAATCCGCAGGTCAAGAAGCATATCTCCCCTTCTTCTGAAGAGGTGTGCTTCCATACTTCCACGCTGGCAAAACCACTCCGTAAGCTTTTATCCTCATCCCCTGTCTATTCTATCGCTATTTTCATCACCAGCGCTTCATTGAAATCGTCAGTACCAGTTCGCCCCTTTAAAACTTTAACCCTAATACCCGCCTCGCTATGAATGCTTATTAGACTACCCTTAAATACACTTTTGGATGTATACTGAAATATCGTGATTCCTAAGCCGTATAACTTGCTAATGGAATGCCCTTTCAAGCTCCATATTTCCTATTCATTATAGCTTGCGAACATTTAAGACCAATTTACATCGGTACCTCTCTTTTCTTGCTCCCTAAATTTCACTCGCTCACGATGTGTATAACGATTTTAAGGCAAAATTCCCTAAAACTTGTTGCGCAGCATCTGTGGGCAAGGCAGATGAATCCCATGGACAATGACATGAAACACCTGGCCTTCACTTGACAATATTTATCTGTCTTGACATGGGGTTAATGGTCCCCACCAGATGATCCAGATTTCTAGGTCCGAGGCAAGCCAATTAGGGCTTATAATGAATACGTCTAAAATGAAAGCCCTTAGCCTTTCAAGCTATTTCACTCAACTCGACTTAGCTGCACAGATAGAAGAGACAATTCATAGTTTTCCATATCTCGAAAACATCGTTGTGACCCTAGCCGGAACCAAACTTAATTTGAATGATGCCAGCAGGAAGACAAAATCTAGGTTCCGTATGTTACTCATAGTCTGGAAAAACACCGTTGACACCAGTAGGCCTAAGCTGCAACAGTTTCGTTTTATACTCGTATGTTTGCTACTTTGTATGTATCCGTGAACAGATGCCTACGCATCAGGATGAGATATGAATTAATGATAGCTTAAGGCGCGAAGCAAACTCCTTTCCAAATTATGCCTTGCAACAGATTTTATTAGCCCAACAGGTGACCAAAGTAGAAGGTCTCTCTAAACAAAATTCTAACAGAAAGTTGACAAGAAAT